>JAHZTW010000005.1:11713094-11791150 GCA_020283515.1 Alliaria petiolata | reverse complement strand
AGTCTTCTTGAGCTACTATTGAAAGCAGTATCCGGATAGAAACATGCTTAACAACAGGAGCAAAGATCTCATGATAATCAATGCCTTCTCTTTGAGCATAACCCTTGGCGACAAGCCTTGCTTTGAATCTTGGTTTTTCAACTCCAGGGATACCGAGTTTATACTTGTATATCCATCTGCTGCCAATGATCCTCTGATTCTCTGGTCTTGCAACAGTAGTCCAAGAGTGATTTTTAACTTGAGAATCTATCTCTTCATCCATTGCAAGATTCCACTTATCCCAATTTGCATCCCTTATAGCTTCTCTGTAATCTGCAGGTTCAACTGGATCTCCATCTTCAGTTGTATAAAGAGCTTCAGCAAAATAGTCTTCATCGTCAAATCTCCTTGGTGCTTTATGTTCTCTTCTACCTCTGTTTCTTACTAGATGATAACTCAGAGGAGCTTGACTTATATCACCCTCTGCATTGCCATCTGTTTCTTCACCTGAGTGAGTAGTGGAGCTTGGACTTGCTTGAACCGGTGTAGAAGGACCATCTCCTTGATCTCCACCAGAGATGATATCCGGTTCAGCTTCCAGATCAAGATCTAGATATGATCCGGATTGATCATTTTCTTCTTCAGACTGAATACCCTTGTTTCTCTGTAACAAATCTTTGTAGACTGCATTTTCTTGAAAGATCACGTTTCTACTCACTACACACTTCCTTTCTTCAGTAATCCAAACTTTGTACCCCTTCACTCCACTAGGATAACCGATCAGAACCCCCTTCTTTGCTCTAGGACTTAGTTTACCATCGTCTGTATGGACAAAAGTAACACATCCGAATCTTCTCAGATAACTGTAACTCAGAGCTCTTCCAAACCATTTCTTGTCTGGAATCTCGAAATTCAGAGCTGAGGAAGGAGTCTTGTTTATCAATATCACAGCTGTGTGAGTTGCTTCTGCCCAGAACTTCTTAGGAAGACCTGAGTCACTCAACATACTCCTGACTTTCTCCATGATGGTTCGATTCATTCGCTCTGCAACATCGTTTTGCTGAGGAGTGTAAGCACAGGTTATGTGCCTTTGAATCCCCCTTGCCTCACAGAAACCATCAAACTTCTTGTTGCAGAACTCTAGACCATTGTCTGTTCTCAGAGTTTTAACCTTCTTGTCACTGAGATTCTCCACCAGACTGATCCATTCAACAAACTTGTCAAAAGCTTCATCTTTAGTTTTAAGAAAGTAAACCCATACTTTTCTCGTATAGTCATCTATGAACGAGATGAAATACTGGCAGCTTCCAAGTGATAAAGGTACTGATGGGGCTCCCCACAAATCAGAATGAACATACTCCAATCTCTCTTTTGTATCGTGCTGAGCCAGATTAAAACCCACTCGTTTGGATCTTCCATAGATACAGTCTTCACATGAGTCTAGGACTGAGACTTTCTTCTTGTCCAATAGACCTTTCCTTAAGAGTATATTCATGTTTTTCTGACTCATGTGACACAATCTTCTGTGCCATAGAACCGTATCATCTGGTCTTCTTACTGCTGCAAGTGATTCATCCGTAGCAGCTTTCCATTGGAGAAGGTATAGCGTGTCAAACCTTCTCCCAGTAAGTAAGTTCCTTTCTCCTGCCTTGATGCTCAGAATCCCATTCTCTGACTCAAACTTGTACCCAGCCTTTTCAAAAGTTCCCAAAGACAACAGATTTCTGTCCATTTCAGGGATGTATCTCACGTTGGTGAGGAGAACTGTTAGGCCTTCTGCATTCTTGATTCTGACAGTCCCTACTCCCTTCACCTTAGACACTGATTTGTTTCCCATTCTGACAGAACCCCCTGCATCTTCATCCAAGCTTTCAAACCATTCCCTCTTGTAAGTCATGTGATAGCTACAGCCTGTATCCATGATCCATTCATCTTCAAGATGAATCTCTGTAGAAGACAACGCTTCTGACACATACAACCCAGCTGCTTCGGCTAGGTTCCCTTTTCCTGAGGACTCTCCTCTGCTGTTCCCATTGTCTCTTGGTTTATAATGAGCCTTGTTCTTGTTGGGACAGGCATTCTTGTAATGACCCTCTTCACCACAAGTCCAACATCCTTTTCCTTTCGTCTTGGATTTGGACCGAGACTTGTTTGACTTGTTCCCTTTATCATGATGCTCATTTCTTCCTCTGGTCTCATTCTTCGCATAGAGACCCTCTGCTTGACCCTTGATACTCTTCTTGCTAGACCCAAGCTCAAATTCCTTTGAGTATATGGCTGCAGTAACTTCATCCATGGTTAAAATGGTTCTTCCTGAGCCATATCTACGAGTATCCTTCAGCTGATCAAACGGTCTAGGGAGAGACATTAACAACAGTATAGCTTGATCCTCATCCGACACAATAACATCTAAGTTCTCTAGATCTTCTACTATTTGGAGAAAATCATCGATGTTACCTTCAACGGAAAGGTTTTCTGACATCTTGAAGCTATATAGCTTCTGTTTTAGATAGATCCTGTTTGGAAGAGCCTTTGACATGTAGAGTTTGTCTAAAGCATTTAGCATCTCTACAGCCGTCTTCGCCTTCTTCACCTTACGCAGAACCCTGTAGGTAATGCTCAGAACAATCGTGCTTCTCGCCCTTCTCATCTTTTCTTCAAAAGCTTCACGCTTTTGGTCAGCTTCTAACTTTTTAAGATCCGACCCTTTCCCTGAAGTGATACCAGGATCCTTGAAAACAACACTCAAGCCTAGAATGTCTAGATGAGCTTCGAGTGTCTCTTTCCACATCATGTAGTCTCCACCTCTATTCGGCCATCAAACTTCTCCACCTCTATTCTTGCAGAAGACATGGTTCTTTCTCTTGAGAGATCTCAGAACCACAAGACAACGAAACCTTCTCTCTGATACCACTCTGTTGAGTCTCCTTGAACCTAAAGGAGTCGACTTTCCTCTTCGGTAAAGACACAACAAGACGCAAGACAAGAAGAAGAGAAGAAACAGAGTATGAAACAGAGTTTGTATGTGAAAGAGATGAACTTTAAAGCTGAAAATGTAAAAGGGAGCACACAGAAACTTAACGAGTTCACTCCCTTAACTGGGTAGCTACGTCTCGCCGAGTCTTTGACTCGAAATCCACTAGTTTCAAAGATAGAGATTACAACTCTAGGAACTACAAGTGACCCACTCTATTCGCCCTTCACTAGCACCTATAGAGCTCACTCTGTACGTTCCTAAAACAAGAGAACAAGCTAAATGTTTATGCAAATAAAGCTTTTCTCTCAATCTCTATATCAAGCAGTTTCTTATGAAAACTTGCTTCTACTCATAACTCTCTCTCTCGGCTCCATCAATGCCTCTTTATAGTGACATCTCCTTAGGGCTTCTTGCAACGCCAAACGCTCAAATGTACCTTCAAGCAGCGACTGCGTTTTCTCCTTTAGACCGGGACTTCCAACAACGTGTACAAACGGACAAGAACTGCTTTCAAGGCACAGACAAAGAGGCAACTCTGCTGCACCGTCTTCAGTAGCCGTTTGCAAAAGAAAGTGGTCCCAAAAGTAACTTTGACAGCTTTGGTTCGATTAAGTATAAACCGTAGTTGAACCTGAGTTGTCCTTGCTGGCAAATTCAAATGCTAAACTTGCTCATCAAGATAACATCTTCACAATGACAAAAGCTTCGACACACAACGAAACCTCACAACAGATCTCGCAGGTAGCCTTAAGAGTATCTCTAAGGTTAGATCGAGATCGTTAGTCCATCTTTGGTCAAACCCTAGCTAGGCAATCAGCTTACACTCATTGGAATAGAGAAAAACAATTTACACATCCTAGTGTACAAGACTTTTCTAACATTTACGGGAAAAGAAAAATCGACAAGCCAAAAGAACTGCCTTTATGGAATTATAAATGCACAAGAGTTTTTTTATACATCTTTTTATACGCTTTGAGCTAATAATTAGGCATAGAAGGTGTGGTTTTTGCGTCATGTTCATCTCTTAAACTTCAAGTATATGCCTAGTGTTCCTTTAATGCAATTCATGTTTTACTTTTGAGCTATATGATGAGAGTACCCGCGAACTGGTAATGAACCGGGATAAAATTAAAGTAAGGAATGAGAAAACTATAAGGTAAAAAAAAAAACCATAGCGCTGCATAATTAGTTAACTGTCATCTAGGATAAACAAAACCAACAAAAAAAATAAAAAATAGAGCAACAAATTGTTATAACAAAGACGCAATAGTGTCAATGTGATTCGGGAAAGCTTGAAGCACATACGGACGTTCCCCGTCTCCGATTCCTTCAAATTTGAATCTTCTACAGCTGATTCTCATCGGATCACATAATAAAATAGTAACCGAATCATGAAACCTAATTGGCACGTAAATAAACTCACCAGCATCAGTGAAACCAGTTAGTTTGAAACTTTCATCAAAGTGAGCAAAAGGTACAAGAAAGTCTTGTTTCGACCACTTGTGTTTATCTTCATCCTCCAAGACCAACAATCTTCTACCATTCCTAATATCAAGACAAGCTAACCTCCCCATATAAGTTAACAGCACGTCCTTAGTAATATCCAAGTGTGTATGTATCACAATATCCGACGGTAATTGTACCATATGGAAGTTTTCAGACTTGACATCAAAGCTCATTATAACCTGACCTGTCTCAGAAATATCGGCTAGATAATATATAAACCCCTTGATGCATCTCCCAGAACTATATGTACGATTGCCAGTACGATGCTTGTGGTTAGTTTTGACTGTTCTCCATGATTTTTGAGCTGATCCCAATGTTAAAACTCGGCACACATAGGAAAAACTCGATGAAGGAATGCACATTACTTTGTGTTTAGCTCCCACAGGATCGTACCCTAAAAAGACGTTTATACGGTCCCAACGCTTCCAACTCAATCTAGGCGAGGGTAAACTTAAGAACTGTCTCTTGATAGGGTTCCAAACCATTGGCGTTGCTGAATCTTGAAAGCAGATCAAGCCGTGGACAGATTCTGTAGCGGAGAAGAAACTAAGTATTGAGAGTTTCATATAATGATAAGTCGGCTTACGTGAAGAGTACGATATCGGATCAGGTTGAGGAATCGAGGAAATAAACAACTTTTCACCTTTTCTGAATGTGATTAAAAGACTCGGATTAAGTGTTGAGGACCGAGTACCATACAAGTTGATGAAATATGGATCGGTGGTGATTGATGACCAAACCTTCGACACACAACGGAACCTCACAAGAGATTTTGCAGGTAGCCTTAAGAGTATCTCAGAAGTTAGATCGAGAGGAAATGACAAAGCTGATTTTGATTGTGTTCTTCTTCTTTTGTCGCCGAGTTCATCATCTTCGGTAGCCGAGTCTTTCTTCTTCTTCTTCTTCTTCTTCTTTTCTTCGATATTTCTCTTCTTCTTTTTTTGTTGCTCCATCTTTGGTCGAAACCCTAATTTGTTTAAGCTGCGTTGCTTTCGAATTTTTTTCTTATTGTTATTAGCTTGACATATCTTATATATATACCCTTGTTATAAAAACTAGGTTTTTAATCCGGGCTGCGCCGATCCGTATTAATAGTTTGGTTTAATTTTATTTTTTTTGCCTAATATCTTTTAAATTATCAAAACCATAATAGATTTATAGAAATTTTATTTTATATAAAATAATTTAAAATATTGTGTAGTTTTCTTCTATTTTTTTTTATAAAATTATAAATCTTATTAAGTAAAATAATAGTAATGACACCTATTGAATTATCCAACTTTGGCGTGCACACACATTTTATTTAGAGAAGAGTTTCCTTGTTAAGATCTTGGTGTTTCGTTTTGTTTTCCTTGGGATTTCTATAGTTTTTTCTCTAAGGTTTATGTGTTCAGATATTTGATTGAATGTATTGATGTTGTGTACCTATGCATATATAATCCGTGATTGATGTTGATTCCAATTTTTGTATTTTTTTGAAATTAAGCATATTGTTTTATCAATTTTCTTAATGTGAATGCAAATTGTAATGCGAATTTGTTGGAATATGGAGAGAAACTGGACGCTCAGTTGCTAATATGCATACTGGGTTTTGCATGTGTGTTTGAGACAATCGGAAAAAAAAAGATCGAATTGTCGCAAACAACGAAAGGTTGCATGCAGTTTTGTTGGGAAGCTGCAATGATCGTGCAAAGCCGCTTCTTGCTTCTCCACCAGGTATTCCACGAGTTTTATCTTATATCTCTATTCAGTTTATCATTGAGATATGTTTTATTTGCAGTCTACTATTTAATAATTTTAGTTTTTAAACATGTAGGATGGTGTGGAGTCTTCGCATCATTTTCACTATTTTTGTAATCTTTTGTGTGCTTTCTTATGTTTTGATTTGAATAGTCTATCTAGATATACCAATTTGAGTTTGATTCATAACTCTGTCATACTTTATTATTTGAATGGAATTTTAGAAGATGTTACTCATGTGTTGTTTATGTTGGCTCATATATAAGTAGTAGCTATGTATAAAAAATCAGACTTTACTACTTGTTCTATTTCGAGTGTAAAGTTACTTGTGTAGTGTTTTTCTTTGGTAGTTTTTAAACGAGAAGGAGCTACTGTATTAGTTTTTGTATATTTAAATGATATATTTGATTTAGAAACTCGTGTAACCTATTACAACTTTATATGGTTATTTATAGTCGATATTAATACTTTCAAAATCAGAAATTTTCTGAAACTAAATTTCAAATTAATTTTTTTTTTATTTTTTTTTGTAACTTTACTTCTTTTAATACTAATTTTATATTTTATTTTAATTTATACAATTTTTTGTATGTTTGATATACTTTAGGACATATATTTTTTTTTTTTATCAAGCTATTTTATTGTTGATTTTTTCAAATAGCTAGCATAGATATCAATTTAATTTTCTTTTACATGAATATTGTTTCCTTGTTAAATTTGCTTTACTGATATTAATTTTTATTTTAATTATAATGCTGATTTGGCATGCTATAACTGGTCATTTTAAATCTTATGTGGACTTCTCTCAAAAGCTTATAGCATCATTTTTTTATTTAAGTTTTTTTATGTTGATTTTCCAAAAAGTTAGAGTATTAGTTTTTTTTTAACGAATTTTTTCCTTTGTCAATTTACCTATGTTGATATCGATTTCTATTTTATTTTAACAAATAAATATTTTGGAAATATTGGTATTTGTTAAGAAATATATTTATTTTTATTTTTTTCTGTTAGTTAAATTTTTTAATATAGATTTCTTAAATAATTAACTTAGATTTCAAGTCAATTTCTTTTTAGATGAATTTTTTTAATTTAACTTTTCTAATATTAATTTATATTTTAACTGTATTATTATTTTGTAAGACATAATTTCCTTTTTGTTTTTTGTTAGTTATTTTTTGTATAATGATTTCTTAAATAATTAGCTTAAAGTTATTTTTTGCAAGACATAATTTCTGTTTTTTTATAGCATAAATATCAAGTTAAGTTACTTTTATATGATCTTTTACTTTGTTAATTTTACCTTTTCGATATTAATTTCTATTTTAATTTAAAATATTGATTTCCATTACTTTTTGTGTGTTTTAATTTAATTTAATTATTAATTATATATATTTTTGTGTTTAATAAAAATGCTGATTTAGACCAATGAAATTGATTTTTTTTTTCAATCCTATGTGGACACCTTTAATGGCTTAATGCATCAATTTTAATTTTTTTATTGACTTTTTTAAAGAGTTAAAGTTTAATAAATTATTTTTTTGATGATTTTTTGTTGTTGTTAATTTAACTTTTTCGTCATTGATTTCCATATTTGTTTTTGTTAGTTTAGTTTTTGTGACATTGAATTTCTCTTTTATTTTGACAAACGCTATAGATTTGGATTTTTAACATAACTTCTTTTTATATGTTTTGCTAGTTAAACTTTTTTATCTTAATTTTCCATTCTACTATGTTAATTAACCTTTTTTAAAAAAAAATTGTTAATCATATTTAACATTTTTGTGTTTAATGAGAGCGCTGATTTGGACAAATGAGATTGAGTTTTTTCGATCCTATGTGGACGCTCTCAATGGCATAATGCATAACTTTTATATAGTATACTAGGTATTTTATCTGTGCTACGCGCAGATCTTTGTTAATGATTTAGTTTAATCTTTTTTTGTTAGGGACTTTTAAATTACCGAAGGCTTGATAGATTTACAGAATTTTTTTATTTATAAAAATATATTAAACATACAATGTATCATTTTCTCCTATTTGTATTTGTTTATAATTGCAAATTTTGCTAAGTAAAATAATAATAAGTCAATTGATTTTTACTTAATTAAATAACTAATTTTTTGTTTTAACACATTGAGTTATATGTCATGTGTGTAAAAATAATAATAGAAGAAGAATAATTTTACATTAACAAAATATTTCTTTAATATATATGCTTATATCGTATTTTTCAACATATTTTCTTATTTTTTGTTAAAACCCATGTAACCATGACAACATATAGAAGACATATAGTTTGACTGCTAATATGCATACTGAGATTTGTACAAATGTATCTGAGATAATAAAAGAAGAGGATCGAGATGTCACAAACAAAAAGCTGCCTATAGCTTTATTAAGAAGTTTCAATGATCATGCAAGGCAGCTTCTTACTTCTCCGTCGGATTTTTCATATGTTTTATCTTATATTTTTGTTCTTTTTTTTATCTTTCAGATCAGTTTTATTTGCAGTGTGCTATTAGATAATTCTTTTTCAACTTTTTGGGTTGGTGTGGAGTCTTTGAACCATTTATCATTATATTAATTTATCTGTGTTTTCTCAATGTTATGATATGAATAGCATGTCAAAGTTTGACAATTTAGGTTTGATTCATAACACAGTCACACTTTATTATTTAAATGAAATTCTATGAGGTGTTACTCATGTGTTGTTTATGTGGGTTCAGATATCGGTAGTAGCTATGTATATGAAATCAGATTTCATACTTGTTGTGTTTTAAGTGGAGAGTTACTTGAATAGTGTTTTAAAATATTACTTATATATTTTTGGTTGCATATAAATTGTTAATACACTATGTGGATGTTTTTACTATACCATTTAACTATATCTTTGCTTGAATGATGACATGAAAAAATTAATTTTTCTGCATAGTAATCAATTTTTTTTTTTTGTATTAAGTAATAACTCACTATGAGTGTATGGTTTTGTATTTTTTATTTTGTATATTTTGTGTCTGGTAGATTGTTTTTTTATCTTTTAAAAATGTCTATCTGATAGCCTAATATTCGGATTATGAATTTACCACAAGTTAATATTGAATTCATTAATTTTTATGTTAGCCTCATAACATAATAGATTTGCTAGTACCTTTTAATTGTGTTAGTAAAAAGTTGATTATATTTTCATTTGGTGATGAGTAAATAGATTAAATTTTCATTTGGTGATGAGTAAATAGATTTGCTAGTACCTTTTAATCGATAATAAACAGCTCGAAATCCATCTGTAAACCGCTTTATTGTTGTTTCGTGTCTCTTAATAATTTTTTTTGTAAATTCTTTGAAACCCAAAAACGGAAGTGACTAGGTAAGAAACAAAAAACGGAAGCAACCATTGTTTTAGTAAGCTTTATGTATTTCTTGAAGAATATATTTGGTTTATATACTTGTGTAACATGTACAACTTTATATTGTTACTAGGTGATAACATGCGCTCTGCGCAAGGTGAGTAATTTATTATTTATTTAGTTTTGTATAATTAAAAAATTAAAGCATAGTAAAATATTTTTATCCAGTTTTTCTATATAATAAGTTGTTATGTTGACAATATAGTATTTTTAAAAAAAAATAGAAAAAAAAATTAAGCAAAGTAGCAATTGAATGTGTATAATATTAAATTATAGTAAATTTCGATTTCGTTTAATTATTTTGTATAAAATTTTAGGAAATGAATCATAACAGAAAATAAATTATAATTTTTTTGGTTATATTAAAAATTAAATATTATATTTTTATGTATATCATAAATTGTTTGTAAATTTTGATTTCGTTTAATTATTTTGTATAAAATTATTAGTTATTAATTTTTTTTTTGAAATGAATCATAACAGAAAATGAATTATAAATTTCATGGTTATATTAAAAATTAACAAATGGAGAATAGTATATAAGGTAAATAGTTTATTGAAAATAAGTTTTTTTTAGAAGATTGGTGAGAATAAATGTGGTGGTGACACATCAGCAAAATGGCACCATTGTAAATATTTTAAAAAAATAAGAGTACTCTCTAAAAATATTTCTCAAATAATGTATAGATTTATAGTCGATGCCAATACTTTAAAAATAATAAATTTCCTAAACTAATACATTAATTTCCTTTTGTTTGTTAGTTAGTTTAAATCTTTAGGTATTAATTTCTATTTTATTTTTACATTTACTATCCTTACTATGTTTTGATATACTTAAGGACATAATTTATTCTTTTTGTTGTTGTTAATTAAGCTCTTTTATTGTTGATTTACTAAAGAGCTAGCTTATATATATCAAGTTAATTTTGTTTTTAGATAAATTTTCCTTTGCTAGTTTAGCTTTGTTAATATTGATTCCGTTTTATTTTGACATATAAGTTAATATCAAGTTGGTTTCTTTTAGATGTTTTTTTTAATTAGCATTTGTTTTATAGTGATTGTTATTTTATTTTGACATATACTATAATGTGAATATATTGACATTTGTGTAAGACATAGTTTCCTTTTTTTTTTGTTAGTTAGCTTTTTAAGTTAATTTTCAAATTCTAATATTTTTAACATTGATTTCAATTTTATTTAGACATATATTATTCTATAGAGTTATTGACATTTTTTAAAGATATAATTTCCTTATTTTTTCTATATTTAGATTTTCTATGTTGATTTTCCAAAAAATTGTTTATATATAAAGTTAATTTTGTGTGTGTTTAATTTAATTAAAATGTTAATCATATTCAATACTTTTGTATTTTTTCGTTAGTTAGCTTTTTATGTTGGTTTTAAAAAAAAATTAGTTTACACATCAACTAATTTCCATTTTTGAATATTTTAAATATTGATTTCCATTTTATTTTGACATATACTATTCTATGGAGTTAGTGACATTTTTTAAAATATAATTTTCTTATTTTTTTGTTATTTAGCTTTTCTATGTCGGTTTTCCAAAAAACAAATTGTTTATACAGTATATCAAGTTAGTTTTTTTTTGTGATTTAGTTTAATTAAAATGTTAATCATATTTAATATTTTGTGTTTAATGAGAATGCTGACTTGGACTAATGATATTAGGTTTTTTCGATCCTATGTGGACGCCTCAGTGGCATAATGCATCAACTTTTATATAGTACTAGAATAGGATCTGCATATATGCGGGTTTTTAATAAAATATTTTAAATTCGTAAAAATAAATTGAAAACAAATCGGATAATCTGTAAATAAAAAATAAAATTTACTCCAAATATATATATGTTTTAATACTCTTATATAAATTAGGTTTAATTCTAATGTTTTATATATATATATATATATATATATATATATATATATATATATATATATATATATAATTTTGACGAATTAATTATCCTACTTTATCATAATTAAAATCTAGATTAGGATCTGCGTATACGCAAATATATTATAATAAAATTTAAAAGTCGTTAAAATATTTTTTTAAGAAAATAAAAAAAAAACAAAATCTGATCACTATTGGAAAAAATATATGAAAAATCCAAAATCGAAAACACATAATCTGTTGCGGGTCCTAAACAACATTAACCCTACTTCTCATATAGTTCACACACTTTATCAACTATCTTTTTCTGTTGTGCTGCGTTAAAAACTTGGGTATGCAATTCGAGTCTTTTGAGTATGTTAACAATTTCCCCATTAACTCTTTTCAAGCAAATAAAGTCTCTCTTTCTCTTCACATTCATCGCCCTTATATGATCTCTCTGCTCTATAGAGAAGTTAAGTTTCTCAAGACTCGCATCAAAAGCATCTCTACATGATTCTTGATATCCTCCTTTTCATTGAGCTCATCATCGTTTAATGTCATATCATTAGCATCTAGAATTTTCTTTTTTTAATTAAAATATATCCTAGTTAATCAAATTTATTTTTTTGTTTTTAATTTACTTTTTTGTTTCTTCCTTATATGATATTTCTGCTCTCTAGAGAATTTATGCTTCTCAAAACTCGCATCAAAAGCGTCTCTACATGATTCTTGCTATCTTCCTCCACATTGAACTCATCATCGTCTAATGTCATATCATTAGCATCTAGAATTTTCTTTTTTTAATTGAAATATATCTTAGTTAATCTAATTTACTTTTTGTTTTTATTTTTCTTTTCTTAAATTGAAATAGATCATTTTGTTTTACTTTCTTTTTATTAAATTGAAATATATCATAGTTAATTTTATTTTACTTTTATAATCTTAATCGATAAATTTGACATTTTTTTGCAAATTCCTTTTTCTTTAAAAATAATATTTTACCGAGACACGTATCAAAATCTAAAGCGATAAACTTGACATGTGTTGAAATCTTATTGATTAACTTGCCATGTGTCACGATCATATTAATTACTAATTTTACGTTTATTTTTTCTTTTTAGTAAAATTGAAATATCTTGTTTACTTTTGTTTTGATTTTCTTTTTCTTAATTGATATATGTCTTTTTGATCTTTCCTTTTATTTTATTTTATTTTTTTTAAAAAATAATAGTATTTTTCTCTTTCTTTTAGGATTAGTATATTTTTTTATAATATATTTTAATCAAAACACGTGTCAAAATCTTATCGATTAACTTGTCATGTGTCGCGATCAAGTGAATTAGATACTTTGACGCATCCAACTTTATATAATTTTTTATATATTTATTTTTCTTTTAAAAATAATAATATTTTTCTTTTTATCAATTAACTTGCCATGTGTCGCGATCAAGTGAATTAGCAACTTTGACGCATCCAACTTTATATAATAAGATAGATATATGTGATTATCCCTTAAGCTTTCTCCCCCAAGCTTTTCACAAGCTTTGTCCCCAAGCTATTAATAATCTTTCTCCCCAAGTTTCACAATCTTTCTCACCAAGCTACTCCTCAACTTTTATATAGTATAGATAGATGTGATTATCCCTTAAGCTTTCTCCCCCAAGCTTTTCATAAGCTTTGTCCCCAAGCTATTAATAATCTTTCTCCCCAAGTTTCACAATCTTTCTCACCAAGCTACTCCCTATATATATAATATATAGGTGCGTTTAACTAATGAAAAGGCTTTATCTCTCTTTAGTTAATTTCTAAATCTCTTGTGTTTCTCTCATTCAAGGACAATATTACATCTTTGTTAGAGAGTATAGTTTACAAATTACAACATCTCTACACTACAAGAAAAAGGTCGTTTCCCACTGATTTCCTACCGAAAGATTTCTTCAGAAATCGTTCGTGGGAAATCAAATTCAGTGGAAAATCGGTGGAAAGTTACCATCGATAATCCATGGAAAATTTTCCGTAGAAAACTGGTGGAACAATTTTTTCACAAAAATATTTCGACTCGATGAATATTTTTTCACCGATTTTTCACCAAATTGTTTCCTATAAATTTCCTACGAAAATTTTAAATAATATTAAAAAAATAAATAGAAACTTACGAAAACCTGAAAACTATATATAAAACTAAAAGTTTTAAAACTACAATTAACAAAGTGTTAAAACTACAATTAGCAAAAGTTTTAAAACTACAATAAACAAAGGAAAACACAAAGCACAAAAACCCACAAATAACAAGGGATTTAACCTTGCGTCTCGTCGTCATCGTATTCCGGAGACGGTGGAGGTTGCAAGTCCGGGAACTTGGCGAGAATCATCTTCCGAACATAGTTAAGATACTTGATTTCCTTGTCTTTCTCTAAAGTTGCAATCTTCTCGTTAGCTAACCGTAACAATTCATCCATCTCGGGATTAGATGAGAATGTGGAAGAGATGACTCTATCGATTGGAAGAGTACCGAATCCGAAACAGCATCCTTTTACAAAAAGCACTTCCTTGTCTTTCTTGCTTTTTTCTTTCTCTAAAGTTGCAATCTTCTCGTTAGCCAACCGTAACAATTCACCCATCTCGGGATTAGATGAGAATGTGGAAGAGATGACTCTATCAGCTGGAAGAGTACCGAATCCGAAACAGCATCCTTTTACAAAAAGCACTTTCTATAAATTGAAGAATGAGTTAAAATTAATAACACCAACTTAAAACCTAATTGAAAAATGAGTAAAATAAGTAACTAACATATTGATATCATGAGAAGAGAAAATAAGAAACATGGCATGAAAACATGACCTGACATATAATAAAAAAAAGGTTAAACTTAAAATACAAAATTAAAACATAAAATTTACTTACCTGGATAACTAAAGCATTGGACGATAAAAAAAAAAGATAACTAAAGCATTGATCTCGGTTTGGGAAAGGACGTTTGACAGAACCGATGGATTTTGGGATTGAATCTGAGACAAGGCAAGCAACTCACTAAGCGCAAAAAGCAAATTGGGACCACTTATCACTACCATAGGGTGTGGTAAATCCGGCCATCTCTCAGACTCCTTCCCTCGCGTGTCAACAGGTTGGGTGATGTCCCTTAAATAGGACTCTCAGGTCTTGTGGCCTGATAAAGGCATCCTCGAAGCCATGCTCAAATGAGTCAAAAACATAAATAATATGTATACGCGCAATTTAATCTGGTATAATATAAACTAAGAAGATATTGTAGAAAATATAGAATACAAAGATTAAGGACTTATAATTAATTAGTTAATTGTCATTATCTCCTCTTGTACTAGTATATATACTTGTAATTGTTTACCCTAATATATTATTCACATTACATATCTTATATGGTATCAGAGCCTACGATACCCTAAATTTTACAAATCCACAAAAATTTTCATCGCCGCCACATCAATGCCGCCAATGACACCAGCTCTACCACGATAGGAGAAACCATCACGCTCACATCACAAAATCTGTTCAACATCAACATGCCGAATGTGTCCAAGCTCACATCGGCTAACTATCTCATGTGGAGTCTTCAAGTACACGCTTTGCTTGACGGCTACAATCTCGCAGGCTACCTTGATGGCTCCCTTGTCATTCCGCCTCCAACTGTCACCACCAACAATGCAACAACAAAAAATCCAGACTTTCTGATCTGGAAAAGACAAGACAAGCTCATCTACATCGCTCTCTTGGGCGCTATCTCCATCCCGATTCAACCATTGCTCTCTAGAGCCACCACTGCAGCACAGATCTGGCACACACTTGCCTCTACTTACGCTAAACCCAGCAGGGGTCATATCAAGCAACTCAAGGCCCAACTCAAACAATGGACCAAAGGCACCAAAACCATTGATGAGTATGTTCGTGGTCTTCTCACCCGCTTTGATCAACTCGCAATCCTTGGCAAGCCCCTGGATCATGAGGATCAAATCAAAATGGTCCTTGATGGACTGGCGGAAGAATACAAGTTAGTAGTAGACCAGATGGAAGGAAGAGACATTCTACCATCGCTTACGGAGCTTCACGAACGCCTCCTAAATCATGAAGCAAAGCTGATCTCTTCAGATCTCTCTGCACCAACTTCGGCATCAACACATGTGGCACAACAACGCAATCATAACACCAATTACCGCAACAATCAGCGTTCCCAACAACGCAACGCTCAGCAACCACAACAATGGCAGCAACCTTTTTAGCCAAACACTCAAAACATTCGACCAGAACAGAGACAATTTCAACCTTATCTTGGTAAGTGTCAGTTGTGAAATGTTCAAGGACATAGCACTCGTAGGTGCCCTCAGCTTCAGTCGATGACAACTTCTGCCACAAACAACAACACAAGTCTATTTACTCCATGGAAACCTCGTGCCAATCTTGCCATGAACTCACCCTACACCGTAACGAACTGGCTCGTTGACAGTGGAGCGACTCATCATATCACCAACGACCTCAACAACCTCTCATTGGTGATGGATCTGGCCTCAACATATCACACACGGGTTCTACTTTACTTCCCTCACTTTCACGACATCTTACTTTAAACAAAATACTCTATGTGCCCAACATACATAAGAACTTGATTTCTGTTTACCGGTTGTGTAACACTAATCAAGTCTCTGTCGAATTCTTCTCCGCCAATTTTCAGGTGAAGAATCTGAGCACGGGGACACTTCTTCTTCAAGGCAGAACCAAGGATGAACTCTATGAATGGCCAGTTAATAATCAAGCAATGGCGTTTCTGGCTTCGTCAAGTCGAAAGATGACTTTAGCTTCTTGGCACTCACGTTTAGGCCATCCCTCACCACCAATCTTGCAGTCGATTCTTTCGAAGTTTTCTTTACCAGTTTCCAATTCTTCACAAGCTTTGTTTTGTTCGGATTGTCACATTATTAAAAGCCACAAGCTTTCTTTTGCTCAAACCTCCATTGTTTCTGATCGCCCTCTTGCCTATCTCTTCTCTGATGTTTGGACATCTCCAATTACATCAACAGAAAACTTCAAATACTACCTAATTTTTGTTGATCACTATAACCCACTCAAACAAAAATCCCAAGTCAAAGAGATGTTCATCACTTTCAAAACTTTGGTTGAAAATCATTTTCAAACAAAAATCTGAACACTCTATTCAGATAACGGTGGTGAGTACCTGGCACTTCGAAGCTACCTAGCTGAACATGACATCTCTCATCTGACGACGCCTCCCCACACTCCAGAACACAATGGTATATTGGAACGCAAGCATCGCCACATTGTGGAGACAGGTCTCACACTTCTCTCTACTGCATCAGTCCCTAAAGAGTTTTGGTCGTACGCATTTGCAACAGTCGTATATCTTATCAATCGTCTACCCACACCAGTCATAGCGAATTAATCTTCTTATCATAAGCTCTTTGGTGTCACTCCTCACTATGAAAAGCTGCGTATTTTTGGTTGTCGTTGCTTTCCATGGCTGCGCCCATATACGTAACACAAACTGGAAGATCGCTCTAAATCGTGTATTTTCGTCGGCTACTCTCTAACACAAAGTGTATACCTGTGTCTTGAAGAATCAACTGGTAGAGTATATGTCTCACGACATGTGCAATTCGATGAAGCGAATTTCCCGTTTCAGCATAAATTGTCCTTCACGCCAGCTCCTGCAATTGACGAATCCGTGAATTACTCTCCGATGATTTCTCAAATACTGACGGCGTCATCCACTACGGTTCTGCCTCATGTGCCTCCCTGCTCAGATCCTCACCACCAGCCAACTCAGCCAGCATCGCCAACTCCACCGTCGAACCCAATGACTCCGACACCACCGCTTTACTCGTCGTCAACCAATGCTCAGGTATTACCTTCTTCCTCAACGCTTCCTTTTTCTCTCTCACCTTCCACCTCTGAAAGGCCCATTGGCCAAGCCCAAATAAACCAAAACCCAAATAACACCACCTCCAACCAAAGGCCCACTGGCCCAGAATAAACACTCATCCCTCTCACTAATGCTAACACCACGGCATCAACATCTCACGAAATCACCACAGCACAAATCACAGCACCAACACGACCTCCACGAACCAAGCCTCAACCAGTAAATCGCCACCAAATGCATACCCGAGCTAAAAATCAGATTACAAAACCCAATAAAAAATTCAGCCTCACAGTTTCTCTTCCGCACTCAATTGAATCCGAACCAGCAACCTACAAACAAACCCTCAAAGATGACAAATGGCGTAATGCCATATCTGTAGAATACGACAATCATGTCAAAGAACACACTTGGGATCTAGTTCTCCTATCTCCAACTCAAAACGTTATTGGTTGTAGATGGGTGTTCAAGACCAAACATATGTCCACTGGAGCACTAGACAAGTACAAAGCCCCACTCGTGGCCAAAGGCTATCATCAAGAGTATGGCTTAGACTACAAAGAAACATTCAGCCCATTGATCAATTCCACATCTCTCCGCCTTGTTTTTGGCCATGCCGAAAGCTATCTTGGCCACTGCGTCAACTTGATGTTAATCATGCATTCCTCCAAGGAACTCTCACAGAAGAAGTCTATGTGCTTCAACCCCCGGGCTTTATTGATGAGGATCAACCACGTCATGTATGTCGTCTCAATAAAGACATCTATGGACTTAAACAGACCCCGCGTGCATGGTATATTGAACTCAAATTTGCTATGTTCTGGTTTTGAAAATAGTCTTGCAGACGCATCCCTCTTCATCTTCAGTCATGGATCATGCCTCATCTACATCCTCGTATATGTTGACGACATCATCGTAACTGGTAACAACAACAATACGGTTGTCCAGGTACTCTCCTCTCTCGCTTATAGGTTTTCTCAACAAAGATCTTGGGGATGTCAGCTACTTCTTCGGCATTGAAGTTACACGCTCGAGCAAAGAACTCCATTTGATGCAGCGCAAGAACATTATGGATCTCCTTGCAAAAACAAATATGTTGGATGCCAAAGTTGTATCAACGCCACTTCCAGCTTCCCCTAAGCTCACGCTACATTCAGGTACCGCCTTAGACGACGTCTCTGAGTATCGCATGGTTGTAGGCAGTCTACAATATCTTGCCTTCACCCGTCCAGATATTTCTTTCGCTGCCAATCGCCTATCTCAGTTCATGCATCGACCAACTATAGATCATTGGCAGGCAGCAAAGATAGTCCTCCGGTACCTTGCAGGGACAACTACACATGGTATTTTTCTTCCAAAAATGAAAACTTTGTCACTTCATGCTTTTTCAGATGCGGACTGGGCTGGAGATATGGATAACTATGTGTCTACAAACGCATACATTATCTACCTAGGACAACATCCTATCTCTTGGTCGTCGAAGAAACAAAATGAGGTAGCCCGATCATCCACGGAAGCAGAGTACCGAGCTATTGCCAATACTGCTGCAGAGATAAGATGGATTTGTAACATCCTCACTGAACTCAAAATCCGAATCCCAACAGCACCTGTGATTTACTTTGACAACGTAGGAGCCACTTACCTTAGTACAAATCCAGTTTTCCACTCCATAATGAAACATATAGCGCTGGATTACCACTTCATTCGCAATCAGGTACAAGCAGGTTAGCTCAGAGTTTCACACGTTTCTACAAAAGACCAGCTTGCAGATGCCTTGACCAAAGCTCTCCCTAGATCTACGTTTCATATGGCAAGGAACAAGATTGGAGTCATCGAGATCCCTCCATCTTGAGGGGGCGTGTAGAAGATATAGAATATAAAGATTAAGGACTTGTAATTAATTAGTTAATTGTCATTATCTCCTCTTGTACTAGTATATATACTTGTAATTGTTCACCCTAATATATTATTCACATTACATATTTTATAGATATACAGTCATGATACAATGTTGGTGTTAACAAAACTGGAATGAAAATACAATTTGAATAAAAACAATTAGCTTTGTTTTGCTAGAAAATGAGCTACTTGAAGATCACGAGACACATACGCAAATGAGGCTCTACCAAACTTGGTCGCCCACATAGTGATGTCTACACAAAGGTTTTCCACTCCTAAATAACATCTATTACCATTGATGTTGTCCATCAACAACTTAAAATCTCCTTCAAAGATTACAAAGTAAAAGCCCAATATATAGTTGAAACTGCCATCATTAACAAAGCTTTTCTTTCTGCTTCTAAGGCACTTGAAGCATAACTCAAAGATGCAGAACCCCAATATATCAATGTACCTGTGTGATCCCGTAAAATCAAACCAGCAACTATATTTCTGGTCAAGAGATTATATGCAGCATCAACATTGCATTTCAACCCATCAGACGCTAGGAAATTTGTTTAGCAATGGCGGGCTATGAAGATGTAGCATTCAAACAAACCTTTGTATCCATGATCGTATCTGAATAATTAGGATATCTAACATTAATCCATTCGAAAACATCAACTATTGCAAAACTAACATCTCTTTGCTATGATTTCACATCGGAGGTCCGAAAGGACCAACACTAATATAGATGAGATACGAGTCAATTCACTGATAACCGGTTTTGAGTTAGAAACCCATGATAAACCCGAATTTAACATTGTTTGTGAGATAACCTGAAACTTTTTGATAAATCAATTTGTTTCGAGATTTCCAAATCCATCACATGAGCCAAAGTGGAAATCTCTGCTGCAACAATAAACTGAATTTTGACTGCATATTAAAAATCCTACTAATGTTTTCCTCTATATGATCTGAAGGATTCATAGTCGCTAAATCTGGCACTTTTGATTTATCTAAACGAATCAAGTTTCAGTTATTCGAAAATGCCACAAATCAGATAATGTTAAAACGGAATTATACTTCACAGAATCATAGACCATCATAATTCGCATTGTAAGATCATTGACCATAATTTTCATGTAATCCAGCACTAATTCAAGGATCAAACCAATTCAAATTGGACATATCACCTAAACTTTTGAAGCCAAATTCTCAGGAGACTGAAAAAGACAAACTACAACGGTCTACGTGTTAAAGCTCAAAAATACGTCTTTCTTCCACAAGAAGACTGTCATACTCTAGTTTTTAGTAATTAGGTGGCGCTTAATGTGTATGTATGTCTCGGTCTCTCTCCATATGATTCAATCAAACCAAATCTCCATGCTTCTCTCAACTCTCCCCTTTCAAAGTCTCTAAGAAGTTAGCTCCGCTAATGCTATTCTGCTCAAGAACAGAGTTTTACGCATCTCTTTATAGGCTTGGATGACTTCTTTTTTTCCCCCTCCAAGGCACATATTTTCCCATTTTTTATTTCATAATTTAAAATGTTATTTGTTTTTTTTTAATTAGATTGCCGGTCTACTTTGCACAAATTAAGAAAAATGAACCAATACGAGGAACTGATGTGTCACAAGTTGGAGAGCCCGTAGATAATCAACATTATAATCACACATCAGCTTTTCTGTATTATGAAAAAGATCACACATCAACAAAATATTGAACCAATTACAGGTCAGTTAAAATTTGTACACATCTTACAAAAATTAGACATGCCATGCAAGCTCTTCAATCTTAGTCTCTATGTGCTTTTCAGCTGAATCCAATTCTGAGGTCTTCGAATCGACATTCGCATCAATGCGAGACCCACGAGGAGACGCTCATTCATTTCCGCATCAGCCCTTGTTTCTGCACCTAAATGCGAGAGAGATCCGAAGATACATGTTGTGGTTACCGGTATGGGTCTCGTCTCTGTCTTTGGGAACGATGTTGATGCTTGATCGATTAAACGCATCCAAGTTCCCGACTCGATTCGGTGGCCAGATCTGTGGGTTTAGCTCTGAAGGTTACATCCATGGGAGGAACGAGCATCGACTTGAATATTAATGCATTTGATATATATTAATACACTACAATAAAATATGAGGTTTGCCACGAAAATTTACGAGGAAAATAAATTGTGGTAAATTAACGTTGAATTTACAACGAATTTAGGAGGAAATTTAAAATCGTCGCCAATTCGTTGGAAATAGGGAGTAATAAAATTCGTTGGAAATAGGGAGTAATAAAATTCGTTGGAAAATTGTAATACGTATGGATTACGATGAATTACCGACGAAATTATTTGTCGTCGTTAATTCGTCGTTCACTACCGACGAATTAACGAAAAAGTATATTGGTCGTGGATTTTTTGTAAGATGGTCGTAAATTAACGACAAATTAACGAGTAAATAAAATAGGAACTTAACAACGTATTAAAGAGGAAAAATAAGTTAGGTGAAAACGTGTTTTACTGGGTTTTTTTTGCCACGAATGTTTCGTTGCGAATTCGTTGTAAATATTGAAATTCGTTGTTATTTCGTTGGTAATTCAATGTGAAAAGAAAAAGTCTATATATAGTAGCAAACAATTCATTACCAAAACTTAAAAACCAAAACCAAACACTTCTCTCTTACCAAAAAAAATGTCATTATACAAATTACGAAATTGGATGTATAATCGTAAGGATTCGGAGGGATCGTTGACGAAAGAGTTCCGAGATGGGCTAGAAGGATTCATGTATCAGGCGGAAAGTTTGTAAATTACCGTTGAAAGTGGTATGATGTACTTTCCTTGTCAAAAATGCATGAATAAGAAACTTATTCGTATCTCGAAAGTGTGGTCACATCTATTTAATAGAGAGCTTTTTCACAATACTATATTTGGTATAATCACGAAGAGGGGCATGAATGAAATGCACCTAGTAGTAGCAGTAATAACCAAACAATTAATATTGATGCTGAGTCAAATAATGTGCATCAAGTTGATGATCATGGTGAGTATGGTGATCATGATAGGAATCATGACATGGTTACAAATGCATTTTATAAAAACATGGGTATTTTCAGCTGTTGGTCATGATAGTAATATTTATGATGAGGAACCAATTTAGATGCGAAATTTTTTTATGATATGTTAGATGCTGCAAATCAGCCACTCTACGATAGATGTAGAGATTGACACTCTAAATTTTCATTGGCAGCTAGGATGATGACCATTAAAACTGATCATAACTTAGCTGAGGTTTGCGTGGATGATTACGCTGATTTGATTAAAGAGTTTTTGCCAGAAGATAATTTAGTTGCTGACACATACTATGAGATAGAAAAGCTGGTTTTTTAGTCTTGTATTGCATTCTGAGATGATAGACGTTGGTGTAGACAATTACATACTTTATTGGAAAGGTGATGACAAGTTGCATAAATGTCGTTTTTGCCATAAACCAAGATATAAACTGCAAGGTGCTGATCGGAATATGGTGCCATACCAATAGATGTGGTATCTTCCAATAACAGATAGGTTGAAAAGATTGTATCAATTGGAAAGGACTGATGCATCCATGAAATGGCATGTTGATCATTTGCAGACAGATGGGGAGGTTAATCATCTGTAATATGCAAAAGCGTGGAAACATTTTAAGACGGTACAATTTGCGAATGATCAGCATGCCATCTCATGGATGCAACAATTCTTTCCGAGTGATATAATCTTTTCAACCTATCAATTATTGAAAGATATCACATCCTTTGGTACGGCACCATATTCCGACCAGCACCTTGCGGTTTATATCGTAGTTTATGGAAAAAACGACATTCCTGAACTTGTCATCATCTTTTCAATAAAGCATTGAATTGTCTACACAAACGTCTATCATCTTAGAAGGCAACCCAAGACTAAAAACCAGCTTTTGTATCTCACAGTATGTGTCAATAGCTAAATTATCTTATGGAAAAATCTCTTTAATCAAATCAGCCCAATCATCTATGCAAACCTCAGCTAAGTTATTATTAGTTTTATTGGTCATCATCCTAGCTGTCAAAGACAATTTAGAGTGTCTATCTCTACATCTATCGTACAGTGGCTGATTTATAGCATCTAACATATCATAAAATCTTTTTGCATCTAAATTGGGTTCCTCATCATAAATATTACTAGCATGACCAACAACTGGAAATGTACCCATGTTTTCATGAAATGCATATGTAATTATGTCATGAATCCTATCATGATCACCATACTCACCATGATCATCAACTTGATGCAAATTATTTGACTCAGCATCAATATTAATTGCTTGGTTATTACTGCTACTACTAGTTGCATTTCCCCTATACCCCTCTCCGTGATTATAGCAAATATAGTACTGCAGAGAAAACCCTCTATTTAATATATGCGACCACATTTTCGAGATACGAATAAATTTCCTATTCATGCATTTTTGACAAGGACAGTACATCATACCACTTTCAACGGAAATTTGCAAACTTCCCGCCCGATACATGAATCCTTCTAGCCCATCTTGGAACTCTTTCGTCAGCGATCCCTCCGAATCCTTACGATTATACTTCCAATTACGTAATTCGTATATTGACATATTTTTTTGCTAAGAGAGAAGTGTTTGTTTTTGTTTTTTTAAGTTTTGATAATGAATTATTTGCTACTATATATAGATTTTTTCACGAATTACCAACGAAACTGACAACAAATAACAACGAATTTCAATACTTACAACGAATTCACAACGAAACATATGTGGCAAAAAAAATAGTAAAACACATTTTCACCTAACTTATTTTTCCTCTTTAATACGTTGTTAAGTTCCTTCGATTTTATTTACTCGTTAATTTGTCGTTAATTTACGAGCAACTTACGAGAAATCCACGGCCAACATACTTCTTCGTTAACGACAATTTTCCAACGAATTTTGTTATTCCCTATTTCAGACGAATTGATGATGATTTTAGATTTTCTCCTAAATTCGTTGTAAATTTAACGTTAATTTACCACGATTTATTTATCTCGTAAATCTTCGTGTCAAACCTTATGTTTTCTTGTAGTGTATTATCCAAAATCATATTTTACCGGAGTTGATATATATCAAAACGGTGTCAGGAGCCGATACATTCGGTTCGCTTTATCTTAACCTGGATGGGATGTTCCCAAATCACATCCCTAGTCCGGAAGACAAAACCGCAATGTCACAAATAATATCCACAAACCCAATCCTATGATATGTTGGTTTATTTTCTCAATCCATCGGATATCATGTTTGGTATTTCTAGAGTTTAATCTATATTTTGTAAATTTATTGTTGTAATTGCATAGTGTATATGATCTTTTCTTCTTCCATCAATTTTTGTTTAAAATGGTGTAGAAAATATTTCCAATGTCAACCACCAAGTAATTCAATGTAGCTAAACTGCGAAACGATTAGCACCAAAACTCTTTAACTACAACAGCATAAGACTCTCTACGTAACCCACGAAATAATTTTCTTGACTAGCTCCCTTGGGATCGTAGAGGATAACATTAGCCTCTTTGGAACCGTGGCGTGGTGCAAAAACAATCTCACCCATATGATTAATACCTTGCATACGTAAAGACGGCTCGGGAAGATTTTGGAACGACCTCTCCAAGAAATCTTGTTTTCCGGCTTCGAAAACAAACAAATCAATTGTACTCTCAACACTGTCAGATTTAATGGCTGTGGCTACTTTTCCATTGTAGTTTATCAAAGTTGGAACAGGACGATTCAAAGCAAGAAAATCTCCGGATACTCTAGCAAAGATATCAAACATTTCAGACTTCAAATCGAATCTCAACACACACTGTCCTGTGCGCGTGAGAGAAATGTAGTACACAGCTCCATCTATACACAAACCTCTAGAACAAGGATAGTGAGGAATACTACAATCGATCACTCTCCATGATTCTTGTTTAGCTCCCAATGTGAATATTTAGACAGACGACCACCACGGATCTTCCATATAACTGATATAAGTATTGGAATTATCCGTAATGCACAACACTTTATACTCATCATTGATTGGATCGTATCCGAAAAAGTATTCGACCAGTGTTGATGTATCGGTTTTGAGGCTTGGTAAAGTTATGGACTTACCGGTGAAAGGGTTAACTATGATATCTCCCATGCTCACCAACCCATTAACGTAGTAACAAGGGTACACGAATTGTCGGGGACGAGTTCTTCTTGATAGCAAAGAGATTGATATTGTTGTTGATGATGAGGACGAGAGCAAAGACGACGAAGAGAAGAAACGGATGTTTCGGTTTCCTGTTTCGACATCTGTATTGGTTAAAACGATTAGGAGACGCGAAGGCTGAGTCAAGGATCGTAAGGGAGACGATCTGATGAAACTCTTGCTGCGGATGATTTTTGCCCATGATTTCGATACGAGCAGAAACCTAACTAAGGATTTCGCAGGCAATCGATTAAAAACCTCTATCAGTAGATCCAAAGGAAGAATATCGGAGTTTCTTTCTTTTGAAATTGCCGGAGATTTCGGATTGTTGTTCTCGGTTTTACTCTTTTTGCAGAGACGGAGACTTCTTCTTCTCATGGTCGGAAACCCTAGATACTCTGATGAGACCGTAAAGTGACGCTAGAGTGGTGAGCATACGTAGCAAGACCAAGTCAAAGACTCAGGACGGTTATGTCTTCTATCTTTCTTTTAATATTTGTTATTGCAAATAATTAATTTGTCAATACTCTCTGTTCCTGAGATATATAGGACAAGAGTAGCACATGTTCTTCTTTCACGATTAGGTCGTTGTTTAGTTATTTCCATATTTGTAGGGACGTGTAGTTCCATATTCCATTATAAATAGAAAAGGAAACAAAGAAAAAGGCAGAATGAATTTGCCTAAAGAAAACTGTTTTGTGTTCTTGTTTACACAATCTCTTCTTAGCTTTGAGGAGGGACCGCAACATACTCTCTCCCGAACGTTTTCACTAACTTAAGGAAGAAGAATAAGGTAGAAATTTCGGTTCAAAACGACGTCGTTTGGGCGTTAAAATTTTAACCGGACCTGAAGAATTAAACCGAATCGAACCGAACTAAAGGGTACCGAATCGGAACCACGTAATAATCCGAATAGCTCCTATACTATGTCCGAAGAACCGGACCAGAATCCGGACCGAGCCGAGAACCGAATGGGTATTCGAAATACCCGAAATACAATTATATATCTAAAAATATTACTTATGGTTAAATCCGAATAACTAAAATATTCAAAATTATAATTATAAATCAAATATATTAGTTAATTTTAGACTAAAATAATTAAAATATCAAAAAATCTTTAGTTATATTTGTTAAAAATAATTTTTTTTTGTGCAAAATTCAAGCAAATAACTGAAATATACCAAATATTAGATTTTTTTTAAAATATATTTAAATAAAATTTAAGTGATTCGGATACCCGGAACCGATCCGAATCCGGATGGAACCGAACCAAACCCGAACCGAAAAGAAAAAATACATGAATGGATCCTAACTCAAAAAACCGAAAGAACCAAACCGAACCTGTATGCCCAGGACTAGTTCGGAGACTGTCTCGTGGCATATAATATTTTTGGTAGAAAGTGTATCAATCATGTTAACCGGGTTGATTTCTCAGTTTCAGTGATGAAAAACGTGATCTTTCTTTATGTTCATGCATGGAAATAGTATTTGTCTTCTTACATTCTCTTTACTGTCATGACACTAAGTTATTATTTGGATGCCTTTTCCTACATTTTACAAATTTCTACAGAGCTAGCAAATCTCAAAATGCAGTAATTGGCAAATATGTTCAAAACAAATTGTGCAATAAGTTATTATTTGAATATAAAGATGCAGAGAATTCTTCTATTAAATAAAATCAGATTTTGTTGGTAAACTTCTTTGAGTTTCCATAACAAATTGTAGGATATGAGAAACATGTAAGGGCATCAAAAGAAATATATAGAAGTAATATAGATACGCGAAAGAGAAATGGCAAAAAGAGTTTGCGTTTTTCATCGGTTTGTTTGATTTAGAAATAAAGAGTTTAATGTTTATTGGAGACTTTAAGAGATCTAATAATATTATTAAAATAATAAATCTTAAGACTAAAGATCCAAAACTGATAAAAAATGTCTAATATAGGATTTATTTTTGGGCTTTAGACATCTCTCTATAACTAAAATGTCTTAAAACATTAAACTTATTTAAATTTAATCAAAAAAATAATTTTTAGATACCCATTTTTAAAGTCTCCAATGTACATGCCCTAAATATCTATATTGGACAAGATAGGATAGAGAGATGACCAATTCAAATTTAACAAAACATGATAAAAGAAAACGTAAAAGCATTTTACAAGTATCTAGAAAAGCAACTTTTTTGCTACAAACGGTTCAAATAGATTGAAATCATATGTCGACTGATGCAGTTCGATGAGTATTCTAATTAACTATTATTTTTTTCATTCTTATTCTAATTAATCAAAGTTTAACTCAGATTACACAATTGTTTTTTTAAAGAGAAAACGAATTTTGTAGCACTCAAGTTTATTCCGAATGTCTCAACCTTTTAAATGTTTAACTAAATCTATCTACGAACTAGAGATAAAACACAATTATTTTTGAAGTAACTAAAAATGTACGTTGTACACAAATTCAATGCATACTCTTCTTATATATTTATCGCTAAACTTGCGTATACAAAATATTCATTTTTATCTATTTTAAATTTTATCTAAACATGAAACTCTGATGAGACCGTAAGTGTCTTCTATCATTCTTTTAATACTAGATTGGGATCCGCATATATTTATAATAAGCTATTTTAAAATCCATAAAAAGAATGAAAAACAAAATTGAATTATTTGTGAGAAAAATATATTTTTATCTGTTTCTAATTAAATTTTATTACATATTTCTTGTACGAATCGATTATCATATTTTATTAAAATTAGAATTATTTTGTTAGCATATTTAAATTTCTTAATTAAAAACATTTATTATACGTGTCAAAATTTGATAAATTGACTCACATGCATCTTGTTATTTTAACTTAGATTATGGTCTGCGAATACACTAGTTTATAATCAATTATTAACTAAATTATTTTGATATAATTTCCTTAATTTAATTGGAAAATATATACACTGGTTTATAATTACGTTAAAAGGAAAGTCAACATAAAAAAAGTAGTAATCAAAATTAGATTACTTGTGCAAATAAAAAATTAAGATCGAGAAGGCTTACGCAAAACCACTCGTAATAGAATTTATTTTTTTAATAAATTTTATAACGGAAGTTTTTTAAAAAATTTATAAAATATTTATTAATATTTATTTTTTAACTCCTAGTGAAAGCAAAATTAACTTTTTATTATTCAGTTAATTATATATCTATTTTAAAAATAATTTTAACAAATTGGTTTTTATACACTATTTTCATCATATTAATTGATTGTATCCATGATAGTTTACACTATCTTGTACATGTTACTTTGTTCACAAATATTTTACATACGATATTTTTAATTAAACGCATCTATGATATGATCGATGTCCACGATGTCATATCACAAAACCATAAATCTCAAAAACGAACACAATCTCTAATGAACTCAAGTTATTGAATTTTGTGTTAATGAAAGTGATTTGGTAGTTAGAAATTTGAAAGTGTCTTTTGTTATAATATGAAATCAAATGTCGTTAGCTCAACAACTGAAAAAGTATTTTATACAAAATTTAGAAATTATACGATCGAGTGACATTTGGAACGAAACTAATATTACTTATTGTAATTTTAGATTTGTGAGATTACGGCTTCGGCCCTCATGCTAATTAAAAAAAAAAAATACGAAACTCAAAAAGTAACTTTTACTGTAATTTTCTATAAGAAATTCCAACCAAGCCGCTACGTAGAGTATTCGCCATTCGGTGTCGTTAATCCAATGAAACCAGTTCCACTGTTTCTTCTTTCCGATTTAATATAAAAATGCAAACTATCTTCTTCCTATCATTTATTTACATGTTTCTAAAATTAATAATGATTAAAAAACATAAAGCATACGTAAAATTCATTATAAGAAAAAAAGTCGAAAGCAACACAGTATCTGAATAAAATAGGGTTTTTACCAAAAATGGAGCAACAAGAAGAGAAGAAGAGAAAAGTCCACAGAAACAATTAAAATCAACTTACTATTAATCAC
Source organism: Alliaria petiolata (assembly GCA_020283515.1). Classification (NCBI taxonomy): domain Eukaryota; kingdom Viridiplantae; phylum Streptophyta; class Magnoliopsida; order Brassicales; family Brassicaceae; genus Alliaria; species Alliaria petiolata. The sequence goes on along the minus strand of JAHZTW010000005.1, from coordinate 11,761,614 downwards.
GTCATTGTGTCACCATAAGTCCGGTAGATTGTGTGTATGAATTGTTGACAAAAATAAAATAAAAATATTTTTATTGTTTACATATTTCTAAAACGAATAATAAGTAAAAAACAAAAAAAAAAAAATAGAGCACAAGACGTATATATATACACATTATAAGTAAAGGTGAAAAGCAACGCAGCTTGAACAAATTAGGGTTTCGACTAAAGATGGAAAAACAAAAAAAGAAGAAGAGAAATATCAAAGAAGGAAGATTCGGCCACAAAAGAAGAAGAAGAAGAAGAACACAATCAAAATTAGATTTGTCCTTTCCTCTCGATCTAACCTCAGAGATACTCTTAAGGCTACCTGCGAGATCTGTTGTGAGATTCCGTTGTGTGTCGAAGCTTTGGTCATCAATCACCACCGATCCATATTTCATCAACTTGTTTGATACTCGGTCCTCAACCTCATCAGATCTCGAAAGAATCGTACTCTTCACCTCAGCCGACTTATCGTTATCATATGAAACTCCCAAAAGATAGTTTCTTCTCCCCTACGGAATCTGTCCACGGCTTGATCTGCTTTCGAGAATCAGCAATGCCGATAGTTTGGAACCCTATCAAGAGACAGTTCTTACCTTTACCCACGCCTAGATTGAGATGGAAGAGTTGGGACCATATAACCGTCTTTTTAGGGTATGATCCAGTCGAAGGTAAACACAAAGTAATGTGCATTCCTTCATCGAATTTTTCCTCTGTGTGCCGAGTTTTAACATTGGGATCAGCTCAAGAATCATGGAGAACGGTCAAAACTAACCATAAGCATCGTCCTAAATATAAACATACTGGGCGATGCATTAAAGGGGTTATATATTATGTAGCCTATAGTACTCCAACGTGTGTTTGTGTTATAATGAGCTTTGATGTCAGATCTGAAAAATTCGATATGATACAATTAGCTTCGGATAATGTTTTGATACAGTTACCGTTGTGTATTCTTAAGGATGTGCTGATAACTTATAAAGGGAGGTTAGCTTGTCTTGATAAAAATAACGGTGGAAGATTGTGGATCTTGGAGGTTGCTGAGAAACACAAGTGGTCGAGACAAGACTTTCTTGTACCTTTTCTTCACGTTGATAAGAGTTTGAATACCTCTTTCGAACTAATGGGTTTCACTCATGCTGGTGAGTTTATTTACGTACCACTCATGTTTCATGAATCGTTTTATATTTTATTTTGTGATCCCACTACAAGAAAACATGACAGTTTGCCACGATTTTTTGCGAAGAAAATAAATCGTAGTAAATTAGCATCGAATTAACGAGGAATTTACGAGGAAAATTAAAAAACGTCGGTAATTCGTCGGAAAGAGCAACGAAAATAAATCCTCGCAAATTCGTCGTAAAATTCGGACGAATTAACGAGGAATTAACGACGAACATATATTTCGTCGCTAATTCGTCCTAAATTAACGAGGAATTAGCGACGAAACATGTTTGACGTGGATTCCTCGGAATTCCGTCGTTAATTTCCGACGAATTACCGAGAAAGTATTTCGAAGTAAATTAACGACGTATTAGAGAGGAAAAAAAGTTAGATGAAAACGTGTTTTACTGGGTTTTTTTGCCACGAAAATATTCCTTGTTAATTCGTTGGTAATTCGTTGGTAATTCGATGTAAAAAAAAAAAGCCTATATATAGAAGCAACACTTCATTATAAAAACTACAAAAACAAAAACAAACTCTCTCTTCACCTACAAAAAAAAACTTTTCACCAAAAAAATACTTTTTAAACACTTTTTCAATATATTCCTTTTCAAAAAAAAAAAAAATTTCTTAATGCTGATGCTGAGTCAAATAATGTGCATCAAGTTGATGATCATGGTGAATATGGTGATCAAGAAAAGATTCATGAGATGGTTACAGATGCATTTCATGAAAACACGGGTACATTTCTAGCTGCTGGTCATGATAGTAATATTTACGACGAGGAACCCAATTTAGATGCGAAGAGATTTTATGATATGTTAGATGCTGCAAATCAGCCACTCTACGATGGATGTAGAGATGGGCACTCTAAATTGTCCTTGGCAGCTAGGATGATGACCATTAAAACTGATCATAACTTAGGTGAGGTTTGCATGGATGATTGGGCAGATTTGATTAAGGAGATTTTGCCTGAAGATAATTTAGCTGCTGAGAGTTACTATGAGATACAAAAGCTGGTTTTTAGTCTTGGGTTACCTTCTGAGATGATAGACGTTTGTGTAGACAATTGCATGATTTATTGGAAAGATGATGACAAGTTGCAAGAGTGTCGTTTTTGCCATAAGCCACGGTATAAACCGCAAGGTGCTGGTCGTAATAGGGTGCCGTACCAAAGGATGTGGTATCTTCCAATAACAGATAGGTTGAAAAGATTGTATCACTCGGAAAGGACTGCTGCATCCATGAGATGGCATGCAGATCATTTGCAGACAGATGGGGAAGTCAATCATCCGTCAGATGCAAAAGAGTGGAAACATTTTAAGACGGTACACCCCGACTTTGCAAGAGAGAAACGGAATGTATATCTTGGTCTTTGCACAGATGGATTTAGTCCATTTGGTATGTCTGGTAGGCAATATTCTTTATGGCCAGTAATCTTAACGCCTTACAACCTTACCCCAGACATGTGCATGCAAAGAGAATTTCTATTCATGAGTATATTAGTCCCTGGTCCCAAGCATCAGAAGCGGTCCCTTGATGTGTTTTTGCAGCCTCTAATAGCGGAGTTGAAGGAATTGTGGTTTAATGGGGTCCGTACATATGATATTTCAAGGAAGAAAAATTTTACGATGCGGGCGGTTCTTATGTGGACAATAAGTGACTTTCCCGCATAAGGGATGCTATCAGGGTGGACTACGCATGGGCGGTTGTCATGTCCTTATTGTCTCAATCGAACAGAAGCATTTCAATTGAAGTACGGTAGAAAAACAAGTTGGTTTGATTGTCACCGCCGATTTCTACCCTTGTCGCATACATACCGAAGAAACAAGCGGTTATTTAGAAAGAACAAAGTTGTCCGTATTCCTCCTCATGTATGTGTATCCGGGGCAGATTTAGAAGCACAAATTGATCATTACGATGCACAACAAACAGTCGTCCGAGGTGGAAATTGGCACAGTACAGCAAATATGCCAGATGGATATGGGGAGCATCACAATTGGCATAAGAAAAGTATTTTCTGGGAGCTTCCGTATTGGAAAGATCATCTGCTTAGGCACAATCTCGATGTCATGAACATTGAGAAAAACTTTTTTGATAACATCATGCATACAGTGCTAAACGTAAAGGGGAGAACCAAAGACAACGTAAAATCAAGACAGGACTTGCCAGACCTTTGTTCGAGGAATGAGTTGCATCTTTCAAGCAACGGAAAAGCACCAGTTCCAATATTTCGATTGGGTGCCGCAGAAAGGTCATCATTGTTCAATTGGGCGACATATGATGTGAAGTTCCCCGATGGGTACGTTTCGAATCTATCTAAATGTGTGGAAAGGCAAAAGTTTTCAGGGATGAAGAGTCATGACTGTCACGTAATTATGGAACGCTTGTTGCCTTTTGCCTTTGCTGAACTTCTACCAGCAAATGTACATGAAGCAATTGGAGGTAAAATTCTGGCTTTTTAATTAATTATATATGTAAGTATGTCTAACTGACTCATGGCATTGATTAATTATTGATAAATTTTATACTTGTTGTTTTGTTATTGCAGGGATTGGGTCATTTTTCGTGATATTTGTACTCGTACTTTGACAGAAGATGTAATTGCACAATTAGATGCGAATATACCTATCCTGCTGTGCAACTTGGAGAAGATATTTCCACCAGCTTTTTTTGATGTTATGGAACATCTATCTATCCATCTTCCTTATGAAGCAGAACTTGGGGGGCCTGTTCACTTTCGATGGATGTATCCGTTTGAGCGATTTATGGGTCATTTAAAGCGGAAAGCAAAAAATCTAGCAAAGGTTGAAGGTTCAATCGTTGCGGGAAGTTTAACAGAAGAAACTTCTCACTTCACGGGATATTATTTTGCATCAAATGTGCGGACACGAAAAAGGGCTCCTCGACGATATGATGATGGAGGTGTAGGTCGAACATACCCGGTGGAAGGTGTCCCAGACATTTTCTCATCAATCGGACGCCTACGCGGAAAGTTGAAAGAAGTATGGTTCGCCAACGAACATGATCATCATAGCGCACATACGTATATCCTTCTAAATTGCGAGGAAGTTAGTCCATTTGAAATGTAAGTGAAATAAATTTATATATCATATCATGTATATATATATATATATATATAAATAGATTGGTAAATCAATCAAAAATATATATAATGTTCTTGCAGGGAATTCGATAGACAGGTACGTGAAGCTATTGACGGAGTTACAAATGAAGAAATCAGCACTCGTAAAGATCGCCACTTTACTCAGTGGTTAAAGTCGGAAGTAAGTTTATATATATATATATTAATTTACTAAATAATTCAATTAATAATTAATAACATTTATTTTTATTTTTATATAGGTTGCGGATGGAGATACGGCATACCCGCTCTGGTTTCATGAATTAATCAAAGGCCCGATTTGGAAAATCACTACTGCATCCATGTATTGTACACGTGGATATGTGTTTCATACATTCAAATACGGCAATCAAAGGACTACTGCAAACTACGGGGTTTGTGTGAGGGGCGAAATTGATTTTTATGGGGTGTTGCAAGACATAATTGAAGTTGAGTACCCCGGGTTGGTTGCAATGAAATGTGTTCTCTTCAAATGTGATTGGTTCGATCCAACTGTTGGTCGAGGTGTGCGTAAAAATAAAAATGGGACGGTGGACGTCAATAAATCACGGCGTTACAACAAGTTCGAGCCATTTATCCTTGCATCGCAAGCAGAACAAGTCGCCTTTGTTCCTTATCCCCGAGTTCGCACAACAGGCATCCCATGGTTAGCAGTTATTAAAGTTTCTCCAAGGGGAAAAATTGTTGATCTGCCAATGCAACAAGATCATTGCTATGATATTCTTCAACCAGATGAGAGTACCGGCGATATTCTTCTAATAGATCCGCAAAATAGGGAGGTTGATGAAGATCTTCCAGACGATACTACTGAAGAAGAAGAAGAGCCAGAGTTTGAAGAAAGTGATTCACCCGATGATGAAGAAGGTGAATCAGATGTATCGGAAAATGAATATGATGGTGATTTATAAAATTCATGTAATTTAAGCTATATATATTTTGTAATTTTCACTTAAAAAGTTATGTACAATAAAAATCTTATGTTTTTTAGAAATTCGAATGTTAACGTATAGTACTACGAGTGATACTTCTTCTTAACGACTATGATTCTTTATATTGAATGTTACGGTTATAAAATTTTTTATGGTATGCTTAAAACTATATGAGTGTCTACATTATGTTTGATTTGAACAAAATAAGAGATTTTATACGTATAAATAGTTTGGGGTTAAAAAAAAAAAAAATTACATTTTACGACGAATTTGCGAGGATTCCTCGCAAATTCGTCGTAAATGTCCAATATTACGACGAATTTGCGAGGAATCCTTGCAAATTCGTCGTAAAACTCATACCCTAAACCCCAAACTTGCATACTCTAGTTCAATATATTTGGTTATATAAACGTATAACTGAAGTTGTTGTTTTTGCTTAAAAATGTATAGTACATTCATAAAAATCTAATGTTTTTATAAATTCGAATGATAATGTATACTACGAGTGATACTTCTTCTTAACGACTATGATTCTTTATATTGAATGTTACGACTTTTCGTTAATATTATAAAAATTTAAAATTTTTTATGGTATGCTTAAAACTATATGAGTGTCTACATTATGTTTGATTTGAACAAAATAAGAGATTTTATACGTATAAATAGTTTGGGGTTAAAAAAAAAAAAAATTACATTTTACGACGAATTTGCGAGGATTCCTCGCAAATTCGTCGTAAATGTCCAATATTACGACGAATTTGCGAGGAATCCTTGCAAATTCGTCGTAAAACTCATACCCTAAACCCCAAACTTGCATACTCTAGTTCAATATATTTGGTTATATAAACGTATAACTGAAGTTGTTGTTTTTGCTTAAAAATGTATAGTACATTCATAAAAATCTAATGTTTTTATAAATTCGAATGATAATGTATACTACGAGTGATACTTCTTCTTAACGACTATGATTCTTTATATTGAATGTTACGACTTTTCGTTAATATTATAAAAATTTAAAATTTTTTATGGTATGCTTAAAACTATATGAGTGTCTACATTATGTTTGATTTGAACAAAATAAGAGATTTTATACGTATAAATAGTTTAGGGTTAAAAAAAAAAAAAATTACATTTTACGACGAATTTGCGAGGATTCCTCGCAAATTCGTCGTAAATGTCCAATATTACGACGAATTTGCGAGGAATCCTTGCAAATTCGTCGTAAAACTCATACCCTAAACCCCAAACTTGCATACTCTAGTTCAATATATTTGGTTATATAAACGTATAACTGAAGTTGTTGTTTTTGCTTAAAAATGTATAGTACATTCATAAAAATCTAATGTTTTTATAAATTCGAATGATAATGTATACTACGAGTGATACTTCTTCTTAACGACTATGATTCTTTATATTGAATGTTACGACTTTTCGTTAATATTATAAAAATTTAAAATTCTTTATGGTATGCTTAAAACTATATGAGTGTCTACATTATGTTTGATTTGAACAAAATAAGAGATTTTAAACGTATAAAGAGTTTAGGGTAAAAAAAAAAATATATTATTACATTTTACGACGAATTTGCGAGGAATCCTCGCAAATTCGTCGTAAATTTCCTAGGTTTACGACGAATTTGCGAGGATTCCTTCCAAATCCTCGCAAATTCGTCGTAAAACTCATACCAAAACCCTCTGCCGTGTGTTTAATTTGAATCATAAAAGATTTTAATTTTTTTTTATTAGGGATGACTTTGTGACGAATTAAGGACGGATCGTACGTTTGGGACGAATTAACGACGATTCGTCGTTAATTCCTCGTAACAGTTGGCGTCGTAAATGCCTCTTAAAATTTGGGACGAATTAACGACGACTGAGGGGTATTCGTCGCTAATTCCTCGTAACTTTGGGAGGAATTAGCGACGAATCTAAATCTATATATACTCGCCGAGTTTCTCCTTCCTCTCTCACATCTCAACTTTCTCTCAAATCTCTCAAATCTCTCAAATCTCTCTAGATCTCTCTCTCTCTCTAGAAAGCTACTCGGATCTCTCCCCAAATTTATCAAATATTAGAAGGTAAGGATCTAAATTTATATATTTTTTTTAATATATTTAGGTTTGGATAATATTAGGATATCGGAATATTAGAATAATGTTAGAGTATCGGAATATTAGAATAATGTTAGGATATCGGAATATTAGAAGAATATTAGAAATATTTTATTGTAAATAGATTTTTTTTTAATTTAGAGATTTTTTAATTTTAGTTATTAATTATATTTATTAATTATTGTGCAGATGAGGCCTTCTCGTCGTAACCATTATTATCAGTTTATATCTGATAATGTTGGTGGGACTTCGTCCGGGACAGTTCCGATTCCAGATTCGTCTGAGCCATACACTACTTCCGCTACTGAGTCGGAAGTTCCGCAGACCCAGACCCAGGCTACTGCACCACCGCCACTCTTCAGGCAACCTGGTGTTCCTCTTCCATATGCCCATTTGACGGTTGATGATTTGATTGCACAACCGGGAAGAACTAATGTTACGAGATTAGATCCGCGTCATATAACCGGAAAGTGGTACGTTTTTAAATTTAATATTTAATTTCATATTTCATTTCTATGTTTTCAATTTGTGATTTAATTTTTTTTTTTTTAGGTTCGGGATCGAAAGCAGTGTCGGACGGTCCGTTAGCGATATCATCAAGTCATTTTTCACCGAGCCTCACGCAAATTTCTCTCAACTCTCGCCGGAAATTTTCGAAACTTGGTTCAAAATGTTTGCGGTAATAAATGTTTTTTTTTTTTAAATTATAATTTATTAAAATTGATATTAAATAAATTTTTAATTGTTTTTTTTTTTTTTTATAGCAAAAATACACTTGGGATGCTGTTGATACCCCGACCGTGCGGGAAGCGTTCAAGAATAAAGTGATGGGACGTCTCGGAGGCACCGTTTCGGACTGGAAAAGAAAATGGGAGGTCATAGGCGACGACGCAAAACCGATATACATCGAGAAGTTGGTTTGGGACGGATTGGTTCGCTACTGGCGGGATCCCCACTCGGTCGTCATTTCTGCAAAGTGCTCATCTTCCCGTAATACCGTTGGTCCGGACGGTTTACCCACGGCATTGCCTCATACAGCCGGTCAAACGCCTTTTGCGGGCGTTCGTTTACAAATGGTAAATTATTAATTACTTTCATAAATTTATTTTTTATTTTTTAAAATTTTTACTAACAACATATTTTACAAAAAATGTAGGCATCCGACAACGGAGGTGTTTTGCCTCCGATGACGGAAGTTTTTGCGAAGACACATCGCAAGAAGGCGTCGGGCCTCTTTGTCTCTGACAAGGCCGAGAGGATCTACAACGAAGTCACGGCGAGGATTGCCGAGCGAGAGTCCCAGATGTCTCAGACATCACCTGGCGGTTCTTCAGTGCAATCCGGGGGGTTGACCACTCCCGACATCGATCGGATCTACGAGGAGGTATGTATAATAATATATCTATTATTATTATTATTATTTTTTCGAATCATAATTTGTTTATTTTTTTAAAATCTAGGTTGCCCCTAAGAGAAAGGGGAAAGTCGTAGGGATGGGATCTATTCATCATGTCCCATCTGCTTCGTCTTTTGCCCCTCAGCGGTCCGCCGAAGATGATTCGGTCGTCCTACGTGCCAAGATAGCGACTCTCCAACAAAATCAAACCGAATATCAACAACAAGTCAAGGCTGAACTTTCGGAGTACGACGCTATCTTCGAGATAATGGCAGTGGGAAATCCCCAGATCGCCGCACTCTTGCAAGAGAAGCGGAGACGACGAGCGGCAACAACACATGCCGGGCCCAGCCATTCGACAGAGGAACACTTGACCGAGCAAGAACGCGAATCACGCCGCGTTGCGGCTGAAGCTACTGAAGAAGCACGAAGGCTTATCCCGGATTTTGATTATGGCCTAGAGGAGTAGTAGTTTTATTTTATTTTTCTTAAAAACCAAAAATATTTATTTTAAATTTTATTTTAAATTTTAATTTTAAAATTTTTTTTTGTAAATATTTTTTTTTATTTTAAATTTAAAAGTTTACTAGGTATTTACGACGAAAATAAGTTTGCCACGATTTAAGGACGAACTCTGTTGCAACGGTTTTACGACGATTTTTTAGTTTGCCACGAATTTACTACGATTCTTTTCCTCTCAATTTGCCACGAATTTACGACGATTATTATTTTGTTACGAATTTACTACGATTTTTTTACTCTCAATTTGCCACGGATTTACGACGATTATTATTTTGCTACGAATTTACTACGATTTTTTTCCTCTCAATTTGCCACGGATTTACGACGAATTATGTATCTCGCTATTTAACGACGAATTTACGACGACACTATTAACGACGATTTTACGACGAAACCTGGATCTCCCAACATTAACGAGGAATTTGCGACGAATTTGCTTTCGCGACGATCGATTACCGACGATTGAACTTTCGTGGCAAATTTGTTGCGACTGTCGATTTACGACGAATTTGCCACGAATTCGGCCCTCGTAAAAAGTATGTTTTCTTGTAGTGTCCGGTGAGAAACAGCTGTAGAAGATTCAAAGTTGAAGGAATCGCAGACGGAGAACGTCCGTATGTTAAAGCTTTCCCGAATCACATTGACACTCTGATGTCTTTGTAACAATTTGTTGCTCTCTTTTTTTTGTTGGTTTTGGTTTTTTTCGTATGCAACGTTATGATTTTTTCGTATAATTTTATCATTTCCTTACTTTAATTCTATCCCGGTTCATTACCAGTTCGCGGCTACTCTCATCATATAGCTCAAAAGTAAAACATGAATTGCAGAAAGGGAACACATTAGTCAAATATGTGAAGTTTAAAAGATGAACAGGACGCGAAAGCCACAATCTATGCCTAATTATTAGCTCAAATCGTATAAAAAGATGTATACAACTCTTGTGAAAGAGAAAGGAAAAATATCCTTGCAAATTTCTAATTGCTATGTACAAAATGATATATCAGTTTTTTATAATGTTTTAAAATGCAAACGTACATAAACAAACAAAAAAACCTCCTGCTTCAAAAGACTAATTATTAAGTGTTATGAATCTCTCTCATCGGAACAACATTTTGAGCTCCTCAAGTCTCGCCGACCGGACTTCTTCGTCGGTCAAAGCTCCGGCAATCATCCGCTGCTTCCTCGCCTGAACTTGCTGCATCCGTTCCTCCACTGTATCCTGCACACATTCATCCAACAAAAACCATGTTACTTAAGACTTACGAGAATCATTACTTACGAGGCAAGAAACTCGGAAAATGGTGTTTATTGGTATTACCTTGACAATGAATCTTCTGACTCGTACCGTTCGTTTCTGCCCTATCCGATGAATTCTCATGATCGCTTGCTCTTCCACCGCAGGATTCCACCATGGATCCTAAGTGTTTCAAGAAACAGAGCAAAAGATCATCATCATTATCATCATAAAGAAGCATTTAAAGCAAGATTGAAGAGAAATGGTACCATCAAGAAGACGCTTGAAGCTGCGGTTAGATTCAGACCAACTCCTCCAGCTTTTAGAGACATAAGCAGAATCTGATTCATCACAGAAGCAAAAAGATTTTTCTTAAGCTCTCTGTTCGGTTCAAGCAGAGTTTGATAGAAACTTATACATTTACTTACTGTTTTCTGTTTAGTTTCGTTGAACTCTTTCAAGACCTTCTCTCTCGCCTTCTGAGCAAGCTTACCGTCGAATCTAAGAAACTCGATTCCTCTTTTTCGCAACGGTATCTCCAGAAGATCCAGAAACGAAGTCCACTGGCTAAAGACGATGCTCTTCTCACCCGAACCAGAACTCTTGATATTTTCTAAGCAATTGAGAAGCTCTGTAACCTTTGAAGACTCCTTCCAGTTCTTTACAACATCAACGCGGAATATACTATCCGTAGGGCACGAGATAAGCTCGGTTTTCTTCAGGATCGTCCTGCAAATTGGGCATAGACCGCAAGAAGTAGAGCGCCAGCTAGTAAGGAGACATTCTCTGCACATTCTGTGAGCACAAGGCATGAGAATGGGATCATCTGCAGACTCTAGACATATCGGACATTCTTGGCTGTTGCCATCGCGTAAATCTTGGATGACTTCTTCGATATAAGCCCGAGAAGGAGCTTTTTGGGAAACAGAGTCAGTGTTGTTATCAAGAAACCTCCTTGCGAGGCTATCTAAGTCAGCGTATTGCTGTGAATCTGCGCGGCTGCGATTTTCAAGAATGTATTAGAATCCATTGTCAAGAAAATAAAAAAGAACAAGTCTGGATTTTGCTTTGTACCTCATAACTAGGAAAGGGTGGTTACAACATTGGCGTAGACGGAGGAGGAGCTCGAGGATGTTTGCATAGTTGTGAAGAACTCTCCCTTGTGCCACAAACTGGTCAAATTGGACCTGTTTCCAAACCAAAAAAAGAAGGTTATATGCATTTTCCAAGACATCATCTCATCAAACCCTTTGAAACAGATTATGTTCAAGGTTATGACAGATTTTAATTGTGCTTAAAGACTTTACTTTGGATCTCTTGAAAAGGGCAGTATAGAAATCACGTTCTGCTTCAGATTGTTCACATTCAATGACTTGGACATCGGTTGGAGGAAGTTCAAGAATCAGACTGAAAATTTTGTCAGAACGTTAAGCTATATAAGCCAAGCAAAGGAGAAGAAGAAAAAAAAAAGGATTGAGACAGCAAAACAAACATCTACCTTCCTTCTTTGTCCCTTGTTTCCTTAGTTCTTCTCAGCATCAATGGCCTCAAAATCGCCTTGATCAGCTTCAGTCCTCGTGGATCACCATTTTCATAAGGCTTATGAATCAACTTACTCCACCTATACCCACCACGCACACATACATTAAGTATTAAAGTTAAACCAAAAGGAAAATTATATAAAGGATAGTACGATTTCTCAGATGATGTTTCAACATACCAAGCCCAATTGCACCATGGTTCAACATGGAGGAAGCATAGAAGACTGTAAAGATCTTCGAGCTTGTTCTGTATTGAAAAGGTATAGAGTCGGTAAGTGCCAAAAGATTATGAGTATATAAGCTCATACTATCTATTTAGAAGTTGCTTTTAGTAACTTACTTGTAAGGGAGTCCCTGTGAGACACCATCTGCAGTGTGAAGACAACTCAAACGTAGCTTTCGCAGCTTGAGTCTTCCATGACTTGATCGTGTGAGCTTCGTCAAGAACAATCCTATACCAATCAATCCTGTGGAAAATACTGTTCGCCATATCCTGCATGTCATGATTCTCACAACTTAAGTTCGACTAAACTGATAAAAAAAGAACAAAAGTATGAATTGATACATGAATTATCATCTCTTACCTGCTTGTAAGCTGATGTTAAGACACCATAAGTTGTCAAGACCACATCATGGCTCGATATTGCTTTCGCGTCATGTGTCCTATCCCCTCCATAGTAAACCAAGACAGACACTGTGTCAGGCTTGGAATGTGTCTCAAGCTCGTCCTGTAATAAAGTGAAAATCCATGAGACTTTTCTGAAAAACTTATCAAAGAGTTAAGAAGAAACAGCTATCAAGAGCAGCAAATCACCTTCCATTGGCTTAACAATGCCATGGGACAAACAATAAGAGTGCCTCCTTTTGCCTTCACAGACGCTAGTGCGGTATGACGACTCTCCTTCCTCTTAGGTTTATCCGCGGTAACATCTTCAGCCAAGTCATCTTCATTTTCCGGGTTACCGAGGCCTGGCCGGGCAAGTATTAGTGCAATTGTCATCACTGTTTTTCCAAGTCCCATGGCATCTGCCAATATCTGCAAACAAAATGTTCAAGTTCTATCAAAACACACAAGCAGAGAATATATGCCACTGTTAGAATGAAGATTAAACATGATCAAGAAACATACTCCGCCTCTTGCCATCTGTGTTGCTGTTGGAAACTGGATCGTTGCTTCAACGCTGAAGATGTTTATGTAAATGGAAGGTGCCCTCCTGAAAAAAAAGTACATACAAATCAATGTTATTAGATGAAACAACTTCCGACATTTTTAAAAACAAAAAGATTCAGATGTTACATACTCGTCACAGATTCGATAAGCCTCCCAGCAAGGATGTAGAGTTTCAGCTGCCTTATCAACATCAATTCCTTTTTCAGATTCTGACATCCAGTAGAGTGCTTGTTTCTGGTATGGTCTCAGGTTACACGTGAGTGTACTTGGAGCTTCCATCTCCTAGAATGATTGACAAAAAAAAGAAAATGATATTAGAAACAAGTGTTTTTGAAAAGGATGAGAAAAGTTCCTTTATAAATTAGCTCACACCTCCAGGTTGTAAGAATCTGCAGCGCCAACAACGCGATTCATATACGACTCTGGAGCATCTTCTTCATCTTTGCTCTGCTCCAGATGTTGACAACCTCTTCTTCTTTTAGCTATTGCCAACAATGCTGCTCTTTCGTCAAAATCATCCTGACCAAATGAAATCCAAAACTTTATCAGTCTCCACCAAGTTTCACATATATGAGTTTGAAGGAGGAACTGAAGTGGAGAACACATACCTCCAAATTCAGCGAACGTTTGCGAGAGTCAAGTTCCTGAGGAGTAAACTCCGCCTGTTGGAAGATATATAAAATGAGTAAGCCTATAAAGGTATTGGAATATGAAAATGTGGGTACATGCCTTTTGATAAGGTTTGATTGTCAAGTGTCTGAAAAGCTGCAGAAGAGGATGAAGCGTGGAATTGACGTTTGGGGAAGAACCGATACGCCAAGTGGATTTGCTAACATCGGTGAATATCGAGCTGTGAATGTAGAAACTGCCATCCAGAAGCCATATAAGTTTCCAACCAAAGCCATATAAGTCAAGCAAAGACAAATCAACTAAAACAAAAAGAAAAAACGATCTGTACCTGACATATAGCATTATATCCTGCATCATTTGAAGAAATGGCGGCGCCGCTACGCATCTGCCTAGCATTTTGACCTTACCTGATCTCAAAAGGCTCACAGCCCAATTCGACCATTCCATCGGAAGCCTACCAATCTAACATCATACAAGCCAGGAGATACAATCAATTACTAATGCCTTCAACTAAAGTTTCTCGCATCAAACCAACACAAAAGTTTTCAGCATTTCACAACATGAAAGATGTCAATATCTTAAGAAACAGAAACACAAATTGTTCAGTGTATCAAACAATTGGTAACTCTGGAGAACACTTTTATGGACTAATGAAAGGCAAATGGCTCATGTTCTAATCTAATTGCACAAAACACAGAAGGCAAGTTCAAAATATGAAATGTTAAATAACGAAAAACCATTGCCTTATCTAGCTTCCAAGGTTCAGTAGAAACCGAAAACAAGATTCCAACTTTGAATTCATTAAGTTACGAGTAACGAAAACGTCTTACCTCTCCACATCTTTTAGTAGAGAAACGAACAATGTTTGGGACTTTCCAGTTGACAGTAGAGGGGAATGTGAAATTCACAACCTCGTTATCTTCCAGCTTCCTTCCTTTACTCGTGGAAGTAGCCGTGACAAGCGACCTCCCGACCAAATACCAATCTTTCTCCACCGGAAAATCACCATCTTCCACTTCCACCCTCCTTGCATCAACCGTCTCCTTCTTCACGTACACAGGTCTCTGTTTCGTTTCTTTCACTTGCAAACTCAAAATCAAAGCATCCGCCTTTGTTTCCTCAACCTGTTCCATCTGCGTAGTATCACTCCTCTCTTGCTTCACTAAAGGACTCGGAGAATCTGATTCCACTTCAATAACTTCAGGGGTATCCAAGTTCTCATCTTTCACTTTGAAAACTTCAAGGGGCTTCACATGCGTATCGCTCCTCTCTTGCTTCACTAAGGGACTCAGTGAATCTGATTCCACTTCAATAACTTCAGGGGTATCCAAGTTCTCATCTTTCACTTTGAAAACTTGAAGAGGCTTCGGCGCCAAGATGATACCAGTTGGTATATATTGTTCTGTCTCCATTTCACTTCTTTCGGCTAAAGTAACCAAACCAGGCTCTTCCTTGACCTTGACATCAACACACTCGTAGCCTGAACCTCTTGAGACGGTTTGAGACGGTTTCGACGACAGATTTCGACGACAGATTTCGCAATCGAATCAACAATCATTTCTTCTTCTTGAGCATGCGATGATTCAGGCTCCTCCTCAACCTCTAGCTTCACATTACAATCAAAACCTAAACCTCTTGAAACAGTTTCAACCACAGAATCAATCATCATTTCTTCTTCCTCTTGATCAGAAACTCGATTCTCGAATTCCTCTTTCACATGGATCTCTAAATTCGCCGCCCTAATTCGATCGTATTCTACAAACTCTTTATTCACAAGATCACAAAGAGTAACAGATTCGTCGCCGGTTACCTCGTCCTTCGCCGGGAGAGTGGAAATCACCGGCACGGTATCGGTAGGATCCGGTTTAATAATTTCCTCGATCAATTGAGCTGAGATTCGAACTCCAGTGGATGTCCGAACGACTACAGAGGAGGATCCGTCGATTAAATCGTGAGTATCTGCAACGATCTTACCATCATCGGAACTCGAAACAGCTGTTTCGGGTATGGTTCTCCGCATCTCCGCTTCGTCAATCATAACCATTTGGACGAAAAAGACAATTTGCGAGAGAGAGAGAGAGAGAGAGATGAAAATGGCGGATGAGAGAGGTGAGAGTGGGGGCTTAGGGTTTTTAAATAAAGTCTTTTGGGATTCGATTTTGGCGCGAATTGAAGCTAATGGGTTTGGTAATAAGAATTCGCGGGGTTATTTTTGGAGCCAAAATTACTAACAATCCTCGCCGTTAATTTATCTAAGTAATCTTCAAAAACAATATTTTACCTCGTAATTATTTTCTCTTTTTAATTAGTCTGAAATCTTTAATCAAGTTATTTGCTCATTAAAGATACAATTATGTGTGGTAGCCGCTAAGTGTGTCATATGTATAAATGGTAAGAAAGAAATCGAAAATCAATAGGAAGTGTACCCCAAATGGGTTAAAATGAGGATAACGAATATTTGAATAATTAATATCGTTACCCCAAATGGGGAATTACAAATAATTATTATTACTGTATATCTAACTGTTAGAAATATCATCGTCCAAATCTTCTCTAACCAAATCCTACCATGTAAAGGAATACATTTAATTAATGGCCAGGAACGGTATTGAATCAATTATGGCTTAACTGAATCTAAGAACAATGCAATTATACTATTAAAAGAGAAGTACATTTAATTTTTGTCTTTGATATATCGTGGTATATTATTTATTGTGCTATTAGTGCATTTGTATTTACGACCAGGAAAAAAAAAGTTCATTAAGAATAATTTCGTCATAATAATCCATATAAACATGCAGATCTATTTGACTCGATTCAATTAAAACAAACGGATCTATTTGACCCGACCCATTATAATTTTCGGGATCGACGTTAGAACTATCAACACTCGCCCTGGGCATTCGTGTCCATGGGACAGTTCGAGTTAGGTCTATACGAGTTCGGGTTTTTTGGATCCGACTGTTTAGGATCCAATCGCGTTATGAAGTTTTTTCGGTTCGGGTCGGTTTGGATTTTTTCAGATTCGGATCGGTTCCAAAATTTAGAATTAGAACCATTACGGAACCGAAAATAATTCAGGTCCAGAAATAACCTGAATTACTTGAAAATTTTGGATAATTATTCGATTAATTATTTAAATTTGATAATTAATTTCGATTTTTGGGTAATCATTCGGATCGGATATTATCCGACCGAACCGAGAAATAACCCGAAGATTTGAAATAATTTGATTAATTATACAAATTATATCTATTAATAATAACAATTTGAATAAATGTCAATTGCACTTGAATAAGTTACATCTTTTTAGAGAAACGAAAAGTTGCATCTTTTTATTATTGTTATTTGTGTCTTTCTATGAAACTAAACTTTAATCCAATAAATACTTATTATGGTTACATCTTTTCATCATAACTGTTTATTTAAGTATATGCTTTTTCATTATACATTATGTGCCTTTTCGTTTATAACCGCTTGTGTCAAGGAAGTGTAAATCAAAGCTCCTAGCATAACGCATCATAACGCACAAACCATGGATCTGGTGGTAGCAAACGACATAAGTGAGAGTAAATGATTTTGATCTCATCTACTTCAAGTTGTATGTAGAAGAGTACAACATTGCTCTATTGCAAACAGAAGAAGTAGTTTTCAGTTTCACAATGGTTGGTTAATAGCTTAATTCCAATACCGGTTAATGATTATCATCATCAGCCGGTTTGAATTTTTCGGTTTTGGTTTAATGTAATATGGACTATTTAGCTCATATAATTTATTGCAAAGCCCATTACAATGGTAATGTAGGCCCATCGTTAACGGTAACGGTTGTTTCAGATAGATTCAAAATTTAAACACCAAACGCAGAAAAGGAAAAGAAAAATATTCCTCTCCGGTCACGCCTCTCTTTTTCATCTCTCCATCTTCTTCTTTTTTTGTCGATTTGCTTCATCTTCAAAGAGAGAGAACGAAAACGAGAGGAACAATTTGCGTTTCAGATTTTCTGTCTTCTGGATTTAAAAGAAGCGGCTTCGATGGAAGATGTTTAGATCCGGTGGATTCAAAAGTGACCTCATCTGATTCACCGGAGATTTCTATTGATGAGTGTGAAGATTCTTTGGCGGATTCCATGGTGTGTGAGATCCGAATTCAAGACTCGTGCCCACTGGTTTAACAAGAGCTAATCGCACAGGTTCGATCCTCTCACTTCCGATTTCAATTTTTACATGTTTGGGGTTTCGCTTAGTGGAATCTCAGGTTTTGGATCTGAATCTCTAGGGTTTAGGTTTTTTTTTTCTGTGCGTTTTGCCTAATTTCCACAGACACGATCCCTTGTACGTCTGGAAATCACTCAATATATGTTGAAAATATTCTGTTTATGTTCAATTTTACATTACCCACACTTGGTGAGATTCTTTCTTTGCTGTCTTGGGAATTTGGAATCAGGATTTCTTTATAACTGGTTGATTCAACAACAAAAGTCCTCTTTTAACAAGATTTCAAAGCCTTTTGTTCTCCTAATGTTGTACAAACTCTTGCTTTGGGATATTGTTTCGATGTTTATGTTTTTCATTTGAAACCCCAAAAAGATCACAGGCAGACACTAATCTGATAGTGTTCTGTCAGATTCTTATTTGGGGAACATTGTCCCGTTGCTGCCTATAGAAGAAACGTATACCATCACCCTAGCAAAATTGATAATTGGACCGATGATAATATGGGTTGGTAGTGCATGGAAGGATGTTAGGGGATGGCAAAATAAGACCACACGGCTTAAACAACGTCTTAAAACAAAAGACTACGAATGGGAAACAGATTCTTTACATGGATGGAATGGAGTATAACGACCAAAGGCTTGATGGAATGGAGTATAACGACCAACAACGGCTTTGGAAGTCTTAAGACAAATACTACAAATTGAAAACAGATTCCTTACTTTACTACCAACGGCTTACAAAAGTCACTAGACAAAGACAATGGATCGGTTAAAACTAAAAGACTTGCAAAAGTCATTAGACAAAGACTATGAACAGAGAACCATTTGGATGGAAAAAATAACGACCAAATGGCTTAAAGAAGTCTCAAGACAAAGGCTTATGAAGCGAGAACTACTTATGTTCGATAACCACAAGGCTTAGAAGTGGAAAAAGACAAAGACTGAGATGAAAACAGGTAACTCGTGGCTTAGAAAAACTTGTTGGATGGGAAAAAAAAACGACCAACGGCTTAGAGAAGTCTTAAGACACAGACTATGGCTTAGCTTTCAGTTTGTTGGATGGATAGAATGACCAATAACGTCTAGTGAAACAAAAGTCTGAAAACAAGGCTTGAGATAAAGACAATGGGTTGGTCTTATGGCCAAAAAACGACCAGGGACTTCAAAAGAAAACACCAACGGCTTAAAAAAGGCTGAAGACAAGAACTGAAATAAATGTCTGAAGACAAATTCTTTGGATGGAAATAACGACCAGGGACTGAAACAAAAGACACAAATTCTTTGGATGGAATTAACGACCAAATGGGCTTTAAGAAGTCTTAAACAAAGACTACGAATTGAAAACAGATTATTTGCTTTACGACCAACGGCTTACAAAATTCTTTAGACAAAGAAAATGGATCGGTTAAAAGACTTGCTGGATGGAAAAAAAATGACTAGCGGCTTAGAACATGAGACAGAGACTATGAACAGAGAAACATTTGGATGGAAAAAAAAACAGACCAAAAGGCTTATAAAAGTCTTAAGACAAAGGCTCATGAACCGAGAACAATTTATGTTCGATAACCACAAGGCTTAAAAGTGGAAAAAGGGAAAGACTGAGACGAAAACAGGTAAACTCACACGGCTTAGGAAAAAATGACTAATGGCTTAAAAAGACTTGTTGGATGGACAAAATCGACCAATGATTAAAACTACCAATTGCTTAAAGAAGTCTTAAAGACAAAGACAGACGAGAACAGATTCTTTGATTTACCACTCACGGCTTAGAAAAATCTCTATGGGTTGATCTTTGGCTTGTTGGATGGAACAAACGACCAAGGGCTGAAATAAGTCGTAAGACAAAGACTACGGATCAAAAACAGAATCCTTAAGAAAACACCAAAGGCTTAAAGAAGTCTTAAAGACAAAGGCTATGAACCAAGAACTGTTTCTATTCGATAACCACAAGGCTTAAAAAGTAGAAAAAAGTTGTGAGTTAGCTTTCAGTTTGTTGGATGGATATAGCGACCAATGGCTGGAAAAATAAAACTCTTTAAGACATAGACTATTTCTTTGCAATCACCACTTAAAGCTTAGAAAAGTCATTACATAAAGACAGTGTGGGTTGGTTTTCCACTTGTTGGATGGAATTAACGACCAAGGACTGAAGCAAAAGTCTAAAGACAAGAAACAAAAGTCTAAAGACAAATTCTTTGGATGGAAATAACGACCATGGACTGAAACGAAGACAAATTCTTTGGATGAAATTAACGACCAGTGACCGAAACAAAAGTCTGAAGACAAGGACTGAAATGAAGACAAGTTCTTGGATGGAATTAACGACAAAGGTCAAGACAAAGACCATGACAGGAAAACAAATTTCCTTACTTTAACTCTCTCGGCTTAGAAATATCTTTAGACAAAGACTATGGATGAAAAAACAACCCAAGGCTTAAATAAGTCTCATGACTTAGACTATGAATGGAAAATTGATTCTTTACTCTGCCACAAGGCTTTAAATAAAAAATCTTTAGACAAAGACTATACGGATATGCTTAAAAATACGATCAACGGCTTAAAGGTCTTTAGACAAAGACTATCTTTTGATTCGTTGGATGGAGAATACAATCAACATATGTGAAGACTAATTCATTCTGATTTTTCTTTTTTTTCAGGCATGTGCTGCAGAAAATGTACTTACTTTCTGATTTCAAGTGTAGCAGATTTCTGTGACAGGTATGTGCTTTTCAAACTTACTTGTAATTAGTTTATAAAATTCACAAGTATGAGAAACATCTGTGAAGTAGACTAATTTTGATTTCCATAGTACAGGTTCTTGATTAAGCATCAAAAATCTTACGAGATTTATAAATGTTAGCATACTATAAACTTAAAAGCCGAATATGCAGCGTATCTCCAAACCATTGACTTCTATGGGTTCTTTCCAATCACTTGAGAATTCAAACACATACACACGTGCACATATACATACATACACACACAAACACACATTCATACATTCATACATACATACGTATTTGAATACTTGCTTTTATGTTTACATTCATATTTGCTTCCATCTTTTATTGTTTACCAGTTTCTGTGATTTTTTTGTTTTATTTTCTTGCTAACTTACCAGCTTCCTTCCTACTTTCTTACTTCTTTTTTTTTTTTGCTTCCTTGATTCTTTGCTTTCTTTATTCAACCTTTTTTTTCAAAATTTGGCGATGATTCCAAATCTACATAATGATATCCTTACGATTTTACAGTTAAATTTGGTTCTTATCTGAGCAATTCTAGCATTCTGCATCATGTTTTTTACATTGATGATTATTATTTATAATTTTTGATGAATTGTAACCTTCGACTTAGTTTTTTTACAAAAAAAAATGATTGAAAATATCTTTGTTGTGGTACTAGTGTCTGTCTCTTGATCTTAATTGATTTTTCGCTTGGTCTCTTTGTCTTAGCAGAGTTGATTACCACTTGGAAATCTATTGAGTTATATGTTTAGAGGGTGCAATGGATCTTGCTTGATTTTCCTACCATAGTTATCTGGCTAGTGTTATATATATATATATATATATTTTGCACTTCTGGTTTTGTTGTTTTTACTCCATGTATATATATCTATTCAAAATAAAATATATGTATATATATATATTGTTGTTTGTTTGTTTGTTGAAAAGGGACGATTTGAATTTTAATGTTAGGTTTATTGTTAAATAATATTTTCTGTATTTTTTTGCTTTTGTTGTGTTATATTACGAGAGTTGTCATGTGAACACAATTCTTGTTGTTTTTACTCTATGTATATCTTTTCAAAATAAAATATATATATTATTGTTTGTTTGTTGTTGAAAATGGACAATTTGAATTTAATGTTAGGTTTATTGTTAAATAGTGTTTTCTGTTTTTTTTTTTTTTTGCTTTTGTTGTGTTATATTACGAGAGTTGTCATGTGAACACAATTCTTGCATTTTGATTGCTTGTCCATTGGTCATTCTTTGTTATGACGCGATTATGATCTTATGATTACCATTTTGTTTTTTGCATCTTAATTTTGAATAGTTGATGTGGTAAATTGATTGAACTTTTTTGGGTGTTTAGTCCTAATTTTGATACACTTAAAATTTTATCTATGTCTATGATTGATATGCATATGAACAACATAAGGTTTTAGATAAGGTATTTTAAAAATATTTAGAGTATTTGTAGTCATGAGGCCATGCATATAGTGGTTGTTTGGGTATAACCTTAGGTCTTGACTTAATTGTTCAATGCTTATTACACTTTTTAAACCACATCTTGATTAAATTACTTCACATTTGCACCAAAAAAATCTTGATTAATTTATGGTCGTTGTTTCGTCTTTGCTTTGAATTGATCTCACATACGGATGCACTATTAGTTAGTAGATGGTCTAAGAATGCTTTGAAAACTATTATTAGATGAGCCCTTTTGATTAGAATTTACTCTCAATGGTCTGTGATTTAACCTTCAATATTTTATACATTTTATTTATGAGTAAAAAATATATATCATATACCATTTAGCCAAGACTAAATAGAGCTAACTCGACTGAACCAAAAAAATAGTTCGGTTTGTAAACCGATTGCTGACATTTCAAAATGTTTACGGTTCTTTGTTTGGTTTGGTTCAGCAGTTCTTCGGTCTATAGAAATATATGTATTCAAACCGGTTTACCCCAAAAGAACTAAAAAATCCAACTAATCAAAATATAGCAATCAATATAAACCAAATTTCCTTTAATATTTTTTTGTTTTTTTTCAAAACTGAACCATATAATTGAATTATTTTTACTTTTTCAAAAAAAAAGAAACGATCAAAGAAACAAATAGTATACTTCATAAGCAGATGTCCCCAAGTTAAAACGGTCATTGTGGTGAACGTTTTTTTTTTAGTCATAAGAGAGGGAGTTGTAATTTCCCTACTCCTCTGGGTTACTTTTGTCAAACTTGCAACAGGGGGTCTACTTTTGCCAAACCAACCGAATTTTAGGTTAGTTTTAGCAATTCCCACATGTTGTTATTTCAATTGATTTTTATATTAGAATCCATTAAATCATTATTATATATGATGCTTATTCATGACTATTATAGTTAGTTCGCATGTCTGTTATTAGAATTGAAATTTTGTCAACAACAATAACAAATTTTTGCATCATCGACATAGTCAACATATTTTGTCGTCATATTCTGGTAAAATATTCTTACTTTAAAAAAAAATTGTGATCGTGTTCTCGTATATATTGTTTCAACTTCGAGTTTGTTTTTGTTGCAATTGTTGAACCCCATTGAGATGTAAATTCTGTTTGGTATGAACCTCATTGAGTTCAATACATACTATTATCTTCTGTTAAATATAAAATTTACGTGTCATTGTTTTTCAAAAATGTTTTTTAGTATGTTTTTATAGTAGATATAAATAGAGTTATGTTTAACATTGAATTCACCACAAAAAAAAATTAAATAGATATCATGGGATGAAAGTCATAAACTTCATTTGTCTTTTAAATTTGATCAAAAACTAAATCAATTCTTTTTTTGGCAGCAACTAAATCAAATTTGCTGTGAAATTAATAAATATTGAATTGAGCATATATTTACTCAAAAATAAATTATAGAATATATTAATATATAATATAAATACAAAATTTGAAATACTAATAATAAAAAAATTATATACAATCCTGCGAAAATAGGGGGTTCAATTATTTGTCTATATTTTCATAACCATTGTATATATCTTATTGTATTGTAGTATTTTGGATGGTCAATAAAAAACGTAGTCGAACTTAATTTTTTCTCTTAATTGAGCAGACGATTTTTATGGTTAAATTTGTTTATATATATATATATATTTGCATTTTAAGATATGAATTTTTTTACTTATTAACTATAATATTCATTATGTATGTTTCAAATAATATAAAAATGTTCTGAAAAATAAAATTGTTTTCTTTATTCTTGTTCTTATGAGTTATAAGTTTTAACCATAACAATTTTAGAAAAGATATTGGATGATCGCATTTTTTTATCGTCATTTTTTGTTCAACATACTTTCACTTATAATCATTTTAAATAATTCTATAACATTTTTTGAATAATCGTATGGTTTTCATATAATTTTGATTTTGTAAATTTACATTTATAATCATAATAATCCTATAAAATATTTTAGAGTTGATATATATATATAAATTATAAATAAATCTTAGAAATAAAAGTTTTTATTAAAAATGAGTTTCTGCGCGAATGCACAGATTCTATACCTAGTGATATAAATAACATAATTAGTATTTATTTGGTAATTGATTTCGAATTTTTAGGTATCCGTTCGATTCTCAAGTATTATCGGAACCGGAGCGAGAACCGAAACAAATTTGAAAAAAAATCTTTCGGGTTATATCGGCTAAACAGTCCGGGTCTAAACTCCGTATTTCAGGTCGGTTCGGATCCAATTCCTCGGTTCCGGGTTTTATGGCAGGGCTAATCAATACCTATTCTCCTTCAACTAAATCTTCCCATATAATTATTTTTTTTTTTTTAAACTATTTTCTTTGATTTGCATGATTGTATGTATATGTATATATAATATAATATATTCAATAAACTCACTATACTGAACCTTTTTGAAGTTAAATTACAACTACAATATACGTTGTGCTGCTAAAATATGACTTTTTCCGACGAGAATCAAATTTTTTTTTTTATTATCCAGTTAATGAAATCAACTGACGACAAAAACACAAAATATTCGAATATTTTATTGATTAAAGAGTTGGAGGGTCGGCCGAGCGAGCCAACCCTATAGTTTTTTCTAGAAATTATGTCGGCCATATGTCTTGATTATGCCATACAGCACTCACCCTTTTAATCTCAGGCTGAGCGTGGCATAAATAGCCATCCGACCCTTTTTAATTTTTCAACCACGAGGCCCATCTCCTTTATATACAACCCCTTCTCCACCTCCTCTTCTCTCTTCTTCCCGATGTGGGACAAAACCAACAACTCAAATCTTCTACAACCTAATATATAATATTAATAAAAAAACTCACTTTTGAAAAATTGAATATTTCTTGCTTTGTCTCTCTCTCCTTGTCTAACAACAACATACACAACAACAAGACTTATGAGTTGATGAAACACATTGCTTGTGCTTGAATGTAATAAGAGTCTCTGTACTTCTTCCCACTCCCTGCGCGAATCCCATTCTCCATCCATTCGTTCCTGTGTATCCATGCCTCCCTCCCAAAATCCAAGATCCCCAATATCTGTTACAAAGCACCATTTCAGTATAGCTCTATATCTAATTACCATGCTCAGAAAACGAAGAATCGTTAAAAAAAAGCAAAAAACCGGAACGTACCGCTCCTCCTTTCCAAGATACGAATGTTGGGTCCATTCTTGACTGAAGAACCTCTACTGTGTCAATGGCTTCTGTTGGCGGTATCGCGTGAAGAACTCTAAAACGCCGAGGAAGAGAGAGGGACGACACAAATGTTAGCTCTCACAAAACAATCTGACTAGATCTAGGATACAAATAATGTTTAAGAAAATGAAATTGAACAAACCTTTCTTCTACGGCTGGGACAAGACCTTTAGTCAAAGCAACACCACCGATCTGAGAAGAAGCAAAACCCAGATATTAAAGGAAAATATATGAGCGTGTTTTAAAAGGAAAAGGTTTTTCAAGAATTTACCAATTGTATGCTGGAGAAAAGCTTTCGTTGAAGGTCGATGCGTCCTACGAGCCAGGAAATATAAGTGAACAAGGTTTGTGTTAGGTGTTGTCGCCTTCTGATAGTAAGCAGAGAGAATGCATTATATATAACATATACCAGCAGAGAGAATGCTGCTTGTAATGGCTTCAGCGAGACCAATCTTCTCTTCTTTCTTTGGTTTCAGAGGGGAAACTGCAAAACTATCCCACACAGGTAACCCCATATTACCACCACCTGCAAAGTCCATGTTCCATGTTTCCTCCAACATATTCTCGTGGTCTTGGAACCTAACCAATATGCAAACGTTAAAGACCGGTATCTCTAGGTACAAAACTAAACCGAAGAAAAAGATATAGGAAGGTTTGATTCTGACCATGTACGTGGTGGCTGAGGAAACACTTCAGGAACAAGAAGGTTAGGATAAAACAGACCCATCGGTGGAACCTGAAATAACCAAAGAAAATTATATTTTCAAGACTAAAAAACATAAGAGAGCATTTAACAGAACAATGACATGATCTTGTTTTATATTTACGTTAACTGAGGTGAGATTTGTCTTGTGAGGCACAGCTGGTATGCCGTCCTCGTAAGAATGAACCGTTGCAACTCTTTCAAGCTCTCCTTCCTGTGTATGGAAAAAAAAAGTATATCAGTTTCAATATTACTTACCAAGAGAACAAAAAACAAGGAAGATAATCCAACTAACTCTAATATCACAATATGACTCCTTAAGTTGATTAAGCATCAGCATATCGATTGGCTTTGCCAAAACGTCTGTGCGGATTTGTGGCCAATTTTGGTAATGCCTCTGAATCCATAGAAGGCATCTACATATATCCTGAAAATGATATGGAGATAAAGATACTTTAGTAAGCAATGTAGTTCATCTAGGAATAGAAAAAGAGAAACGATAAATATATCCTTACATCTCCTCCAAAAGGTAAGATCTTTTCAGTATTTGGCAATGAGACTCCGTCCTACAAAACAAATCAAACGAGTATAGAACAGTTATAACATCAGAAAGATATCGGCTAGACTTTCTCGTACGCACTGCTAATACCTCGATACAAACAACTGTAGTTGTCTGGGCTCCTAAATTCACAATACAAGCTGTTGACAAACCATTCCCAAAAATAGCGGATAGACCTTCTTGGTGTACCACTGCCGAGCTAAAGCGTAGGTCTCGCAACACAATAGTTAGCATTTCCTTTATTTCTGACAATATCATGAAGCCAAAATCAGAAATTACTAGTTCACATCGATTCAAAACATATCTAGATGGAACTGAAAATCAAGGCTGCAATAAATTTACCGCGGCTGTCAAATGTTCCCGGGACAACAAGAACAGCAGAGTACTTGTTTCTCTCACTGTGAACTATATGAAGTTTGTCTAATAAAACCCAGTCCCACATAGCGATTATGTCCTCACAAACCTGGAAAGGTAGAAATATCAAGTTAAGTAACCAGAAAATTGCTTCGACAAAGAGTAGAGGAAAAAGAATATTGGAACTATGTATATACCTGTTGCGCTGAATAACCTGGCGAAACATTGAAGTGACCTCTACGAATAGGACGGTGTATGCTATATGGCTCTTTTGGAGATATTGTCATAGCTTCTTCACCAAAAATCATCTTCCTATACTTGCGCTTATTCTCAACAGTATCCTTAGAGTCAGTAACATCAGGGGCAGAAGTTTCTGCGCAAGTTGTGTATATTAGAAATATAAACATTGACACCCAACATATGTATACTCAGGAAAATACTATCCTGTACATTTTACTTAAACTGTATATAACTGTAATAAACATGTTTGATTGATAAAGAAGAATCCACTAGTATGTACTACTTCCGTTAGGGGTACAAGAATCCAACATCAGAGAAGCTAAACTAATCATAGATAAGCTCAACAAAGCGGGAAGGGAAACTGAAGTAGAAAGAAGAAAATATTAGAATGAAACCTAATGTAGAAGGAGAACTATGATCATCATCCTCATACACATTAGTCCAAGTAAAGACCGTATCTTTCTTCGTAGTAGTGCTCGGTTGATTGTATCCGTCGATCCTCCCCATCTGCATAGTTTATAACCAAAACAAAGCAAGAACAATCAGTTCTCACACATTACTCAAAATACTATTTTATCATCAGCAAAAGTATTAAGCTTAACCTTGCGTGATGCAGAGCCAAGAGAAGAACTTTCGTCCAGGTATGGTATCTTCAACAGCGATGCCGTCTTTCAGTAAAAACAAAAAACGAAAAAAAAAAATCAAACACCAAGAAGTAAAATTTCTAGTGACAGAAGCAGCAAAGTGAAAACCACATATAGCATTATAGCTTTCTTACAGTATTGTAAGCTCTCTCACGTTCAACGTGTTGACTAGTGTTGACCTGAGTGTTAATCATCTGGGACATAGAAAGAACACAGCCATCAAATTCATTGAAAGGAAACGAAGGAGCAGCACAAGTGATATTAAAAAACAACATTTTGACAAAAAACTAATACCAAACCTGATCAAGAACGTTTGGTTTCTTAGTTTGTGTGTTGTGCCTGGCGATGCAATGAGGGACATTGAAGGGTGTCTCTTGCTTAGCTAGTCCTATTCTTACATTTGCAGAACCTAATCAAAAACCAGCACCAATGAGAGAAAGATTTGCGAGCTATACCATGAAAAAAGAGCTTAAAATCTAGTTTCGTTGATACGAATTGAAGTTTGAAAGAGGAGAAAAGAGAGAGAGAGAGAGAGAGAGAGAGAGAGAGAGAGAGAGAGAGAGAGAGAGAGAGAGAGAGAGGAAGCACCTGGGTTGATGATAACGAGATTTGAGCCTCGTTCAGATACAAGCTGAGAAGGGACAACAGATTTCAAGTAATCCTGCGATTGATTTAAACAAAAACAAAACTTGAATCAGGGAATTGGATTTTGGCTTTTTCCGGGAAAACGGTACATCGGGGAAGAGAGAATCAAAATTCGAAATTACCATTTGACGGAGAATGAAGAGACGGATTCGAATTAGGGTTTCGAATTACACGGGGGATTTGCAAGCTCAGTCAGATTCGCAAAAGCTTAAAAGGTTAAGATTTGAGATTTTGGGGTTTTAGGAAGAAGAGAGCGCGCAACGGAAGCGTTAAACTGAGAAAGCTCACATACTGATGGTTTTTTTTTTTTAAAGTCTATATAATGATTTTTTTTTTTTTTTTTCCTTTCACTCTCCTCTTACTCTCATACATTTTCATCATTATCATCCTTGAAGTTGATGTAACATCTTCAATTGGAATATCTGGGATTTGAAAATGAGATGGTTGACTAAAACAATATCATGGTTCTTTAGTGACATTAGTTAAGCTATTTTTTTTTTTATAAATTTAGAGGGTTATTGGGAAACTGATTTATGTAGATTTGAAGAATTTTTGTGGATTTCAAAAGTATAGAGATTTTAAGAATTTTCAAAGACTTTTATGGATTCTAACAATTATGTTCATCCATATTTATAGAATCCATACAAAATTCTTATTGATTGTCGTGGATTCTCGTAAATTTTTATTAAAATTTTTTTTTCATTTTTTGGTAAAGTAATTATATGATAATGTTTTTCTAGAATTTTTTATATACTATATATTCAAATAAAGTGTTTATTTGTTTATAAAAAAAATAATAGTGACGTGATAACATTATTTATTGTTTCACCATTCATCATTTAGGAGGAACATAGGTAATATAAGTCTCTTTAAGATTTAAAATTTACAATTATTTTGTATATTTTGTCATTGTTCAATCTCTTTTTGTATGACTATTCTTTTCTTCATTTTTATTAGCCTAGCAAATCTGAGTTTTTTAAATATTTATTGACATAACAAATTTGTTTTTTTTTTAATCTTTATTGACATAACAAATCTGGATTAATGATAATGGAGTATTGCTTGTATTGGAAAAAAAAACTAGAAAAAATCTCATGAGATACGAGAGAAAGATTTGTCAAACCTAAAATTATGGGTCTATGTTTATTTGAGAAAGATATAATTTTTTTAAGTTTGTTATCTAAACTTTGAGAATACAATGGGTAACTCTAGTATTTTGAAAGTATTGATTGATGAGTTAAAAGGTAAAGAATCATTGTTCCAATAACACTATAATTTAACAGAATTGAAAAATCATGAAATACTTGACTTTTTGAATAACACAAGATTTTAAATAGAATTACGAAATCATCACATCAATAACAAAGGATTTGAAAAGAATTATAAAATCACCACACCAATAACACAAGATTTTGTTAAGAATTTAAGAATCATTACACCAATAACAACGGAATCTTCAAATTCTTAAAATCTTTATAAATCAACCCCCCACTAACCCCCCCCCTTATTTGAAATCCAAGGTCTTGAAAATTGAAATCGTTTCTTCCATAGCTGCATGGTTTAAAGTTTCAACAAATCAAAACTCCAAGATCCCCAAAGATGATCAAATCAAAGCAAAAGAGCTAATCTAAGAATCCTACAACAGAAAAAGAAAACCAAAGTTCTACTAAGAAACAATTTTGTCCGGGAAAAAAAAAGAGAGGATAAATCAAAGGTACTGCTCGTGGCGACTCAGAATATACTAAGCAGCTTTCGGCTTAGGAGTCCTCTTCTTCAGACTCTTCTTGGAGGGTGTTGAGTTCTTCATTCCAATAAAGAAGAGCAATGCTCCAAAGAGTGCAACGCTCTGCAATAACAAAAAGGAATGAGATTTTTATCGAATCATTCTCCATTGTGATGGTTTAAGTTGTAAAGCTTCTGCACCCTAATGCAAACACAGTCTCCAGTTTCTTGAGATTACGATAATTGACCAAAAAAGGTTCAAGACAAACCTGCAAGAACTCTGTCAGCAAAGAAGAGAAGTGACGCTCCTCAGGTCCGTAGTTGTAGAAATCGTACAGAATAGGACTAACAACAACCAAGTAGAAAGCCTGAAACAAACATATACAATGGGTAAATCCTTTGAATCCCTTATCTGTAAACATGGGATGAAAGAGAAGAAGCCCTAACCAGAAGATAAGCACCGAAGATGTTTCCGATAACAAAGAGTAAGCCTCCGGCTCCTTTCAGGGCAATGATAGTAACAACGACTTGTCTCACCTATAAAAATCCATTCACCATGTCATAAGAAGACACTTAAAAGAGACAGAGAGAGAGCACAAGAGAGAGGGACATCATAACCAGGTGTTGTTTACCTCTACGCTGGGCAAAGTTACCCCTAATCTAGAAGATAGATGTGTCTTGACCAGATCAAGCTTTGGAGCTAATTCTTTAGCTGCAGGACCACCGTCAACTCCAAATTCATTGAACCTATCAAAAGTCCCCAAAGATGCGTCGTTCGATTTTAGTAAAATAAGTCAACAGGGAGATGATATTTGAGTAGCTTCTTAACTTGTGGCTACCAAGTAATGTACGGTGAACAAAAAGTTATGATTTTGTCTTCAATTTAGAGCTAATGGTGCTTCTCTAGAGACCATTACACATAGGAATAACCAAAACCAACACACACCATTTGGAGGACGAGGAAAGATCCTCTCATCTCCATAACCATATGAACAACAGAGCTAAGGCACAGACAAAGACTCAAACTTTGATTAATCATGACCAAGAAATATCATACATTGATTAAAAAAAAAGACTCAAACTTTGATTAATTTGCAGCAACGACATCAAATAAAACGTATCCAGAAGTCACCAAAACCTAAAATTCAAAGTATCCAGAGACATTGATTGAATGTATTCAAGCTCGAAAGTAAAAGATCCAGATCGAAACATAATACCCAAAAGGGGAAATTACCCAAAAAAATCAAAGCTTTAGAGATTATTATTCAGCTTAGCATTCGATTTCTCGAAACCCTAGATATGCTTTTAGACCAAATCGAAAAGAGTCTAAGGAGCTTCTCAATTCCAGATTAGATCTAGCACGAAGCAATCAAAACTTATTCGGCAAAAATTACCAAAGGCAAGTCAAGGAACACGAAGAAACGCGAGAACAGATCGAGAAAGAGGATGATGAATTTTTTTATGTAAAAAACTCACATTTGCCAAGCGGAAAGGATAAAGAGAGAAGCGAAGAGAACTCTTCCAAGGAACGAGAAGAAACCCATCTCTCTCTTTCTTCTTCTTTTTTTTTTGGTTTCTCTTGCTCAAGAAAAGTACTCTCGTAGATTTGCCGACGGAGAGAGGGAAACTTCTTCGGCGAGGGGGAAAAAAGTTCGGTTCTTCTGGTTTATTTATTTAACATTAAAAAATAATTTTAACTCCCAACCAAAAACTGCAATCCACTATATATCCAGATCGATTCGTCAAATCGGGACCATGAATTTATTTTTGTTTTAAAATAATAATAATAATAATAAATTCATGTTTTAACTTAGAGAACTACAAATAAATATTTTTGATTTTATACACATCAATTTAAATGTAAGATATCATGTCGTTATTTAGAAAATTATAAATGATATTAAGATGCTTAGGAAATAACTAAATTAGATGCGAGACTTCATTTTTGAAGTTTCCAAAACTTTATATTTGAAGTTCGAAGGTGTCCTTCTCCAATGATAAAACTTTAAAGTTAACTTTAGAAAAAATTAGATGCAAAACTTCATTTTTGAAGTTTCCAAAACTTTATATTTGAAGTTCAAAGGTGTTCTTCTCCAATGATAAAATTTTAAAGTTAACTTCAAAAAAAAAATATTTTATACTATAATCTTTAATATTGACCATAATTAATTAAAATCATAATTTTTTATAAATAATTATAAATCACACTTTTAAGAAATATTACAATCAATAGTAATAAATAAAATGCTATATTATAATATCAAATTTTATAAATAAATATCTATAAAAATTAAATTTATGAAGTTATATGTGAAATATTTATAAAATATAAAATTATATGTACCAAAATGTATGATATATAAGTTTAAGGATTGAAATGTAAAAGAAAAAATGAAATTTGAAATTTAAAGTTTTGAAGTTTAGGTTACAGTTCAAAAAACTTTATATTTAAAGTTATGAAGTTTGGGTCGGAGATATTTTTATCTCAAATTTTATTTGTCATATTAATAGTTAAGGAATTTTAAAAAAATAAAATCTAGTAGGTGGAAAAATCTGAGATCATCGTATATACATTTAACGTCTATAGAAATCAAATATTGGAGCTTAGCATGCGAGAGGTACGGGGATCGATACCCCGCATCTCCATTATTCTTTTTCTTTTTCTCGCTCCTTTTCAGATTTATTTATTTATTTTTATCTTCTAATAACTATCGGATTCTCTGAACATGATACACTTTGAATCTTCTTCTTTTAAGAATTTAACAAACACGTCGCTCTCAACAACACTGACGTTACAACATTCATACATTGACTCAAAGCGACTTTAACTGATCTCATTAAAATGGGTCCCACAGACAGACACACACACACCACAAAACTTCACACTACGTTATCTGCACTTCCGTCTTTATTTGACTCTCTCTACCTCCTTCTTCTTCTTCTTCTTCTTCTTCAATTTATCCGCCCATTTTAACAAAAAACCTTTAAACCACCAAAGGAATAAAAAAAGAAAAAGCATGACAGGAAAAACTGAAAAAACCGATCTTTTTAACGAGCTCATGGCTTTGGTCTCGACGGAAACAGGAGTGAAAGAGCTCGTCGACGCCGAGATAACTGAAGTTCCTCGAAGTTTCCATTTCCCTTCTTCTACTCTATCCAACAACAGACCTGATGATACCTCCGGCTTAAACCTCACCGTCCCGATCATCGATCTGGGAGAAATCAGCAGCGAACGAAACGCCGTCGTTTCGAAGATCAAAGACGCGGCGGAGAGATGGGGATTTTTCCAGGTGATCAACCATGGTGTTCCTTTAACAGTTCTTGAAGAGATCAAACAAGGAGTAAGAAGGTTTCACGAAGAAGATCCCGAGGTTAAGAAAAACTATTCCTTTAAAGATTTCAACCAGAAATTCGTTTACAACAAAAACTACGATCTTAGTCAATCTTCTCCTATGAATTGGAGAGACTCGTTCGTTTGTTACATTGCTCCTGATCCTCCAAATCCAGAGGATATCCCAATAGCTTGCAGGTGAAAAAAAAAAAACTTACAAGTGTTTTGATTGAATAATACACTATTTCAAGTGTTTTGATTCTGAATATGATTTTAGGGATGCTGTGATGAAATACTCGAAACATGTCATGGACTTTGGAGAAAAGCTCTTTCAGCTTCTATCAGAAACTTTAGGTTTAGACTCTGAGATCCTTAAGAAGTTGGATTGTCTCAAGGGTTTGTTTATGGTCTGCCATTACTACCCACCTTGTCCACAACCTGACCTAACTTTGGGCATAAATAAGCACACCGATAACTCTTTCCTCACGCTTCTTCTTCAAGACCAAATCGGTGGTCTTCAAGTTCTTCACCAAGATTATTGGGTCGATGTAAATCCTATTCCTGGAGCTCTTGTCGTCAAAATCGGTGATTTCATGCAGGCAAGCCCCCAAAATTTATGCAATCTTTTAAACTAAAAAACAGAGTTTTGACCTAGAAATTGAAACGTCTTTTGTGTTTGTTTGTTTTGCAGCTGATGACGAATGATAAGTTCTCGAGCCTGGAGCATAGAGTACGGGCGAACATAGATGGACCACGGATTTCTGTCGCGTGCTTCTTTAGCTCGAGTTTGTTTCCGAATTCAACGGTCTATGGGCCGATCAAAGAGCTTCTGTCTGATGAAAACCCTGCAAAGTATAAAGACATCACTATACCAAAGTACACTGAAGAACACCTTGCGGGTGGTTTCGATGGGAAAACGATTTTGNCAAGGGTTTGTTTATGGTCTGCCATTACTACCCACCTTGTCCACAACCTGACCTAACTTTGGGCATAAATAAGCACACCGATAACTCTTTCCTCACGCTTCTTCTTCAAAACCAAATCGGTGGTCTTCAAGTTCTTCATCAAGGCTATTGGGTCGATGTAACTCCTATTCCTGGAGCTCTTGTCGTCAATATTGGTGATTTCATGCAGGCAATCCCCCAAAATTTATGCAATCTTTTAAACTAAAAAACAGAGTTTTGACCTAGGAATTGAAACGTCTTTGTGTTTGTTTGTTTTAGCTGATAACAATGATAAGTTCTCGAGCCTGGAGCATAGAGTACGGGCGAACATAGATGGACCACGGATTTCAGTTGCGTGCTTCTTTAGCTCGAGTTTGTTTCCGAATTCAACGGTCTATGGGCCGATCAAAGAGCTTCTGTCTGATGAAAACCCTGCAAAGTATAAAGACATCACTATACCAAAGTACACTGAAGAACACCTTACGGGTGGTTTCGATGGGAAAACGATTTTGTCTAAATACAGGATATGAATAAAGGATTTGTCCGGCTTTAAGGAAAGATAATCAGATATATTTGTGTGTGCTTTTGCATTTGAAAGTTTTCTGAAACAACGTAATAAAGAAAATATGTTTTTATAAGTATCTTATTATATAAAGTTGTTAATCAATTAGATTATGACACGTGTTAAAAAAATCAACCAATTAGATTATCATAATAAGATTATGATAGATCTAATTATGATAAAAATAGGTTAATTCACATGATCGTGACACATGACAAGTTAATAGATAAGATTTAAACACATGTTTTGATTAAAATCTTATTATATAAAATAGGATGCATCAAAGTTAGTTTTTAACATGACGTGATACGTGTCAAGTTAATCGATTAGATTTTGACATGTGTTAAAAAAAATTCAACCAAGTAGAGTTTAACATAATGTTTACATAAATCTAAAAATTAGTTTTAAAAATAAAAAGGAAAAATACTTTTCTTTTTCGATTACT
The DNA here is from genome assembly GCA_020283515.1 of Alliaria petiolata. Taxonomy (NCBI): domain Eukaryota; kingdom Viridiplantae; phylum Streptophyta; class Magnoliopsida; order Brassicales; family Brassicaceae; genus Alliaria; species Alliaria petiolata. The sequence goes on along the minus strand of JAHZTW010000005.1, from coordinate 11,725,950 downwards.
AATACAAAAAGGAAAATAAAAAATCGAAAAGATAAATAAAAAAATTAAGAAAAAGGAAATTTTTTTTTATGTTTTTCATTTAAATTAAGCAAATTGTATGATCAATTACTAATAATAAAATGAAAAAAAAATAGTTTTAAAAACAGAAAGGGAAACTAAGTTTCTTTTTCAATTACTAATACCAAAAGAAAAATAAAAAATCGAAAACATAAATAAAAAAATTAAAAAAGGAAAAGAAGTTTCTTTTATGTTTTTTCATTTAAATTAAAGAAACTATATGATCAATTACTAATAGTAAAAGGAAAATCAAAAAATTAGTTCTAAAAATAGAAAGGGAAACTAAGTTTCTTTTTTAATTACTAATACCAAAAGAAAAATAAAAAATCGAAAAAGTAAATAAAAAATCAAAAAAGGAAAATAAGTTTCTTTTATGTTTTTCATTTAAATTAAGGAAATTGTATGATCAATTACTAATATTAAAAGGAAAATAAAAAAAAAATCAAAAACGTAAATAATAAGTTTTTTTATGTTATTCATTTAAATTTCTTTGATGTTATTCATATAAGTTTTTTTATGTTTTTAATTGTTAGAAAAGATTTAACCATTTTGGTTATCAAAAGGATATATTTTAATTAAAAAAAGAAAATTATGTTTTTAATTGTTAGAAAAGATTTAACCATTTTAGTTATCAAAAGGATATATTTTAATTAAAAAAAGAAAATTCTAGATGCTAATGATTTGACATTAGACGATAATAAGATCAATGAGGATGAGGATATCAAGAATCATGTATAGAGGCTTTTAATGCGAGTCTTAAGAAGCATAACTTCTCTAGAGAGCAGAGAGATCATATAAGGGAGATGAATGTGAAGAGAAAGAGAGATTTTATTTGCTTGAAGAGAGTTAATGGAAAGATCGTTAACATACTTAAATAACTCAAATTAAATACCCAAAGTTTTAACGCAGCGGAACAGAAAAAGATAGATGATAAAGTGTGTGAACTATATGAGAAGTATGGTTAATGTTGTGTGTAAACCCGCAACAGATTCTGTGTTTTGAATATTTTAATTCAAAATAAATGAGAATTAAAATAAATAAATAAATAACTCTTAAATGTAGATTTTGTGTTTCTTATATATTTTTTCAGTAGTGATCCGATTTGTTTTATTTTTTTTTACAAAATTATTTTAATGGGTTTAAAATTTTATTATTATAAACTTACGTATACGCGGATCGTAATATAGATTTTAATTATGATAAAAGTAGGATAAATAATTCGTTAAAATTTTAGAATAAATCGTATTATCTATATATAGATAAGACATTAGAAGTAAACATAAATATTTAGAAATATTAATAAAATTAAATTTTTTTTCTTTATAGATTATCAGATTTTGTTTTCAATTTATTTTTACGAATTTAAAATATCTTATTAAAAACCCGCATATATGTCAAGTTAATCAATCGAATTTTGGCACGTGTCATAAGTATATATCTAAAAAAAGTATTTATTTCAATTTAAGAAATGGAAAATAAAAAGTATTTATTTCAATTTAAAAAAATGAAAATAAAAAATAAAGTAAATAAGATTGCTAATTAACTTGATCGCGACACGTGGCGCTTCATTCGATTCAGATTCTGACACGTGTTCCGATAAAATATTAAAATTTATATTAACATTGAAAAGGATCTATTAGAATTTAAGAAAAGAAAAAAAAAACAAATAAGATTAACTATGATATATTTCAATATTCTCACACGTGTCCCGAAAAATATTAGAATTTATATTAACTATGAAAAGGATCTATTAGAATTTAAGAAAAGAGAAAAAAGTAAATAAAATTAACTATGTCTCGAAAAATATTAGAATTTATATTAACTATGAAAAAGATCTATTAGAATTTAAGAAAAGAGAAAAAAAGTAAATAAGATTAATTATGTTATATTTCTAATAAGATTAACTATGATATAGAGAGTAGAGAGATCATATACGAAAGATGACTATCAAGAGAAAAAAAGACTTTGTTTGCTTGGAGAGAGTTAATGAGGGAGATCGTTAACATACTTGAATGACTCGAATTGCATAACCAAGTTTTTAATGAAGCACAACAGAAAAAGATGTAGTTGATAAAATGTGTGAACTACAAAAGAAGTAGGGTTAATGTTGCTTATGATCCGCAAAAGATTATGTGTTTTGAATATTTTAATTGAAAACATATGAAATTAAAATAAATAAACAACTCTTACATTTCGATTTTGTGTTTTTAATATATATTTTTTTAAAATATTGATCCGATTTTGTTTTCTATTTTTTAAAAAAATCATTTTAACGTGTTTAAAATTTTGCTATTACAAATCCGCGTTAACGCAGATCCTAATCTATCTTATTATATAAAGTAGGATGCGTCAAAGTTGCTAATTAACATGATTGCGACACGTGGCGAGTTAATCAATTAGATTTTGACACGTGTTAAAAAATTCAACCAATTAGATTATCATAATAAGATTATGATAGATCTAATTATGATAAAAATAGGTTAATTCACATGATCGTGACACATGACAAGTTAATAGATAAGATTTAAACACGTGTTTTGATTAAAATATATTACAAATAAAAAGTATACTAATCATAAAAGAAAAAGGAAAATACTACTATTTTTAAAAGAGAAATAAATTAAAGAAAAGGAAAAAAACATATTTCAATTAAGAAAAAGAAAATAAAAACAAAAGTAAATAAGATATTCAAATTTTACTAAAAGAAATAAACATAAAAGTTAGTTATTAATATGATTGTGACATGTGGCAAATTAATCAATAAGATTTTGACACGTGTCAAGTTTATCGATTTAGATTTTACATGTGTCTCGATAAAATATTATTTTTAAAGAAAAAAAAAATTCAAAAAATAAAAAAAATAAAAAATAAAAATGTCAAATTTATTGATTTAGATTAAAAATAAAATTAAATTAACTAGAATATATTTTAATTTAAGAAATAAAAATAAAACAAAAGGATCTATTTCAATTTAAGGAAAATAGAAACTTTCAATTAAAAAATATTCTACATGCTAATGATATGATATTAGACGATGATGAGCTCAATGGAGAGAAAGATAGCAATAAAAATGTAAAGATCTTTTTGATGCGAGTTCTGAGAAGTATAACTTCTCTAAAGAGCACATATATCATATATGGAAGAAGAATGTGAAAAAGAGATTTTAATTGCTTTAAAAGAGTTAATAGGAGATCGTTAATATACTCGAAAGATTCGAATTGTATACCCAATTTTTTAACGCAGCAGAAGAGAAAAATATAGTTGATAATGTGTGTGAGTTATGTGAGAAGTATGTTTAATGTTACTTAGGAGCCGCAACATATTCTGTGTTCTGAATGTTTTAATTAAAAATAAATAAGAATTAAAATAAATAAATAACTCTTAGATTTAGACTTTGTGTTTTTCATATTTTTTTTTTCAATAGTTATCCGATTTTGTTTTATATTTTTTTAAAAAAATATTTTAACGGGTTTTAAATTTATTATTATAAATCTGCGTATACGAGGATCCTAATATATATTTTAATTATGAAAAATTAGGATAAATAATTCGTTAAATTTTTGATAAATAAGCATTTATATATAAGACATTAGAAATAAACATAATTAATATAAGAATATTAAACTATATATATTTAGAAATATTAATAAAAAAATATATATTTTTTTTCCTTATAGATCATCCGATTTTATTTTCAATTTATTTTTACGAATTTAAAATATCTGATTAAAAACCCGCATATATGCGGGTCCCATTCTAATAATTGAATAAAACGAGTCACACTTGATTACTTAATCAGCAAGGTAGCTAAGTAGAAAGAGGATCAAGTGTGTAACAGATTTAGGATAAAGATATAAGGTTTGTTTCTTCAAACTACATGAGCTTCGTGTTTTGAGCTTATCGATAAACTCATCCACTGAAGAAACCATAACTCCAGATTTACTCTTTGAGAGCTTTCATGTCTTCGCAGCTTCCTTCTTAGGAGTTGTCTTCTTCAGATCCCTCTCCATAAAAAAGAGGAACGTTGCTCCAAATAGTGCGAAGTTCTGCAATAACAAATCATCTTTGGCTTTAGAAGACTAAAAAAGTTTAAGCTGTAAAGCTAAGTTCTTCTTTTGATTCAACAAATAAAGCTTTGCACACTAATGCAAACACAAAGTCTCTAGTTTCTTGAGATTACGATTAATCGAAAAAAGTTATGGACAAACCCGCAAGAACTCTATCCAAAAAGGAGTCAAATGACGTTCCTCTGGTTCGTAGTTGTAGATATCATACAGAATAGGACCGACAACCACAAAGTAAAAAGCCTGGAGAAAAAAGGGAGACTCTAAAGTCAAACTATTGGCAACCTTTGAATCCCTTATTTGTAAANGAGATACAGAGAGATTAAGATCATTGAGGATTGTTAGAGAATTGTTCTCTGCAATTAGGCAGATTCAAGAGCTTGTTCTTGAGTTTGAAGGATCAATTCGTCTTGGAGATTTTCTTTGGCGATTTGATAGTGTAATTCCTTTGTTAATTGAATAAAGATAGTTGTTCTCTTAACAAATTGGTGCGGTGAGCCGTTCGGAGCTCGCGAAGTGTCAACAATGGCGGAAATCAAACACATTATCGACAAGATTCGAGGAAATTCTGAGAAATTGAACGGTCAAATGGCGGCGATTCGTGGTGGTGAGGGGCGTCTGTCAACGGTAAACACGGTAATCAACGATCGATGGAATACGATGGATAAGTGATTTGACTCCATTGATAACCACATGAGAGGCATATTGCAAACTTTGGCTCGGATCGAAGCTAAACAGATTTCTGATAAGGCTCTCTTGAAACAAATCACATCGACATCGGAAAATCCAGATCATGTAGGTCCTATTGACTGCGTTCTTGATCGGGAAAACCACTCATTAGGTTCTCGGGGAATTCCTTGTGTTTTGGAAGATCGATCTGGTTTGTTGAAGAAGATTAAGCTGCCTGTGCTAGATGGTACGAGTCCATATTTGTGGATAACATTGGCAGATAGTTTCTTTAAATTGGGGAAGTATAATTATGCAGATCGATTGGATTTGGTGTCTGTCAATATCTAAGATTCAGCGTTGAATTGGTACATTACTGAGATGGAGCGAGAACCTTTCTTAAATTGGGCTCAGTTTAAAAGGAGATTGGTTTCACGATTTAGTACGGTGAATGTGAATGTGAGAAATGAATCAAAGTTGAATGTTTTTCATGAGACAAAATTGATTCAAAAGACCGAATTGTCAACTCTGGAAACGCTTCTTGAGAAATCTAGTGACTGTCTTTCACTTGAGATGAAGCCTTGTTGTTTAGATGCTTTGCTTTCATCTGAGAAGACTGATTCGATGGATGAACATGTATCACATATATCTGATTGCGAGACAGACTTGGTGAAGAAGATAGAGTCACTAGTGGTGGAGGAGTTTCAGTACAAATCTGTTGATTGTGTATCAGCTGAAGAAAATGTTGATCGGCCTCTCATTGGGACTTGTATCTCGAACCTAGATGGGGCACGCCAACTGTTTGAGTTTATGTCTCACGAGAATGAACAGATTCAAGCTAAGAGGAGACAGAGACACTGCTTTAAACCAAGGAGATTCAAGTTCAAAAAGAAGCCAAGAATTCGAGAGTCTATAAATTCAAGATCATTATTCATTGATAATCATCTGATCTCATCCAAACGGCTCTTGAAGTTTGATGTTTCTGTTTGGCATTGTTGGAAAAACAAGTCACAACAGAACATCATGTTGGCAATAACAGTCCACAAACACAACAAATTGTTGGTAGGGAAAAAGGGTGGATTCAGATTTGTTGATGAGTTTCTAGCCGAAGCTTTCTGAGTTCAAGTGAATAATTTTTTCAGGTAGTTTTAGCATGATTCTTTAGAGCCAACACGATGGTTACGTTTGTCAATATTTACAACAATACTGAGGACATATGACTATACAGATATTGGCAGACACATAAGGGAGTGGTATTGTGTTCCACAGGAGATTACTCACACTGATTTTCATGTGTGGCATTGCTGGAAGAACAAAACTGCAAAATTCAAGACATTTTCAGAACTTAAGCTGTGGGGTTCAATGAGATTTCAGTGCGACAACAAAAAGGGCTTGTGGAGATTACAGAAAATCAAATTGGAAAAACTATTGCAGTTTTGTAATCCATCTTTTGCTTTTGAGTTAATGACAAGTGTGATGGCCTTTCAACAAGGAAATCAATGCTTATTCAGCAAGGAATTGGTTACAAGCACAATCCATCAACATCACAATGTGTTGCTAGAACATAAGGGCGTCTTAAGATTGGTTGTTGGGCTTAAATCAAGAGCTAAGGGTTACACTGGTCCTGATGAGATTATTACTGCAGCTGCAGTAACAAGATCTTCAAACTTCACGGGATTGGAAAAGACTGATAACTTGCAGATTTTCTCGGTGTTGTCACAGGACAGCAATGAATTACTAATGAAACAGTTTATCTCTGGTGATGAGAAGTTCATAGTGAAGCACAAATGGAGACATAAACCACTACACTTCGTTTCAGCTTTATGGGTGGACAGTGTTGTGTTCATCACTGGTTCTGCAACTGTTTTGAATTTCTTAGAAGAGAAATCATCTTCAAATGTGGTTTTAGCATACTCAGCTGAGGGTCACGCTGTTAGAATGTTGTCACATCAATTTTTGCAGCAAACTGATAAGTTTGTTAGGGATCATAACATCAACAAAGCTCAGGCCAAGGGAATTGTAAGGTTGTTGCTGCACTGTGTTTATGTGGTGTCTTCAGAAAAATCAGGTTGGGACGACAATGAAACTCGTGTGATTGCAGTTCATTGGTTGGTTATGACGTTGCTTCGTTACTTGGTTTTCTACAACTTGAAATTTTGGGGAGGATGGAGATCACATGTTTCGTTGTATGAAGTTGTATGGCCAAAGACATTTGAGTGGGAAGCTGTTGGGTATAATGGAAACGCTTTACTAAATCCAATGACTGGATTTTACTGCAAATCCAACAATACTTGAAGCACATTGACGTTCCAACAAGAGAGACATGGTTTTTACAAAGTAGAGTACAGAAACAGTGGAAGATCAAGACATATTATTGATTCATACATTGGGACACCTGCTACAAAGTCACGTACAAAATCAGCAGCAACATATCAAGTGTTTGAAGACTTGGATGTTCAAGTACAAAACACCAAAAATGATTGAGAGTGCTAGCTTCTAAGCTGATTATGCAATCTCCACATCTGTCGCTTGAGGACAAGCTTCGTTTTGCCGAGGGGGTATTGATAGAAGAGTGTACGCAAGAGGAAGAGAGCTGAGCTGGACAATTGAATGCTGACGTGGCTTTAGAGTCTAGTAAAGTGTTGCGTCTGTATATATAGAGTCTTTTACTTTTCTGTGGAAAAGGATCGAGATACAGAGAGATTAAGATCATTGAGGATTGTTAGAGAATTGTTCTCTGCAATTAGGCAGATTCAAGAGCTTGTTTTTGAGTTTGAAGGATCAATTCGTCTTGGAGATTCTCTTTGGCGATTGATAGTGTAATTCTTTTGTTAATTGAATAAAGCTAGTTGTTCTCTTAACAAATTGGTGCGGTGAGCCGTTCGGAGCTCGCGAAGAGTCAACAATGGCGGAAATCAAACACATTATCGACAAGATTCGAGGAAATTCGGAGAAATTGAACGGCCAAATGGCGGTGATTCGTGGTGGTGAGGGGCGTCTGTCAACGGTAAACACGAGAATCAACGATCGATGGAATACTATGGATAGGTGATTTGACTCCATTGATAACCACATGAGAGGCATATTGCAAACTCTGGCTCAGATCGAAGCTAAACAGATTTCCGATAAGGCTCTCGGGAAACAAATCACATCGACATCCGAAAATCCAGATCAGGTAGGTCCTATTGTCTGCGTTCTTGATCGGGAAAACCACTCATTAGGTTCTCGGGGAATTCCTAGTGTTTTGGAAGATCGATCTGGTTTGTTGAAGAAGATTAAGCTGCCTGTGCTAGATGGTACGAGTCCATATCTGTGGATAACATTGGCAGAGAGTCTCTTTAAATTGGGGAAGTATAATGATGCAGATCGATTGGATTTGGTGTCTGTCAATATCCAAGATTCAGCGTTGAATTGGTACATTACAGAGATGGAGCGAGAACCTTTCTTAAATTGGGCTCCGTTTAAAAGGAGATTGGTTGCACGATTTAGTACGGTGAATGTGAATATGAGAAATGAATCAAAATCGAATGTTGATCATGAGACAAAATTGATTTAAAAGACCGAATTGTCAACTCTGGAAACGCTTCTTGAGAAATCTAGTGACTGTCTTTCACTTGAGATGAAGCCGTGTTGTTTAGATGCTATGCTTTCATCCGAGAAGACTGATTCGATGGATGAACATGTATCACATATATCTGATTGCGAGACAGACTTGGTGAAGAAGATAGAGTCACTAGTGGTGGAGGAGTTTCAGGACAAATCTGTTGATTGTGTATCAGCTGAAGAAAAGGTTGATCGGCCTCTCATTGGGACTGGTATCTCGAACCTAGATGGGGCACGCCAACTGTTTGAGTTTATGTCTCACGAGAATGAACAGATTCAAGCTAAGAGGAGACAGAGACACTGCTTTAAACCAAGGAGATTCAAGTTCAAAAAGAAACCAAGAATTCGAGAGTTTAAAAATTCAAGGTCATTATTCATTGATAATCATCTGATCTCATCCAAACGGCTCTTGAAGTTTGATGTTTCTGTTTGGCATTGTTGGAAAAACAAGTCACAACAGAACATCATGGTGGCAATAACAGTCCACAAACACAACAAATTATTGGTAGGGAAAAAGGGTGGATTCAGATTTGTTGATGAGTTTCTAGCCAAAGCTTTCTGAGTTCAAGTGAATAATTTTTTCAAGGAGTTTGAGCATGATTCTTTAGAGCCAACACGATGGTTACGTTTGTCAATACTTACAACAATACTGAGGACATATGACTATANAGCTAACCTTCAGAACGCCACAACTCGTTAACACTCTTAAATCCACATGCTATAGAGTCAACCTTAGGTAATGTTCAGTGTACTTACCACAAGCTTAGCAATCTCCCAGTTTGAATCCAGATTCTTTCCTTGGTAAAATTTCGAACTCTAACAGTGGTATTGCCACAGAACTTTTCTGATTCTTTCCCTTCCTTAGTGCCTGAATAAGATTCTCTTTGTACAGCTTTCCTATTTTCTCCTCCCTTAGTTAACTTCTGCCCATTTTCAGGGTGTTCTAAGATCTTTTCATTGACTTTCCTTATTCTTTTGAAGTCTTGGGAAATAGTGCTACTCTCTACTTGTGTTCCTTGTGAGGAGACGGGTTCAAGAACACTCACTAATATTGTTCCTTGTGAGGAGACAGGCTCATGAGGTTCTTTGCACTATTCCCAGACTTAGACTCTTTTTCTTTTCTCAAAGGGAAGATCAAGGAGAGACTGCAATTTTCCCCGCATACCTAGTTCTCATAAGGGGACCTGAACTCTCTCTGTTAGATTGATCCACTTGCAGCTTTCTACTTAGTAAGACTTGTAATCAATTACTAAAGCAATGGTCCTTCAAGTGTCAACATTCTGCGGTTAGTTCCAAGAAAAGTTGAAAATTTCAATTGATTTTGACTCAATAAAACAAAGTTTTTAACTGACTCAATTGACTCTCAAAACAAAACGCAAAGTCAGTAATCAACTCCCTCAGACTTAAACAACATTGTCCCCAGTGTTATCAAGCGCGAAGTTGGCTAATAGAAAAATTAGAGACAACATAAAAGACCAAATAGAATACTTACCTTCGTCTGCGCGTGGTGTCGATCGACACTCGTCTATGTCGAGTCCAATGTCGCCTTTTTTAACTGACTAAAATTTAGAACTTAGTAAAACCAAAACTAAATAAAAATAAAATCGTACCTAACAGTGGGTTGCCTCCCACTCAGCGCTCGTTTTCAGTCATTAACTTGACTGTGTCGGGGTTCAGACGTCTGGTGGATCAGAGGGTGGCATTGAATGCTTCCCAGACGAATGTCTTCTCATCCAAAGCGGTGTATAAGCATTAGGTGCATGAAAGCGACCAAGGAAATGAGGAACAGCAGCAGGGCGGGACTTGACTTCGGGTGGGACACTTCATTTTCCTGCAGCGTCATCAAAAGAAATACCAAGCCTTCTACGAGAATCTCGTGGCTTGCATAAGTGTGCAGCATCTTTTGAACCTTTAATATTCTTATTGAGAGGATAAGGAGGTTTGGAATTGATTCCAGGAAGTACATACCTTTGCTTTCTTCGAAGTTTATGAGCTGAAGAATGTGGAGTCATTTGTTTGTCCAAAGATGATGGACTTGCAGCATTGGAAGCGACTTCTGGTGTGAACCGCGAAGTGTGTCGATCGACACTAGTGGTGTCGATCGACGCCAAGCTTGCAGCTCGAGTCTCTACACTTTTTCTCCACTTCAGCTCTGCAATCCTTGCTTACATGACAAAAACGTCTTCCTCTTTCAACTTAGCAGTGAATAGGCTTTTATCTTCGCCCAAAGTTCTGAAGATATGATTGTTTCCACTCCAATCTTCAAGCTCCACAACTTTCTCAGAATTTTTAACTAATGCTTCTTGAACAACCAGCGGGTTGTCTTGCTCTTTAGAATCCAGCTCCTTGTCAAACCCAGTAGTAACGTCATCTGAATCTTCCATGATTGGACCTTCATCTACGGACATCTTTACTGAAAAAGATTGACCATTAATGGTGGAAGGTCCTCTTAACTTTTCCATGTCAAAGTTCATGACAACATCACCCAAATCAAGCTCTATTTTCCCTTTCCTCACATCAATAATGGCACCAGCTGAAGCAATGCGCCTTCCTCAGGAATTACACCATTGACTACCATTCTCTTGACATATCTTCTTAATGCAGGTGAAAGTTGGACTGCATCAACTAAGGGTTTCTCAACCATCAGCTTACTCATCATCTCCTTGCATCGAGTTTCTTCTCTCTCCTGTTTAGATCTTCTGGGAGGCAGTGGATAGGGTATTTTCGGCTTGTACACTCTTTCCTCTACAATTGTTGAAGCTTCAGGCATGTTTGGCGATGTCTGGACAGGGTGTCGATCGACACCCAGCTGGTGTCGATCGACACTCGAGTCTGGTGTCGAGCTCGTCGTGTAGAGTTTGCTTGATTTGTCGTGAATTTTCAGGGGTGTCGATCGACACTGGCTCCGCAGCATCTTCTACATCTCCAAGCTCCTCGAATTCTTCAGTTCTAAGACCCATTTTCTGCACTAGTGGAAAGCTTCTTTCACCGTGAATCGTGATGGCATTCACATGGTGTCTCGGATTCGTGTCCGTCTTTCCAGGAAGAAATCCTTCTTGCCTACGAACAGCTTCTGCGGTTTGAGCAACTTGAATCAATCTTGCCATTGAAATTCACTGTCATCTTCTATTGTCCTTCCAAGATTTGCTCAAACATAGCTTCCATTTTGTTGTCTTGCGCAGGAGGCTTCTGGTAGGAAGAAGAACCATAAGTTCTGTTGAAGTTGTTGCTCTGAAAAGGCTTCTGGTAGGAAGAACCATAGCCTTGCTGATTGCCAAATCTTTGACCTTGAAAACCAGCTCCATTAATGTTGTTAACTTCTTCTTCCTCAGGTTCAAAAGTCCCTACTTCATTAGCAAAATGGACTTGCTTCTTTCCCATCAAGATGTCCAGCTTCTTGTTGACTTCAGCAATTTGGTTTCCTCCAGCTACTCCTCCGTTTTGTCTCCTCTCAAAATCAGCATTCTTGGTGTTGTTGCTAGAGGCCAAGTTCTCTATAAGCTCTATCGCATCGTCTGGAAATCTTGTGTTGAAGTTGACATTGCTCGCAGCGTCTACGGCCATCTGGTACCTCCAGTCGATCCCGCGGTAGAATATTCCGATAAGCTGCGGCTCGCTGAATCCATGATGTGGGCAGTCCCTCTGGTAAGAACGAAACCTCACCCAAGAAGCTTTGAATGCCTGAGTAGGTCCTTGAGAGAATGTAGTGATCTTCATTCTCACCTCTTCAGATCTCGGGTCATCAAAGAAATTGCATAAGAATGCATTCTTTGTATCTTCCCATGTGGTCAAAGATCCTGGTGGCAACTGCTTCAGCCAGTATGATGCATCTCCAGCAAGCGAGTAGGGGAAAAGCTTGCAGAAGAGATAATCATATGTAACTCCGTTGGCCTTGATGCTTGATGCCAAGTCCTCGAATCTCTCTATATGGTCCATTGGATGCTCATTAGGAAGACCATGGAAGGGATGCTGAGCCACTAGCGTGTAGTAAGCAGGCTTCAGCTTGAAGTCATTCCTCTGGAATGCAGGAGGACGGATCGCAGCTCTATTAGCATAGAACTGGTCTGGGCGGTTGTACTCGCCTAATGTTCTTTCACGTCCAGCGTCTGCGTGTAATGCTCGGTGTCGATCGACACCAACGAGTACCTCTTGTTCGACGATGACGGCGCCAGCCTCATCAAGTCTTTGTCCTTGGGCGTTCCTTCTGCGCCCTTCTGTATCAACCAAGTTGCCTTCAGCGTCTCGGATCAGAACCATAAGATCAGCCATCGTATCCTGCGCAAGGTGTCGATCGATGCTATTGGTGTCGATCGACACTCGTGTAGATGCTCGGTTCTTGCGTTCGAGACGACCTAGTTCCTAGTTGAGTGTGATTAGTTCTTTGTCCTTATTGCTTCTAGTAATGCGATTAAGCATGCACCTGAAAACAAGAATAAGAAACTAAAATTAGTAACCAAAAATAAAAA
>JAHZTW010000005.1:11606139-11712312 GCA_020283515.1 Alliaria petiolata | reverse complement strand
CCTAAACTTCTATGATTCTTAAAGTATGAGATTCTGCCTAAACAATGGCTTTGACAACTATATATAAGGTCCAAAACACGAATTGGGCACTCTTGCAAATAAGGAAATCTTTTTGGGCAGTTTTCTTTTCTTCAAAACTTGTAGAAATCGCGTTTTCTTATGAAAATATTTGGTGTCGATCGACACCAACAGTGTCGATCGACACCGTTCATCCAATCTTCAATTCAACGCCATCTTTTCAGCAGCTTCTTCCACAATGCTCCAAAATTCTCCAAAATCTCCAATTATGCTCAAAACGTAGTTGAACCTGCAAAGACTCTAATAGGACTCTAAAAAAACCAAAAGACTCTATAAAAATACTTATATCATGGTCCAAAAATGGATAAAAACCATGATATATCAAGAATGACTTACAATTCTCAAGACTTGAGACTACCGTCTAGAGCTCATAGAGTGAGTTTAACTTCTGGTTTTAACTTTTGGTTTTTACATGTTTAATCTTCACTTTTAACTTGTTTGTGTTTGTCTTTCCTAGGTCAAATCAAGAATCCAATGTCGATCTAGAGACATTCCAAGGAGATGATGGAGTAGATGTCTTTTACATATTATATGTATGTTTCGCTGCACTGAAGCAAACATGGTCTGCTAACTGTCGACCGATCTTTGGTCTTGATGGTTGCTTCCTTAAGAGCACAATAAAAAGGCAGTTGATAGCAGCGGTTGGAAGAGATGCAAACAACCAAATGTTTCCAATTGCATGGGCTGCTGTTGATGTCGAGAATGACCAATTGGAGATGGTTCATTCAGAAAATGCAAACAGATTTGCATCTGATAGGGCTCAGGTTTTACCCTAATAAAACTACTGCAAGTGCACAGCAAAAGCAATCGTAGTATAAGGGGTATCGAAATCCCAAGAGAAGTAGATGCTACACTAAAGTTTCTAAGTTCAGATTATGCTAAGAAGAAATAATTGAAAGTAAAAACAGAAAGCAACTAAAAGTGACGTAAGTTCAGGAGACGAAACGCTAGGTTTAGGGAAATTCTCAGGTGATCTAAATTGCAGGTCTAGACAGAATGTTAGGAATTATTAAGCACTGTTCTTGAACTCGAAACACTAATGTAAAATCAACCAACTCTCGCTGCGAAGTTATCTATGCCTAAACCCTAGAATTCCAAATCTCTTTGCAAATTCAAACAATTCAGACAAGCATTAATATCAGGTTCGATTGTTCACAAAATTCTAAACCAAATCTCTTTACGAATAGGTATTTTGCTCATCTAACATTAGTTCAGGCGATCAATAACACTCTCGCATCTATTAATCAACCTAAGATCAGATTCTAGGTCATGAAGCTAGAATAAGCATTAAACACAAATCCAGATGAAGAACTCTAATGATTTTATCCTAACAATTTAATTAGACCTAACAATTCATTAATCACCCTTGAAAAACCCTAAACCTAACAAGCAAACTATTCAGACATGATCAATGAAACAGAAATCATTATTTGAATAGAAAGGATAAAAGAAATCAATAGAAGAAAATAAAGGAGTTCCAAATCAGCTCTAAAGGAGTCTGATTTTTCTCTCCAAAAACCCTAAACTTCTATGATTCTTAAAGTATGAGATAATGCCTAAACAATGGCTTTGACAACTATATTTATAGGCCTAGTTTCGCATATTCAATTCCTTGGAAGATTAGGAAAAGTATTGGAGATTTCTTTTTCTTCAAAATATGGAAACTTCTCGATTCTGGAAATTGGAAAACCTGGTGTCGATCGACACTCATCGTGTTACAATTCGTGACTTCATTCCACTAAAGCTCCAAAATGTATCCAAATCTCCAATTTATCTCCAATTGTACCTGAACCTGTAAAGACTCTATATAGACTCGAAAATAGCCAAAAGACTCTATAAAAACACTTATATCATGGTCTAAAAATGGGTAAAAACCATGATATATCAACTCCCCCAGACTTAGCTTTTGCTTGCACTCAAGCAAAACAGAAACTTAGAATGAAGTAGAGGTTTGAAAACAGAAACTTCCAGCTATCCTTTAGAACGCCACAACTCGTTAACACTCTTAAATCCACATGCAGTAGAGCCAACCTTAGGAAAGTTCAGTGTACTTACCACAAGCTTAGCAATCTCCCAGTTTGAATCCAGATTCTTTCCTTGGTAAAATTTCGAACTCTAACAGTGGTATTGCCACATAACTTTTCTGATTATTTCCCTTCCTTAGTGCCTGAATAAGATTCTCTTTGTACAGCTCTCCTATTTTCTCCTCCCTTAGTCAACTTCTGCCCATTTTCAGGGTGTTCTAAGATCTTTTCATTGACTTTCCTTATTCTTTTGAAGTCTTGGAAAATAGTGCTACTCTCTACTTGTGTTCCTTGTGAGGAGACGGGTTCAAGAACACTCACTAATATTGTTCCTTGTGAGGAGACAGGCTCATGAGGTTCTTTGCACTATTCCCAGACTTAGACTCTTTTTCTTTTCTCAAGGGAAGATCAAGGAGAGACTGCAATTTTCTATTTGTTCAGACTGAAAGAGGAATCATGTTCTGCGCGTACCTAATTCTCATAAGAGGACCTGAACTCTCTCTGTTAGATTGATCCACTTGCAGCTTTCTACTTAGTAAGACATGTAATCAATTACTAAAGCAATGGTCCTTCAAGTGTCAACATTCTGCAGTTAGTTCCAAGAAAAGTTGAAAATTTCACTGATTTTGACTCAATAAAATCAAGTTTTTGACTGACTCAAATGACTCTCAAAACAAAACACAAAGTCAGTAATCAACTCCCCCAGACTTAAACAACACTGTCCCCAGAGTTATCAAGCCCGAAGTTGGCTAAAAGAAAGATTAGAAACAACATAAAAGACCAGATAGAAGACTTACCTTCGTCTGCGCGTGGTGTCGATCGACACATAGTGGTGTCGATCGCCACTGGTCTAAGTCGAATCCAATGTCGCCTTTTTCAACTGACTAAAACTAGGACTTAGTAAAACCAAAACAAAATAAAAATAAAAATGTACCTAACAGTGGGTTGCCTCCCACTCAGCGCTCGTTTTCAGTCATTAGCTTGACTGTGTCGGGGTTCAGACGTCTGGTGGATCAGAGGGTGGCATTGAATGCTTCCAAGAAGAATGTCTTCTCATCCATGGTGGTGTATATGCAGTAGGTGCATGATATCGGCCAAGGAAATGAGGAGCAGCAGGGCGGGACGTGACTTCGGGTGGGACACTTCGTTTTCTTGCGGAATCATCAAAAAGAACACCAAGCCTTCTACGAGAATCTCGTGGCTTGCATAAGTGCGCAACATCTTTTGAACCTTTGGTATTCTTATTGATAAGATCAGGGGGTTTGGATTTCATTCCAGGAAATGCATACCTTTGCTTTCTTCGAGGTTTATTGGCTGTAGGATGTGGAGGCATCTGTTGGATCAAAGATGATGGAATTACAGCAAAACGACTTCTGGTGTGATCCGTGAAGTGTGTCGATCGACACTAGTGGTGTCGATCGACACCAAGCTTGCAGCTCGAGTCTCTGCACCTTTTCTCCACTTCAGCTCTGCAATCCTTGCTTCCATGATGAAAACGTCTTCCTTCATCATCTTGTCATTGATTTGAACATCTTCTCTGCTCATAGTCCTGAAGAGATGATCATTTCCACCCCAGTCTTCAAGCTCCACAATTTTCTTAGAATTCTCAGCCAATGCCTCTTGAATAACCAGCTTGTCCTCTTGCTTTTTAGTATCAAGCTCCTTGACATACCCAGCAGTAATGTCTTCCGAATTTTCCATGACTGGACCTTCTTCCACGGACACCTCTACTGAAAAAGCTTGACCATCAATGGTGGATGGTCCTCTTAACTTGTCCATGTCAAAGTTCATGACAATGTCACCCAAATCAAGCTCTATTTTCCCTTTTCTCACATCAATGATGGCACCAGCTGAAGCCAAGAATGATCTTCCCAGAATAAGAGGGTCTGGAGGTTCTTCATCATACTTCAAAACCACAAAGTGTGTGGGAATTATGCAGCCTTCAATCTTCAGGAGAACATCTTCTAAGACACCTTCTGGGAATCTCTTTGATCGATCAGTTAGGATTAGAGAGATTCTGATTGGCTTGAGATCAGTCATTCCAAGTCTCACAGCAACTGAGCATGGTATCAAGTTGATACTTGAACCTAAATCGCAGAGGGAACGAGGAAATCTTCCTGTTGCGATTGAGCAATCTAGCACAAAGTTTCCTGGATCAGGTAACTTCTCTGGAATCTTTTTCTGAATCACAGCGCTGACTTGTTCAGAAACCCACATCTTCTTCTTCTTCCTTGGAACTATGTTCAAGAGGATAGCATTCATGTCTCTGGTAAGCAATTCGCCTTCCTCAGGGCTTATACCATTGACTACCATTCTCTTGACATACCTTCTTAATGCAGGTGAAAGTTGGACTGCATTAACTAAGGGTAGCTCAACCATCAGCTTACTCATCATTTCCTTGCATCTAGCTTCCTCTTTCTCCTGTTTAGATCTTCTGGGAGGTAGGGGATAGGGTATTTTTGGTTTATACACCTTTTCCTCTTCAAGTTTGGAAGGTTCATGTTGATCCAGCGAGGTCTGGGTAGGGTGTCGATCGACACTGGCTTCTTGTGTCGAAGATGCTTTTTCGATCGAGCCCGATTCCTTGATTTCCTCTACTGGTGTCGATCAACACCTGCTCTGCAACTTCAACATCTTCTTCATCAGCATGAAACTCCACGATTTCTTTAGCATTCAGGCCCTTTGTCAGCACTCTGAATCGTGATGGCATTCACATGGCGCCTCGGATTGGTATCAGTTTTCCCTGGAAGGAAACCTTCTTGCCTATTAACAGCTTCTGCGGTTTGAGCAACTTGAACGTCCAGCTTCTTCATGTGAGAGTTTATGCTCTCAATCTTTCCATTCAGGTCTTGATACAGTGAATCAATCTTCCCATTGAAGTCCATTGTCATCTTCTGCTGTCCTTCCAAGATTTGCTCAAACATAGACTCCATTTTGTTGTCTTGCGCAGGTGGCTTCTGGTAGGAAGAAGAACCATAAGTTCTGTTGAAGTTGTTGCTCTGAAACGGCCTCTGGTAAGAGGAACCATAGCTTTGCTGATTGCCAGATCTTGGACCTTGAAAACCAGCACCATTGATGAAATTAACTTTTTCTTCCTCAGGCTCAAAAGTCTCCACTTCATTAGCAAAATGGACTTGCTTCTTCCCTACCAAGAGATCGAGCTTCCTGTTGACTTCAGCAATTTGGCTTTCTCCATTTACTCCAGCGTGTTGTCTTCTTTCGAAGTCTGCGTTCTGAGTGCTATTGCAAGAGGCCAAATTCTCTATAAGCACCATTGCGTCTTCTGGGTATCTGGTGTTGAAGTTGCCATTGCTCGCTGCGTCTAAGGCCATCTGGTATCTCCAATCAATCTCGCGGTAGAAGATACCAAGGAGCTGCGGTTCGCTGAAACCGTGGTGTGGGCAGTCCCTCTAGTACGCCTTGAATCTCACCCAAGAAGCTTTGAATGCTTCAGTGGGTCCTTGGGAGAATGCAGTGATCTTGGTCCTCAGCTCTTCGGACCTCGCGTCATCAAAGAAATTGCATAAGAATGCATTCTTTGTGTCTTCCTAAGTAGTCAAAGATCATGGATCTAGCTGCTTCAGCTAGTAAGATTCATCTCCAGCAAGCGAGTAGGGGAACAGCTTACAAAAGAGATAGTCATATGTCACTCCATTGGCTTTAATGCTGAATGCCAAGTCTTCGAATCTCTCAATGTGATCCATAGGATGCTCGTTGGAAAGACCATGGAAAGGGTGCTGAGCTACGAGCGTGAAGTAAGCAGGCTTCAGCTCGAAGTCATTCCTCTGAAATGCAGGAGGACGGATCGCAACTCTATTAGCATAGAACTGGTCTGGGCGGTTGTACTCGCCTAATGTTCTTCCACGTCCAGCTTCTGCAGGGGCGATTTGTATCGCTGGGTCAATGATGACGTGATGACGGCGCCAGCCTCATCAAGTCTCTGTCCTAGGGCATTCCTTCTATTGCCTTGTAGGTCGAATAGGTTGCCTTCTGCATCGCGTACCACAACCATAGCCGCTGCCATTGTAGTATGCGAAAGGTGTCGATCGATGCTTGTCGTGTCGATCGATGCTGAGGTTCGGTGTCGATCGACACTATGTGTGTCGATCGACGCTCGAGCAGATTTGCGGTTCGTACGTTGCAAACGGCCAAGCTCTTAGTTCAGTGCGACTAGTTCCTCTTCCTTGTTGCTTCTGGTACTGGGCATGCACATGAAACCAAAGATAAGAAACTAAATTAGTAACAAAAACAATAAAAACAAAACCTAGTCAAAATCCTAATACTAGATTCCGTAGGCAGCTATTACTTCCCCGGCAACGGCGCCAAAAACTTGATAGGACTCAGGTTTTATCCTAATAAAACTACTGCAAGTGCACAGCAAAAGCAATCGTAGTATAAGGGGTATCGAAATAGATGCTACACTAAGGTTTCTAAGTTCAGATTATGCTAAGAAGAAATAATTGAAAGTAAAAACAGAAAGCAATTAAAAGTGATGTAAGTTCAGGAGACGAAGCGCTAGGTTCAGGGAAATTCTCAGGTGATCTGAATTGCAGGTCTAGACAGAATGTTAGGAATTATTAAGCACTGTTCTTGAACTCGAAACACTAATGTAAAATCAACCAACTCTCGCTGCGAAGATTATCTATGCCTAAACCTTAGAATTCCAAATCTCTTTGTAAATTCAAACAATTCAGACAAGCATTAATAACGGGTTCGATATGTTCACAAAATTCCTAAATCAAATCTCTTTGCGAATAGGTATTTTGCTCATCTAACATTAGTTCAGGCGATCAATAACACTCTCGCATCTATTAATCAACCTAAGATCAGATTCTAGGTCATGAAGCTATAATAAGCATTAAACACAAATCCAGATGAAGAACTCTAATGATTTTATCCTAACAATTTAATTTGACCTAACAATTCATTAATCACCCTTGAAAAACCCTAAACCTAACTAGCAAACTACTCAGACATGATCAATGAAACAGAAATCATTATTTGAATAGAAAGCATAAAAGAAATCAATAGAAGAAAATAAAGGAGTTCCAAATCAGCTCTAAAGGAGTCTGATTTTTCTCTCCAAAAACCCTAAACTTCTATGATTCTTAAAGTATGAGATAATGCCTAAACAATGGCTTTGACAACTATATTTATAGGCCTAGGTTCACATATTCAATTCCTTGGAAGATTAGGAAAAGTCTTGGAGATTTCATTTTCTTCAAAATATGGAAACTTTTCGATTCTGGAAATTGGAAAACCTGGTGTCGATCGACACCATTGGTGTCGATCGACACTCATCGTGTTACAATTCGTGACTTCATTCCACTAAGCTCCAAAATGTATCCAAATCTCCAATTTATCTCCAATTGTACTTGAACTTGTAAAAACTCTATATAGACTCAAAAATAGCCAAAAAAACTCTATAAAAACACTTATATCATGGTCTAAAATGGGTAAAAACCATGATATATCAGCATCTTCAAGATGGTGATGGCTTTACGGTTATATCAGATAGACAGAAGGTATTCGTAATTTACTTTAGATTTCGTGATTAGGATACAATTTCATGAATTTTTAAAACTTGATTGTTCAATGTTTGCAGGGCTTATTGAATGCTGTAGCAGATTTGTTACCAAAGATTGAGCATAAGATGTGTGCAAGACACATTTATGCAAACTTAAAGAAGAAACATCCAAATAGGGCTGACATGAAAGGGCTATTCTGGAAGGTTGCAAAGAGTTACAACGGACCACAATACAGAAAAAGGGTGGAGGAAGTAAAGGCTTATGATATGAGTGTCTACCAATCTATGATGGAGAAGAATCCAGAAATTGCAGCCTTGCTTATTTCACACCAACAGCCTCGTGTGATGATGTAAGCAATAGCATCTCCGAGTCTTTTAACCATGCCAGTGACCCTGCCAGAAAGATGCCTTTGGTTAAAATGTTGGAGACAATACGCAGAAGAGCAATGTTGCGCATCGAGGCAAGAAGGCTTAAGGCAATGAATCACAGAGGTAAATTTAGTCTCAAAGCAATGGAGAGAGTCGATTTGGAGCAGAAAAAGATCATCCATTGTAAGGTATTTCCTGCTGGTCATGAGGTTTATGAGGTTAAGGAGAAAAAATCATCATTCAAAGTTCGCATGCTTGATCGGACTTGCGATTGTAGGAGGTGGGATATGTCAGGATTGCCTTGTCGTCATGCTCTGAATATTATTTCAGATAACAAGCGCAAGCAAGAGGATTATATGGCAGATTGTTATCTGACTTCTAAGTGGAGAAATCAGTATAGTACAACAATTGAGGCTGTCCGTGGTATAAACTTTTGGGAAAACAGTGATGAAGTTGGGATTGTGCCACCACCTAAAGAAACAGAAGAACCAACAAGAGGAAGAAAGAAAATTCCTAAAAGGATCAAAGGAAAAAATGAGTTTCCAAGTAAGAAGAAGACAAAGCAGAGGGATGAATCTCCAACAAAGGTTTCAAGAGAAAAAATAATCATTCATCGCGGAAGATGTGGAGACTGTGGACATAACACAAGAAGATGTCAAAATGTTGTAATTGCCGTTCATCGACCACCAAAAAAGAAGAAGGTGACTGAACCTCGATCTGACATTGGTGAGGGACCAAGCCAACCAACGCAAAGCCAAGTGATTGACTAATATCTTAGTTTCAGGTTTGTGTTTTACTTTCATTTTTTTCGATTTGGTCTCAGTTTCAGGTTTTTGATTTGGTTTATGTTTCAGGTTTTGATTTATTTCTGTTTGTGGTTCTTTTTTTGTGTGCAGGATAGTATTTTGTTAAAAGAGGCTTTTGATGGTTTGATCATGTGTCTTGGACTCGTGGGAATGACTTGATGTGTTTTTGGATTTGATGTGTTTTTGGATATATAATTATGGATTCATGCATTTTATGCTTAATGGTTAATGGTTATATTGTGTTATATGGCTACTGTTTTTATTGTGCTAATGAGATTAAAACCTGCAGTTTTTGAGTCAAACCTGCAATTTTTATGGTGGTTTTTGAACTTCATACCATCAAATAAATGAGACTAAAAACCTGCAATTTTAGGGATCCCAAAACCTGCAAATGAACAAATGACCAAATATAGAAAAAAGAAGATGCATTCATATGAACTAACGTGATAAGACAGAAACATTACACAAGTCTCAATCTTAAAAGAAACTACGTTGACAACAAAAACAACAACTCAAAACCAAAATACACATCTAACAAGATCAAATAAAATCACCCTCTTCTTCATCCTACTAGCTTCATGCACCCAACAGCGATCATACATCCAATGACCATAAAAACCATCGTCTTCTTCATGCTACATTTCGCGTCAACAAACACATCTTCAACCCTCTCCAATATCTCATTCTCAAGGTTCATTTGAACCTTCTCAAAAACCTTCTTCTCAAACTCCATACGCTATGCTGTAATTTCTTTCAACTCTTTCTCAAGTCTTGCATTTTTGAATTCCAATGTCTCAATCTCGTTTAAGAGTGCCTCATCAACCCATTTAAATACATGATTATCATTTCTAAGCTAAAAATCAAAAAAAAAATCACTTCAATAACAATCACAAGCAACAAATCACAAGCAGCAAATCAGAAGCAATTCATATTACCTTCTTCGATGCAGCAACGGAAGTATCGCCGATAAGGATTGTTGTCGGATTTGGATATCAAACCCACAATCTCCTCGCCACACAACATCTCTTGGGCACTCCCACAACTCTTCCACTTCTTGGCCTACCAGTTGATGATCCACTCGAACCACCTGATACATTACTCGTTGCTCCAGACATCATTCGATTCGAGCTACAGAAATCACCAACAAATCAAATAAAAACGCGAATCACGTGTAACTCGAGTTTCTAGGTACGAAATAGAAGAATGAGAGTAAGATCTTCGAAGGACTTACACTGGGATGTCGAGATTTCGTGATTACAGCAATCGATTTTGCAGATTCGATTTTCAGGTTCTAAGAATTTTTCCTCAAACCGCGAAGAACACGATTTTCCCCAATTCAGAATACGACGTCGCTTGGTTGGTTTTTGTTATCGTGACATAAGAGAGAAACGACGTCGTTTTTTGTTTCTCACCGTCACTTTTAAGAACGACGTCGTCTTCCCAAACACGTGTTGTCCTTGTCAGCATCTACAAACGGCCAAACTCACGTCGTTAACAGTGTTGATGGTTTCGACCATATTTCAAAAGTTTCTGATGGAAATTCAAAATTTTAGATATTTCATGTAGTTTTTAGCATTGGCTCATAGATCATATACTAATTGTCAAATATTTGATAGTTAATGGGGGAATCGACCGTTTTTCCTAAAAAGATATAATTTATTTACAAAAATATATACTACTATATTAACCAACAAAAACTGGATTTAATTTTAGGGAGAGCGTTGGACCGGTTTGGTGTGGTTGGGACCGGTTTGTTCCCCACCAAAAGTCATTCAGAGGGTTCCACCAAAAGTCCCATCGTTCCGACTTTCGAATAAACAAACAAAACCACGAAACGTACCCCTCTATTCATTCACCACAAGGTCCACAACGTGTCAGGTGAGTTTCAACGCGAAAGAAAAGGCTATAAACGTCGAAGCCTACTCACCACATTTGTGTTACTATTTTTTTAAAAAATATAAAAATATGAAAAATACAATAGTTGGTTCAAATTTGTGGAAATTACAACTCATATAAGTTTTTTCACTTTGTAATGACGATTAGAAAATTAGATCTTTGATTTTCATGATAACTTATTTTGCTACCACTTTGGATTAGTGGTTAAGCGTAGAGGTTGGTATTGTTGCGCTCCTTAGTTCAGTTTCCCTAAAGATATTTAAATTCGCTCTTATCTCTGATCCATGAAGATTATGGACTCAATTCAGAACTTAAAAAAAAAACTTATCTTGGAGAGAAGACAAAAACATAAAGTATCTAGCATCTTCCAATGAATATATGCCACTAAAATCTATCATTTCCATTTCTGGCAAATCGTCTTTGTCCACATCAAAGTAAACTAATCAATAGACTTATCCAAAACACTGAAAAGGAAAACTATTTTGTCTTTGAAAAAAAAAACATAAAAACCCCATAAATAGTAGACAGCATAAAAGCATCCCCAAGCTTCAGCTACGATATTCATCACAACTCTACTCTTCTCTCCTTTGCTTTTTTTTTGTTAAAGACTCCCTTCTCCTTTGCTTCTTCAACTTTGAGCCCTAAAGTTTCCCTTTTGGGAAAGTTTTTACAAAAACACGTCTTCAGATCTCTCTTTTTTCCACTACACAGATCTCTGTTTACAAAAAAAAAAAAAAAATCTCAAATTCTTCATTCTCTACTCACACCCCTTTCCTTGATTTGCTTTTGTCCGTAAAATGGATTATAACCCTCCAACTCCATTAGAGGGTCTCAAAGAAACAGGACCAGCACCTTTCCTGACAAAAACCTACAACATAGTGGAGGATTCAAGCACAAACAACATAGTTTCATGGAGCAGAGACAACAACAGCTTCATCGTCTGGGAACCAGACACTTTTGCCCTAATCTACCTCCCCATATACTTTAAGCACAACAACTTCTCCAGCTTTATTAGACAACTCAATACCTATGTGTGTAAATTTTTCATTTCTTAAATTTTAAATCGATCAATTATCATTATCTAAGGAAAATCTCGGATTTTGAGTTCTGAGTCTGCTGAATTGGTTTGGTTCTTTGTTTTTTTTCTTTGTAAATTTATATCGTTTTAATGATTTGCAGGGGTTTAAGAAGATTGATACAGAGAGATGGGAGTTTGCAAATGAGTATTTTCTGAGGGGACAGAGACATCTCCTTAAGAACATCAGGAGAAGAAAGACGTCATCTCAAACGCAAACGCAGTCGTTAGAAAACGGTAGATTCGGACTAGAGCAAGAGATCCAGGGGATGAGAAGAGACAAAGCCGCTCTAGTAATAGAATTGGTGAGGTTGAGACGAAAACAGGAAAGCGTCAAGACATATCTTCGTTTGATGGAAGAGAAGCTGAAAACCACAGAGACGAAGCAAGAGATGATGATGGATTTCTTGCTGAATACGATTCAGAAACCGAGTTTTTTACAGAGCTTAAGGAAACGTAAGCGGCAAGGAATCGAGAATCTTGAACAAATGCAAGAGATGATCTCATTCTCAAGCCATGGGGTTGAGGATCAAGAAACGTTTGTTAAAGCTGAGCCCGAAGAGTATGGTGATGATATTGGCGATCAATTTGGAGGTGTGTTTGGTTATGGCGATGAGCTTCACGTAGACGTAGCTTCAATGGAGGATCAAAGACAAGATGGGGTTGTAATGGAGATGGATAGAGATGGGATTTGGAAGGGTTTCGTTTTGAGTGAGGAGATGTGTGCTTTAGGGGAACATTTGATATAGTTATATTAAATTTAAGTATTTTGGGAGTTTTGTTTTATTTTTTCGTATACAACTTGACACAACACTAATACAAACCATATGTTACATGCTCCAATCAATACTTTTTGAGTTTATAAACTCGTATTAAGACACGATGAAAACATCATCATAAAAAGCCATAGACTACATGTTCCGGTCAATAATTTCAAAGTTTAAGAGATCATTTTGGTTATACTCATATAGTAGAAATCATACAAATTATACAATTGTTTAATTTGTTTTGTTGGTTGAGTTCATAGATTGATTAGGGTTAGCTGTCTTTTTAACCATCCCTGTTTTTGATTCTTCATCTATCTACAATTCTACATGTATCAAAGAGATGCAAAATGTATCAAGTATCAAGTATTGGGGTTGTGTTTTGTTGGACGACACTATTGTATCGTTTTCCTTTTAAGAGATTGAAGTCAAATAATTTGGGCTGAAATAAAAGCCCAACAAAGTAGGGCCTGGAGATTTATTAACAAACAGATTCGGCCACATTTCACTCCAATGATTGTTCAAAGTAGGGTGGACATTTCGGTTTAAGTTCGGTTTCGGTTTGGGGTCGGTTCGGTTTGGTTAGTTTGGGTTTAAAAAAATTCTAACTGAATTCAACCAAAATTAATTCGGTTTGGTTTGTGTTCGGTTCGATTTAATTATAGTTCGGTTTAATTTGGATTGGTTTGATTTTTAATTCGGTTTACTGGAATTAATTTACAAAATATAAAACCAAACCCAACTAACGTCAATAATTAATATTAACAAAAAGAGTAATATAAAAATATAAATTCAATAACTTAAATAAAACTTGTAAAAAACATAGAAACAAATTATAAAAACTCAAATCATTAATATTAATTAATATTATTAATATAATTAATTAAGTAATAAATATATTGGATTTTCAATTCGATTCGATTATAAACCGAACCGAATCAAACCATTCGAATTGATAAAAACTCTAACCGAAATGTTTTAGCATAGACTTTGGTTTCTTTTGAGTCGGTTTGAGTTCGGTTAGTTCAGATTGGCTCGGTTCGGTTCGGTTTTTTTCCCACCCCTAGTTCAAAGACGTAGACGACTAGACGGTATCAACATTTTATACACCAAAAGAAAAAGAATACTATATACATTTTCCCATATGACTCGAAACAAAATTATATATTAGTGAATTCGCGAAATATATTTAAATTTAAGACGGTTATACGTTTCGATCGAAACGCGTGACAAATCCACCGTTGGATTGACTTTTCTTATATGGATTGTTGCCTTTTCTGTTCTTCCATGTGGTTTTCCTCGATTTAATTTATTTTTTATAATTAAGAATATCGAGTGCACGTACTCGCCACGTCATATTCGTGACTTTATTTTTAAAATCTTATCCTCTTTCATATTCGAACCATGGGATTCTCCACAATTAAAAGTATTTATTTATAAACGTTACTAAATAAATCATATTTACGTGTAATAAACACTGCATTATCATTTATCATTATCAATCACCTATAATGTTTACAGATATGGTAAGAAATAATAGTCTGGATAATCTTTTAGATATAGTTTTATTGTTGAGCTATTTAAAATTATATCACCGCGAAAATTCGGCATGTCATGTAATTAATTCATATATAACACGTCTACTAATTATAAATTTTATCCAGAAACAGCTATTACATTCCAAAATTATTAGTAACATTGCTATAAATTGCGCTAGTATTTATCCAAACAATTGCTATTATTAATTGTTTATACCCCAAATAAATTAAAAAAGCTATAAATTGCATAATCAAGTAAATAACTTATGGAAAATCAGATAAGTTTAGGTGTTCCCTTCAAAAGAAAATAAAAAATCAAATCCTATTAATCATCTACTAATTATGCTGAAAGGGGAAAATATCCAAAACCGTATCGTCTCTTATCACGACACGCGTCTCTAAAGCAAGGGTAAAATCGGTAATACACATCGCCTACGAGATTCCTTTATAGCCTTCCCGGTCTTTCTCTCTTTTTTCTCTCATCACTCTGTAACTTTTTCCTCTCGTTTTCTCCATTTTTCTCAAAACCAAAAATCAAAATCTCTCTCTGAGAAAAAAAATGCTCGCTGTGTTCGAGAAGACGGTGGCGAATAGCCCCGAGGAACTACAGAGTCCACACTCGACTGTGCCGTCTTACGCTCTGAAAGAAGGATATCTCGCGAGCCAATTCGCTTCCAAGCATTCGAACTCCGTCACGCTTAACCTCGGATCATCGGGATTGCTCGCTTACTCTCTCGATAACCGTGATCCGCTTGTTCCGAGGTCAAATTACAAGTTTCATCCTCTCTTGTTTCCGTTGTTTTGATCTACTGAATCGTTTATCGTTGCCTGTTCGATATGTTGAAGCGGTTTATGCTGATTTTTTTCCGAGATTTCTGTCTCGATTCTGTTGTTTTCTGGAATCGAATCGATTAGATTTGCGATGATGATGAACTCATTTTGCTATTTCGCTGAAGATTTTACTTGGATTGACTTTTTTTCCACACTTGCGATCTAGGATTTGTTGGTTTTTGGTTTTGCTTTGTTTGATGATGATGATGATGACGAAAAGTTCTTGAGCTATTGGTTGAATCTGGAACTAGAGGTCTCTATAAACTCGATTTCGTCGCCGATTGAAGAAGAGATCTAACACTAGATTCAAGTAATTTTGGTGGCGTTTTAGTATCTTTTGGTAATGTTAGTTTTTTTAAGGCTTTTCTTCTCTAATCTTGACAGATTCTTTGCGGTTGTGGATGACATCTTCTGCATCTTCCAAGGTCACATTGAGAACCTCCCGTTTCTGAGACAACAGTATGGGCTGAGCAAAATCACAAACGAGGCCATCATGGTGATCGAGGCTTACAGGACTCTACGTGATCGTGGCCCTTACCCTGTCGACAAAGTTGTCAGAGATTTCCAGGGAAAGTTCGCCTTTATCCTCTTTGATGGCACCAAGAAAACCGTCTTCGCTGCTTCCGTAAGAAGATAGCATATCCACGTTCTTGATCTCAAATGTTCAAAGCTAATTCATCTCGAAATGTTTATTTGATTTGATTGTTTTTGTCGATTTGCAGGACGCTGATGGGAGTGTGCCGTTCTTCTGGGGAAATGATGCTGAAGGGCACCTTGTTCTTTCTGATGACACATGGTTGTTGAAGAAAGGTTGCTCCAAATCTTTTAGTCCTTTCCCTAAAGGTACTAACTTTACTCCCAAGTGTTTGTGACTCTTATACGATACATAGCATTTAGTTTTGGAGCATTGCCATACACAAACTCTGAACTCATGATTGAATTTGTCTAAGAGTTTGGTTGAACTCATGATTGACTTTGTTTAAGAGTTTGGTTGCTTTTGTGTGATTGTTAGTAGAGCAATTCAGTACAAAATGCTTAATTGGGTTACATGGGTTTGGTGTTTTGAAGGTTGTTTCTTTACATCGTCGGGAGGATTGAGGAGCTTCGAGCACCCGAAGAACGAGCTGAAGCCAGTGCCGAGGGTGGATAGCTCGGGAGACGTGTGTGGTGCGACCTTTAAGGTTGATGCTGAGGCTAAGAGAGACGGTACCAAAATGCCTAGAGTCGACAGCTCTCACAATTGGGCCGGTCATATCTAAACCGGAATATGATTACAGAAATCACAAAAGCTCTCAAGCATCCTCTTTGTCCCTCCTTCCCTCTCTTTTTATTGAGACAATATTTCACACCACAATGTTCTCTCTTTCTTTCTCTATTGCGTTTTTATGCACATGCAGTTTTAAGGTTGGGATTTGGGAAGGATGTCGAGTTTTGTGAAACTTTAAAAACGAGACAACTTTTGTTTCGTTTAATATATTGAGAATTTCGCAATTACTTACCAATGTTGTTTTCTCTGTTTGCTTTTCTCAATCCATAAAATAAAATAAAATAGAAAAGTTTTTGATTTTTGGCATTCGAAATCTAAAATTGTATCTCTTTCAATCAAGGGAAAGATAAATTTTGATTTTGTGTTGATCTTCTCTAAGACTCTGAAAGGCCCATGATCCTTTGTTTTAGGTATTTAACGTTTTTTATTTCTGTAAAAAGAAGAATTAGACCATGAAATGCCTAAACAACTAGTTTTAGTAAATGAATGAAAAATTTTTTTGACTCATTAGTAATCGGACTATTGTTCATTTGTGAAGAAGAATTATAAAAACAAATACAAAGACAATTCATCCTACTTCACAAAAAATCTACAACCACGATGATGAACGGATTTGCTTACATCATGCTAATTTTTTAATAACCTTGTCTCTATTATTATGTAGAAATTGCATTATTAAAACCATAAATCTTGATGTAAATGAACCATTTGTTCAGCAACCAGCCCAAATAAATTTTCATAGGTTATGTTTTAAAGTGTCAAATTGGGTTGGTACGGTATCGGTTTCTAATATGGTTCGAAATTCAATTAAATGTATCTTTGTTTTGAAAATTAAGTTTCGATTTAGTTTTTTCACTTTTCAGTTAGGTTGGGATTAAGGGTGCAAATGGTTGTATAATTAGAGGAACAAAGTTAGAGGAATTAGACATTCTTCTAAAAAAATTACCATTTGAGTTGAAAAGTAGTGGAAAACAATTCCACTGATTCTGCTGAAAAAAAACTGAATTTATTATGAAAAAATTAAAATTTGTTCCTCTATTATTCGTGAGACGAATGAGT
Source organism: Alliaria petiolata (assembly GCA_020283515.1). NCBI lineage: Eukaryota > Viridiplantae > Streptophyta > Magnoliopsida > Brassicales > Brassicaceae > Alliaria > Alliaria petiolata. Next base: position 11,695,078 of record JAHZTW010000005.1, on the reverse strand, counting down.
GGAATAAATTTATTTCTTTATTATTCCTATTCCACTCATCTCTATTCTACTAATTCCTCTAGTGATACCCATTTGCACCCTAAGTTTCAGTTTAAATATATTACCATTTTATCTAAAAAAATCTTGTTTTGGTTTCCGAATATGAATCTTTTGTTCGATTCGAATTGGATTGGTTGGGTTATCTAAGATTTAACACCTCTAAATTTATTATGGAGATAAAAAAAAAAAAAAAAAAAAAAAAAAACCACGAGGTACTATCATGTGTGAGCATCACGTGCACAAGATGATTGGTTCATAACCCAATGGGCCTGAGAAAAGTATTCCAAACGCAGTCAGGCACATTACATACAATTAAGCAAAGATGTGAAAGCCAATCTAACCGTGAAAGGCCCAATTCAATCCACTAACTCAGCAGGCCCATGTTCAAATTAGTAGAGTTGCTTAATTACTAGTGGATTAAACTTTTAAACATTTTAAAATAAGACTCTGTTGTGAGCTCAGAGCATAACTTTATTAAGCTTATCTCCACTTGAATGTTTTCGATCTAATCTTATTACATAACTCATATTTTATTATAGTGATTCTGACCACTAAAAACTAATATTTTTTATTCGTACTATTTTTCTTTCACCAATCAAAGTTGGAGATTTATATACTTACATGCATCACCCATGAATACATATGTATGCGTGTGTCTCGCATTGAAAAAGACAGATAGTATATATATATATATATAAACAAATATATTGCTTTTGTAATATTCTATATGTCATGGATATTACAAAAGAATAATGCTGGAGTTTGTCGGCAAGTTAGGTAAGAAAAATGCCCGACAAATTAGTTTCACACAAATCAGTATGAAGCAAAGATGTGGAAGTAGGGTAGAGAGATACGTAACCGGATATTTTTTTTGAAAGAAATGATTCCGACTATACTGTAAGATATATACAAAAGACCGTTTTGGTGAACGAATAAAAAGAAACCTGAATAGACAAAAAAAAACTGCAGGATTTTTGTGTAGATACTCACGAATCTCTCGAAATTAAACGTTGATACGAACTGTATGATTTGTGCATCTCTTGTGTCGTTTTTATAGGAACCGATGCGTCATGCGTGTATGTTTCAAGATGTGGCAATGAAATGTTTTAGATTTTATTCATGCATATAGCCAGGAAATAAATTTCATATAAGTATATAACCAATTCAATGAATCTCGTATTAAGTCTAGATTCGTCTGAATCAATCGGATTATAAAAAAGAAGGAAGTTATTTCCACTTACACAAGCACCTATGCACACTTTCTTTAAATATTTTAATATACAAATTAAAAAATTGGCATTTCAATTAGGATTTTGGTTTGGTTTAGGTTTTTTTTTTGGGTTATAGGATTTTTTTTATGTATGAATATCAATATCTAAAATAGAATTTATTCTAATATGGATGGTTTTGGTTTGAGTTTTGATCAAATATTTACTTAGGGCTTGATTGGTAACAGTTGTACCTTTATGTTTTTGTTTTAAAATTATAGTTGAAGGTTTTTTTTTGTGTCAGTAAATATTATTGTTGTATTATTTTGACTGTACAGTTGTATCTTTATGTTTTTGTTTTTAAAATATGGTTATAAATTTTTTTGTTGTGACTGTAAATATTATTGATGTATGATTTTGGCTGTACAATTGTAAAATTTTGGAAAGTTTATAATTATGTGCTTTAGAAAAAAATGTTTTGTACGATCAAAAAAATAAAATAAAAAGTAAATTATTTTGGCTGTAAATAGATAAAGTAAAGGTAAAGTTTATAAAACATGATTGGCACAGATTTGAGCGTTAGACATAAATATTTCTACAATCAAGGCCTTAATTTTAAGCAAATTTGGGTTTTAAATCATTTTTCTTTTTCTTTTCGGTTAGTTTCTTAGGGTGTAGATTTGAATTTGGTTTTGTTGGTTTCAAATAAATCTAGTGATTCTCTCGCAATTTTTGAACTTTTAATGGTATCCATCCAAAACATTGTGATTTGTGATCTAGTAATTTTCATTCGGATGTTCTCTGGATGACGTCTTTTATGGTTAATCGGGTTCTCCAAAGAGAACTAAATACAATGAACTGAGACAACTTCTAAATGATATAATGAGTTTAGTGAAGAGGTTCTTATCTTAATAATAACTTTTTCACTGATCACTTAAAGAGAAATTACCATCGCTCTTATATTATATGTCATATAATATATGGTTGGTGCATTAATCATAACCCCTATAAAGGTACCTAAACTATGTGCTGAAAACAAAAGCATCAATTAGTTGATTGAATAATGCCATAGATAATACTTAATTATATTGTTAAAGCAATAGTTCATATTTGAATATACAATAGTCTTTCACTTCGTTGTCACATACACGATATCTCACAAGTCACAATCCTATTGTAACCTAATATTATATTGAGATTATATTAGATGCCATCAATTTGATGCAACCAATCTCATTATTTATTTATTAAATACTAAGGAATAAATTCACTAATTACAGTGCAGATCATGTATATAATAATTTCTATAATAATAATGTACAACATTTTAAATGTTAGGGTTTGGATTTCATATGAAAGCAGGATATAAATACATACAAGTCAAGATTTATGTCCATTTTTCACCGCTTCAAATTTTACTATGGTCAAAGATTTCAAAAATTACAAAATAAAAATTCACTTAACATCAAATTAATGAAATGACGACAAATAATAAAGTAGAAAAGAAACGTAGGACAAACAAATATATACATGCCTGAAATATCTCAAAACTCTTCATGAAAACTCCTTTAAAAGATCTGGGAGCTTCGCCTCGATCCATGTATAAAACGTCAGGCCTCATCGTATGATTTTCAATTTTTCATAGCGGATCATCCACAACTCAACATTCGATGTATAGATGTGTTTATATAACAATTTTCGAAATTTTATTCTTATTTTTTCTACTATCCTTTAATTCCCTCAAACTTGAATCTTCCATCTCCCTCCTTAAACAACAAACTGAAAACGAAAAACCCTTTAACCAATCTATATGTTTTACTTTAATGTTAAATACAAAATGGATTAAAATGGACTTAAAAGCCAAAATAAATTTTGTTGAAGTTTTTGTGGGAAAAGATTTCTAATTTATTGCTGGTGGCAAGGACCGTCTCCATATCAAATGTTGGAAATGATAGAACTTTTTATGAACTAGGAAATGATAGAACTTACGTAGTCTTGATTTCTGAATATCTTGATGGGTTTTTTGCAAAACTAACTATACTACACTGTAAAATAAAAAATATAGTCATGCGATTCACATAATAAACTCAATAACCAAAAATTCTATTATTTTTTGCCCTCGACACACTACCGTGCTATACTATATACAGGCAATCGGAAAGAGTATAAATGTTAAACATTGCTTTATTCAAGCGTTCTATACGGCATACACTCAATTGAAAATAACATTTTTGTCCAATTTAGTTTTAGTGAAAGAGTACAATCTAATAGGGTTTTTTCAAACCTCTTTTCTATCTCTAGAAGGAGGGAGGGAGAAAGAGAGGGAGGGAGAGATGGACAGAGGGAGGAAGGAAGCAGGGAGGGAGGAAGAGGGAGGGGGAGAAAGACACAAAATAATACGTTTGTATTTATTATAGTAAATAGAATGATATAACATATTATATAGTATAGTACATGATGACATTATATTTTATGATTGTTTATATAGTACGGCAAATTCTCTATCATTTATAAGAGTAGTTTGGCAATATTATATATTATTCAGTTTATATTATAGCCATAGCCTTAATATGGTTATTTTGTTAATTTTGAGTTTTTTACTGTCATTCCTTATAGTTTCCTATCTTAATTGTATTCTTTTTAGTTAATACATTAACTAAAATAAAATAAAATGTTCCCTAGAGACCAGAAATGAACTCCTAAACGTATTAATACTTTGACCACACACAAAAAAAACGTATTAATACTTACAAAATTTTACTCCCTCTGTTTCATAATAAGTGTCATTTAGAGAAAATATATCTGCAATGTATCTGGATGTATTAAACTTAAAACACATCCAGATACATCCAATTACATTGCAGATACATTTTCTCCAAATGACACTTATTATGAAACGGAAGAAGTATTGTTTAGCAGTTTTTTTTGAAAAGGTTTGAAACTCATATATATATATATATATATATGTCTAGATAAATTTTCTCTAGATAAATTGATAATTACTATACCAACACCAATTTCACAGTTTGAGTTAACTTTTGTTGATTTTACGGATTACAGGATTAATCCCAATCAACTACATATAGTATTTTCTTTGTCAACTTTCAAGTTTATGTTAGATAGATGTTATTATTACAGTTGTAGTTGTAGTTGTAGTTATTGCAATTATTTGTTGGCAAATCGATCTATATATATAAATATATATATACATCATAACTCAATATTGCAATTTCACAATATTGTATATCTCTAGTTTAATTTTTCTCCACAATCCCACTCATGTATCTAACTCAAATAGCCTTTGAGTGACCTACATGCATACCCTCACATACTTACGATTCTTTTATTTTATTTAAAAATATATAATAATAAATAAAAGGCTATTTAAATCAGCTTCTTCATCATCTTCCTCTTCTCATATCGCTCACTTTCTCCAACTAATTGGTACCAGCATCTGATGAAGCTGCCAGCATGATCTAAACTTCTCTCTCTCTATAGATCTGATCAGCAGGGAAGATCAGATCATGTGGCAGTTTCACCTGTTGATGGTCGCATCAATAAAACCCTAATCTTAATTAATTCCATTTGGCCATGACTATATGTATAAACCCTAGATAATTCTACTTATTTGATTTTCATTGATCAAATCTTCAATCGAAAGTGTCGTCATATCAAGAAAGTGGATCTTGAATCAAGAAATCCGCTCAATATTCCACATGGCCTCTTCACTTGTAAGGCTTCAACCCATTTTTTTTGTTGTTGTTGTAAACTCTATTTTGTAGTAAATCTTTTCCAACTCTAAAATAGATATTGATATTTTTTTGCTCTATATTTGGAGGAACTATTTCTTACTCTAAAGTAGAGTTGAGCTTTTTTATTTGTAGAATGATCCTTCAAAATTGTTGATTTTATGAGTTTATGTATATATATGTGTATAAGATTAGTAATTGCAATTAGGATCTAAGCTGAGAACTCATTTAAGGTCTAGATGAAAAACAATTTCCGACCATTATATTCCTTCGGTTTCTAAAAAATTGATTTTCTAAGTTTTTATCTCTTGTTTCATAAAACAAATTTTGTGTATGTATTTTTTTATTAATTAATGTAGATAAAAGTGTAAATTTTAAGAATATTAATTGAACACATATATTTGAATTTATTGAATTACTAGTGTTTAGTATGAAAAAACTATGTATTTATATTAAATATTAATTATTTTATTTTGTGTGAAAACTATATAAAAATTTTTCTTTCAAAATTAGAGTAAGTGTAAAATTATTTGGTTTAAAACAAAAGTTTGTGGTGCGAACATTTTGGTGCGAGCATATTATTTGGTTTAGAACAATTGTCAATTAATTTTTGTAAAATTATTTGGTTTAAAACAAAAGTTGATTCACATGTCTTTATAGTTTATACTTCCTTTCTCCCATTTTAATTGATGTTCAATAAATTTTGTTTTGTCCCAATTTATTTAATTTTCTCATATATCTATGCAAATTTTCATTTTATTTTAATCTAACTTTGATTAAAAAAATATTACTATTTGAGTTTTCCAAAAATACATCCACTTTTACCTCCTTGCCTTCCACTTTTAAATGATATTTTTAAATATGAATTACTTTTCTTAATATGTGTGTTTTGATCTAGAACATCAATTAAAATGGGACAGAGAGAGTATAATATATATATGTCATTCAAGAAGATTGTGGTGCGAACATATTAACAAATTATATTTTTGGAATTTTTAAGATAAGAGTGTAAGATTAAATCTAGCTACAATAGTCGTATTATTGAGAAGCGTACTTGTGTCATTGTGTGTGTATGTATTATGTATATATGTTTATACATTTCTGTAATTATGTATAATTAGTTTTTTTTGGTAAAATAATTAGGGTTTTTTTTTCTTTCTAACTGACGACATAAGTGTAATTGTATGTCTATTTTGTGGGTCTCGATGCTGCTAATTATGCTTTTTATTTTGTGGGTTTCAAGACAGTTATTGCAGATCCAAACCTCAAACCCCGACATAACTGGCTCTGCTTTTGTCCAATTCATATTTTCATATTCGAAACGATCCAATTTCTTTTGATTTTTCTCGATGTGACTCAAAACTCTACTTTTGTGTTGGATAAGTTAGAACCTCGGATTCTAAACTTGATTGACACAATTATCTCTTAACTTAACTTAAAATAGTATAATCATAATTAGAATAAAATTGATAAATAAAATACCAACTGATCATGATGATCATTACTTCATTCAACCTTTCGCGATATAAATTTATGACGTCATCAAATTGATAAATATGTTCATGGCCTCATGGGTCGTTGATCTAATATAATTCTCATAATTTCTTATTTTTAACAGTTAAATAACTAAATTTATGGTGCTTCAAGGTTCATCGCAAAAGTTGAAGGACCAGAATTCAAACCCTATTTGATTATAATTTCAACGATAGTTAATCACTGAAAATATTTTAAATGACAAGATAACGACTTTTTCACATATCTTAGAAATTAGTTTGGATTTTAGTTCAAAGTTTTCCTGATTATAAAAATAACAACAAAGAGTTCTTTTAGCCAAATATTCACAAGAAGCTTACAATATCGCATCCAATAGATTCAGATAATGTCCCAAAAATTTGAAAGATGGTAATATTTATAGTGATAATATTGTTTGCTATATAGCACTCCAAAAAACTTGGCACTGATTTTTTTTTTTTTTTTTGGGGAAATGTCTCAGCGTAAAGATTATTTCCTTTGGATCGGTTCACACCATTCCACAATGCTTATTTTTCACTTTATTAATCTCTGCTATTTTGTTTGTAACTTTGTTCTGACTTTTTTCTTAACGTGATCGCCAACTCAGTAATGATAGACCTAGACGGTTTTGACTAAAAGCGTTTTGGTCAATAATGAAATTGGCCATTTTACATGACAGTTCATGTAGATCTGACCACATCATATAGTTCGTGTATAAACATGCACATGTCTAAAGTTGATATACGTATTATAATCGAGTTCATGTATATATGAATTAGTCGTATATTCACAACCATTTTATAGTAGATGTAAAAGTGCAAACACAAAGGATAAAACGTTTGCACAAATGACATGTTTTAAGATATAAATATATAACACAAATACAGTTTATGTGAAGTTTAAACAAAAATGATAAATGAAATATTAGAACTAGCCATGTGCATTCCGATATTAGTTCGGATTCGGATCAGGTATTTTGGGTTTATGATCTTCAAATTTAGGAATATAGGACTCATTCAAATATTTTTATTTTTTGGTCTGAGTTCGAATTGGTTTTGATTAGGTTCAGGTCGAGTCTAGTATTTTGTTTAAGATCCTATATTTATCCAAAAAAATTCGTGTTCGGTTCTTTTCGGATATTTTGTTCACCCGAAAATACTCGAAATGAATATCAAAAAATATCTGAAAATATCCAAAAATATCTAAAGTATCCAAAAATACCCAAAAATACTCGAAACAAGTATCAAAAATATCCGAAAATACCCAAAAATATATGCAGCACCCGAAATATCTGAAAAAATACCCAAAATATCCGTAAAAATCAGATACTCATTCGGTTCTTGGATATTTCAGGTTTATATATTTTCGAATAACGGTTCGGTTTTGGATATTTTGGGTATTCGTTCGGTTTCTCGAGTATTATCCGAATCGAACTGATATCCAAAGTATCTCAGCATGAAGATCCATTCAGGTATTGTGAAGAACCGAATCTGATCCGAACCGATTTTTCTGGTCAATTTTGTCCGGATCCTTAGATCCAGATAAAATGATTAGCTAATTAGGGGTTTGATTGGTAACAACTGTAAGATTTTTGTGTTGTGGTTGTACATTTTATTGTTATAGGATTTTTGTTGTAAAATTGTAAAATTTTGGAAAGCAAAAAATTACGTGTTTAAAAAAAAATGCTTTCTACATATAAAAAAAGAAATAAATAAATATTTTAACTGTATAATTTTTTTAAAGGCTAAAGTTTGATTGGATGTATTTAAAAGTTGTAGAATTTTTTTTTTGATGTGTATAGCTTGTCAACAACCCCTAGAACATATGATAAAACACATTCGTCTTTCTTATCCTTTTTTTTTTGTCATCTGAAAAATATATTATAACTTTTGAACGCAAGAGTTCACAAATACAAACAAAGATACAAGCAATAACTAAAGAAAAACATTAAGAGAACAACTCTCATTACCAAAAGATCCAGCAAGAAAAAACAGAGAAACAAATCAAAGAGATTACGAACTGGCAAACCCGAAACTGATAAATAGAGGGAAGAACTCTCTTGCCAAAGATAACCTGCATCCTAAAACCCGCTGATGCACTTTCTATCAGTGGAACGTTTAAAAAGGCCATGCTGAAGGCCTAAAAACGCCATTCACCAATGAAATTGATTCGAACCCGAAAATAACTTATGTCACTCGATGAAATGCGTGCTTTCAACAGCCCATACCAAGCTCAAGAAATAGCAATCATCCTAACTAAGAACCCATCAAACACTCTTCGGCTGAGCAGCAAAAAATCCTTCCAAACTCTGAAAACTGAAAACGAAAACAACAAAGAAAGGAGAGGAAAGCAGATGACTTGCACCGTAGATCAACCAGATCCGGCAACTCCATCTTCACAGCACCTCATATCCGCCCAAATCTGACCCAAATAGTCAAAAATTCTTCTCCACCAAACGCATCCAGCGAAAACCCTTACAGCCTTAGATACGGCCACAAGCCGAAGATCTAACAGATCCGGCCACAAGCCGTTGAAGATCTAACAGAGCCGGCTATTCCAACCTCCCACCACCTAGATCTGCTCAAGAGAGAAGATTTGGACCGAACCAAAAGTAAAAGCAAGAGATAGACCAGCATCGGTCTTATAGTAGCAGCCCGACGCCGGTCACCGGAGAAAATACGGTGACTGAAACCGAAAAGAAATGCGGCGGCTGAAACTCTATTGAGATAGAGTTGAGAGAAAAAGGGCGAACTCTCCAAAATCTCCATTCGTCTTTCTTATCTACTCCTTAAAAATTATTTAATTTGAGACATAGAGAATATTATGTAAGAAAATAATATTTTATATAATTATGTGTATCACACATGTTCTTCCCTAATTTCCATAGAATACTTTTTTTTTTCATCTGAATAATATATATTGCTTGAACCATGAAACGTTTCTGATACATACAAAGGAAACGCTAACAACTAAGCCAAACAAAGGCATAAACATAAACCCACCTACACTTGTCAAGACAGACTATCAACAAACAATATAATGTAGCCTGTGAACCGAAGCAGCACTAACCGGAAGAGGACAAGGGTGACCAGCCGCCACATAGGAATGGAAAAGACCAAACTTGTGAATGCTTTCCGCGATGAGAAAAGCTCCTCTATTGGATGCTCTAACTTCCGACTTCAAGCACCAACCTTTGCATCTCCGCAACAAAAAATTCAAAGGAGACAACACCCATTTAAAAGAGGGCCAAGCTTTCGGCCTCATAACAGCGTTAAAAAAATCCTGAGCTTCAGCAGCCAGGATTAACATGTCAACCTTATGATAGAACATACAATCGATGGTCCAACACAAGACTTGGAAGATCACCTCCTCCTTACTTGTCACTACCCCAAAGTCTTTTCTACTATGGAGCACAACTAAACCATTTGAATCTCTAAGGACCCAAGCACCACCCGCGAACTTGGTCCCTTTTGACCACAACAAACACACATTACATTTTAGCCAACCAATTTTTGGGGCTTCCCACTTTTTGTTTGCTGAAACCTTAGGAGAGATTTTGTATTCGCGGAGAGGCAGTCGAATTCCTGAGCATGGAACCACAGATCTGCTTCCTCCCTAATTTTTCCTATTGTTTCTAACCCTGAGAAAATCTTCCCTTCATACAAAAAGTTGTTCCTGTTTTTCCAAAGGTACCAGAGCACCCAAGGGAAAGTTCTTCTCACTCGAAAGGGGATCTTAATGTTCTTTCCCATTAACATCAGGAACTGGATGTTAGCATAGACTGAGTCAAAGAGGAACCTGTTTTGCGGATTGGGGAAATCTGATAAGGCCCATACCTGGCGCGCAATCGGACAGGTGAAAAGGACATTGTTTGATGTCTCCGCTTCCTCTCCACATGCTTGACAACGCGAATCAATCTTTACTCCTCTCCTTTCAATATTGGTAGCCACCGGAATTGCTTCACAAAGAACTCTCCATACAAAAGTCTTTATTTTCGGGGCGGTCTGTAACTCCCACGCTTTCTCTTTCAGATCATTTAGAGAAGGAAGAGTAGCTGCCTCTCTGGCAACATCACTTGAACACAAAGACGATGCTAGCCAATAGGCTGATTTAACAGAGAAATCACCACCTTTATTAAACTTCCAGATCCAGTAATTCGGGTAGTCAGGGGCCGTCTTCATTGCACAAATAATGTCAAAATCCCTTTGATAGAAAAGGTCTTGCAATACCGGCTTATTCCATTTCTTTGAACTTTCGTCCAACAGGTCATGGACTTTCAAATTAAGGTCGATAATTGGGTTTTTAAACCATGGAACCCGAAGTCCATTGTCATCTAACCAAGGGTCGACCCAAACACTAATGGATCTTCCATCTCCGATCTTCTTGTGCAGTCCCTTAACAAACAACTCTCTTCCAGAAAGTATGCTTCGCCAGCCATACGAAGGACGGACACCAATCGACGAGTCTAAGAAGTTTTGATTGTCAAAGTATCTGCTTTTCATCAGTCTCGCAAACAGACAATCCGGCTCTTGTAAAATCCTCCAAGCCTGTTTGGCCAGCAGCGCCTGATTAAATCGCTCCACATCTTTAAACCCAATTCCGCCTAAATGCTTAGGCATACAAAGTTTTTCCCAGCTCAACCAGTGGATTTTCCTTTTATGGTCAACTGCATTCCAGTAGAAAGCGGCCATAACACTACTCAGCTTCGCTATGGTATATTTGGGAAGTTTAAAATAAGACATGGCGAATACTGGCATGGCAAGTGCCACTGCTTTAAGGAGAACTTCCTTCCCTCCTTGGGAAAGACTTCTGCTGAACCACCCTGAGACACGAGCCTTCAGTTTATCTATTATGAAATTTAGGAGGTCTATTTTGGAACCACTAAAACACTCTGGAAGCCCGAGATAAGATCCCGCTCCTCCTTCATTATAGATACCAAAAATATCTCTGATGCTCTGTTTGTCTTCCTCACGAACCAGCAGACCAAAAGAGAGGGATGACTTTTCCAAATTAAAAACCTGTCCCGTCGCATCACCGTAAACTTTGAGGATTCTTTTGAGCTCTGTACACTGTTCTGAGATTGCCTTACACAGAAACAAACTATCGTCGGCAAAAAGCATATGGTGAATGACCGATCTCGTATCAGAGAATCTAATACCATCAATTCTTCCCTCGTTCTCGGCTTTACACAACAAATGAGACAGCCCTTCAGTGCACAGAACGAACAGGGCAGGGGACATGGGATCGCCTTGACGAAGCCCACGCTCTGGAGAGATCAGGCCAAACGGTTGATCATTGATCAATACCGAGTAGGTGACAGATGTAACACAGAACATTACCCACGATATCCAAGTTTGATTGAACCCCAAAGCATTGAGAAGACTTCTCAGATAGGCCCATTCTACACTGTCGTAAGCTTTTGACATGTCGGATTTCAGGGCAAGAAAACCAGATGAGATCCTTTGGTGGGTGCGAAGGCTGTGAACAAGCTCATGGGCCATCAGGATATTATCTGAAATTAACCTTTCAGGGACAAACGCAGACTGTGTCGGAGAAACCAAATCCGCAAGGAGAGGCTTTAGACGCTTCACCAGAACATTCGATATGATTTTGTAGAAAACAGAACATAGGCTTATCGGTCTAAAATCACTCATTTTTTCTGCAGCTGGTACTTTTGGGATTAGGCACAACAGAGTGTAATTCCAATCAACTGGGAATGATCCTGTTAAGAAGAATTCTTTTACCTCCCTCGTAACTTGTGAGCCAATAACGTCCCAATATTTTTGGAGGAAAAAACCCGACATGCCATCAGCCCCATGAGCACTATCAGCCTTGATTGAAAAAACCACTTGTTCAATCTCCTCATCAGAAATCACACTTGTTAAGGTATCGTTCATCGCCGGACTGACCCTTCTTTCAAAACCTTCAAACAGAGCATCAAAATTCCCTAGGTTTGAAGATTTAAATAGGGATGAAAAATATGCAGATGCAATCTCCCCTTTTGATGCTTCTGCTCTGTGGTAGTTTCCATTAATGTCTTGGAGTTTATCTAACCCTTTTTCCCTCTATTGATTTTGACCGCGGCATGTATGATTTTGTATTTTGGTCTCCTTCCTTGAGCCATTTCTCTCGACAACGTTGACTCCAGAAGGATTCTTCTTCCCTATAAGCCTCGACCAGAGACTTCTTTAGAGTCAAAACCTTACTTAAAATCGGGTAGCTCGAGGATTGTTCAGCTTCAAGATCCGCTTGTATTTGATAAATCTGATCCCTGGAGTTCAGATTATTATCCCTCTTCCATTTGCTCAGCTCTTTCCTACAATTTCGGATCCTATCTGCCACCGAGACTATCCCGTTACACACCGGTCTATTCCAAGCTCTGACTATCGCATCTCTTACCAAAGGCTTATTGAAAAGTCTTTTATAGAATTTGAAATTCCCTTTGTACACCTCCTTCGACGAAATAAGGAGAACCAGAACAGGGCGATGGTCTGAGCCTCTTTTGTCTAAGAAGACTTGGTTGGCTGCAGGAAAATTTCGAAACCAAGCCTTGTTCCCAAAGCATCTGTCCAACTTACATTGAACCCACCAGTCTCCACGTTTCCCTCCCCACGTGAATGGATTACCTTTACTGGGCAACTCTTTCATTTCCGCACAAGAGAGCATATCATTGAAAGCTGCAAAGAGCTTCTCTGACCTGCGAACCCCGCCTATCTTCTCTCCATTGTGGCATAGGTCGTTAAAGTCCCCCAACAGGCACCAACTTTCTGTTCTATTGATACCGATTCTGGTAACCCGTTCCCAAACTTGCGCTCTCGACTTCACATTAGGGTTTCCATATATACAAGTCATAAAACAGCTACCCTTCCCGAACTGTACAAAAAGATCGACCATATTCTTACTAGAGTACTTAATATCAACACTAACATTCTTCTTCCAAAAAACCGCTAGACCTCCACACTTTCCAACTGGCTCCACCGTATGTACCCTCTCATAACCGAGCCACTCTTGGATATCTACCAACACGTTTCTACAATGCATCGTTTCACACAAGAACAAGACATCAGGGAAATGTTCTTTACGTATTTCCATGAGTCTGGGAATTGTCAAATCCTGAAACCGTCCCAGTCCTTGACAATTCCAGCTGAGAAAGCTCATTGGGATGGGGGCAGTCCCTCATTTGGGACCGCCAAAGCTTTAGTTTTTCTTGCTTCTGTTCTGTCAATATCTGTAGTTTCAGCAGCTTTTCTTTTGTAAGGTTTTCTGGAAGTCTCTTCATCAATATCAACGGATTGTTTGAGCAAAAGCATCTCAGTCTTGTTTCTTCTGGTTTTGTAGGGCCTCTTCCTCGGTTTACCGGATTTCAGATAAGCCCCGGAAGAACCAGCTTCAGAAGTACTAGTTCTGTTTACCGTTGGACCAAACTGAAAAATGGTGTCACCAGAGGGTATAGAGGAAGCCATTCCTTCCGGCTGGATAATGCTTGGAAGAGCAAGTTGAGACAAAGCACTACCCGAAACAATAGCTGATGTCATCAGCTTTTCCGACTGTCCTTGGACCTTGCCTGTACTAATCCCTATGAGCTTCTCGGAGTAGTCAAAAACTAGGCCTTTGCCTTTGTTTATATCAGTTGAGAAAATGGTGGGAGCCTCAAGCCTGAGGATAGTTTTTTGAGCTATCGGGTCAGCCAAAGCATCTGCCACAGAACTCTGTACCCTCAAAACTTTAACTCCTCTTTCCGGGCCATCGGAACTAACCAGGTACTGTCTCATTTCGTCCAGGACCTCTTCTGCTATTCGGAGTCTTCCTGTACTTGGGTTTGCCCCCACTTGGTTCTCTTCCAAGACCCCAAACAACGGGTCAAATTCCTTCAGAATAGGTTGGGGAACCTTTAGAACAGCATGAGCCTTCAGCTTTCTCTCAGCCGCTCTGTCTTGGTTTCTTTTAATCAGTTTCTGACATTTGTCCTTGTCGTGAGTCAGCATTTGGCAAGCATAACATCGCCTCTGGATTCCTTCGTAAAAGTATGAGACTCTGATTTGTTCCTTCGAGGGGAGATTGATGGCTTTAGTTCTTCTCAAGGATTTTGTGTCATCCAACTTGATTCTGACCCTGACGAAAGGTAGGTTCTGTGGAAGAGACGGATCAAAACACCACTTCCGTAACTTGACCCGCAAACTCACCAAAAGCCTCAATCGTTTCTTTCGTGTAGTTATTGACAGGAATGTTCCTCATCTGTACCCAAACTGGAAGGAAGCGGAGATAATCTTCTGGGGGTTTTTCGATCCATCGCTCAAAGATTATGGACCATTCGTTATAGCAGTAAACCGCCGTCTTCGGGATTTCTTCCAAGTCGTGTTCGTATTTGAAGAAGAACTGGAAGCGGTCCGATGATAGAGCCACTCCTCTAATCCTATCGGGCATCTTCCATTTCTTGGGCATCTCCAAAATAAAATTCGTCATCTTTTGGAAATCGGGATTAAGAAGACGACCAAGAATACTGGTGGTATTGTTACTGCTTGAGTTGAACTGAGGGAGGTCAGGGAGGTCGAAAGGCACCTCGTCTTCATCGAGGAGAGATCCATTAAAGATAAATCGATACTTTTTGACATCGATCTGTAGATCCGGAGCACTAGAGCAGGATGATCGGATTCGTTTTTTGATTTAAGCAGAGTCGCCGGAAGAGCAGACCGGAGAACCTCCAAAAAGTTAGAAACCACGATGAGATCCACTGAAGAAATACTATTCTTGATAAGATTCCTTTAGATGGAACTCTTACAGCCACACGATCAGGGAAAGCGATGAAAAAGGGGACACTCTTTTTGGTCCCAAAGGTCTTAAGCGAAAAGGGATACGATGATTTCCATAGAATACAGAGTCTACGGTATACAAGAAAAATGTAGATACTCAGGAAAAAAACAATTATATTATGTGATTAAAATGAAATAAAAACATTTCCTCTTGACATCATTTAATGTCTTCAGCGAATATGACATCGAAGATGTGTTGCACTGCACAGTAGAAGATATCACAGAGAAAGCTAAAATCAGACTCAAGACCTTCAATATAAAAATTACCATTCACGAAATGTAACATTTTCATTTTTTTCATAACACAAACAAAACAATCGAAGAAGAATGATATTATTACCTTCATTATCCGGGATATTTGGCTGATCAACCACGAGGTACTGTAACGCGTTTAGATCGCCACGACTATAACAAACAGTAAAACAAAGAACTTAAAGACCAATTTTGAAACAATATGATAAAACTTGCCAAATTTTGGAACAAGGCAATATATCCTTAGTACCTTGGTTTCAGGACAAGACTTGAAAGTGCCGTAAAGATTGAAGATTTAAGATGGTATCTGCAGGATTTTTTTAAAACACACAAATATCAGAGAATGATGATTTTTTATAAACTCAATAACTAAAGCAGATTTTCTGTTTGCTTTACTCTGAAAGATGCATCTCATAGAGAAGAGAAAGTCCCTCCAAGCAATCTGCAATGCGAGGTTTTACTCCAACTCGTTCCTCTACTCGCCTCTTGCTCGTTTCCATCTTTAGTGATTGTGAACCGTCTCGATGTAGCTTCTCAAATGTCGAAACACATCCCTTGAACTCCTCTCTTTCAATCATCACCCGTAAAAAGTTACATATCAACAATCTTTACTTACTTACTTACTGCCAGAAGAATTCTAAACTCTCATTGTCAGCAACATTCTAAACAAAAAAAAATACTTACAAAATTTGTCTCATAGAAAGCAGAAGAGTCTTCAGATTATCCATCTGTTGCTCCACAACCGCGTCTTCAATCCCCTTAACGCATCTCAAAGCTCCATAGCTCCCAGGATTTTGAATTTCCTACTCACAATTCTAAGAATCAGACATACAGTTTCCAAAAATTCGAACAACAAAACACAATGCTTCCAGCTACCTGTAATCTCTGGATGATAGAAGAAACGTTACTGAAACGGGAAACCCATCCAACTTGAAGCTCCTTCCAGTTTTCCATCTCCTCTTTCGCTTTTCTCAGCTTCTGCTGCCATTTCCTAATTACTGCCTCCATTCAAGACACTCTACGAATTTCGCTGTAGTAATCTTCGAGCAGCAACCTAGAAAGAGACAAATATGCTTTTGTGTTTAAGCCAGACCACCAAAAAGGGGTAGGTACTGAAAATATAACTTTCAAGTGTTCTCTATTACAATCTAGTAGACTAAAGCTGGAGAAGATGTGATCCTGTAAGTGAAGTTTACACTATACAAAGACTAAGGATCTTTTTCAGTTTCCTTGTGAACATACAACGGAACATCAGAATCAAAAGTGCCACCCATTTCTTCGCCAGAATCTGCGAGCATTCTCTTTAAGACGAGCGTCTTTGATCTTCAGAAAAAGCTTATAAGCCATTTCTGTTTTGTTGGAAGACATGAGTTTATTGCTAATCCTACTATAAACAAGACGGTTCGGGCAAAACCCTTTGCGCATGGCTTCTTCCATCACAAGCACAGCATTCTCCAAATGCCCAATGTTACAGAGCCCGTCCACGATATACTCGTAGACTTCCACGTCAGAAGGATATCCACACTCTTGCATTTCGTCCCACACGTTCAACAGCATCCCACACTTCCCGAATCTCGATAGCCGCTTAAGCAACAGCTTATATGCGCTTTCCGATATCCTACACCCGGCTTTCCTCGCTTTCTGATAGATAACCATTGCAGCGTGTGGTGGACCGTAACTGCAAAGTGGCTTAAGTAAAGAGGTAACGAGCCCTGTGGTGGGAACAATCCTTCTTGACAACATCTCTTCGTATATCTCAAGCGCATCCGCAACTTTACGGCCTTTAATCAGCCCCGAAACAAGCTTGGAATAGGTCTCCAAGTTCGGTTCACACTCCTCATCCAGCATCCTTCGGTAGTACCTCGCAGATTCATCGAAATCTCGAGCAAACACGAAATTACAGATCATAGCGTTGTAAACACTCGCGTCGGGAACGTTACCCTTGTGCTTGATACTATCAAAGATCTCAACGGAATCATTGACACGACCGGCTCTTCCAAGCCCTTCGATAAGGTGGCTGAAAGACAAACAGTCGGGACCGAATCCACTCTCCACCATCTCCTTCAAAACCTTTTCCATCTCTTCGATCTCACCGAGCTTCGACCACCCACTAATCATGACGTTATAAGTACAACTGTCGAAAGGTATCTCGCCTTTCTTCCCATTAAACACCGAGTTTGCAGCAGTCACATGCGAGCGCTCGCAGAGACACCGCAACAGCGCATTGAAAGACTCGGTGCTACTACATTTCACCCCGAAATCTCCCCTTTCCTCGAACAACTGTATCGCTCTACGCACGTAATGAGCCTTGGCGAAGCTATCCATGGCAATGGTTAAACACTTCAGATCGGGGTCAACACCTTCGAATGCCATCCCCCGTAAAACATCCGTCATGAAAGAGAAGAACTTTCTCCTTCCTAACGCTCTTAGGATCACATAGTAGCTATCAACAACATCTTTAGATACACCAGGCTCGCGAATCGCCCAGTCGAAGAACGTAACCATTGCCTCGCCGCTTAAATTCCCTCCGTCGACAACATTCGCCACAGTGTCGATACTCAGATCAATACCGAGACTAGTCAAAGCCTTTTGTACAGCAGATTTCCCCTTTAGCTTCTGGAGAAACACGCCTCTAAGTTTCTCCTCCGGCGACAAAAACGAATCAACGGCGGCTACTTGATTCCTCGAGCTATTGTCGACTTTGGGCAGTGAGGTTTTAGATGAAATCGGGAGCAATGAAGATAATTCAGCTAGAACATAACTCTCGTCCACAACACCATGATTCGATGATGAGGGAAGATCCTTTGAGGATGTACAAACCGTGCGATTGAATTGGGCACCCGAAATTAGGGTTCTTACATCACCGCGATGAACACGACGCAGCGATTCCATAACTAGGTCCCATCTCCTAGACATAATCTCTCGATTCCAAATCTAACAGTTTGCGATTAGAGCGGGTTTATCAATCTCATAACTAAATCCCTCCTAAGACGAAAACCACTGGAAAGATAAAGAGATTTCATAAGGGATTAGAGAGAGAACTTACGAGGAAGATCGAAGAAGCTTGCTTTGGAAGAATCAATGGAGAAGGAGAAAGAAGAAGAAGCGAGTGAGAAAGGGCATAGAAGGAGAAAACCGGTTAATTTAGGGTTTATTGATTTACTGGTACATCCGTACATATATTAACAATTAGATTTACGGTTTACGCTTAATATTCGGTTCAGTAGATAACCAGAGAGATTATTAAATTGCTTGCTTTAGGGGTGGTATTGGATTGAATAATTTAATTGAATTTGAAAGAATTCAATTGGAGAGATAAGTAATAGACTTTTAAGTATTTTAAATGATTTCATGGAGATTTTAATGCATTTGTTTTAATTCTTATGTTTGGTTTTTTTCTATATTTTTAAAGAATACAAAAGATTTTGATAGGTACCAATTACTTTATTTGATAGGAATGCAAAGGAATTTGCATGAACTTTTGAATTATCTGTGTACATCGATAAAATGTCTATTATTTTAACAACCATTGTTTTAACCATAAAATAAAAATAAAACTCGTAAATCGAGATTTAAACATTCCAAATATTTTTTCGATCACATTTCTCAAATTAGCATGGCGAAAATTGAATAACTCAGATGCAGTGTTAGGAACACGTCCTTGGCCTGCATATTCTTGTACATGATATCAAACACCACAAAATGGAGTAAAAAAATTGACTCGATTTGTAAATCCACAATCAACTAGATAAAATTTACCTGAAAAATTAAATGATAAGATATTACTATTAGACATGATTTATACATAATTTTGTAATTTTTTTACCTTCTGGTACTTGGAAATTGTTTGGTCTTCTAGTTAAAGCATCGCTTAACACTTTTTAATCGTGTGCTGAACCCTCCCATATACTAAGAACATATATGAACTCCAAATCAAAGTTACATACAGCTAAAACATTTTGTGATATTACTCTTTTTCGATTACGATAGCTTGCCACCTCACGTGTGTACCATCTAGAGCCCCAACACAATTCTGAAATAAATTCAAAATAAATGATTAATCAGATATTAAAAAAAAATAACAAAATTTAAATTTAACAAAAGATGAAATAATATACCTTAAAATATGGATAGAATCGTGTACTTTCTCTTATTTTCATAGACACTAAACCATTTGGTTTCACCATTTGGCTTGGAGCTATTGCAAGTAAAGTTTTTAAAACACGATTAAAGCTAGTGCTTATTGCAAACTTGGACCTTTTAAATGTGTCCTTGACATAGCAATATCTTGAATTTTGCCGAACAATAAGCATAAAAATAGCAAGCATCTCTTCAACAGATATGAATCTTGTGTCTTGTAAACCAGCTTTCTCTCTAAGAATACTAGATAACTTCAGAAACACTTCTGGGAACATACGGTACAGCACCCGAAAATGTTAAGAGTCTTCTTTTAATACATGTTGTATGTACTGTTCTCCGAGCTTTGTGATTGGTCGACGAAGTGGACGTTCAATAAAGTTATGACCCACGAGACTGTGTCGTGAGTTTTGAATTTGAGTTCCTATAGCCACCCTCACCACCATTAGAAAAATGCTCGCATCAAAATCATCATTTTCTGTTCGCTCAATATCCATCCTTATGTCTTCTTCTTCATGAAAATTTTGATCCATCAAAAGATAACCTATTAAAAAAAAAGCAATTAGAATCTAATATAATACTTAATTATAAATGTACAAGGAATGAAAAGAATTAGAAAATGAGTTTTACGAAGCCGAGACTTGGATGTTGTAGTTTTCTTTTACTTTTGTTTTTTGACAGCAAAATATATACTTTTGATTTTCTTTTGCTTTGAAGAAGTAAATGATGTACACGGTTATATAAGATCAAGTATGTAACGTTAAATTTTCAAATATTAAGCTTCACGTAAATACTATTTTTTAGAGATCATAAGATATTGGTTGACTACAAACAATACTATTTTTAAAGGATACTATGATATTGTTGACTAAATCAAACAATTTTATATTTAAGAAAAAACAAGAGAAATTGCCTCAAATAGCCTCATTTTAAGTTTTCAGTTCAATAATAGACCTAAAATTTTTGTTAATCACTTTTAGCATTATTAGGAAGGTGTTAGACACATTTCGGAAGGCTGTCATAACTCAATTTATGAAGATGTTAGACATATTTAGTAAGGCTTTCCTAACTTTAATGAAAATTTAGGAAGCCGTAAGGAAGACATTAGACACATTTAGGAAATGTTTCCTAACTTTAATGAAGACTATTTATGAACAATCGAGTTTCTAGGGTTATTTTTGAAAAATAAACTTTATTTTGTACTCTTTAAGAAAATTGTCCAAAAAACAATCGGATTTTTTTTATTATTTTGAATTTGGAAGTTTGAAATGGATAGTGGATACTATTTTTCAGAGATCATATGATATATGTGACTACAAACAATACTATTTTAAAGGGATAGTATGATATTGTTAATCAAACAATTTTATATTTAAGAAAAATAAGCGAATTATTATTTTGAATTTAGAAGTTTGAAATTTAATTTTGCAATGGTGACACGTTTTAGATCATCTTGTTTTCAAATAATTGTTGGGATTTTAAAAGATAATAATAGTTAGATTGTTCCAATAACATAATATTTGATCGATGAAGTAGATTCAATTGGAAATTCTTTGAAAATCTAGTAAAGGATAATCAACCATTTTAAAAAAGTAATAGTTTATTCCAAAATTAAAATTTTATTAATTTGACTTCAAATTATAGAAGCTATTATTCGATATAAGAAATTAAACTAGGAAAGAAAAAAAAAACTGTTACTAGAACAATAACTATGATTCAAATTAATATTTGAATTTTATTAGATGCATAGTTGAAAACCTAAATTAATACCCTAAACGTTACAGCAAATCCAACCGGAGCGTTCTTCAACGGACATGCTAACAAATACATCCTTCATCTTCAACGTGTGAATCTTGGTTACTGCATCATAGCAGATATGCTCTTCCAAACCAGGAATCTCTTTGATAGCATCCCAAACGTTACTTTTTTTCTTCGCAGTTTCTCTTAACTCAACTTCTTTTTGATGCATTTCTTCTTTTTGTTGAATAAGATTTATGATATTAGTGCCAACACCAATCATTTCACTTAGCACCTTTTCAGAACGATCACCATGATCTGATTGATCTCCATTACCATTGGGTTTAGCTCTCTTCCTAGAAGCTAACTTTTCTTAGAAGCTTCATATGCTGTTTCGGTCTCGGTGACACTCTCCAAATGATTCACATCTTCTCTTTCTTCATTTTCAACTTCAAAAGTTTCAGCATTTGCATCACATCCTAGGCCAAAAGCGTTGTTTCCCCCTTGCTATAGCACTTTCCAACATAACTTGTAAATCCTCAAAATCTTCAAAAGAGTTATTCCGCATATATTCATGATTCGGATGTTCCTGATAAAAATGTGATATATTCATTATTGAAAATACCATTAAAAAACTAATAAAAATTAAAGGGAGTTAAAAAAAAATTACCCTAAGATATTTTTCCCATACATCATCTGAAGCTGTAAATTGTTTTGTGATGGGATCCCATCCAAAACCAGAGCTACATCGGAAAAGTTCTGCATAATTTTGATATTCTTTTTTCAAAGATTTCATTCGATTCACGTAATGCTTGTACGTCTTATTGCATCTGAGGCGTTTATTTATAATCGGCAATATATTCGCCTCCACCGTTGTTTTGCTTATGGAATCATTTGAATCACGTCATCCTCGTTTGATGTCATCAACTATTAGACGTTTCAACAATTGACTCTCTTGGAATGTCCATGGAAAATATCCACCTTTTGCTTTTTTGGTTGCGACGATTCCCCGTTTTCCATCCTAATTGAGAAAAATGAACACATTTAACAATCTTTCCCATACATATATGCAAATAATCATTTTATAAAAACACAAATATTAAAATATATATGACATATGCATATGAAATACAAGAAAAAGGAACGCCATATAACTAATGATAAGAAAAACAAAAACTATTCATTTGAAAAAATGATACCTCTTTTCTCGATGATACTCTTTTTTTTTGCTTTGAGAAGTGACGTGCAGTGTTATATATATAGGAGAGATGATCCAACATATAAGTACTATTTTGTAGGAATTTTATAATAGATGGTTTATTAGAAATTGTTGTCAACAACAATATGAACTTCATAATATTTTATAGGGATTTTTTGAAATATATTTGACTATTTGATTACTTTTATATATTATATGTGTTTTAATACAATAGAGATTGATGATATATTATAAGTGTGCAATATAATGTAAATTGATATAATTTTGGAGTGAAAGCAAGTGGATGAGGGAGAAGTTGAAGTATATGTTTCTTATTCTCTTCTTCTAATGAGTTTGCTTACAAAACATACTATTTATAAAGACTAAGTGTGTATGATCTAATGACAACACAAGTGATGACTAATCATAAGAAAAGATGACATAATGTAGCAAAGTGACACTTGTGTGATGATAATCACACATTTTCTAATACTCTCCTTGAGTATTTATCACTATTTGATTTGTTGCGTGTTGTCTCGTTAAAAACTTTTCCATGGAAAACCCCAATGGGATAAAAACCATGGAAAAGAGAAAAAGAGTACAACGACGCAAGCTCCCCCTGGAAATGATAGATATCATCTTCCGTCATAGATCTCGTAAATGACGCATTCCAATATTTTGAACGTGTTTCTTGAATGTTGTAGTTGGAAGCGCATTTGTGAAGAGATCGGCTGCGTTGTCACTTGAGCGAACATATTGAATATGCACTTCTTGATTTTTCTCGAGCTCTTGAGTGTAAGAAAAAAATATTGGATATATATGTTTTATTCTATCGCTCTTGATATAGCATTCTTTGAGTTGAGCAACGCATGCTGTATTATCTTCAAATATTTGTGTTGGCTTTTTGTTGATGGCTATTCCACTTGCTTCTTGGTGTGATTAGTCATTGATCTCAGCCACACACATTCTCTAGATGCTTCATGAAGTGCTATGATTTCTCCATGATTTGAAGAAGTAGCGACCAATGTCTGTTTTTGTGAACGCCATGAGATCGCAGTACCTCCCATTGTGAAAACGTATCCAGTTTGTGATCGAGCTTTATGTGGATCCGATAAATATCCTGCATCTGCAAAACCAACTAGACCAAAAACAGAATTTATGTAATAGAATAATCGCAAGTCAATCGTACCTTGAAGATAACGGAAAATCTGTTTTATTCGAGTCTAATGTCTCCTTGTAGGAGATGAACTGTATCTTGCAGGAAGATTAGTAGCAAATGTTATATCTGGTCAAGTACAATTTGCAAGATACATAAGTGCACCTATAGCACTCATATAAGGTTCTTGAGGACCTGAAACATCTTCGTTATTTCCAGAAGGTCGAAATGGATCTTTATCGATATTAAGTGATCTATTTACCACTGGACTACTCAAAGGATTTGCTTTATCCATATTAAAGCGTTTCAATACCCTCTTTGTGTAATTGATTGATGTACAAATATTCCATCTTGGAAATGCTCTATCTCGAGCCCTAGACAAAATTTTGTCTTCCCAAGGTCTTTCATTTCAAACTCTTATTTCATATGAGTTCTTGCATTATCACCTTCCTTTTGAGTTCCAATTATGTTTAGATCATCAACATAAACAACAATGATCATAAAACCTAAATAAATTTTCTTAATAAATACGCAAGGGCATATCGCATTGTTGATATATCATATCTTCAATAGATATTCACTTAATCGATTATACCACATACGTCATGATTTTTTTAATCCATATAGTGATCGCTGTAACTTGACCGAACAAATATCTTTGGATCCTTCCGGGATTTTTGATTCTTTAGGGATTTTGAATCCTTCTGGGATTTTCATATATATGTCATTATCCAGTGATCCATATAAGTATGCAGTCACAACGTCCATGAGATGCATTTCTAGATTTTTAGACGTCGTTAGGCTCATCAATTACATGAATGTGATTGCATCAATAACCGGGGAATAGTTTCATCATAATCAATTCTTGGTCTTTGAGAAAATTCTTGTGCCACAAGTCGAGCTTTATATCTTGTGACTTCATTTTTCCATTTGTTTTTCGCACAAAAACTCATTTGCATCCAACTTGTATTATATCTTCAGGTGTAATGATAACCTGTCCAAATACATTGCTTTTCTCGAGGGAGAGTAATTCATCTCTTATGGCGACTTGCCATTTCTCCCAGTAGGGCCTTTTCCGACACTCCGATACGGATATGAGGTCTGGATCATCATTATCAATTTATGTGGATATAGAAAAGGAGAATATTCTATCGTTGTCTTTTATTTCATTTCTAACCTGAATGTTCCCATCTTGGGTTCATTTGCATTGTTCCTATCAACTTGTTCTTTTGGAATTTCAATTCATGACGAAACATTTGCAGCGGGTATGTACGACTTTGTCACTCTCTTTGTATCTGTGAACGCGTCTAGTAATTGATTTGCCATATTTTGCAAATGTATAATTTTCTAAACTTCTAGTTCGCGTTGATTCGTAGGGGGATCAAGATGTACTAAAGATGGTGAAAACCATGTAACATTTTGTGATACTTGCTTACTTCCTCCCCTAATGCTGGAAATTCATCTTCATTAAAATGACAGTCGGCAAATCGTGCCGTAAACATATCGCCAGTTTGCTGTTCAAGATATCTTATTATACTTGGTGATGTGTATCCGACATATATTCGCAATCTTCTTTTTGGCCCCATTTTTGTTCTTTGCGGAGGGGATATAGGAACATAAATCGCACATCCAAAAACACAAAGATGTTATATATTTGGTTTTTGGCCAGATGCTAATTGTAGTGGACAATATTTATTATATGCACTTGGTCTAATTTGCATCAAAATAGCCGCATGCAGTATAGCATGTCCCCATACGGAAATTGGTAGTTTTGTTCTTAATATAAGTGGTCTTGCAATTAATTGCAGTCGTTTAATCAAACTCTCTGCCATGCCATTTTGTGTATGCACATGTGGCACTGGGTGCTCAACATTAATCCCCATTGACATACAATAATTATTGAAGGCTTGTGAAGTGAATTCACCAGCATTATCAAGTCTTATTTTCTTTATAGCATAATGAGGGAAATGGGCTTTCAATCTGATTATATGGATAATGAATCTAGCGAAAGCCGTATTTCTTGTGGTCAAAAGACACACATGTGACCATCTATTTGATGCGTCTATTAAAACCATAAAATACAAAATGGCTTGCATGCTCGGTGTATAGGTCTGCATATATCACCATGTATTCTTTCTAACAATACTAGGATTCGTTCCCTGAATATACTAGCAAATCTATGGTTTAACGTAACATATGATTCAGTCATATTTATTTTTGTGCACTATAGCCCGGAGGATAACATTTGTAATTTTTCCAAATGATGTTTCTTTTCCGTTGTAATGCAAATGTATTCAATGCCATTTTTATTCGTAGTTTCAATATGATATCAATTTCTTCGAATATCTTTAAAGCTTAATAAATTTTTATAAGACTTTGGGGAATATAGGGCATCATTTATTTCAAACTTTGTCCCATTTGGCATTGAAAAACTAGCTCTTCCGGAGCCTATTATGATTTTTGCATTACCGGATTTGGTACTCACGCTATCGGCGGAGTCCTTGATTTTGAAACATGAGAAATATCGTCTATTTTTGAGTATAGTATGCATTGTAGCACTATCTGCTAGACATATATCTCCGTCATGAATTCCGATTTGAGACATCTTCTGTGTTACAATAATTATAAAAATGCATTAATAAAGTAAGACAAACTTACAAAAGTTACTTTATTTTACAACTAAAAACCCGATTTTACAAACTATTTTATAAAATACAAAAATAAAATAACATATTATACAAACAAACTTGTAGTTAAGTTCTATTACAAAAACATATTATACAAGTAAAACATTAACTTTTTTTTCCAAGTTATCTTGGCAGCTTATAAGTCTTCATCGATCTCAGTCGTTTTGTTTTTCTATGACATTTCCGAATTCAAGGAAATCTGCAACATCCAGATGAGTATCATCATTCAGACCACTGAAAGAAGGTCCAGCCTCATCATTGACAAAGTTGGTTTCAATGCTCCAAGCCTTTTTCTTTTGTGATTCTTTATACAAATCGACGAAATGTTTTGGCGTACGGCATATATGTTCCCAATGTCCTTTCATGCCACATATGTAGCAGACATTTTTGTTTGGTTTCTTTATCGAACAACCACCTTCATTTATTTGAAATTTTTTGTTTCTTCCAGTGTTGAAACCCCTTCCTTGTCCATGCCCACGGCCTCATCCACGACCTCGATTACGGTTTCGGCCGCGTCCACGTTCTTGCATTTGATAGTTATCATTATTACTTGATGCTACAACATTCGTTTCGGGGAATGGAGCCGACCCAGCTGGACGAGCTTGATGGTTTAACATCACAAGTTCATTATTCTGCTCTGCTACGAGGAATACTTGCATCAACTTCGAGTAGCGAGCTCCGGTATTGTTCCTGCAAAATTACATTTGCAGGATGAAATGTAGAGTGCGTCTTTTCAATCATATCATAATCGCTCACATTTTCACCACATAACATCATCCAGGAAGTGATTCCAAACATGGCAGAATTATATTCACCAACACTTTTATAATCCAAAAACCGCAGATTCAGCCAATCATGTTTAGCCTTTGGTAAGATCACATATTTTTGGTGATCAAACCTATCTTTGAGTGACTACCAAAGATCTGCGGGATGTTCTTTGGTGATGTATTCATTTTTCAAGCTATTGTGGAGATGATGGCGCAGAAATACCATAGTCTTAGTTTTATTTTCATCCGACGTATCTTCTAACTGGTCGATGGTATTGAGAATCCCATTTGATCTCCAATGCATTTTTGCATGTGATGTCCATGTCATATAATTATTTCCACTTACATCGAGGGCAACAATATCGAGTTTCGCCAAGTTTGACATGATATCTCTATACAAAAATTAAGTCAAACTTTAATTTATTGAAAAATATTAAAATATTATTTTAATAATAATAAGACATACATGTACAATAAAAACAATTATTATCGTGTGATTGAAAAGGTAATTTCTTTCATATGATTTTGAGGAAGCAGCGCTTACCAATCGAGTAAGGAGAAGGTTTAACCTACCACTCCATATAATAAAAATTGTCATAAATTTAACATAATTTAAACTTTACCTTTTTACGATATATGAAATATGGACAAGGAACAGAGTAACGCTTTATAAACGATCTGTTGATAACGTTTTATATATTATATGTGTTTAATATAATAGAGATTGATGATATATTATAAGTGTTTGCAATATAATGTAAATTGATATAATTTTGGAGAGAAAGCAAGTGGATGAGGGAGAAGTTGAAGTATACGTTTCTTATTTTCTTCTTCTAATGAGTTTGCTTATAAAACATATTATTTATAAAGACTAAGTGTGTATGATATAATGACAACATAAGTGATGACTAATCATAAGAAAAGATGACATAATGTAGCAAAGTGACACTTGTGTGATGATAATCACATATTTTCTAATAATTATTTTTATGTTTTAAGAAGATAACAACAAACAATTCTAGAAGATATATATTACCAAAACAATCGTTTGAAAAAAAACAATTTATCTGAGCTATCTTCTTTAAAAAAATTACAAGACAACGACAAATGTATATGTGTCATCATTATATGTATAATTTCCTTCAAATCACAACCTGCACATATATGGTTCTTTACATTTTTGTAGTGAATTTTCAATTAAATTCCTTTCAAATGATATTACCACCAAATCTACCTAATATTGAATAACACAGATATCTAATAAAATTAGAAAATTAATATATTGAATAACACTAGAATTTAAAGTATTTTGAAAGAATAGCTAGAAACACTTAATCCAATAACACAAGAATTTAAAAGAATTGTTACATCATTGAATAACACAAAAATTTAATGGAAACTTCAATTCCTTTAAATTCAATCAAACTTCTAGATCCAATATCCATCCCCACCTTAGTATTTCTTGTGAACAAAGGGCATAGAAAGAGAAATAAGGTTAAATTAGGGTTTAATGACTCACTATTATAAATAATTAACAATCGAAACTTTGGTTTACGCTAATACTTAGTTCAATAGTTAACTTGAAGAGATCTTATATCATAACATATCTGGTTTCAGTAATAGTATAAATTAATAATTAACACTTCGATTTACATTTAATATTCGGTTTCACTAAATAACTAGAAGAGAAATTTTATATCAAAGTGACTACTTCAAAATTACTGTCTATAAATAAACATAAACCACACCAAAACATAGAAATAATGTTATCCTTTAAAATAAAGAAATACATCTATCTTAATGTTTAATAAGTTATTCCAGTGAAAAAAAAAGTATAAATCAAAGAAAAAAAAACAAAGAAGAATCATTTTGTTTTGTTTTATATTTTTACTAGAATAGGACCCGCATATATGCGGGTTTTTAATAAAATATTTTAAATTCGCAAAAATAAATTGAAAACAAATCGGATAATATGTAAAGAAAAAATGAAATTTACTTTTAATATTCCAAATATATATGTTTTAATATTCTTATATGAATTAGGTTTAATTCTAATGTTTTGTCTATTTATATATATATATATATAAATATATATAATTTTGACAAATTAATTATCCTACTTTTATCATAACTAAAATCTAGATTAGGATTCGCGTATACGCAGATTTATTATAATAAAATTTAAAACCCGTTAAAATATTTTTTTTAAGAAAATAGAAAACAACACCAGATCACTACTAAAATTCTTGATATCCTCCTCCTCATTGAGCTCACCATCGTTTAATGTCATATCATTAGTAGCTACAATTTTCTTTTTTTTTAATTGAAATATATCATATTTAATCAAATTTTGTTTTTAAATTACTTTTTTTGTTTCTTCCTTCTATGATATTTTCGCTCTCTAGAAAAGTTATGTTTCTCAATACTCGCATCAAAAAAGAAAATAGAAAACAAAATATGATCACTACTGAAAAATATATATGAAAACACAAAATCGAAACCTAAGAGTTATTTATTTATTTTAATTTTTATTTATTTTCAATTAAAATATTCAGAACACATAATCTGTTGCGGGTCCTAAACAACACTAACCCTACTTCTCATATATCTCATACACTTTATCAACTATCTTTTACTGTTCTGCTGCGTTAAAAACTTGGGTATGCAATTCGAGTATGTTAACAATTTCTCCATTAATATTTTTCAAGGAAATAAAGTCTCTCTTTCTCTTCACATTCATCTCACTTATATGATCTCTCTGCTCTCTAGAGAAGTTATGTTTCTCAAGATTCGCATCAAAAGCCTCTCTACATAATTCTTGATATCCTCCTCATTGAGCTCATCATCGTTTAATATCATATCATTAGCATCTATAATTTTCTTTTATTAATTGAAATATATCCTAGTTATTTTTTTTTTGTTTTTAATTTACTTATTTGTTTCTTCCTTATATGATATTTTTGCTCTCTAAAGAAGTTATGTTTCTCAAGACTCGCATCAAAAGCCTCTCTATATGATTATTGATATTCTTCTCCTCATTGAGCTCATCATCGTTTAATGTCATATCATTAGCATCTAGATTTTTTTTTTAAATTGAAATATATCCTAGTTAATCAATTTTTTTTTAGTTTCTTCTTTATATGAGATTTTAGCTCTCTAGAAAAGTTATGCTTCTCAAGACTCGCATCAAAAGCTTCTCTACATGATTCTTGCTATCCTCCTCCACATTAAACCATCATCGTCAAATGTCATAACATTAGCATCTAGAATTTTCCTTTTTTAATTGAAATATATCTTAGTTAATCTAATTTACTTTATTGTTTTTATTTTAGTTTTTTAAAATAAAATAGATCATTTTGTTTTAATTTCTTTTTATTAAATTGAATATATCCTAGTTAATTTTATTTTACTTTTATAATCTTAATCGATAAATTGACATTTTTTGTTTAAAATTCCTTTTTTCTTTAAAAATAATATTTTACCGAGACACCTCTCAAAATCTAAAGCGATAAACTTGACATGTGTCGAAATCTTATTGATTAATTTGTCACGTGTCACGATCATATTAATTACTAACTTTGACGTTTATTTTTTCTTTTTAGTAATATTGAAATATCTTTCCTTTTTTTTTTTTTTTAAATAATAGTATTTTCCTTTTTTTTTAGGATTAGTATATTTTTTCTTTATAATAAGATATCTTTCCTTTTAAAAAAAAAAATAGTAGTATTTCCTTTTTCTTTTAGGATTAATATATTTTTTCTTTATAATATATCTTAATCAAAACACGTGTCAAAATCTCATCGATTAACTTGCCACGTGTCACGATCATGTTAATTAGCAACTTTGACGCATCCTACTTTATATAATAAGATTTAAAGTATTTGAAAATATTATATTACACATATTAATTTGTTTATGGATATAATTTTTCCAACATATTAAAATATTCTTTCACTAACCAAGTTTTTTAATATTGTTATTGAATATTTTTATTTTATATTAACACAAATATCAAAGTTAACAACATATAAACTTTTAATTTTTAATATAACAATCAAATATGAAATATATCATCTTACACATATTAATTCATACATATATATATATATATATAAGATTAAAAACCAAAAATCATAAACTCTACCAATCATACAAAATTAATTTACGTTTATATATTATTCAATTGTGCCGGTCAATCATCTATTAATTATAAATGATAAATTTAAATATATTAATTAGCTTATTTTTATTAAAATCTCATGCTTTTATGTATGTGCGTGCCAACCACATATTATAGATAATTAACAGTTGGATCTTTGATTTACGCTAATATTCAATTCAATAGATAACTTGGAGAGATATCTTATATCAAAAAGAGATATATGGTTCTAGTAATAGTATAAAACTAAAAATTGATAATTTGCATTTCGATTTACACTAAATAGTCAGTTTCAGTAAATAACTAGAAGATCAAATTAATATCAAAGTGACTGCTTTAAAATTATTGTCTTTAAATAAACATAGACCACACCGAAAAAATACAAATCAATATTATATTTACCGGAGCAGCCGTTCCTTTGCATGGTGGGGAAGGTTTAACATTTTAATTACACCGGACTAGGATTTCACGATTAACGGATTTGCTGCAGTTGGATGATGGCGGTGGAGCGCTAGGTGTTGGTGGTGGAGCGCAAGATGTTAGTCATAGAGTGCATGGTCAATGAGGAGTGGTCTTGGAACGCCGTGAATTGATGGTGGAGCCTAAGGATGTTGGTCGTGGAGCGCCAAATTTGGAGCGTTATGTTTTGGTCGTGGAGCGCCGAATTGAGTAATGCCAATTCGTGGTTGTGCAGCACTAATTCGTGGTCCTGGAGCACCAGCTATCGGTGGTGGAGCATTAGGTGTCATGGAGCACTGAATGATGTGCACAAATCGTTCAATATTCACGATTTGCGAAGATGTCTCAGAGTCAAAATTTTCATTTATTAATGAACGAAAACAACATCAAAATAACTTCACAACAAAAACGTAGACCGATTGAAGGACTTTTCATGCTTCCAATATAACATAAGAGGTCATTTAACTTTCATCACTATAATGGAGATCACGTCCGCACCATAGTGGGCTTTAGCATAATGATCTAGATATAAATGTTGAGTATCGACTTTTAAATGGTACTCATCTGGATAATAAACTCAATTGTGTCATTGTGGCGACGAGGTATATCATTCGAAGTATTGAAAAGTTCATCTTGCATTATCTCGAAAAATATATTGAGATGGCTTATGAACCACAGGTGGAGGAAAACTCATTCCGATAAACAAGATATCGATATGAAAAAAAAATTAGCCCAAATCGACCTGGTGAACAAGATAGGTGTTCATATAAGGGAGCTCAACCAGAATAATCGGGCCCTGGTGATCATTTCAGAATATCTGCCATTTACTACAGTGAATCCAGCGACTCTATTTGCTCCATCATACCCTCAATTTACGAAGATATAAAGACTGCTGGAATCAAGTTTTTTACTGTATTACCTGAGAATGTGGCGCCGAATGATGTGCACAAATTGTTCAATATTCACGATTTACAAAAATGTCTTAGAGTCAAATTTTTCATTTATTGATGAACGAAAACACCAGCCAAATAACCTCACAACAAAAACGTAGACCGATTGAAAGACTTTTCATGCTTCCAATACAACATGAAAGGTCATTGAACTTTCATCACTGTAATGTAGATCACGTCCGCACCACAGTGGTGCTTTAGCATAATGATCTAGATATAAATGTTGAGTATCAGCTTTTAAATGGTACTCATCTGGATAATAAACTCAATTGTGTCATTGTGGCGACGAGGTATATCATTCGAAGTATTGAGAAGTTCATCTTGCATTATCTCGAAAAAGATATTGAGATGGCTTATGAACCACAGGGGGAGGAATACTCATTTCGATAAACAAAATATCGATATGAAAAAACAAATTAGCCCAAATCGAGCTGGTGAACAAGATAGGTGTTCATATAAGAGAGCTCAATCAGAATAATCGGGTCCTCGTGATTATTTCGGCATATCTACCATTTACTACAGCGAATCCAACGACTTTATTTGCTCTGTCTACACCATCAATTTACAAAGATATAAGAATTGCTCGAATCAAGCTTTTTACTGCTTTACCTAAGAATGTGGCGCCGAAATGATGTGCACAAATTGTTCAATATTCACAACTCAATTGTGTCATTGTGGCGACGAGGTATATCATTCGAAGTATTGAGAAGTTCATCTTGCGTTATCTCGAAAAAGATATTGAGATGGCTTATGAACCATTAGGGGAGAAAAACCCATTATGATAAACAATATATCGATGTGACAAAAAAAATTGTACGTGTTTTAAAAAATATTTTGAACACGTTTTTTTAACGTTGAGTATAGACTTTAAAATGGTACTCATCTGGATAATAATCTCAATTGTGTCATTGTGACGACGAGGTATATCAATCGAAGTATTGAGAAGTTTATCTTGCATTATCTCGAAAAAGATTTGAAATGGCTTATGAACCACAGGGGGAGAAAAACTCATTACGATAAAAAATATATGGATATGACAAAAAATATTGTACCTGTTTTTAAAAATATTTTGAACACTTTTTTAAAAAAACATTTGTGCTAAAAGTTAACTGTTTTTCTATATGTGTAAAAAATAAAAGAATAACTCAAGATCCACTTTACAGTATATGAAACGACCTAAAACTAGTTTAATTTCTATTTTATGAAATAATAACAGATACGAATATGTTTGTGAAAATAATCGTTTGCTACTTAAACGTAAATTAATTTATGAAACTCTTAAATTTTGTCAATTTGTACTGCTTCTACACTCGCTGGTAAGTTATTAACTTTTCATCGAAACCATAAGCATATTTTCAGAACATCTTCTCTACCATAAAACAGAGTTCTCCTTTACACTAACGAGTCAAGGTTAAAAAGAAAAGAAGCTTACAACGTTGCAACAATGGAGAAACTATCGTAGAACCGGAAGTTTCAACCAAAGCCATTGCATCATCGTTATCATCGATCCTGAGCTAAAAACACAACGCTAGAAAAAGGAAAAAAAAACCCTAATTCCTAGAACCAAACCAACGAATTTACAAAATCTAAAGACGAACTACGAACAAAAAACAACGAAACTACTTATTAAAAAGCTTTTTTCTTCATAAGGAAATGTTTGGGAATCTAGCAGTAGAACATGACTCTCTTCACATTCTCCTTCAAAGCCGGTAACGGCTTCACAACGCCACCGCCTGAATCTCCTCCCACAGTTGCTGTTTTCGCGCTCTTTTTCCCCGGTGACCCGTTGTCTTGCATGATCTCCGGTTCCATGTAGAAACGTGCTCGAAATGCCGCAAGATGCGCATAATACGCCGGAGGAACTATACAAAAAACATATGGAGTTTGCTGAATTTCGTTTGATCTAAGGGTTTAATGATTCAGAAGAAGAAGAGACGTTGTTATTTACCTATAGAGACCGAGCGTGTGCATCGCGCGTAGGTATAACAGAGGTTATTAGTCAGAGATTGAATACCATCCGCTGTGAAATTGTTCTCGTCCCAAAGAACATGGTAATGAGCAGGCCTGCTTGTTCCCTAATATCATACAACGAACACGAAAAAAAGTTTCGATTTTGTTTGTATTAGTTTACACAAAGAAAATGTCGTTTTTTCGGATATTTCGTGAGTTGTTTCGTTACCTGAATACCGGCGTGGCTACAAAGGTAGAAGTCGAATTCAGTTGGATGACAAATTTTGGTATCAACTACAGTACCTGAACAAACATAAAAAGGCGGCAAAGAAACAGTTAGTTAGTTACTTAGTTATTTCAGTTATGATCTTTATTTCAACCGTTTTCACTTTTCAAGAACTCTCACCTGGTAAAATGTTTCCGCTTCGATCAGTACTGCTTTTGTCTCGGTGATTATTAGCTAACAAACGAGTGTGGTGACGCTTCTGCACAACGATGAATGTCACAGGCGGCTGATAATTCGGTTCAAGCGACGCACAAGCCTAAAACACAACCCGAAAAAACCGTTAAAACGTTTTGCTGTAAAAACCAGCCAAGATTCCGAGGGAAAAAAAACCGATATTACCTTACGAATCGCATCCAGCTCGTAGAGCAAAACTTGATAAAACTGTCCTTCGCTTACTCCATCACTGCGCGGAGTAAAACATCGATGAGTGTCCCCATTACGGTTTTCACATATATGAAAACGAAAATGAGTAAAAGAGAAACCAGACCGGTAAAAGATGATCCGAAGCGGTTTCTGCCCTGTTGCTTTCCTGAATGAGATCAGAAGGTCCCTGTAAAAAAACAAACTTGTCAACACACCGATAAAAAAAAGCGTTTGTAAACCGCAGAAACAGAAATAATCGCGGTTTATTTACCTGATCATACCGCCACTAACAGTGCCGCGTACAGGATCTT
This sequence comes from Alliaria petiolata, assembly GCA_020283515.1. Taxonomy (NCBI): domain Eukaryota; kingdom Viridiplantae; phylum Streptophyta; class Magnoliopsida; order Brassicales; family Brassicaceae; genus Alliaria; species Alliaria petiolata. The sequence continues at coordinate 11,659,348 of JAHZTW010000005.1, read as the reverse complement.
GCCATGTTTTATACAAATCTTGAATAAGTTCTTGCCTGTGAGCTTGAGCACAAACCAAACCCGCATATTTCGTGACTTCAGGCCAGTCTTGAGAAGCAACAACCTAACAAGAAACAAAAACACAAAAAAAAACCGAGTCTTAATGAAATTCGATGTTCAGCTACTTGATGAAAAGTGTATGGTTGAGTTTGTTGTATGTATATAATCTTTTACAGCTGCTATTGAAGGGCTCGACTCTTCCCCGTTCTCTGGGTGAGTAACGTCTGCGCCAAATATGATCGTCGGTATATCGCTAACCAGCGGAATTCTACAGCTTATGGCGTCTAATAGAACTGTGTTCCTTCCTCCCATCTGAATAAACAACAAAGAAAAAGATATGAAGATTCATAGAGCTAGTAACAATCGGAAAGTTTCTAAATTCAGATAGTAGAAAGTATTCACCTTGACATTGATTTTAAGGGATACATTTGCGAGATACTGTTTGCTAATCTTGAACACGTGTTTTGTGAGACAACATTGAGATATCAAACCAAGCTCGGTTTCGCAGATTCTCTTAAGATCCCCTGAGAGATTATACAAGAAGCATTTTGTTTTCATCGTAACTATACTCAAAAAGATAATAAAAAGAGTTAAGATCTATGGATGAAGAGAGATGATAATACCGTAAAGTGAACCGTTGTTATCAGGTAAAATAGCCAACAGAAGCTCTAACTCTTTGCCTTTGGTTTTGTTCATAGCAGTGTGATAAACATGCTTCAAAGCTTTCTCGACTTGATCGGGCCTCGCGCTATATATCGGGATCACTGGTTCCGGATTAAACTCCTACAGTAACAAGTTTTATGATAAGAATCACTTCCAGTTAAAGAAAAGTTTCAAAAGTGCAGCAAGAAAGAAAGAGAAGTATTATCACCATCCCCGAGACTTCACACATCTGACCAAGTTCATTACAAAATCCTCGAGCAACGTTTTCTTGGACGCTGCGTGAGAAGTTAACGCAGGCCCATCTGCTCACCGTCATCCCGTTGATCATCTTCTTGTTCATCATATTCCATTGACCGACCTGCGGGAGGCAATCTTTTTCTTTCCCGTTCTCGTGATACTTAAGCTGTAGCAAAGCAACGAGAGACATTATTAGCTTTAACAGTATCATAAGTTTGAGAAAGGTTTCAGATATATTTGGTTTAGTGTTTTTACCCATGGAGCTGGAAGAATCCGAGCTTCAACAGAAGCTAACTTTTCGCTTATATTGATACCAAACTCCTTAGCATATGGATCTTGATCATACGCGTTGTGTTGGACCGTCTTTCGAAACATTTTTTGACACCAAGATTAGTTAGTGCTCACTTCTAACTCACAAAGAACCATAAAAAAGATGAAAGGCTACAAAAATTTTACCTTTAAAATATCATTTTCTCTGTCTCTTGGCCTCTGGCATGTAACTTTCAAGAGAGCAGTAATCTGCTTCTCGTTCAACCTTTTCGTGTACCGTTGCCCCTCGACAATTTTGCATGCCTACATTTGAAACCGAATCAACGAAAACAGCCAAGAACAGAAATATATCAGTATACTGAAACAAACGAAAACTACGGTCTACGGATTTACCTCCATTGGCAAATAGCTTGCCTTCTTCTGGTTTCCAACTTGAAGACACGGCAAATGCGTGTGCTGGATCGTGAATCCATACATCTCTTGGAAATACTCGATAACCGACTTCATCGTAGAGTTCTCATCAACCGGAAACCTAAGAGATATAAACAAGAAGACTCAGATTAATCTTCGACGAAACCAGCCTTATTGATGAGAGTGTAACTAAAGGAAATGAAAACAAGAATGCTCACATAAGCTCTCTTGTTGGTTGAGTTGTTAAGCCCGCAACACGATACTTCCTTCTTACGTTTGCCCTGTGAGTAACCTCTACTTTCACTCCCCTAAGACCCTTCTTGATCTGTTACAATCCCCAAAAGCAAAAACATTCTTGAAAGAGAACATTCGAGGAACTCAAGACAAGAGATATAACATGATAAAGAATTGTTACCTTAACCCGATCAGAATCAGACAATGGCTTCGACAAGACATCTTTCCCAAGAAGCTGTGCTACAAACTCAATCACAGGAAGAGGCTCTATAAATGCAGCTGAAGCCATATCTACAAAACAAGAACACAAAATCATAAGGTTTTGCTGATTATAAATAAGCCACAAAACTGTAGTAACAAATCTCTTAAAGCCAAATTGTTTACCGATGTTTAGCGATAAACCCATTTGTGTAGGTCTAATACTCTGGTAAAACCCACACCATGACTCTAACCCTTCACCGAGTCGCTGCGGTGTTCTGATATCAGGCGAGAAGAAAGACCTTCCAACGGGACAAAACCTCTTAACCGACAGCTCCCTGAGCACAATGTCAAGAATCTGCAAAGCCTCTTGCGGTCCATCTGCGCGTTTACCGGCTAGAAACTCGCCCAAGTGATGCATATTGGCCCGTGCAACGAACTTGATAGCCACTTTATATGTTCTCTCCCTTCTACCAAAACGCATTACAAAAATGTGTTAAAAACTTCAAATCTAAAACACACATGATGAAACAGAATCACTCCAAGAGAGTGAAGAAACACTTACTTAGGGCCATTGATGATACCGTCGTCTTCATTGACGATCTTAACAGTGAACTCTTTCCAAGTGAATGGAAGCTCCCCGGCGGTGTAAAGGCTTTTCCGGCCATCGTAAGCCGGGAGTCTCGTCCCGAGATCGGACTCTTTGTATAGTCTAACTAACTCAGCAATTATAGCTCTGTTTACACTTTTTGATGACACTTCAGGAGTTATTGTAACCTGCAAAATATTAAACCAATGTCACAATGGACCCAATAAAAGCAGACGACATAAACAATAAGAACAACATTAAAAAAAATAACGACTTGAGAGATAGAAGATTTTAATTTCTACTCTCTCCTTCTCATTAAATTTCAAAATCGTCTAAAGTTTGAAGCTTTTTTTTTTCTCATTTCTGCAAAACTAAAAAAGGTAAAATCTTTACTTCCTTTTTTTCTAAATATGGGATTAAAAGATCAAAATTTTTAACTTACATCATATTGATTCAAATCTTTGGTTGGTAAGTCGGCGAGGAAATGGTTAGCTTTAACGATGCATTTAGTTCCAAGCTGTCCAAATCCAGGTCTCGGCGCAAAGTTCGAGTTTTTGCTTGAACCGCGAACACCCATCTGCATCTGATGATTCACGGCGACGATCTCGGTGCCGGAGACGGCGGCGACGGGAGCGGTTTGAAGCGGCGGTTTACGAGGACGAGAGCTAGGTCTCATACAGACATCTCCTTGATCGGATTTTCTACCGCCGCGGTTTCTTCTCCGGCCACGATTCTTCGACGGCGGCGAAGGTGAAGAAGCTTGGCTCTGAGCCACCGTCGTTGTCGCCGGCGGAGGAGGGTTTTTACCGGTTTGCGCGGTTTTGGGATTGTGCTGTTTTAAAGGTTGAAGATTTGGTTTGATGACTATATGAGTCTCCGAGGTTTCTTTCATTTGCCTAATCGGCATTTTTTTTTTTCTTTCTTTCTTTCTTTTTCAGATTTCACTACAAAAAGAATGAAACAAAAACTGATCCCTTCTTGGCTTTATTCTACCTGCAAAATCATGAGGAAGAAAGAAAACAAATTAAGTTTTGAAAAATTGGAAGAGGAAGAAAAAGAGAAAAAAAACCATTGTCAGATTGCATTAAATGGATAAAATCCAGAAACCATGATGGTATTTTGGAGTTTAAAACCAAAAATCAAAACTTTGAAACAGTGAAGTAAAAAAGAAAAAAAATCTTAACATTTTACAGTTTACATGTTTTTGTTTTTGTTTGTTGTTTGCTGCTATTTACAGAGTTTCAGAAGAAAAAAAAACAGAGAGGTAAAATAGAACATGATACAGAGATTATAAACCTGCAGAAGAACAGACCTATACATACATAGATATATATAGTTTTCTTTCTCTCGATAATAAAAAAAAGAGAGAGAGACAAGAGTCCATGAAATTAGTAGGGATACAGTGAAGAGACCAAGAAATAGAGGAACCAATCAGAAACAAAACAAAAAAACCCACAAGGTTTTTTCATGTTGTTTCCATTAAGACAGAGGAAACAAAAAACAGAGATTTAAGCATTTAGGGGGAAATAATTGGGAATACCCAGAAGACAAAACCGGAGAAAGCTTTTAGCTTTTTTGTCTCTATTCGAAACCGGAAAATGAGATCCCGGAGGAGAAACGGATGAGCCCAAGCAGATAATTACAAAGATTTTTCGAATAGGGAAACAAAAATCGTAGCTTTTTTTTTTTTGGTTTGGTGCTGTGAATTGTGGAGAGAGGGAGAGAGAAAAAAAAAACTTAAGAGCAAGTGAACAAAGGGAAGGAATAAACATCGAAAAGAGCAGTGGAAATATCAATATCTCCCAAGAGAATTCAATTTTTTTTTCCCTTTTAAAATATATAAAATAATAACTTTTGAAATTATTGCTACGAAGAGAGAAAATGACCCGTCAAAAATAAAAACAGTAAAAAGAAAAATTATTATATAAAAAAAAAAAAAAACAGAGAGAAACACTCACCGACCAATGAAAGATGGCAGCAGCTTCAGAAGATTGAGTGACGCTAAAGATAAGAGCTTTCCTCTCAATGTGGAGAAAACCAAATTCTCAGAAGAAGAAGAAGAAGAGAGAGAGTGTGTGTGTGATGAATGATGATGATGATGATGATGGAGAAGAAGGAGGAGAAGAAGATAAAGAAGATGATTGTGATGTAGAAATTAAAGAAAGAGACTTTTTTTTTTGGTTGCTCTCTTTTAAAGACGCATGCAAAAGAGGTTTGCTTTTGGGGCTTTGGTGTCTTTTAAAATCACGTGTAAAGAGGCTTTCTCTCTCTTTCTCGCAGCCTCTCATCAGTCTTTCTTCACTCTTCACTTTTTTTTTTTTTTTTTGGGTTTCCTTTTTTTTTTCACTTTTCTAATAATTTTTCTTTTTAAGAAAAATAATAAAAAGGTGTTTGATGATCAACCAAAAAAAATAATAATAATAAAAGGGTTTTGTTTTTTCTTTGATTTTACACTTTTTCTAATAATTTTAATAGTTTTCATTAAGTACAAATTTCTTCTTTTTACTTAGCACAAATGTGTTTTATTTATTGAAGCATCTTACTAATTATGGACGTTAATGATCAACTATTATTTTCTTCGGTTATAACTTTATCATTTACAACGACCAAATCTAAAATTTAACTTCATACAGTTTTACAACATGATAAATGGTACACATGTCAGAATAAACAATTTTACATTTAACTTACGAAATTTTCAAGTAAAAAAAACCAAAAAAAAAAAACTTGCGAACGTTTGTTACAAATAAAAAACAAAATATGTTTCTTTTCACATATGTTTCTTCCCTTTGCTGCACATGAAAAAAATATATGATTATAGTTAGTGATTAATAATCATTTAACTTGCAAACGGGTTAATTCACCAATTAAGCCGTCTGCATAAATGAATCACTGTGAGTTAGTATTAATGAATAATGCAATTGTATATGTTCAAAGCTAGAAATCTTCAAAATTGGGTTTAGAAAACGACTTGACCACGACCACTTTGCATGATTACATCCTTTTTCTATTTTGTGACCATTTGTACATATTTACTGAATTAGATTTTCTTGGATATGTTTAGGCAGATTTCATATGTGTCAGCTTATTGCAGCTACTTAAGCTTGATGGCCACTTTCTTTGTGGTCCGTTATGAGTACCACCACTAACGCAATATATATATATACATATATAAAGATGAACATATATATATATATATATATAGATAGATAGGGAGAACATTGAGTAAATATTTACAATTTGAAAATAATAACACACACGGACTGGGTTCAAGTCGTCAAATGATTTCGATTTTCAATTATTCTCTTACGAGGGGGTACTCGGTCTTCAGTCGATAAGTGTTTGTGGCCGGTCAGCAAGTGTCCGCGTGTTTGAACCGGTGCTCTTCCCTTCAAAGTTCAAGATAGTTTTTCTTGTGGCTAAGTCATCTCTAATACATCGTTGTTGCTTTGGAAAGGATGTGTTGGTTTTGTGACTTTTGTTTATGTGATATGTTCTTGCGAAGTAGAATTGTGTTGTTAATCTTTTAGTTTTAGTGATATGTATGATTTCCGTTGGCTTATGTCTTTGGAGAGGGTTGGTTCTGTAGGAACCGCAAAAACCGAATAAGATTTGCGAGTAATAAAATCGATTAGAAAACATGTAAGAAAAAGGAAAAAGACAAGAAAACGGAAAACGGATCTTTGAGAAGAAATCCGAATATCGGAGGCGAGAAAAGACTCTTTTCGTAACTCAATAAATCGCCCGTAGTGAGACGGATAAACACGATTTTTGAATCCCAAGATACAACCGATACGACGAGACCGTTTCGCAACACTCGAAAACGGAATCTACGAACTCTAAGAAACGCTACGTTAAACTCTCGAGACTTAATAACTGAAAAACGAGAAGACGTTTTCGAGACTCACTTAGAACTAAGAGGAGGATCGTTGCTTGAAGTGAAAGAAATGTGTTTGATGTTTGAGACTTGAGTGTGTTGTGTTTTTGTGTGTGTTTTGAAATGAGATAGAACACTTCCTTAAATAGGCGGAGGCGTAGCCTTTGAAGCCAACGATTTGTGGAGAAAAATGTGTCCACGTTAGATTAGGAGAGATGGCCGACAAAAGTAGAATTATTTCAACTTAATTCAACTTTTCTCTTTGCACATGGGGTTATACTTTTCGAATGGGTTAAACAAATATATTTGAAAAATTGCAAATCCATAGACTTTGCCATTAAACAAATTTATTTCAAATTTGTAAATCCAAAGACTTTGCCACGTGGAATTAGACTTTGGAGTTTAACAAATTTATTTGTCCAAATCGAAAGACCCATTCGAAATTGCATTTGGAAAACCCGAAGGTCCATTTGCGTTTCTGAAATTAATTCGATTGGCCCATTTAAGAGTCCAAAAAATTAAATTTCCCCTACGGTCCGAAAGCCCATTCCGCAAACCCGCAAACCCACGAACCGCATCCAGCCCGGCATGGTTCTCCCAAACACACCATTTCTCCTTCACTCTCATTTAAACACACTTGAACCGAAATCCATTTCTTTTCACTCTTTCCAATATTTCCGAAAGCCCATTAGCTTTTGAAATTTGGATCCAACAGGTTCGACCTATGCCGGTTTCTACTTCTATCGGTTTCGATGTAATTTGAAGTTAAAAAATTCAATAAAATCTACTAGATGACAAAAACAACAACACACACGGAAGAAGGAATAATTCGAACTTGCAGTTCTTTTCTTTTCTTTGTGCAGACCCCATTTCATGACTCTACACCTTCTTTAACTTTCTTTTCTTCCTTAATTTTTTGCATTTTTTTTTTTTTGTTTATGCTCCTTTTCCTTTATATATAAAAATAAAACTACATGAAACGTCAACACGTTAAAAAAAAAAAAAAAATCTACATTAAGCAAAACTCATCTGATCTATTTTTCACAAACCTACATTAAGCAACTGATAACTAGTTTGTCTATTTAATTGGACGCAGCGCTGATGCAGTGTATCACTGTATCATATTGAAAATTTTGTAGCAACGAAATAGTGTTTTTAAGTTTAAAATAATTTTAGCGACAAAACAAAAGTTAGAAAATGTTATTTTATCATTCTTTTATGTTTGATAATATATCTACTAAATTTCGTTAAATAACACATGACTTCACACATGATAGTAATCAGTTGTATTTTATGTTCGAAAAAAATTACAGCTTAAAATTTTTTTACTAGAATTACGTGGATTTGAAAAAGAAAAAAAAAAAGAAATTAGTCAGCCACTAAACTATAATTTTTCCAGGTTGTAAGAAGATATCAAAATAGTTTGATATAATCGATTCGAATTTGAATACAACGATCTCTTTTATAAGCTATAAGGTTCTATGATTCTCTCTGGTACGAGGAAAATAATAATTAATATGCAAACCACTATCCTAGAAATAGAATCCTATTAATTTAATCTACTATTATGGTAACGTGCTCAAGTGACTCGAGTGTGATATGTAACGGTTGGTAAATGTTTTTCTTGCAGCAAATGGAAGAAAAGTGTGATATGTAACGTTTTGTTTTGTTTTGTTTCATCTCTACAACAAACCAAAAAAAGGATGTGATTTTCTCGCTAATATTAATAAGTCGATTTACATCAGCTATTTATTTAATTCGATGCATTCAATTCACATCCCTTGATAACAATTAAAAATAATTTCAAAATGCAATTGGATTTCTCTCCAACCCACAATTACATTTTTCATGTCAAAAATAATATTTTTAGTATATTCTTTTTTTTTATTATTTTTAATTGCTAATTATACATATTTTCTTTAAAATTTACAAATTAACCCAATTATTTAGTTTCTCTCAAAATTCCCATAAATTATAATATTTTTGAAATTTTATTATTATAATTTTTTTTAAAAACATTACACTCCATAAAAATGATAAAACAAAGTTGATTAAGTAACCAATCATTGTTGTACTAAATTTATTTTATGTTATTTTTAATTTAAGTATTTTAAATTTAGTATTATGTTTTTATAATTTCTATTAAATAATGTTATTTGTATTTTAATTTTATATATTAGAGTGTTTTAATATTTATAATCATCAAAAAAAGAAATTATCATCAAAATAATTATTTATAACTTTAAAAGTAAAAATATCTAAAATTTGAAAGACTATTTTATAAATAAAAAAGTTCAATTGCAAAATGCAATTGAAAATGAGATGGTTGCATATTTGAAACCAAAAATGGCATTATACTATTTTGCAATTGAAAATAAAATTGGATTGGAGCAAAATTTATTGCAAAATGCAATTTGACACCAAATTTGGTATTAGGTTGAAGATCCTCTAATATTAATAAGTCGATTTACATCAGCTATTTATTTAATTCGATGCATTCAATTTTTGTTTTCTGTCAACGTATTCAATTTCTATATAGCGTAAGGTTGGAAATAAACTATAGCCGACCTATAATCAGAAACGAAATATGTAAGGAGTATAGCGGCTAATTACAGACGCACATATTTTCATAGACTATATATTATAATGTAACATTTAGTGAGTTATGATTTTGTGAAGAGTGGTGTGAATAATCGAGTAGAAGAACCTCCACGTGAAGTTAAGATACACCTCATATGGGCCCCTACTTCATTGGGCCCACAAGGAAAACATCGGCCGTGAGATACATCATGATCATGACGAATTTATTAGTATATAACTTTTTATTTTCCTTTGTGAGACTAAAAAAAAATCATTATTATCAGTAAGTTTCAAAGTACTTGTTGGCAACAACAACAACAACAAAAAAGTTTCAAAAGTATTCTAAAAATTTACGATGAATAATGATGAGATTGTTGGACTAATCGGGAAAGCTGAGGACAGCGTTTTCAAATTTGACTTTCTATAGATAAAAATGAGAATTAAAACGCATATGTATATTATAGTTTTTTTTCTACATCATCTAGATGAAATAAAACAAAACTTCCTTAACTCCATTGACGTATCATCGATTTTAAACAAATAAAACATTAATAAGTATTCAACTTAACAATATATAAAATAATTTAATTTCAATTTAACTACTTAAAAATTTATTATAACATAAATATAAAGTAAATAAAATCCAAATTTAATTAAAATCATCATAATGAAGTTAAATTTAATTTAAATATAAAGTAAATGAAAAATAAATATTATATGTATCTTTTCAATTTTTTAAAAGTGATTTAATCTTCATTTTTAAATAAATAAAATAATTTAGCTTTAATACAAATAAAAAAATAAAATAAAATATAAGACAATATAAGACACAAAAGATTTTTCCATAAACAATCAAACATATAATAAATTATTAAAAATTAGAGAGAAGAAGATGAAAAAATAAAGCAAAATAAGAAGAGATATAAAGAAATATACAAAATTTTAAAACAAATAAAATATATAGATAAAATAGAGTAAATAGAGTAAATTTTATAAAGTTAAAAACTATACTAATATTGAAATTTAGAAGAATAAAAATAGTAGACCTGGACATTAAGGGATTAAGTCACGTAATAGCTAGTAAGAGTGGGGTACAAATAATTCAAATATTAAAAACTATTATCCAAAGTATACCCATAAAAATGAGAGTCAGATAATAGCGGTAAGAACGAGTACGGGTAGAGTCGGATAGTTAAAATCACTATCCAAATGGGTAATTTTTATAACTAAACTTATTATTTAAATGGATAATTACGGATCATTTTGTATAATAATAAAAAAAACTGGAATATTTGGGATAATTTATAATAAAAAAAAAAAGCATAATTGTAAAAAAATTTGAATAATTTTAAGAATATATTATATATTTATAATTTTTTAAAATAATAATTACCCAAATGGGTAATTTAGGTACCCTCGATAATTATCCGACCCGACTCTTATCCTTTAGAAAAAAATTATTATAACCTAAATGGATAATTTTTATTATCCTTACCCTAAAAGTTTGAGTAATTCAGGTCGGATATGGAAATGGTCGAGTTACCCGATCAGTAATGCTCAGGGCTAAAAAATAGTATGACGATTGAAGAAAAAATAAATATTCGTAAGATAATGGTTGTAAGAGATTTTAAAGATTATCAAAAAAAAATTTAAAAAAATAAATAAATAAAATTCATAAAAGTAACAAAAGAAAAAATTGATAGTCAAATAAATATATAAAATATATTATGTAAACCGTAAATTAAAACAAGACCCGCGTATGACGTAAATTCTCTCCTAATGTATATAGTAGTTAGTACAATATCAAACTACAATTGCCAAATTCTCACAAAAACAAATTTTAAAATACTTGAGTTTTCAATCGGTTACATATGCATATATGAGTCCTAGTATAACTATTGAGTATACACATTATGTTACCACGTTTTTTTATCATCTATGGGTAGAATATTACAAAGCCGACAGTTTATAAACAAACCTCGGAGACTAAGTCCACATATGGGAGAAAATTTTGGAAACTATTTAAAGAAGAGACCAAATATTTTCTTAGGCATTCCCCAAAACAAGTCATACAACAACAAATCATTTTAGAGAAATAAAATGCAGCTAAATTTTCAAAAAACGAAAGAACAGTCCGAAGCTGCAAGAGAACACGAACCATCTTGCCATACACCACGCCGAGGGAAGAGAGACCTTCATGAAAAGGATCTTAAACACGAATGCACAATACCACTAAACTAAATAAAAGTAGCATCATAATAATCCAATACAATTAAGAATTTCAGATTCCAAAACAAGGAACCCACGCTTAAAAAAGAAGAAGAGCTCCCTCCCCACCAAATCCATCTTTCGAGAGACTAGAAACACAACCTCTCATTCTATAGCTTCACTCACACAAAAAATGAAAAAATGGACATTTTAATTCTCTACTTTCAAATTTGGACTATTCTAAGCCTGACCTCATGTTTGCCCCGTCTAAATAATAAACGTTTTCATTGACCTTTCTTTAAATCGTAAACTTTCGATGACTAAGTCAAATTAGACTCGACGTTAAGTTGCTAAACGGACCTATTGAACCCCGTTAAACCTCGTTTGATCTCTCTCTTAAACTGTGATGGCGTCGTTTCCATCATCAGCCTAAATCCCCAAATCAATTAAAACCCCCCAAATTGAACCCCAATTCATAAAATCGAAAACCCTAAAATCGAGCACTTGATCCCCAAATCCCAAAAATCAAAGAACTCGAAATCTTCAAATCAATTTAATAATTTTTCCCTTTTGATTTATCCTTTCTTTTCTCAATCATCTATGGCTTCTTCTTCTGAACAATTCGACGATGTTGAAAACAGAATTCGTGGCTTCCCGTCGAAGTGTGGTTTAGGTGTAATGATTTTGACATCGAAGACTCAAAAAAATCCTGGAAGACCCTTTTACCGTTGTATACGCCAAAGAGACAAAAGCTTACCTTCAAAGAAAAGAGATATAAGTAGATTTTATTGTTTTTGTGTTTTTGTGTTGTGTATGTTGATCGTGACACTGCATTTGTTTGTGTGTTTATACAATATGAGCATTTGTTTAAGTGGGTCGAGGATGCAGTGTTTAAAGTAGTTGAAGATGGAATACCAAAAGTAAAAAAAATCGAGAGTGAGATTAGGAATGCAAAATCCGAGGTTGAAGAGTTAAAGGTTTTTATTGGAGGATTGAAGGAAGATGTAACGTGGAGCAAAATGGAAATCCGGAAGTGGAAAGTGGTGAACACTTTGTGTTTGGTCTGTCTTTTCTTCATGACTTGTGTTATTGTTTATGTTTGGATTGGCAAAGGAAAGGAGACTAAATTTTTTCATGCTTATTAGTGCGAGGAGATTGCTTTGTAGTCTCTTTGTTGTACTCTATTAGACTTGCATCTGTAGTCTCTTTGTTGTGTTCAGAATTGGTTTCATCTATTAAACTTGCATTTGTAGTCTCTTTGTCTCTGTTTGTTTTCGTTTGTGTGTCATTGTACTCTCTTTATTTGCCTTTGTTGTAATCGGATTTGGGAATGAGATGCATACATGTGTCTTTTGTTGTTGTAATCAGAAACCAAACCAAGACCTGATTGTGTCTTTTGTTGTTGATAACATATGAGAAAAAGAGAATCACCTTGTTTTAAAAGATCAATAAGAATTCAAACCTTCTTCATAAATAAGAAACCAAAGCAATCCGATACAAAACACCAACAAAAGCAATCTGATACAAAACAGCAACAAAAGCAAACCATGTTCAGAAAGGATAAACCAAGATCTATAACAACAAGAGAAATACACCATCCGAAACATACATTTCATCATAGAAGTTAGTTTGAACATCAAAACCATGATGCCCAACCTTGAGATCCTTCACCTTGTGATTGTCTTTGCGATCCTCCTTGTGAGCTGTGAGCATGTCTTTCCCATATGTGAGCTTGTCTTTGTGATCCTCCTTGTGATTCGTGAGCTTCACTTTGTGATCCTCCTTGTGAGCCCTGAGCTTGTGCATGTGATGCTAGTCGCTGTGATCCTTTTTGTGGATGTGATCTTTGTCGTGGCTGTGATCTTCGCTGTGACTGTGATCTTTGTTGTGGCTGTGATCTTTGTTGTGGTTGTGATCCTTGTGGGAGTGAAACACTTTCTTCCTGGTTCTCCTAAAAGAAAATGTATGAAATGATAATCATTATGCATTACAATTCAGATTTGAAATTTAGAAAGACATGAAAAAGACTCAAACCTGGTATATCCTTGGTCGATCCCTTGGTCTCTTTGGAGGAGGCAGAACAGTCGGATTTGAACAACCTTGCTTGTTGTGCCCCTCTTCCAAACAATTTTAACAAGTCATAATTCTTTTTGCTCGTGATAACCTTGTCGAACTTGAGGAAGACGCAACTTCATATCTTGATTTTCTCCTTGCATAGTCGCTTGGCCTACCAGGATTGCCAAATCTCCATGGTGGTGGCAAGATAGGTAACCTATTCAATCTACGCCACAACTTCATGCCTTGGACAGGCCCAATACCATCCTTGTAAGTTTCCTGCCACATTTTTTTTGTGTAATACGTATTCACATACTCTTCAACTCTATGTCTCTTTCCTATGATAACACTTGCAGCATGAGCACATGGTATACCAACCATTTGCCACTTCCTGCAACCACATGTTTGCTTGTTCATATCCACGGTATAACCAACACCATGCAATTTAACCTCATGCAAATCATTTTTGACCATGTGTCTGATGCAATGTTGCGCGCCTCCTATCATTTTCTCAATCTCAATATAAGCTCTCCTTGTGAATGCTGTCTTCAATCTTCCCGCAATAATGAACCGCTTTGCATTACGAACCATACATTGTCGCCTAATATCCTCTAATAGGTCCATCAAAGGCTTTTTTCTTGCTTGACGAATCGTTCTATTAAAAGACTCACTCAGATTGTTCAAATTATTATTGCAACAAGAACCTATCTTAAAGAAATTCCTAGACCAAGACTGAGGATTAGTGTTCTGTAGAGAAGCTAAAGCCTGAGGATTGTATATTCCCAATGCTTCCATATGCTTTGTAAATTCTCCTATAGTGTAGCTGCGTGCTATCTTCCAAAACAGCCTTTCCAGTTCTATATCACGACTGTCTCTCTTCCAATTATTCATGATGGGTCTAGCACATTGCCTATGTTCAGTTCTTGGAAGGAGATTACAAATGGCTTTCACAAGACCCTGCAAAAATGATAGACATAATGTGAGAGTTTATTGCAAAATATGATTGCAAAATATGGCAAAATATGATTTCAAACATTGATACTAACCGATTGTTTATCTGATATGAATGCAACTTTGTCTCCATCAACAAGACCAAAACTTTGAGAGAGCTGTCTAACAAACCAGTCCCAATTATCATCATTCTTTACTTCCACTACTGCCCACGCAATAGGAACTATCCTATTATATCCATCTTTTCCAACTGCAGCTAAAAGGTGGCCCTTTATATCCCATTTCAGAAAAGCGCCATCTAATCCTATGATTAGTCTACATGTAGCTTTCCAAGACTCTCGTTGTCAATTGAAACAAACATAACGCCAGAAAAACCTCTGTTTTCTTCCAACAGTTGGCCCTAGAACTGTCTCAATCTCAAACGTGGTGTGTGGATTAGACTAGAAAACCTCTGCTTGATAATCCCATATTCGTGCAAAATGGGCTTCATGACTTGCTTTCTTCTCTTTCATCAGTTTTGTCTTCGCCTTTCCACATTGCTCGTCGGTTACTTCCAAGTTATATTCCCTGAGGATCTCAGCAGCCATCTCCTTCTTTGTAATCTTCAGATTAACTCTCAATCTTTCAGCAAACAACCAAGCAATTGTTGAAGTCTTCAGCATCTTAGAGTGACCTGATCTAATACATATGTGCTCATTGACAAACACCTTGATTTGCATCTTATGTTTCCTCTTCTCATAAGAGCAATAGACTCTCCACGGACATTGTACTTTTGAGTCAGAGCACTTCGCACCAAGCTTCAAAGACCGTGACTTGTATAGCTTTATGTCGTATCTAGTTTTAAGAGAGTACCATAGAAGCGCAAGCTTGAAATCTTCTGGAGTATTGAACGTTTTCCCCAATGCTAGGGTTACTTCAGGATCCTCAGTCTCTCTCTCTCTCTCTACGCCTTTCCTTTTCCTTTTCTCCATTCTCATCATCTTCAGAGTCAGATGATAAAGGATTGGGAATCCTCTCATCAACCCAAATATCGTCTCCACTGTCTGCATCACTCGCAGGTTTCTCATTTCTCGTAGCATCACTAAAGTATTCGACTAAGTCTCGACATCCTTCTTCTTCTAATATTTCTCTGAAATCCGTATTGTTCGCTTCACCTCCCTCGCTAACATCATCGCAATCCTCATCGCCAATAACCGCGCAGTCATCTTCTTCTTCAATTGCAAGCTGATGTTGAGATTCATCATCACCTCCTCCAACATCAACCTCTGCTTCGAGTTGTGCTTCGGGCGGTTCTGCTTCAGGTTGAAGAGGGAAAGTGGTGAATTCGAGTTCTCGAGCATTGATTTCTTGGATTTGAAGATCAAGAGCTCGATTTTAGATGTTAGAGTTTGAAATTGGGGATTTCGTCGATTTGGGGGTTTTAATCGATTTGGAGATTTAAGCTGATGATGGAAACGACACCGTCGCAGTTTAACAGAGAGATCAAACGAGGTTTAACAAGGTTCAATCGGTCTGTTTAGCAATTTAACGTCGAAATTTGGCTTAGTCAACGAAAGTTTACGATTTAAAGAAAGGTCAATGAAAATGTTTGTTATTTAGACGGGACAAACATGAGGTCAGACTTAGAATGGTCCAAATTTGAAAGTTGAGGATTAAAATATCCATTTTCCCCACAAAGATTAGCCACCGAAAATACAGAACTATCCAAAGACACACAAAAGAAGATATTATTCCATTACCAATTTAGAGAGTACAGAGGAGAGAGGAAAAACTGGTTTTACCAACTTCACTTTGATGATGTTAATAGATATTCATTCTTAACACACACAGCTTCTACACCGTAATTATGACCAAATGCCAAAAAAAGAAAATGCACTGCCTTATAAAAATAAGCAAGGCCAAAAACTAACATATATGATATATTTGAGATATTATTAAGTTTTTGTTCTTTTGTTGTGCTTAAATGATCAATTTGTGTTTTCTGAGGAAGACAAGGAAGGAAAATAAGAAATTTAAGACATTGGTGTCCTTTGATTTGGTATTATGATACTTTGACAACTTTGTTCTCTAGACTTTTGTGTTCAAATGTGTTTTTGGATCTGGTATTATGAATATTTGTCTTAGACATTTGTATTCAAATTTGTGATTGGATATTTATGTTTAGACATTTGTGTTCAATTCACATTTTAAACAATATGTTCTATTCTGACCAATGGACAGCCCATTTGGACATTGTCGTTAATGAACATGGTCACTATTTGTTTGCAATCAAAATAGTCAATATCAAGCAGGTTCAAATGGGCGTGGACAGCTCATTTTGACAGCTCTACGTATATCTAGGCCACCTCTACCACCGCTGGAATATCGAAAATCAGAAAGGATCCGTTGGGATTTGGAAGTTTAATCCTCCGACACCACTACATCTAAAATCTAAAAGGTTGATTTCGCGAATTTAAAGATGTAATATACACAGTCTAGTGACCAGCAAAAGACGACCAATGACCACCAAGAATTTCTAGATATAGGATTACAAGTCGAGAGAGAAAAATGAGTTTTTTTTATTTGTTGTCTAATATTTAATGATGTTACTACGTTTATAAAATGAAAAATATTTTTGTTAGAAAAAAGTTTTAAAAAACAATTCCTGAATTTTTGGCTTATTTTGTTTTTTTAATTAAAATTTTGAGTGATAGGGAATTTTCACGTTTTTATGTTTTTAAAATGTAATTATGCTGAATATATACCATTTAAAGTAATAAACACATAATGATAAAAACTGAAAATTAATTAGTTATTTTTAATCCATCGAGCAAGTTTTAAATTTATAAATAATTGAGATGAAAAAAGTTTATTCACTAATCAAAAATAGTTTTTGACGTTTTGAATTTATTCAATTTTTGTATTCTGTTATTTTATTATTTAATTGTTATAGTATTCTATCATTCTGCCCTTCAGATATATATTAGTCAAACTACCAACCCCAATTATAGTATCAAAGGGTCTAAACTATTGTTTTTAATAATAAAATAGATTAAAAAATAGTTATTGGTGTTTTATTTTTAAGATCAGTGTATAAAATAAGATCTTTTTCTAAGTTAAAAATCCATACGTGGCACTACGTGATTGGATGAAGAAAATATAATGGGTGAATGAAAAAAAATATATTTTTTTACTTAAATTTTTAAAAAATATTTTTTTACTTAACACAAATTTTTACTTAAATTTTTTTTAAAAAAAATTGTTTTTGTTTTTTAGACACCGATTCAAAGTGTCTCTATTGTATGCTGAAAAAACAACAAAATATTATAAAGTACACAAAATATTAATATTTAATATATAAAACACCATACTAAGAGCATCATTAATGTTCAGACGCCTCTTCTCTTTTTTCTATTATTATTATTATTATTTTTTACAAACAGATTTTCTTTAAAAAAAAAAAAAAGTAATCGAATCTCGACACGTGGCTAGAAACGATTCTTCAGCCTCTTCCCCATAGTCGATTCTCACCAAAATTGTGACACATCATATTTTTTATTTTATTTTTAATATTTTTTTGGTCTAAGATGCCTCTATTGAGATTGCTTGTCGTAAAATAATCTACAAATATCCAAATTAATTCAGTTTGCTGACATATTTTTCTAACAAAGCACACATACACATGCATGTAATATGCCTATGAATCTATAAATGTATATGAGTGTATAGAGATATAATATCATATGGGTTAGTTTGGTCATGGTGGTGGTAGCTATAGGGTTATGGGCATGGCTTGTTTTGGAGTGATGCACTGTTTTGTTTTATTTCTTATGATTGTTTTGAAATTCAGTAAAGATGACAAAATTGTGATTTTTATAACTCAGAAGATAACATTTTAAAATCACAAATCGTATGTTTTGCATGTGTTTCGCATATACACCATTGAAACCGTAATTTAAGAAAAATCTGTCAAACATTACTTCCTTTCCGGTCTTCTTTGTGCTGCTTTGTTCTGAAAACTGAATTATAAGGACAATTTAGATTATGCACTTATGAATATGGTCGGGGGGGAAAACATATATATATATATATATATATATATATATATATATATATATATATATATATATATAAAATAATGCCAAAGAAATAAAAAACTATATATTTTAAAAAACAATTTACATAACAAACGTGTATCCAGTCAAATCAATATTAAATTTTTTAAACCGGTTGAATTAACTGCATGTTTTTGAAATTCAATCTAAAATAATTTTAACATTGTATATGTTTTTCTAAAATAACTTTAAAACCGAAAATTATTAAATTTTCAACACATACAAATAAATTTTAAACATATGCAGAACATTGTGCTTAATTTGATTACACAAACTAGTCAACAGATCGATTTTGCAAGCTTGGTGAAACTATTTACTTATAAAAAATACACCGATATATATATATATATACACGAAGCTTTATAACGAAAACGATTAGGGCATTATAATTAATCTATATCGGCCTTAATTGTCTTTGATTATTAGTTTGTTAATTTAGTTGGCAGAACAAAATATATTCTTGGCAGAATTTCGATGGGGTTCCTATGGCTATCATGCTCAATGCACGCGTGTAACTTTTTAATCATTGTAAATTTATTTTTGTCAACAAAACACTGTTTAGTTTAGTCAGTTAAATAGACAAAACCTGGGATTTAATTGTTTATATAAAGGTTTCATTTAACAATACCTTACCCTATAATATATATATATGCATTGCTAGCATTTTTTTTCCAACAATTACATTATAGTATTTGTAAGAATTTTACATCTGCTGTTTAATTGGTTAGGAGAGAGCCTTAAAAAATTAAAAAACTGGCCGATATATATATATATAAATTAAAAAACAAATTAACCGCAAAAGTTATGATCATAGGAAGAATTAAATGTACATTCTAATGTATATTAAAATGGTTTGGTTTACATTTACCATGTTTCTTATTTTAATTTGCTTATTAAATCTTGAAAAACGACAAAATAGACATTTAATCTACGATTAAAGCAAACTTTGGGGGAAATTCCATATCTTTTTATGGGTGCCCTAATTTCTTATTGCTTCTTGGAAAGTTCACACTTGACAAGCACGATAAATCTTGCACGTTGGAGTAAACTTGTTTTATTTACGGATTTTTAATTCACTAAACTAAGCTTCAATTTCTAAATCTAAATCTCTGAGTTATACTAACGTGTATGTTCTTTATATAAATATCGAATAGAAAAAGTTGCATAGAAATTTCTGTAATAGACGAGGGGAACATTTGCAGTAAAAAATAGTTAAATTGGATTATATAACTTTAGTCTAACTATTTACACAAATATTGTTACTCGGTCTTAATCTAGTTCAATTAAAAATAGACGAGGGGAACATTTGCAGTAAAAAATAGTTAAATTGGATTATATAACTTTAGTTTAACTATTTATTTACACAAATACTGTTACTCAGTCTTAATCTAGTTCAATTAAAAATATGATATGTTGAACCCATAAATTAGTTTAAATTGATTATTTAACTGTTTAAAAAATATTTATTCCGATATCATAACTTTACATTTTCTATTGACAAAAAAAACTATTACATACAAAAAAAAACTTTTACATTTTCTATCGACAAAAACACTATAAATTTTCCTTTTTACCAGTGTCAGTAAGGATGAAGTAATTGCAATGTTTGAATGCATGATAACAGTAGATTTACAGTGTGAACATAGATTAAAAAGAAGAGATAAAAAAGTAATTGTGGAGAGTAAAATATATTTAAAAGATGTCAGAGTTGGCCTAAAACGGTGTATAATCTGCCACTATAGCTTTTGTGTCACTCTCCTTTAGCTTTTGCTTTTGAAGATTAACAAATAAAAGGTAAATATTGTGTTTATTACTACACTACTCTGCTGTCAAATAAAAAATACTACACTACTCTTTTTAAAAAAAAAAAAATTGAAATTGAACTTTGTAAAACTCTCTAGCTATATCAACGGATAGTTTTCAATACTAAATTGTTTCTACTTGTTTTTTCTATATCTTTCAATTGTTAAGTTAATAATCNGGAGAGTGAGAATATAACCAAATGTTCAAAAAAAAAAAAAAAATCTGTCACCAGTTAGACCAAGATTCAATCAAATATTTTCTGTAAAATAAGGAAATGTTCAAAAAACAAACAAAAAAAAATCTGTAAATATGATTAATTGGCTTTTCTACGTAAATATATGTTTAGCACTATGATTAGTCAGACGTTCAGCAAACCATGTAATGGTTAGGGATGTCTATTTTGGATATGATCTCTATTTTGAAGGAAATAGTTAAAGTATATATGAAGAATTGTTCTATTTTAAAAAAAAAAAATTATCGGGTGTGGAGATGCACTATAGTGAAGAGGATTTGATGCATCATTTTCACTAAAGGTGTTCAAAAAGAATTATCAGTCTCACATCTGCATATAAATTATTGTTTTAAAAAGAATAAACCAAGATACAAAAAAGGAGATATTATAAATGCATGATTTTTCTTAATTTATTGGAGATGAGAAAAGGTGGGATTGTCTTGTTGTAGGGACCAACTTTGATGTGTTCTAAAGAGAAGAACTTTAATTGCTTCTCCATTTTTCTCAAATTGAAGTTATCCAAAATCAAAACAAAGGAATTTTTTTTTAACCAAACTGAAAAATACATAAATAGGTTTTGGATTGTTGTAGAGGATGGGATTGGAGACTAATCACTTTGTGAATTGAACTATTACATCTTTGGGGCGAACAATAATACATTGCAAACCAATTTGTTTTTTTGTTGTTTTTTTCTTACAAAAACGATTCGCAACAATAAAAACAATATTTCTATGTATGTTTGCACCGATGCGAAAATTCAATAACGAACAAAAAGTAGTAATATACGCAAACAGATTAATCTGCCATGTCCTCTGCAATCATTCAAAGTCATAAACATGTTTTATTTATCAAACCAAATCAATCCTTTCTTTCTTTGTATCGTTTTAATTTATTGGATGTCCCAAAATCTGTACATTCATACGCAAATAAATTAAACCAAACTGAAATGAATGGAACCAATTCCAATGCCTCATACCTTTTTTTTTCTTTTTTTTTCTTTTGCACTTGCACATAGCTAACACTTTTCAAGAGAAGTTCCAATAGATTTGGTAGAAAAACCAAAAATAATAGCATGGGCCTTAATTTGTTAATGAAACCCAATAAGACTTATGATATAATTCACTTGGGCCTGCAATATTCAAACTTGAAAAACTGATTTGATCTTCTTCTCAATTTCAAAACTGAGAGAAACTGAGGAAGAAAAGCAGAAATAACTGGCCTTTTTTTCTTTTTCTTTTTTGCATATGACATCTCCAACCACAAGCAAGAATCATCGATGCTTAAACCTAATATCAAAATGCAAAACCCTAGAAAATCTCAAGCAAACCCACGCCCAATTCCTCACGATCGGCCTCTCTCACCACACGTTTCCTCTCAGCAAGCTCCTTCTCTTATCCTCCACCGTCTGCTTACCCTACGCACTCTCTATCTTCCGCCGAATCCCTAACCCTTCCGTCTTCCTCTACAACACTCTCATCTCCTCCATCGTCTCCAACCACCGATCGACTCAAACCCATCTCGCGTTTTCTCTGTACGCTCAGATTTCGAGACCCAACGAGTTCACTTATCCTTCTCTCTTCAAAGCCTCTGGCTTTCACCCTCGGTGGCATCGCCATGGAAGGGCTCTTCATGCCCATGTGTTGAAATTCATCGAACCGGTTAATCACGATCGGTTTGTGCAAGCTGCTCTTGTTGGGTTCTACGCCAATTGCGGGAAACTGAGAGCAGCTAGATCTCTGTTCGATCGAATCAGAGGACCTGATTTAGCCACTTGGAACACCCTTCTAGCTGCGTACGCTAATTCCGGCGACGGAGAGAGTGAGATCGATCTCGGTTTATCCGAGGAGGTTCTGCGGCTGTTCGTTGGTATGCAAAAGAGCTCGCTTGTGAGACCTAACGAGGTTTCTCTTGTATCCTTGATCAAATCTTGTGCGAGTTTGGGTGATTTTTTGGGAGGTGTATGGGCTCATGTTTATCTATTGAAGAACAATCTGAGTCTTAACGAGTTTATCGGGACTTCTCTTATCGATCTCTACTCGAAATGCGGAAGTTTGAGCTTCGCACGCCAAGTGTTCGACGAAATGCGTAATAGAGACACGTCCTGTTACAATGCCATGATCCGCGGTTTAGCAGTTCACGGGTTTGGCCACGAAGCTATCGAGTTTTACAAGGACTTGGTCTCCCGCGGATTGATCCCGGACGAAGCGACTTTCGTGGTGACGATATCCGCGTGTTCGCACTCGGGTCTAGTCGACGAGGGTCTCCACATTTTCGACTCGATGAAAGCGGTTTACGGGATCGAGCCTAAAGTTGAGCATTACGGATGTTTAGTCGATCTACTGGGCCGATCCGGGCGGTTGGAAGAAGCCGAAGAATGCATCAAGAAGATGCCGATGAAGCCTAATGCGATGTTGTGGAGATCGTTTCTCGGGTCAGCTCAAATCCACAATGACTTGGTGAGGGGTGAAATCGCGCTGAAGAATTTGTTGGGGTTAGAAACGGGAAACAGCGGAAAGTATGTGCTTTTGTCGAATATTTATGCCGGAGTTAACCGTTGGGCTGACGTGGAGAAAACCCGGGAACTTATGAAAGACCATCGTGTTAATAAATCTCCAGGGATTAGTACTATTTAATTAATGCAATTATACCACAAAAATCACGACTATTGTTTTTTTTTAGTTTTTTAACAACTTGTTTGTTGTTACTCTATATATACGTGTATCCCAAAAACTATTACAAAAAATAGTTATAATAATGCAGATGGCTAAAATATATCCCATTTCATTAGTTCTTTTTAAAAATATTTTTCACAACAAATCTTGTCTCTACTCAGAATAAAAAAGAACAGTTGTTATGTTGTCTTTTACATGGACTAATCAAATAATAATAATAGTTTTGCTGGTGGGACGAAAGGTATATTAGGTGCTAATTGACACATCAAGTACTAGAACGTTATTAGACCAATGGCCCATTCATTATTCCACTCATTGATATTTTTAATTATTATTGATGTGGAGTATATATAATATATAGTCCTAATTTATCACGGATCCACTAATTGTGTCTTAATTAGAAGTTTTTTGTTGTTTGATTAATCCAAATGTACTCTTAAAAAGACGCAAAAACCAGTTTTGATTCGGCCTTCAATGGCTTCTTCAGCAGCCGCCATCGTCTTCTCCGATTCTACTTTTCGATCTTCGCCTCTCCACAACCATCGCGTTTCCCGTTATGCCACTGGATCCGCCTCCGTCGCGTCTCTCCGTCTCCGCGGAGCTTCTTCCCGCCGCGGTCTCGCCGCGAAATCGGTTCTGATCGAGCCCGACGGAGGAAAGCTCATGGACCTCGTCGTCGAGGAACCGAGGCGGCGCGAGATGAAACGCGAGGCGGAGAATGTTCCGGTAAGGATCAGGCTGAATCGGGTGGATCTGGAGTGGGTACACGTGCTCAGCGAAGGCTGGGCAAGCCCGCTCCGTGGTTTCATGAGACAGTCCGAGTTCCTCCAAACACTTCATTTCAACTCGATCCGGCTCGAGGACGGCTCCGTCGTCAACATGTCGGTCCCGATCGTGCTCGCCATCGACGACGAGCAGAAGAATCGCATCGGCGATTCCGACCGAGTCACGCTCGTTGACTCGTTCGGTAACCCGATCGCCATTCTCAGCGAGTGAGTTCCTTTTAATTTGAAATCGAACACGATCCTTAAAATCTCTGCAATTCAAATCATCATATGTATGAACAGTGAAATCCTCGATTGTGATTTGTTGATTTCGATTGGAGCTAAATCTAATTAGATTATGCATATAAGAACCTTCAAAATCGTTCATGATTCTTGAAGTCTCTGCAATTCGAATCATCAAATGTATGCATCTAAGAACCTAATTTGTTGAAATTCTCGATTGATTTCAATTAGAGCTAAATCTAATTTAGATTAGATATTTCAGAAACTGATTCTGATTTTGATTTTGATTGATTTTGAGCCAGCATCGAGATTTACAAGCACCCAAAAGAAGAGCGTATAGCTAGAACCTGGGGAACAACAGCTCCAGGTCTTCCTTACGCAGAAGAAGCGATCACTAAATCAGGAAACTGGTTGATCGGAGGTGATTTACAGGTCCTGGAGCCGATCAAGTACAACGACGGTCTTGACCGGTTCCGTCTGTCTCCGTCTCAGCTCCGCGATGAGTTCACGAGGCGCGACGCGGACGCGGTTTTCGCCTTCCAGCTGAGGAACCCGGTGCACAATGGCCACGCCCTTCTCATGACGGATACTCGCAGGAGGCTTCTTGAGATGGGTTACAAGAACCCAGTCTTGTTGCTGAATCCACTTGGAGGATTCACTAAAGCAGATGATGTACCTCTCAGCTGGCGTATGAGGCAGCACGAGAAGGTAATAGTAATAAATAAAAGAAACCCTAACTTTCGCTTCCTTCTCTTCCAAGAAACTATGTTTATCATCAAGATAGCTCAAGGATAATGGATTTATTTGATACAACAGTGTTCGATCTTCCATCTGAAACAGAGCAATTAACTTTTAGGATGATTTTTGCGATTTCGCTGCGTATGGATTGAAAATGTTGTATTGCGGTTTCTTGATTTGAACATGTAGGTGCTTGAGGATGGTGTTCTGGATCCGGAGACCACTGTAGTCTCCATCTTCCCATCTCCAATGCACTATGCTGGTCCCACCGAGGTTCAGTGGCATGCCAAAGCTAGGATCAACGCGGGAGCCAACTTCTACATAGTTGGCCGCGATCCAGCCGGTATGGGACATCCGATAGAGAAGAGGGATCTATACGACGCTGATCACGGGAAGAAAGTGCTCAGCATGGCTCCGGGACTCGAACGTCTCAACATTCTTCCCTTTAAGGTTTTGATCAACCCGTTGCTACTTCCTCTCAATCTGAGATTTCTTGAAGGTTTAAAAGTCTGATGGATTTCGGATTTGTCTTGCATAGGTTGCTGCATATGATACAACTCAGGGGAAAATGGCCTTCTTTGATCCTTCCAGGTCTCAAGACTTCCTCTTCATATCAGGAACCAAGGTAAAAAAATCTGATTCTACAATCTATTTCCATATCCAAGATTCATACTTTGTTACTGAAAATACATATTTGGGATGGTGTTTTTATTGTTGTAGATGCGTGGCTTGGCGAAGAAGAAAGAGAACCCACCAGACGGCTTCATGTGTCCCTCTGGTTGGAAAGTGTTGGTTGATTACTACGACAGTGTTAACGCCGAGTCTGGTAATGGAAGAGTTTCAGAAGCTGTCGTTTCTGCTTAAATGCCAAAAGGTTCCGTGTCCCACAAGTTTCAGATTTTCTGTGTATGTATGTGTACCAAAAAGCTTCCAATAAAACCAAATGTGTGTGTGTATAAAACATCTGTATGTTACTTTGCGTCTCCGTTGTCATCGAGTCGCAACTATTTGTACCATATTTGCTTATTGTTGTTTAAAAGAAGAAACTTTTGTGATTGTGTTTAACAGTTCTCCTCTGGGGAAACACAAAACTGTATGCGAAAAAGTAAAAACTAATTTAGACAAGATTGCAAGAAACAGAGAGAGTTTTACGTATGTTTGCTATATGATTGTGGGGCCCATAGGCGGTGGCGGGTCGATTCCGGGAGGTGGGATCTCCGGTGGGCGAGGTGGTTCCCAGTTCGGAGGGACCATATCAGGTGGTGTTTCCGGCACGGGAGGATTT
Organism: Alliaria petiolata; assembly: GCA_020283515.1. Classification (NCBI taxonomy): domain Eukaryota; kingdom Viridiplantae; phylum Streptophyta; class Magnoliopsida; order Brassicales; family Brassicaceae; genus Alliaria; species Alliaria petiolata. The sequence continues at coordinate 11,633,205 of JAHZTW010000005.1, read as the reverse complement.
GGGGTATCTGGCATTGGTGGAGACGGAGACGGTGGGATCGGAAACTCAGGGCCGGGATTCTGCGGCGGTCCAAGCGGTGGTGGATCACTAGGAACCGTCGTAACTTCCGGCGGAGTTTCCGATGGATTTATCTCCGGTGTGTGTGGAAGCTCCGGGACTTCTAATGGGGGGCACTCTGGTCCTCTACTCGGCCGTGAAGGTAGCTCTTCCTCGAAGGGAGACCCACCGGGAAATTGAATTTCGGGTGGTCCGGTTTGGCTAACGAAATCGAACCGGGTAACAGAGTTGGTCAAGGAAATTAACCCTCTGACCGGTTTAAATGTACACGAAACCGATTTCGCCGCTGCGATTAACCGTGTGGACCATGGCTTAGACCTGAATGAGCAAAAGAAGAGAGAGCCTCTCTTAAGATTCATAGAGACTAAAGACATTACACAACTCTGTGACATAATTTCGTTTTCTCCATCTTCCTTAATTCTTACAGATAATACATATTAACAGGTTTCAAGTACATTGACACGTGGCACCAAACCATATACGTGTCATTGTCGTTTGACACGTTCTCATAACACGTGGCAAACTCACACAAATCCATTTTTCTTTCACCTAAAAAAAGAATTCATATTGCACATGACGACTAGAAAGAATTCATAAGGATAGAAAAATGCAATCATATATGTCACATAAGTACATTAGATAAAAAACAGCCATAACAAATTATTTTTTTCCAAAGAATTTTTAAAAAAGAAACTAAGAAGACGTGACCGGAGTGATCCTAGGAACTGCAACAGGAAACTCATGAATCTCATCACTCCATGGATTCGTCTTCTCCACCGGATCAATCGTTCTCAAAGCTTTCCACACCGCACTGTTACACTTAAAACCCGAACCAAAAGCAATCTGCCAAGTCCTATCTCCTCTCTTGATCCTCCCTTTAGCTTCGCTATAAGCAAGCTCGTACCAAAGCGAGCTACTCGAAGTATTCCCAAACCGGTTCAACGTCATCCTCGATGGCTCCATATGCCATTCGGATAAATCCAAATTCTTCTCTATCTCGTCAAGAACGGCTCTACCTCCCGCGTGGATGCAGAAATGCTCGAAAGCAAGCTTGAAATCGGGTATGTAAGGCTTTATCTTCTTGACTTTGAAGACTTTTCGAGCCACGAGGGTCGCGAAAAAGAGAAGCTGTTCGGACATTGGTAGTACGAGTGGTCCTAGTGTGGTGATGTTCGTCTTGAGAGCTTCTCCGGCTATCGCCATTAGATTTTTGGAGAGAGAGACACCGATTTTGCCCGTTTCTTCTGCGTTGTTGTCTTCTCGTTGGTAAACGCAGCCGAATGCGTTGTCGTCTGCTCCTTTGTGGGTACGTACGGTGTGGATGAGCTGATATTTTGAGCGGCTGCGATCGGTGGAGCGGTTGGAGAGAAGTACGGCGGCTCCACCCATACGGAAGATGCAGTTAGAGAGAAGCATTGATCGGTCGTTGCCTAAGTACCAGTTTAGGGTTATGTTCTCTGTGCTCACAACTAGTGCGTATGAGTTTGGTTGGACCTGCATGATAGTCACGATTTGATTAGTATACTCATAAAATTTGATAAGTATCCAACAAATGTACCGTGCGTAAGCAAAACAAAAAAAAAAAAGTAAAGGAGAATTTCTGACAATGAGTTTTTAGGTTATGCTATGTTATAACTTTGTAGTTGTCCCATGTGCATGTAAATGTGTATGCAAATAATTTTTTTTTTTTTTATTGTAGCTCATTTAAGAACTTTGATTCAATTTGCCAACCAGCTTAGGGATTTAACTTGCATGCACGTGCTACCACGTTGGTTTTTTAAGTTATTAATTAAAGGTTATGTATAGTTTGTTCATATAAATCTTTGATCTATGATCTATCATTTCAATATATATGTTTGTAAAAAGTGAAAAAAGAATGAACTTAATTTAATATATATATATATATATATATATAAATAAATAAAATAAAATAAATGCTGGATAGTGTATATGTTTTTTCCATTTTCACAACAACCACCAACTCAAAGACTAAAAAGGCCTGTCACCATCAGAATTTTCATAGACACGTGACTTTTTGACCTTATGCTTCTATACAACCCATACAATAAAAAAAAGTTGCATCAATATCAGATTATTCGGTTTTGAATAAATTTAGACATACTTACATGTTTATAGCACGTAATAATGACATGAAAGCGAAGTCGATCTAAACAAAAAAAAAATCTAGTTGGAAAGTTGAATTAAATGCTTAATAAGTGAGACCTATAGCCCGAAATCATTCAAACTTTTATTGAGCTGTCGTTAGCCTTTTCAAACATTTAAACGCGGTTATAAGAAAAAGTCCAAGATTTTATACTTTTCCATGAATCACGACAACTCATAAACAAACAAACCGGATTAAACCAAACCGAATAATTAATTAAAAACAGAATCTTAATTAAATTAGTAAATCATACGAAATTTTAATTACCTGGAGAAGCTGTTTAGCGAGATCAATGGAGATAAGTCCAGCACTACAACCCATTCCACCGAGATTATAGCTCAGAATATTCCCTCTAAGCTTATACTTATTCACAATCATCGCAGAAAGCGACGGCGTCGGGTTAAACAAACTACAATTCACCACAAGAATCCCGATATCCTTCGGTTTAACACCGGTTTTCTCAAGAACCGCGTCGATAGCTCCGAACATAACCGTCTCGGCTTCTTTCCTCGCTTCTTCCATACAAGGATTCGGAGGAACACGGAGGAGAGCTTCGGGGAAGTAAGTCTTCTGACCAAGACCGGATCTTTCGAGGATCTTCTGCTGGAAAGCGAGATTATCTTCCGTGAAGATGCCTACACGTTGAGACCGGTCCATGAACGTTTCTCGAGTGCAGATCAAGGAAGGGTCTGGTTTGTAGCACGAGAAATCGAGGAGGAAGACACGGCGAGGGCGTGTGGTGAAGTAAGCGGTGGAGAGAGAGATCAAGAGTGCGATGGCGAGTGTGGCGGAGAGGAAATGGAAACGGAGGTGGTTGTAGAGGAGGGTGAGGTCGTTCAGGGAGAAGGAAGAGAGGTTCGCGATCGTGGCGGCGAGGAGAGGGAGGAGGAGGATGTAGAGAGCGTTGGAGATCAGGTAGTGGTAGCCGAGCTTGACGTATTTGAGACGAACGGATAAGAGGAAGTTCGGGAGGTTGTTTGGGTTTTGGTTGGAGTTTGTGACGTGGACCGGGACAGGACGGCGAGGTTCGTTTTGGTTATGGGTCATGGTAAGAAGATGATGAAAGGTTTTAAGCTTTTTTGGGTGAGGATGAAGAAAGATTGAAGCTTTTTGTTTGGATGTTGTTGTAGTGAGGATGGATGAGAAGAGAGAAAGGAGGAGATTTGTAGAGAAGAGAAGTGTCAAGTGTAAGTTTTTTTGTTTTGTGTGTGAGAGAAGAGAATGGCCTGAAAAGTGAGAATTTAATGGGAAGTTTTTGAGAGAGAGAGAGACTTGGCTAATAAATGTAGTTAGGGGAAATGGTAAATATTTAAGGAAAAAAATAATGTTTCTTATGGAATATACAAAAAGAATAATAATTTTAGCTAGTTCAAACTAGTAAATGAATAATACAATGATATTTTTTTTTTTTACGAAAAAATAAAAATGAATTGTTTAAAGATAAAATTAAAATGGTATATTTGTCAAAATTATCCGACGAAATTGTAATTTTGAATTGAATTTTGGAATTATATAGACATGTGATTTACAAATTACATGTGAAAAATAAGTTTAACCCACACCAACTCTCTATTTCAAATGGAAAGCCAAGTTATAATTTTACATAATATAAAAAATCGAAACTTTTAGCAAGTTCAAACTAATGTTTAAGGAAAAGAATAATGTTTTTTTATAGAATATACAAAAAGAATAATAATTTTAGCAAGTTCAAACTAATAAATGAATAATATTTCTAAACTTTAAAGAGGCGAAAAAAAAATTTCTCTGAAAAAAAAAATCTCTCCTCCTTCTCTCTTCAAAAGCTCAGATCCGTGATTCTGGGTGGGCTTGATCTTCACCGATCCACGCCGATCTGTTGAGGCTATAGCCAACTTGCAGTGTTGCAAGCTCGGTGATGGCGGAGGTGTATCGTCTGACAGTAGATCTGGTGTTAGATCAAGACCACTCCCATGCTTTGCTACGTCTCGGTGGTTGATTTATGTTGAAAAAGTTCACCAATCGATGTTCTCCCTTGAGATTCTGCTCTTCTTGGTTGCTTTGTTGGTGCTCCCGTTTCCGATTTGCTGCCGTTCTGAATCGTAAGCCGCTGGGTTTGGAATTTGTTTTTAGGGTTTTGTGTTGTCGTTATGGTTGGTGGCTGTTGTGTGGGTGATTAGTGTTGTTGTTGTTGTAGCAAGCGTCTAGGTTTTTTCGGTTGTAAGAATCGTGCATCTTTGGAGTTTTTGTCAGGACTTTTTGTTTTCGTTGAGTCTTGGGTTTCTAATCGTTGGAGATGAGTTTGGTGTTCTGTGTGGTGTTTATTTATGGTCTCTGGCTCTGCTGCCCGTCTGTGCCTTGTTAAAGTTTCGTTGTCTAGAGTTGAGTTAGGTCTCGGTTTGGGTTCGTCTCTTAGATGGTAATTTGCTGCAGAGGCATCTACTTTGCTTCCTCTTTGGTCTTTTTGAGGTCAAGAGGGTAGTTTAAAGGCGATGTAGTGGGTTCGTTCTTCAGTTCTTCTCTTGCGAGGAGGTGGCCTGTCTATTGTCTGTAGATGGCAGTGGCAGGCTTGCGAGTGTCCGCGTGTAAGGATTGTTGAACCTTCTTGACGTTTTGCTCTTCTGAGGTCAGGGTCTCTTTGCCTTGAATCTAGATCTTCTCTTTTGCCTCGGTGCTTTGGTGTGTCCCAGTTGGTGAAGTCTCTTTGCTCTGTTTTGTTGCGGTCTTGCGCTCTTTCTGCTGTGGTGGTGCTGGTTGTGCTTGAATTTGATCGTTCTTCGGGCTCCTTGGTATGGAGGTTGTGTAGCTTTCGGATCTTCTTTGAGTTCATGTTCCTTGGCTCGGCTTTGGCCTCTCCTGGTTTCTTTAAGAAAGGCGTGGATGTGCTTCTTTGCGGTGGAAATGTTGTAGTGCTTTGAGTCTGTTGTTTATTCCTGGCAGTTCTCTTTCTGTCTTCATAGATAGTCGTTTCTGTATCACATCCCTGTATCACACCCATGTATCTCATCTTGTATCATTTCTGTATCATACTTTGTATCTTTTTTAGATGTTTTAATATAATTTCAAATGGAAAAAAAAACCTAATAAATAAATAATACAATGATATTTGTTTTTTGCTTTTGTGAAAAATGAAAAAAAAATTGTTTTAAGATAGAAATAAAATGGTATATTCGTCACAATTATCCAATTTTGAATTGAATTTTAGAATTATTTAATATTTATACATGTAATTTACAAATTACAAGTGAAAAATAAGTTTAACCCACACCAAACTCTCTCTATTTCAAATGGAAAGCCAAGATATAATTTTACATAATATAAAAAATCGAAACTTAAAAAAAAAAGAAAAGAAATGGATAAATAAAAGTTATGTAGGGGAGGGAAGATGCAACTACCCAACGAAGGTTTTAATGTTTTTTTCCGACAGTTGAGATTTGACACCTAAGAGACGCCGACGACTTTTATCCAATCGATGGCTAAAATCTGGCCGCGTACTTTGGAATTTACTATTATACCCTTCGTTTGACCATTTAATTTCGAGATTACCCACTTGGTCTCTTTTGCGAACAACTTGCAGACATTGAATGTGAAGGCCCACTTTTGTTTATTACGTGTAATTTTCTGATTTGTAGTGTCCGTGTGAACCTGCGTATATTTGAATAGTTGTGTGTATGTATTAGAGAATTCATTAATCAAATACGGATGGAAAATTAAGTTTGTTCAACTAAGTATGAGGAAATGTGTGGGTCACTGCTACTAAATACTTACTAAGTTTGTTCGTCATCTAGCTGTGTTTTCATGTTTATTTAATTATGTGTGTTTATTTTAGTATAAGTGTATAACGAAGAAATGATTTAGGCCATAACTAGACTAGTTTTGCTGGCAATTTCATTTTTTTTTTAGATTAGTGATGGTATTCGGTTATCTATTTCTCAAAAACCAAATTTAGGAGTTAGAGCTAACTATATTCGGGATGAACATGTTTTTGGGAGGAGTTAAACGATCAATTCCTCTATAAATTTATCAATTCCTGACTATTATTTATACATGGCATATTAACTAATTCTATCAACAACAAAAATTAAATAAAAATTTGAATTTACCTAATGAACTAAAGAAATATAATCGATATCAAAAGACGTGACTTTAACCGTTAACGATTGCTAACTAGAATTATATATGTCATTTCAAAACAATTTTGTTTTGATAAATTGACTTTAAAACACCTAAAATGAATTTGTTTTGTCTCTAATTTAAAATTATATATTTATTTATTTTGTTTTTATATTGTGATTTAATATAAGCCAAAACAACATTGTTTTGATCTAAATTTTTTTTTTAAATATATATTAATTAACTATATTTCTTTAGTTTATAAGATTAATTCAAGTATTTGTATTTTATATAATTAATAGCATTAGTTTATAGGTCATATATAAATGATTAAAAATTGATGAGTTTATAAGGGAATTGACTTTTTTTTCTTCCTACATATCAAACATCTCTAAAAGGATCCACATGGTTGAGATATCCTCAAGAATATCTCACAAATAAATAAATAAAAATTTAAATAAAAAACAAATTCAACCAATCATAAAGTGACAACTATTAAATGAGTATTTTCAGTGAGAATCTCACCAATGTGGATGTTCTAAAGTTCTAAACTAAAAATTTCATAAATTTAAATAAAAGGATTAAATTTCTAATGAAAATCAAACTTTGATCATTGAGGAGTTCTGAGGTTGATCGATGAAAATGAACTCTTTCCAAAACTCGTACATTTGGAAGAAGTTTATTTTCATCGATCAACTCTAAACTTAATAAAAAAAACATTTAGAAATAAATTTGGCAGATTTTTTAGCATTTATTTAAATTTGATACTTTTGTATATGTAAACAATTTACAACCATTAATATTATTTTCTCCATGAAAGCAACATTTATAGTCTTTGCTATACTTGTCAATTTGAAATACTCCGTATATTACGAAGATTCGAAAACAAACTCTGAAATTAATCTAAAAAAAACATTTAGTGGCTCTTAGTTTGTTACCTACTCGGGGTGTATCAGATTGGGATCAAATCAAAAGGGTAAAATGGGGAGAAAAGTAATTTGTAGAAATTAATGGCCAAATAAAGAAAGCTGGAGAAAGTTGGGGTGACAGCTTGAAATGTATAAGTGGTATGGAGAAAAGCACATGACGTGAAAATTTAAAGCACAAGACATGATTTTATCAATTGGGACACATGCACACTCTCGAATTTAAAGCACACGAATTTATCATCTGGGACACATACACACACACACTCGCTCTCAAATTTATTATTTCCCTTTGACCTTTTCCAATTACGTCATCGCCTATCTCTTTTGTTATGTTTTTTGATCGTATTTTTGTTTATTCACGTCATAATTAAGTGACCAAATCTACATTTTCTCTAGTGTTTTTAAAACTGGAAAAAAAACCCAAAATGTTTTATATATTGTCGGATTTTGATTTTTAATATGTACATCTTCAAACATATATTATGTATATTTTGTTGTTTTCATCATGAATTCATCAGTTTTTGCTGTTTTAAAAATGATTTTTTTCAGCGGGTTTTATGAATAAAATATTTTTAAAACATTAGAACCTTATCAGAAAACTAATCCAAACTTGATTTTTTTGACCGAACGAATCAAGTCAAACTAAAAAACATTGAATTTTCTTTATAGTCTATTTGTTCATACTATATTACTGTGAATAAAATTTAACATAATATATGAAAAACTATTGAACCCCACCAAAAACTAATCGAAACTTGATTTTCTTGACCGAACGAAGTTAAGTTTTAATTTTTTATAAATAAAAATATACTGTTTACGGGATATTGACTTAACTGTTTACGGGATATTGACTTAACTATTTTCATTAGTATGATTGTCTCCTTATCAAAAGATAGAAGATCATTGTGTCAAATTAAGAGTATGAATGTACTTCATAGATGCCTAATAGAGTCTAAAAGAAAGAAGATCATTGTCAAATTATTGACTACGCAATATAAAAAAATATTAACTAATTATAACTTGCCAGCCTACCATTTCATGTGATCATAATTATCTTATAAATTAATATAGAGTCCCGCAATAATTTTAAAAAAAATTTAGAGTCTCATCGATCAGGTTTGGACGCATATCCGATATCCAAATTTTTTCCAGTATTTATTTTTGCTCCGTTTTTAGTAAATATTTAATTTTATGATTTGATTTATTCCAGAAAATAGATATCCAAAAATTCGGATATCTGAAAAATTTACAGAGATTTGTGAATATTTATAGATATTTGCGAATGTTCAATTTGATCCTTTTAATACAAATAACAACTGAAAATACACATTTTCATGAAAATATATATTTTTTTTATCTAAACTATCATGTGCAATATTAAAATAATTATAAAAAAATAAGAAATAATAAAAAATTCAAAATTTAATTTATAAATGAAAAAATTCAAATAAAAAACAAATTTTTTTAAAAAAATTAAACTTAGTATTAAAATAACTAATATAATAAATAGAAATTTATTAAAACTTATATATATACATATAATAAATATATAATATATATGTAATTATTTATATACATATATATATGTATCGGAGCGGATCGGATATCCGTTTTATTTTTTTTTTACTATTTGTGGTTTACTCCTTTTTCAACGGATATTGATTTTTAGTATTTGTTTTATTACATACAATTACGGATATCCGAATTTTTTTTAAACGAATCAAAGCAAATAATAAATTAAATCAAATTTAACGGATATTTTGTCCAATCAATATATATATTCACGAATAAAATATACACATGCGTGTGAATCTATTACGCGGGGGTAAGAAGTTTTGTATTTGTTCATTTCATCAGTTCGCATGTGTCATTCGGGGAGAGTTTGTGTGGTAAGTCATCCAAAAAAAAAATATATATATATATATATATATATATATATATATATATTCTAATTGCTTAAAAAAATTCCTACCAAACGAAGCAATTCCGGTGAGAAAATTATTTCTGGAAAAAAACATTCTCCACCAGTCACAACTCTTTCTTCTTCATTAGTTTTACAACTACTACTTGTTCAAGCCATTTAAAAAAAATCTAATTATGATATAGTTAGGTTGAAAAGTATGTTCAAAACAGAGTTAGGAACTTACGATTTTTCTCCATGGTTCTTAAATCGGTAATATATCACAAAACAAGCAAGTTATGGTTCAAGTTTTTTTTTTTTAAGTTAAAAAAAAAAAGTTTATTACACACAATAAAATGTAGAAAAAAATTGAGATATTCTACGCTGTAGATTCTTACGATCGAAATCAAATTTATTTTTGTAACAGGTATACATAATGCTTATTTTTTGAAACAAGCTATATATATACACACATATACAAAATGAGTGATGACCTAGTAATAGTACAAAGAGGTTGGTTTCTTTATGTCCTAAATTCAAATTTTATTTGAAAGGATTAATCGTTAAATTAAATTATCTAAAGACTGATTCCGATTATCATGGGAGATTATGGGTCAAAGTTTGGAACTTACAAGATTATAAAAAATAAAAATAAAGCTATACATAATATTTTGCATGATGATCTATATATACGTTTAGATATTGTTCGGTGTTCGAATCCAACCGAAAGCTTGGAACCTCAATGATATATGTTGAAAATATATAATAATTATGAACAATATCTTCTAGACGTATATAAATCATGCAAAACAGTGTATAGCTATTACAAAAATCATTATGAACAATGTCTACACCGTATATAAACGCATTCTCTTCATAAATTTAGCACCTCCACCAAAAACACTGCAATTAAAACATGACTTGGTACCGATCAATCAAAGAAAGAACATCATTAAATTTAGTTTACTCTCCAACCACTACCGCCTCATCAATTGAATACAGTTTGAATTCATTTGTCTATATGATTCTAAATTTAACTGTCCCTTATAATAATGAAGTGACTTAATTAACCTTGTTAATACAACTAAACCGACCAAAGCAAAACCAACTAGATCTCTTAAGATGTACTTAATTGGATACAAGAAAGTTTGCGTTACTTGAACTCATTGTTTTAAGATCGTTTTCTCTCTGGCGTCAGATTACTCAGTTTAATCGTTGCGACTATATATATATATTTGTCATCAGAAATTTATTATAATACTCCCTCCGTTTTAATTTAAATATCATTTTATACTTGTTTTTTTGTTTACAAATAATTGTCGTTTTTGGATTTCAATGCAAATTTATGACATATTTTCAGTTTTAACCCTACTTTTTAAGCTTATTAATGATCATATCAAATAAAATAATGTATTAATTAAGAGGTAAAACAGAAAAATTAGTTGTTTTATTAATATGTATGAAACAACCTAAAACGATAATTAAAATAAAACAGAGGGATTATTAAGAAGGTGGGATACAAGAATATGATATCAAACCGACAGGTTCCAAATCTCCGAAAACACAGTTCCAACACTGGATAATAAATGCAAGCCAAACGATGACATCTTCCTCCTCCCGAAATAATGAGAGACTGCCTTTCCATCACAAAGAATCCAAAGCTTCATAATCCGACAAAACATTACCTAATAATCTTCATAAAACTTGGACATCTCTGATCATGACCAAGGAACGACTATAAAGAAACCAAATTGAAATTTTAACAAAAAAAAATATAATAAGTATACAAAAATATATAAAGCTATAGAAAACCTAAAAGAAGGATGTATAGCCCGAGGAAAAAGGAAATATCACGGTAGACAAAGCACTATGAAAGGGAAGCAACACCTTAAACTAAAACAAAGAGAATACGACTTCAACCCAAGATCCGCCATCAATCCCAAACCTGCAAAACTTCTGAAACTCCTGGAAACATGTGCACGAGAATACCATTGCTGCCTTGGCAAGCCAAACGATGACATCTTCCTCCTCCCGAGATAATGAGAGACTGCCTTTCCATCACAAAGAATCCAAGGCTTCATAATCCGACAAAACATGACCTAATAATCCTCATAAAACTTGGACATCTGTAATCATGATCAGGGAACGACTATAAAGAAACCAAATTGAAATATGCAACGAGGTCTTATGTCCCTCCGCTACACCGAAAACAGAACCGAAGACGGTTGATAAGTGGACCGGAAAGCGCCACCAAAAAACTTCAGCGAGATGGAGAAAAAATTGCAAACTTAGAGACCAAACACCGAACTTAGAAACATTGAAGTCGAACCCTTAAACGAAACTGAACCTAACATAAAACTCAGATAGCTAGATATAACGAAATAAAGAATGCAAAAATATTAAAAATATAAAAAAATATGAAAATAACATATTAATTGTACATTAATTAAAAATAAAAAAATAGGGAAAAATCTCGATAACTTTTGATTAATTAATTAGTTAAAGTCTTGTTAGATCTTCTCTCAACCTCCTAATTTTTTTTTTTACTATTTTAATACGGTAATTAAGTGATCTGTCACATAAATTTGGACCAACGACCATATATTGGGCCGAACATTTGTAGTGTTGATTACAGTTATGATAAAGTTGGGCCGTTTAAATAAGCAAAATGGCTTCAAGTGTATATTTCACGTGGCGCTTCTGGATTTGTTGGTCACTTTGATAATATAACAGTCAGTAAGTAATCACTAATCTCTCTCGCCTACAAACACTCTCACACACAAAAAAAAAAAGCGCGGATTTTTCCTATGGCTCCAAAACTCTGAGGCAAGAAACAGAGAGAAGAAGAAGATAAAGCAAAAAAAAAAAATGGCAACGATAAATTCAACGGTCACGATTCTCTCTCCCAAATCCATCCCAAAGATCATCGATTCGAAATCCGGAGTTAGGGTTTCTGATCACACCGTCGGTTTCTCTCCCAACGTCGTCAAATGCGTCGGTTCCTCCTGCCGGAGATTGAAGTTAGCGAAGCTCGTCTCTGCGGCCGGATTGTCGCAGATCGAACCGGACATAAACGAGGATCCGATTGGTCAATTCGAGCTTAACAGCATTGAGATGGTAAGATTGGTTATCGATTTTTGAACTCCCTGATTTCTGGAGATTTGGGAGATTGGTGAAATTTTTGTTTCTGATTTTGTTACAGGAGGATTTCAAGTATGGATATTACGATGGAGCTCATACTTACTACGAAGGAGAAGTTGAAAAGGGTAAAAAGTTTTAAGTTTTTTTAAGTCTCCGATTTCTTGTTCTTGGGGTGATATGATTTGTTCGTTTTGATTGAATCTTTTTGAATGTTTTCTTCTTCAGGAACGTTTTGGGGAGCAATTGCAGATGACATTGCTGCTGTTGATCCTCCATCTGGATTTCAAGGTTATGATGCTTCTTTACGGGTTATGTTTTGTTTCATATTGATCGAAAGTCGAAAGTAGTCCTGGGCATTCGGGTATACGTTGCGGTTCGGATAGGTTTCTCTCGGGTTTTGAGTATTTCGATATTAGGGTATAGGATCTATTCCTTTTTTTTTTTTCGATCTAAACATAACTAATATATTCGTTTTATAATTATAATTTTGGGTATCCATTCGATTTTCGGTTTGGTTTGGGTTTTTCTGAGATAGGAATGTAGGATACATTCGTGTATTCATGTCGGTTCCAATTCGGTTCGGTTTGGCTTTTCTGTTCCGGGTAATTTGCTCCGGGCTAGTCGAAAGTCACATGTTTCTCATTGCGTTAAAAAAATTTAAAATCTAATTATTAGTATTACCAAACTGAAAATGTAATCTAAAAAGGATCCTACATAGCTTAGAAACAAAAATTTGTAGCTCAAAATGCTTAAAACCGCGGAGTAACAATGTTATTGATGGCTTTTATATTTGCAGGTTTAATCTCTTGGATATTTCTTCCTGCTATAGCTGCAGGGATGTATTTTGATGCTCCGGTAATTTCTAAAATATTTTGCCATCTTCCAAAATTGTGGATTTTTTTTAGTGGTTTGAATCTCTCATTAGTAAAGTTTCTCTTGTTTGTTAAGAAAAGTAGTGTTTGTGTATGAATGTGTTTTTGTAGGGTGAGTACTTGTTCATAGGTGCAGCGTTGTTCACGGTAGTGTTCTGTATAATAGAGATGGATAAACCAGACCAGCCACACAACTTCGAGCCTCAGATTTACAAATTGGAGAGAGGAGCTCGTGACAAGCTCATTAGTGATTACAATACGATGAGCATTTGGGACTTTAATGACAAGTATGGTGATGTTTGGGATTTCACCGTTGAGAAGGATGATATAGCCACAAGATAAGATATATTGATTCTCATTATAATGATGACTTTTTGATTGAAACTGTTTATAAATTGATGAATGAAACGTGTTACTAATGTGTATGATATACGCTGTTATTTCTCTTTAGTTTTCTTTTTGTGCTTCATATGTTTGCATAATTTAGCCGTCATTAGTTAATGCAGTGGTGGTTTACCAAAGCTTTTTACACCAAGATTTGAAGTTCAAACTCCACAAAACGTTACTTATTGTAAATATAAATATTTAGAGCTTTTGTGTATGTACTGTGGATTTGATAGTATAAATTCGTATGTATAAATAGTAGATATTGTTATTTCACTTCCAATGAAAAAGAGAGTAATGTTATACTAATAGTAGTATAATTTTGGGTTATTCAAATAAGATGTAAGTAACTCGTTTTGTCATTGTATTAAAATCTTATGTTTTGTCTGAAAATATAACAAGTTTAACTGTTTTTTTTCGGTTAAATTATGAGATATACCGTTTTTATGGTTACCAATAAAAAAAAAAGAATTACTCAGATATTACAAAAACGTTAGAATATTACTAGTATATATTATACATTTTTAAAAAATTTCAGATATTTTGTGCCCTTGTGTAATTACAATTAACACCCTTGATTAATTTGAGATTTTTTTAATTAAAAAATGATTAACCAAAAATTAGTTTAATCCACCTCGTTAAGATAAAAAATTTAAATCCACGTCATTAACAACTGTTACAAAAAAAACATCTCTCTCTCTCGGCGAAACCTCGTCTCTTCCGACCGCTTCTCTTATCTCTGTCGCATTTCGTCTCTTTTTTTCATGAACTCGAGTGGGGACTCTTCGTTTTCTCGAGGAGACTCTTCGTTTTCTCGAGTGGACTCTTCGTTTTCTCGAGTGGACTCTTCGTTTCTAATTCATAAGTCAGCCGTAAACAATCCATAAGTCAGCCGTAAAGAATCCATAAGTCAGCCGTAAAGAATCCATAAGTTAGCCGTAAACAATCCATAAGTCAGCCGTAAACAATCCATAAGTCAGCCGTAAACAATCCACAATTACCAAAACCGGATCCATCATATATAGGAGAAGGATGAACAAAAATGAAGAAGAACGAGGAAGACGATGACGAATTGGATGTTCAAAATTTAAGTTCTCGATATCTTTCTTGATGTGAAGAACAAGGTGAAGAACAACGACGGCGAGAAAGACGATGACGACGACGAGGAAGACGAAGACGACATTTCATATTTCTCTGTTGATGTGAAGAACATCGACGGCGAGAAATACGATGACGACGACGAGGAAGAGGAAGACGACGTTTTGTATTTCTCTGTTGATGATGACATGAAAATATGCATCTGACGTCATTTTTTAATTGATAAAGTGGCAAGTAAGCCACCAAACGAACACGTAAATCAACTGTCTTAAACCAGTCATCAAACAAAACTTTAAGTCAGTCGTAACATGAATACTATTACAGTAATTAAAAAACGAAAAACGGCTGCCAAATTCAGCCGTTTAATCTCGTAACTCAACTGAAAATCTTTAGCTCAGCCGTATCGTTTAATAAGTAAGCCGTCAAAGCATGCTATTGTGGTAATTAATCTTTCGCTACTAAATCAGCCATAATTAGGCCGAATTTTTGGTTAACCAAGCTCATTACGGCTGATTTACTACACTTACACGAAAATCAGCCGTAACGAAGCAATAACTCAGCCAACCGGAGAAAGTTAACTCAGCCGTGCCGAAACAATAACTCAGCCAAACTTTGACAAATCAACCATGAGGTTATAACTCAGCCGTAACTTATGGTTGGGTTATGCTCGTAAGTCATCCATTTTCTCATAACTCAGACATATTTCATTAAGTCAGCCGAAACACCAGGCTGGGTTATACACGTAAGTTAGCCGTTAGCTCATAACTCAGCCATTTTTCTTAAATCAGCCGCAACATACCGTAACTCAGCTATCATTGCCGCTGTAGCGCTTTACAGCTGAGTTCATTAATACACGTCAGCGATTTCTGACGTGGCGATGCGTTTTTTCTGATGTGGAATTAAAAAGTAATGGCATTCCTTGTAGTTACGTTTTTCCTATAACATGTAACAAGGGCACGGTGGGTATGGAAAATATAGGCGAAATATGATAGTCATAAAAAAAGTTTTGTATGTAAGTGGTCATATCACCTAATTTGTATGATATCTCAGTAACTTTCCCATAAAAAAAAGGCAACAACTAGTGGTATCTTATTTTTTTTTTTGATAACCCAGAGAATCCCAAACTTATGGAAGGGTTCAGACTAATTCCTGTGGGAGGTGCAGCCCATGGATAAATCCTTTTTTTTGGTATTCAAATGGGCTGAAAGAAAAAGCCCATATCCGTGTGGGCAAGTGGGAATGATTTAACAATTCCACACTTGAGGGGAATCGATCTCTGGCCTAGATCAACAGGGCAACTGCTCCTCAAGTAAGAATCACTAAATTACCATCACTTGATTTTAGTGGTATCTTTTTACCATTACTTCTTTAAACTATTTTAGTATCACTTACTGCTCTCCCTTTCCAATAAAAAAACTCTTATCGTTTTGTCTCACTAATCTGATGATCTAACAGTTTGTAGAGAAAACACATGGCTTTGATTGGTAACCAAAAGCTTTAACGTAAAGCTGCGGTATAAGTTATACCGTTTTAATAGTTACCAATCATAAAAGCAGTACAGAAAGCGTTACCAACAATATTACACTCAGCTTTTTTGTACCGTTTTGACATACAGCTCATTTTGACAGCTTTTAACTATTTCAGAAGCACTTATCAACTTCAGCTTACCGCTAAAAGATTCAACTTACCGCTGAAAATCTATAGTTACCAATCTGACCCATTTATTAGAAAAGTCTAAACATCCTCGATAGTCAGTTGTGCGAAAGTTTTTATGAAAATTTTCTAATGTTAAGTGCTTCAACTAAAAAAATGGTATTTTGTACACCATTTTTTGCGGTATTTTTTATAATTATACTCGTATAATAATAACATTTTAGGTGATTCTAAATTTTGTTGTGGAGAAATAGAACAAGGTAGTCTCAAATCTATTGAAAAATCGTTGCTAAGTAGCTGGTGAGTGAGCGTTTTCCATATTTTTGTTGAAAATCAAGAAGAAAAAAAAAGAGATGGTTTCGCGATTTAAATCGCTCTTAAATCTTAGTTTTGTATTCTAACTTTTTATTCGATCTTCAGTTGATAATCAATTTTGGATAACTAAACCATACGAGTACTTAGGCGTTGCATTGAAATAGGCTTAGCTTTCAATGGTCACATAGGCACAATCCATATTCTTTCTTTGTCAAAAATCTTTTCCGTTTAGTAATATGTAATTATGTATGTAAACATTATTTTTCCTTTTCTTTTCATTCCAATCATGTAATTATGGTTAATTAATAAAACAATTCTCTTATTAGATATTTGTGTGTGTGTGTTTTGACATGTATGTAAAGTTGTAAACTGGAGTATTTTGCCTTAAACCACTAAACAAGGATATGTGGGGGGGAGCCAGCCAATTACGTTCGAGTTTCACATTGCGGATGAGATTTTAACGATAGAAACAAAGCAAAACTATTGTGTTTTTAAAAACGAGAAAAGTAGGTGGAAGAAAAATACAAAAAAGTAAGTAAGATAGTGATGAAGCCAAAATTGAAAGCGTGATAGAATTGGCAATGATAACCGAAACTGAGGTTTTTCCATTGAGATTCACATTGGGTGCGACCACGTGCTTCTGTCCACTTCTTCGGTTCTTCCTATACGATCGATCCCATCTCATAACTACTTTAAAACAAAAAAACAAAACCAACATTTTAGTTATTTATTTTTTAATATTCCTTATTTCGTCTTGAATCCTGTTAATTAGTTTGTCACGATTTCGTTACAATTTTATTGGTTACGTTTTTTTCGAGTTGTGAATAAGATACTGGTTTACCATATACTAAAGGGAAATAATACGAGTGTTTGCGTCAATATTAAAGACACGCAATCAATCTTTATTAATTAAAATGGTGACCAAAAGTTAAAAAACAATGATTAGTTGACTTAGGAAAACGATTATTAAATTGTACTAATCCTTTTTATGTCCATATACAAATTTTAAATTTTTTGTCAGTTAAATCATCATTGTTTTTTTTTTTGTTTCCACTGTCATTCTGAGGAAGAATTATTTATACGTTTTTCTTCGGGTTTTTGAACTAATGACAAAATGAAAGTTTTATAATAGTATTCGACATGCTCTTTGTTGTGGGTTTATAAAAATATGGGTATATTGAAAGATTAAGGGTTAACACAATCGGTTTATTGATTATCCTCTCCTTACTTTTGATCGTGAATGTATTATTTACACGTTTTGGTTAATGTAGATGTCTTGATTATTTCTGAGAGTTCGACAAAAATGATTAACGAAAACCTATCTTAACTCTTGTTTTAATATGAAACATTTTGGAATGTTTCAAAAACTTTTGGGGTTTAAAATGGTTAGAACATAAGAATTTTACTTGGATATATATTTGTCGATGAAAGTTAAAGTCAAACCCCGATCGAAGATATTAGATACAAAATCATTACTAATATCTATTTGTAGAAACAAAACTTCGTCAAACGGAAGTATTGGCTTTATCATGATGTGTGTAATTACGTGCTTTAGCCAAAAATTACTAACCAAACACATAATTTACATCAGAGGAAGATCACATACATAGAAAAAAATAACAGATTTATTTTTTCGTAAGCGACTAAGACTTTATTTCGGAAAGCATCGTCAAACCATGTTGTATATATTGCTTATGTAATACTCCCTCCGTTTTACAAAGAGTGTCATTCTGACATTTTTCACACAAATTAAGAAAAACTTGTAAATCTTTTTTATGCCATTTATTAATACACTAAATCAATTTCTCTCTCTAATTAATAGGTTAAAATAGTAGGGATAAAACTGAGATTTAATTTAAAAAATTGCATTGAAAACATAAAGTGACACTATTTGTAAAACAAAAATCAAGAGTCAAAATGACACTCTTTATTAAACGGAGGGAGTAATTTATTTTCTGGAAGTTTTTGTGCATTTGTAATCTCTGTTTAATATCAATGAAATTATTTGCTGGAAAAAAAAACATGCAATGTAAAAGTTTATATGAATATCGTTTCCGTGTCACAACCGGACTCAAATTCAGTGATAATAGACCAAAAAACAAGAATTTTTTCCTTTGTTTGGTTCTTAATTAAACTAATTGGTTAAATGAAGTGATGGTCCAAACTCTAAAAACGTTGAATAACAAAAAAAAATCGATAATTAAAAAAAAAAAGACGCATTTTCCCTCGAAAACAGTTATAAAAATCAGGATTTGTCCCATGTATATATATATATATACAAAAGCGGAGAAAACACAACGAGAGCGAAGATTTCGCAAGGAGAAGAGAGGATAAATAATGGTGGCTGTTCAGTTGTTTAGCTGGAAGCCATTGATTCTACCTTCACAAGCTTTGAGGCGGAATCAAATCCCATCTCTTAACAGGTTTCATGATTCTTCTTCTTCTTTTTATAGTTCCAATTTCTGAAAAACAATTGCTTCCATGGTGGTGGCTTATCCATAAGATGATTATGCAGTTTTTTTTTTATGGTCGAGTGTTTCATTTGGGTTTTTGGTTTTTTTTTTTTTTTTTTTCATTTCTTCTTTCGTTGAAGAAGCTGTTTCATGTTTGTTTACTGCAAATGTAGCCAAATCAAACGGTTTTTGATTAGAAATTGGAGCTCTAATTGAAGTTCTGAATCTGGGTTTAGGGTTTAGTTTCGAATTGAATTTGGAGGCGTTTTGTAAATGATTCGAAAACTGAAAAATGTCCTTCAATCAAAAGCTCATTATTGAAAATGGTGATTTGATTTTTTTGCAGGAGATTGAGTTTACACTCTCTACCTTTAGGTGGGATTGAGTCTTTTAGATGCCGAGGTGAGAGTCTCTGTAGATTCTGAGATCTTTCTCTCTCTCTCTCTTTTTTTTTTTTTCCTTTTCAAATAATTGAGTTTGCGCTACAGTAAAGGATTTGGCATTTTCCCAAAATTGGAATTCTCTAGTGTCCCACTATTTATGTTCTTGCTCAATCAGACTCGTGCTTGATTGGCTAATTTATTGTCATTTGTCTCTCTCTATTAGGGACCTTCAAAGTCAAATCTCAAAGGACAGGAGACATTCTGAAGGATTTTAGTTCCAAGTTCCATAAGGTGAAGCTAAACC
Organism: Alliaria petiolata; assembly: GCA_020283515.1. Taxonomy (NCBI): domain Eukaryota; kingdom Viridiplantae; phylum Streptophyta; class Magnoliopsida; order Brassicales; family Brassicaceae; genus Alliaria; species Alliaria petiolata. Next base: position 11,613,463 of record JAHZTW010000005.1, on the reverse strand, counting down.
ATGTCCTGTGTCATGTCTTTATCTCTTTTTTAATGGTCCTGTACGGTGCAACATCAGTCGAATAGTTCGTGTTCCTCTAGTGTTTAAGAGGTTGTAGGCTGCACACGTTTCGTTTCCCCCCTAGAAGACTATTCAACTCGTTTTGACGGATGAACTATAGCTCTTTGTGGTGTTTCCTCGTGTCATTGATCTCTTCAACGCGTTTGCTTTCTTGTTTAGTTCTTTGTTTGAAGGATGGATTTGAGATCTTTTGTGTTTCCTGGTTTTGCTTCTTGTTTTGTTATCGAGATGAAATCTCCTCCGTATGCTTATGTTATAATCTTCTTAAATTTTGCAGAGTCTTCCATATAAACTTGTCTTAGGATGCATCCCACTGTATGCGGTTCTCAGAATAGTGCAAAAGATGTTTCAAGAGCTTCCCCGCCTCGTTCAGAACTCGGTGGGGGCTGGCTTGCCTTTCGCTTGTGCATCGAACTCTCTAAATAAACCTACTCCTCTCAAGTTGGACGTGTCCGTACCTTCTTTACATGATATCAAATGGAGTTTTGCAAGGTTTCTTTACCTGTTCAATATTCAGGTTGAGAAGAACATCGCCACGTATGTCCTAAACCCCATATTCTTTATCAAGATGCTAGTTGCTTTATAGTTGAAGAATCATGCTTGGTATTTGTTTGTACAAATGTTACTAGCTACAGAATCAATTGGAGGTCTTTGATGGTTAATATGTAAAGTATCAGAATTTGCTGGGATGATTCTCTAAATTTTAAAGTGATAAAACATGGGAATAGTGTAGATTCCTGACTAAAATCTTTCGTCTTCCAATAGTGAAGATTTGGGGTTGGGGACTGCTTCCTAAGTAAGCATTTGCTTTACTGGTTTCTCAATGTAATATCAGATTCCTGCTGAGTATGATTGTTAGTGTCATTGTGCTTGAGATGAGCAGCCTTCATATGTAGTTAAATTCTATTTTTCTTTGTGACTATAAGATCCGTTCTGATCGCTTGTCGTGGCTCTTTTAGGTTCCTTGTGGTGCTCCTGGTAGCATGCCTATCGTTTGTTATAATCGGGGGATTCATTTTTTACCAATTGAGGTAACATAGCTCTATTTAACGTAGTTATGTAATGTCTTTTCAAGATCGTCTTAGTGTGGTTATATGATCAGTTTTTCTGAACCTCTATAAATAGAAGATAAATCTCAATTCTTGGTTTTAGTTTGATGAAGAAATTGTAGAAAAGAAAAAGATCTTGTAAATGGATTTAAAATTTAACCTGATGAACATATACATTTTTCCATTGCATGATTTCTTATGTGTACAACTTCATATGCACTGCTATTATTGCCTTCTTGTTGTGAAGGAAAGACACTCTACCCTTAGAAGACTGTTTCTGGGAGGCCTGGTCATGCCTCATTTCCTCTTCTAGTCATCTAAAGGTAATCATCATCTGCTTCATCACCGATTCAAAGATATTATTCTATATCAATTACAACTCACAAGCCTACATGTTTGCTGAAAACTGCAGCAAAAGACACGCATTGAAAGAGTCATTGGATTTGTCCTAGCCATTTGGGGAATATTGTTTTACTCTCGGCTCTTAAGCACTATGACGGAACAATTTCGAGTAAGTTCTTGAGGTAAACACTACTGGTGAGAAATGAATGTTAATTGGTACAAGTTCCTGATCGCTTTTTCTGGGCAGAGTAATATGCAAAAGCTGAGGGAAGGGGCACAGATGCAAGTCCTAGAAGCTGATCATATCATCATCTGTGGAATAAACAGTCGTCTTCCTTTCATACTAAAGCAACTGAATAGTTATCATGAGCATGCTGTCCGTTTAGGTACCGCCACAGCTAGGTAATTTGATCTCTCTATATATCTTACAATTTATGTCTCTGCTTATGTTGACGTGGCAGATTACTTTTTGCTTGTTAAATCCTTTCAGGAAGCAGAGACTTCTGCTTATGTCTGATACTCCAAGGAAGCAGATGGACAAGCTAGCTGAGGCGTACTCTAGAGATTTTAATCATATTGACATCCTAACAAAGAGGTAAAGTGGTTGACACGCTTCAGATTAAGCGAACGTAATATGGAAAAGCTGCGTAGGTTTGCATATATTTACAGTGCTGATTTCGTGCTTCTACCAGTGCAGTTGTAGTCTTAACTTGACGAAATCATTTGAGAGGGCTGCCGCCTGTATGGCACGTGCCATTATCATACTACCAACGAAAGGTGATCGGTAAGACAATTTTAAGTCTCAGAAAGTATATGTGAATTAAGAGGGGACTGAGATCGCAATCAGCTTTGAGGTAGAAGATTATGGAAACTTAGAAGTTCTGAATAGATATTTGAGTAGTAGAAGTGCGCAGTGTCGTAGTTCGTGTTAGCTTTTTGCCATAATAAAATACATATGGATAATGGATATGGATATGAAGCTAGCTCAGCAGTTGGTATATTTATAGGATGCAGTTAAAAGAGTTATGTGTATGGAGTATTTGGGTGGTTTGGAGTTGAGAAAGTTTGGACTTTACGGTTACTACTCATTACGGTTAACTTGTTCGGCTTGTACTTTGTTCTTTATTATGCACTTTGGTTCTCAGTCAGAACAAAGAAGAAATACCTTCTGAAACCTGTCAGAAAACTGAAATGCTAGTGGTAAAAAAATATGGAATCTCAGTACTTTGTGAAGGAGGAATCAATTAAATTCAAAAATTGTTTCAGGTACGAAGTTGATACAGACGCTTTTCTTTCTGTGTTAGCCCTTCAACCTATACCAAAGATGGAATCCATCCCAACCATTGTAGAGGTAAATTTGGTAACTGAAGATTGTGTGCAGTAATGATTTTCCTGTTTATGCTGCTGATGTTTTTCCTTTTCTCGCTTTTCTTTGCTTCCGGAAATGAATGCAGGTATCAAGCTCTAGCACGTATGATCTTCTCAAGTCCATCTCGGGACTGAAAGTTGAGCCGGTTGAAAATGTCACATCCAAATTGTTTGTCCAATGCTCACGTCAAAAGGACCTGATAAAGATCTACAGGCACCTTCTAAATTACTCAAGTACGGTGTGCTTTCATCTTTTGAAAACTTTCTCTCATGTTTTTGTGTTACCTTTTGTATTCAAGACTAATAAGACCAAGTCTACTCTTTGCAGAAAATGTATTTAATCTTTGCAGCTTCCCGAATCTAGCTGGGATGAGGTATAGACAGTTAAGACTCGGGTTCCGGGAGGTAGGATTGACTATCTTGTGAGCATGTGTTATCGTTCTACGAGTTATTACCTTTTGGTCTTTGTAACTAATATCATCCTCTACATGTATTCCTTTCAGGTTGTGGTATGTGGCCTTTTACGAGATGGGAAAGTAAATTTCCACCCAAATGATGACGAAAAGCTCATGGAAACGGACAAAGTATTGTTTATTGCGCCCCTCAATTGGAAGAAGAAGCAACTTCTATATACAGACATGGAGATAGAGAACATTACAGTAGGTGAGCCTGATACTCGGAAGCAAGTGTTTGAGAAGAAAAGATCTCGGCTACAGAAGATTATAATGCGTCCTAGTAAGTCCTTATCAAAGGTCTGACTCCCAAATTCCCACCCAAACAATAATAATATTAGGCTTTTGAAACTTTCGAGACCACTGATTTTCATTTTAATGGTTCTTACACAGGGTTCAGATTCCATCAAAGGACCCAAAGAGTCTATACTTTTACTTGGTTGGCGTGGAGATGTTGTACATATGATTGAGGAGTTTGATAATTACCTTGGTCCAGGCAGTTCATTGGTATGCTCATATACCATTATCTCTGTTCGTTGGCTCTCACGAGAAGATTTGCTAATAATTTTTCCTTACACGCAGGAGATATTGTCGGATGTACCATTAGAGGACAGAAGAAGAGTGAGCGATGGTATAGGTTCAGGGAAAATCAAGAACATTCAAGTTTCACATAGGGTAAAAAAATTCATTTTTTTCTTTCAGTGGCATGAACAAGGATAGCTTCAAGGCCATTAGGTTGTTGATGTCTTTTGATCTTCTACAGGTTGGGAATCCTATGAACTATGAGACGCTAAAGGAAACTATAATGCATATGCAAAGTAAATATAGGAAAGGCGAAGATATTCCTCTGACCATCCTTGTGATATCGGATCGAGACTGGCTTCTTGGAGGTAAAGCATTCGGGATTAGTTCTTCGTCTTTGGCAATAATGATTAACACTTTAACAAATTAATTTGATGTTCTTTTAAAGATCCATCTAGAGCAGACAAACAATCCTCTTACTCTCTTCTCCTCGCCGAAAGCATCTGCAACAAGCTTGGAGTTAAGGTAATGTACTGACATTTTTCATCTCAGCCTTACTACTACATTGAATTACTAAACTTCATCTTACATACTGTTGTTTCTCTAGGTACAAAATCTAGCTGCTGAAATCGTCGACTCGAAACTCGGCAAGCAGGTATTGAAAGTCTTTTTTTTTATTTTTCTGCGCTCGTGGGTAAAAATTAAGTTACGTTGCTGAAACAATTATACAAAAAACCATGTAGATAACCAAAATCAAGCCGTCCCTAACACTTATAGCAGCAGAGGAAGTGATGAGCCTTGTAACAGCACAAGGTTCGTTTTTGTTTCTTCTTTATCTAACCGCAATCCAAACAGTAATAACACCATTTTTCTTCACAACCAGTTGCTGAAAACAGCGAATTGAACGAGGTGTGGAAGGACATTCTAAACGCAGAGGGTGATGAGATATACGTAAAGGTAAAAAAAGAAGTAGAAAAACACTCTCTTCCTTCAAATCTTTTTGCCACTGACTCTTCCAATATTCACAACCATTGTGGTCTGAAAATCTTGCGGTTGTTTGAGACACACAGGACATTGAGCTGTACATGAAAAACGGCGAGAACCCTTCGTTCATCGAGCTATCAGAGCGAGCTTGGCTAAGGAGAGAAGTCGCGATAGGCTACATAAAAGGCGGCAAAAAGGTATTCTGTTTTTTATTACTCTGCAATATACATACATTAAAGCTCTTCTCTCTTCATTAATATGTACATAACTCGGTTTCTTTTTGTTGTTGCAGATAATCAATCCGGTTCCAAAGACAGAGCCTCTCTCTCTCGAAATGACAGACTCATTGATTGTTATATCAGAGCTTGAAGGAGACCAACCCATCACACTATGAAAACTATATAGACATTGTCATTATTCCACATGTAACAGTTTCTTACACACCAAGCGACATTGGGGGCAAGGAGACTGACTCACAAATGCAAAGCATCAAAAATAAGTAGTTGATTTTTGTACAAAGAAACAAATCTCTTTTGTTCATTGGTCATCTTTTTTTGTTTTCTTTCTTAATTAAATAAAAGCCTAGCCTATGCTATATGTCTCCAACTCTAGGTTGTTTAAACTCCATGGTTACTCGCTCGAAGAGTCAGATTGTAAAACCTAATAAGAAGTTGGGTAAACTTGTCACACTATTCATGCAACAGAGATAAAACCAAAATCATATGCTGTGGATAGAAATTCGACTTGAAATCTGGTTCCTCTAAATAAAAACTTTAATATTGTTGAATCTCGCTGCAGTTATCATATAAAACGAAAACAAGATGACACAATTGATCGATTTAAGTCACGGGCTGGTAGCTAAGAGGATCCTTTCGATATCTTGCTGGCACTCACAATCTTGGTCTCTGGTTTGCAGCTGATAATTTTCTTACATTACACTTGTTTTTGATGCTGATTGGATTTGGACATGTGACAAGGACGATTCAACAGGTGCTCATCTTGTTTATGTTGGCAATCATCTCGTTTCTTGTTCTTCCAATAAATAAAAGACAGTTGCATGGTCTACTACTAAGGCTGAATACAAGTCAGTGGCCTCTACTGCATTAGAAGTTTAATGGGTAGCCTCTCTACTAAAAGAGATGGGGTTCCTTCTCCACGGTTATGATCTTGATATTCCAAGCTTTTAGGAGTTTCCTTCTTCATTCGATTATGTGCCTTGAGTGGTACGTAGTTTAAGAGTGTTTGTAGTGTCTAGAGTTTTTTATCAGGTAAATTGGGAAAAATGACGGAAGATGAGCAATTTAAGACGTAAGCCTATAGAAACGTTATATAAGTTTGACATTGGTTGAAATACTTTCCACCGATGGATCAAGCTCAAATTTGGAGTCACAATAGAGCAATGAGTTAACTTTCATTTAGAAGTAGTTTGAACATAAGCCAACGGTGAAATTAAACGTTATAACAATGTTTGTGAACATAAGTCAGTGTAACGCGCGAGCAGAAGAAGCATGCAGGGGGAACATGATTAGATGGCGATGGATCGAGACTAATTGACCTCAATAACAAAGATGATGTGCAAGAGATTTCCAGATTGACCGATATCGATCGATCCCCACCCTTGGGCTCGATCGGTCCATTTTCCAGACGAAAAAAAAGAAATTATGAACAATAAACCACCCATTATTTGAATGCCGGCTTTATCGGCGATCCTAACACCGCAAATGAGTTTTCTACAGAAGCATTATACTCTAATATGCCTCATCTGTTTTGGCAGCTACCACAAAACGAGGAAATGGCGATGTTCCGATGGATACTATGGTATATCTGGAAATCACGGAATGATAAGATATTCACAAATATAGATCGAGATCCCCGGTAAATACTCAAGGTAGTGAAGACAGAGGCCATAGCATGGGATTTGGCACAAGTGGAGGACCTGCAGATGGGACCACAACAAAGGTTGGAAGTAGTGGAACCACAAATTCACGCAGGACTAATATGTCAAACCGATGGTTCTTGGAAGGATACAGCCTAAATGCGGGACTGGGATGGTTTTGCCAAGGTATTGGCACGAATGTAACATCATGATATATCATGGTTTTTACCCGTTTTTGGACCATGATATAAGTGTTTTTATAGAGTCTTTTGGTACTTTTAGAGTCCTATTAGAGTCTTTACATGATAGAGTGCAAATAGAGCTTAAAAGGACATTCTGAAGCTTTTTGGAGCGTTTTGGAGAAGCAGCCGAAGTGATGAAGTCGGAGCCGAATTACACGCAAGGTGTCGATCGACACCTTCACCTTGTGTTGATCGACACCAATGAAGACCGCCAAGTTTCACGGACTTCCATCAGAAAAAGAAAATTGTCCCAAGTTTGAAAAAATTACAAGACTGTTCCTGACAAAAATTTTCCTCTATAAATAGTTTTCAGGCATTGTTTAGCCATAGACCTTATCATTATTTTCTGTTTTTGAGACTTAGAGAGAGATTGATCCTGAACTTTTGGGGAGACAATTCTAACTCATCTGAGCCAGATTTCGAACCCCT
>JAHZTW010000005.1:11584186-11603447 GCA_020283515.1 Alliaria petiolata | reverse complement strand
ACCATTCTTGGCTACAGCTGGAGCCATCATTGATGTGAGAAAGGGAAGAATTGCGCTGAATGTTGGTGATTTGGTGATGAATTTCGACATGGAGAAGCTGATGAAAAGGCCAACCATCGATGGACATACCTTCTATGTCGATTCACTCACCAACCTTGCTGAAGAAATATTCCATGAAGACCATCCAACGGATCCTTTAGAAAGATCATTGACAACGTCCACAACAGAAGCTGAGCACTTGGACGATGCCGCTGCAGGATACGTAAAGATGATGGATGCTAGTGAGCAAGTGCTGCAGTTAGTCGCATAAGAGGATTGGTGTCGATCGACACCATCACAAGGTGTCGATCGACACCATCACAAGGTGTCGATCGACACCACTTGTGTTGATCGACACCACTTGTGTTGATCGACACCAACGGAGGATCACGACGAAGCCAGCAAGCTCGACACAAGGAGCTCGACACCAAAGGCAAGTGTCGATCGACACCAGGAGGGTGTCGATCGACGCTCTTCTCGGACAACGCCAGATCAGCTCACATCAACGACAGTTGCAGAAAGAAGGGTCTACAAACCGAAGATTTCTTTCCCCTTGATACCAAAGAAGTCTAAGAAGGAGCTACTTGATGCCAGATGCAAGGCTATCATGGATAGACTAATGGTTGAAATCCCTTTGATGGATGCCATTAGAACCACTCCAGTGATTAAAAGATACTTGAAGTGGATGATGACCAAGAACATGGATATGGAGGAAGGAGTGATGATGATCTCAGAACAAGTCAGTGCTGTCATTCAGAACAGGCTCCCAGAAATACTCTCCAATCCTGGAAGCTTTGTTCTTGATTGTTCCATCTTCTCCGACAAGTTTGGGAGGTTTCTCTGCGATTTAGGCTCAAGTGTCAACTTGATGCCTCTTTCAGTTGTTCTAAGGCTGGATATGACGGATTTCAAAGCCACAAGAATCTCTTTGGTTCTTGCTGATCGTTCTGTGAGGATTCCTGAAGGTGTCTTGGAAGATGTTCCTATCAAAGTAGGAAATTGTTTGATTCCCACAGGCTTTGTGGTTCTAGCTTATGATGAGGAACCCAAAGACCTTCTCATTCTTGGCAGACCATTCTTGGCTACAGCTGGAGCCATCATTGATGTGAGAAAGGGAAGAATTGCGCTGAATGTTGGTGATTTGGTGATGAATTTCGACATGGAGAAGCTGATGAAAAGGCCAACCATCGATGGACATACCTTCTATGTCGATTCACTCACCAACCTTGCTGAAGAAATATTCCATGAAGACCATCCAACGGATCCTTTAGAAAGATCATTGACAACGTCCACAACAGAAGCTGAGCACTTGGACGATGCCGCTGCAGGATACGTAAAGATGATGGATGCTAGTGAGCAAGTGCTGCAGTTAGTCGCATAAGAGGATTGGTGTCGATCGACACCATCACAAGGTGTCGATCGACACTCTACGAAACATGCGAAAGGTGCGAAAGCTGAAACATCGGAAGACTGGAGTGAAGCTAAAGCTCCAAAAGTTGAGCTTAAACAGCTCCCTGTAGGGCTAAGGTACGCGTTTATTGGACCTAATTCAACTTATCCTGTTATTGTGAATGCTTCCTTAAACAATGCAGAGCTCACTTTATTGCTAAGCAAGCTGCGCAAATTTCGCAAGGCTCTTGGCTATTCTCTTGATGACATTTCAAGTATCTCACCAGACTTGTGCATGCATCGGATTCACCTCGAGGATGAGACGAAGTCATCAATTGAGCATCAAAGGAGGCTGAACCCGAACCTGAAAGAAGTAGTCAAGAAGGAGATCATGAAGCTCTTGGAAGCAGGGATCATCTATCCCATTTCGGACAATGCTTGGGTCAGTCCAGTTCATGTGGTCCCTAAGAAAGGAGGAGTCAGAGTGGTGAAAAATGAGAAAACGAGCTGATTCCTAGAAGGACTGTGACTGGACACATGATGTGCATAGACTACAGGAAGCTGAATACCGCGACCAGAAAGGATCACTTTCCTTTACCTTTCATCGATCAGATGCTGGAAAGATTGGCGAATCATCCCTACTACTGTTTCCTGGATGGCTATTCAGGATTCTTTCAGATTCCAATCCATCCAGATGATCAGGAGAAGACCACGTTTACATGTCCTTATGGTACATTTGCATATCGCAGAATGCCATTTGGACTTTGTAATGCTCCTGCAACTTTCGAGAGATGCATGATGTCAATCTTAACGGACATGATTGAGAAGTTTATGGAGGTCTTTATGGATGACTTCTCTGTTTACGGGTCATCTTTTAAAGGCTGCCTGGACAACTTATGCGCAATGTTGCAGCGATGTGAGGAGAAACACTTGGTCCTGAACTGGGAAAAGTTTTACTTTATGGTTCGAATGGAATTGTTCTTGGGCACAAAGTTTCAGCAGATGGAATCGCAGCAGACCGCGCTAAGATAAAGGTGATAACGACATTGCAAGCACCTGATTCTGTGAAATCGGTGAGAAGTTTTCTGGGTCATGCTGGGTTTTACAGAAGATTCATCAAGGATTTCAGCAAAATTGCAATGCCACTTACTGCTCTTCTCTGCAAAGACGTGAAATTTGAGTTCACAACAGAGTGCCATTCCGCCTTTGAACAGATCAAGCAAGCTTTGGTGAGTGCTCCGATTGTTCAACCTCCGGACTGGGATTTACCTTTCGAGGTAATGTGTGATGCCAGTGACTTCGCGGTAGGAGCTGTGTTGGGACAGAAGAAGGACAAGAAGCTTCATGCTATCTATTATGCCAGCCGAACGTTGGATAATGCCCAGAAGAATTATGCAACGACGGAGAAGGAACTTTTGGCTGTGGTGTTTGCCTTTGAGAAATTTCGACAGTACCTTGTTGGCTCTAAGGTAATTGTTCATACTGATCATTCTGCATTAAAGTACTTGATGCAGAAGAAGGATGCAAAGCCAAGATTGTTGTGATGGATTTTGCTTCTCCAAGAGTTTGACATTGAAGTGAAAGACAAGAAAGGAGTTGAGAATGGGGTAGCTGACCAGCTCTCAAGAATCATGATAGAAGATGACGTCCCCATTGATGATTTCTTACCTGAAGAGAACATCTACCTTGTTGAAACTCGTTTTCAAGCCACTACGTTTTCGGAGCAAAGCCCACTGTCGTTCGACACCAGGCGCGTGTCGATCGACACCAGGCGCGTGTCGATCGACACCCCGTCCCAAAGTTTGAAGATCCGCGACTCAATATCACGAGTATCGATCGACACCATCTATAGTGTCGATCGACACCCGACACCAACTGCGACATCACTTTACAAGATCTTCAACGAGTTGTTTCGACGACCCATTTTTGCTGTATCTGATACCAATCGACCGTGGTATGCTGACATTGTGAACTTCTTAGCTGCTGACATTGAGCCTAAACATCTCAAGGACTATGTGAAGAAGAAGTTCATGAGAGAGCATATGAGATACTATTGGTGTGCGTGCTGAATTTCACACAACAGATTATCTGTTAAGAAATTCAGAAGAGGACGCAAAGATTCTAAGTTAAAAACCGAAACAAAGATCCAAAGATGGAGTTTTATTAGATTTTCTCTGCGATAAGCTTTTGGGTACAAGTGTTTTTTTGCTAGGTCAAAACCTCTACCTCACAAACAAGTTAATGATCCTATTTATACATCTTTCTAAGCCGAATAAACGAAGATTTCAGGAATATTCTCCTAGATTCTTCTCGATCTCTTCTCTTGACGGCGCTCCTTCCCACAAGACGCCTAGGGTAAATGTTTCCTCGGATCTCTTCGTGGGCTCGGGCTTGTGGCCCAAAAGTTTTAATCTCGAGATCGGTTTTTGGACCTCGTCTTCGCTCAGCCCATAAACACTTCGGTTACGTTTGCTACCAGGTGTACCCGGTTTGGTTCGGTTCGTTTTGATTCTTCGTGCAAATTCTATGCCAAGGCATTCAGTCCGCACCATGCACAGAAAAAGCACCGAAATGATTGGCTCAGCGTAGTGCACGAGCTGTGCACGGTTCGTTTCCTCACACATTCCATGCACCGAGGCGCTTTAGCTCGGTCTTGTGCGCAAACTGTGCGCCGAGGTGTTTGCCTCATGCACAAACTGTGCGCCGGGGTGTTTGGTTTTGCCTCGTGCATAAACTGTGAGCCGAGGTGTTTAGTTTTGCTTCGTGCGCAAACTGTGCGCCGAGGCGTTTAGTTTTGCCTCGTGCATAAACTGTGCACTGCTCGTTTTCGTGCACATTCCATGCAGCGAGGCGCCCTAGCTCGGCCTCGTTTTCGTGCAGATTTTGTGCGGTCGAGAATGGTTTCCATACATAGCCATTTTCCTGATTGATATCGTCGGGGTGAAAACCGACCCCAACAGTTAGCCCCCCATCTCGTTAGACTCAGAAGTATGGATGACGAGGTGATTAGAGAGGCGAGATCAATCTCCCGAGGTAGTTTGGAGCTTTGTTCTCTAAGTCGAAGCGTTTGACTTTAGCTCGCTGCGATGCTTTGGCCTAAATGGCCGAGGCGTTTTTCAAGCCGAAGCGTCCACGACAGGCATCTTTCAAGCCGAAGCGTTCACGACCGAGGCATTTTCTGCTTATTTCTAGTATATTCACCCCGGTCCTCGAAGGACATTCATTCTCACCTCGGTGTCTAGCCAACATTTCACAAACTTGGGAACACTTAGGATTTGTTTTAGGATATCTCCTAATTCTCCGGAATGGGCCTGGGCCTTGACGGATCTGGGCTTTGAGAAGCCCATTATTCTCTTCGAAAATTGATTTCACCTCGGGAAGCGCAAACGTCTCGTCAATTTTGGCTATAAAAACCGAAGCTCCCCCTTAGTCCTTCATTATCTACAGTTCTCTAAAATTTCAAAGGTTCGTTTCTCTCTCTTCTCTCTCTTATCTCTAAGTTTATGTTCAGACTTAGATTAGGGTTTTCGCGATTTCTTCCGTACCGCCGTCGTCCGCCCTGAATTCCCGATCCGTCATCACCCTTGAATTCCCGCTGTCACCGTCTTGCTTCTCCGAGCCGAAGCGAGCCCCTGATCCGTTCTGGTCATAGCGAGGCGTAGTTTCTCCTTGCCGAGCCGATACTCTCATGTCTTCTCAGACCGAAACATTTTTTGCTTCTTCACGAGCCGAGGCGTTTCCCATCATCTCTCCTGACGTCGGAGGAGCACCGAGCATTGAAGATTCGATCGGCTCGATTAATTCTCCAACAGTTCGGGGCCGCAAGATAATTCGTTCTGAAGAATTCGGGAATTCTTCCGAGGCGGGTGACACTATGGATCAGCTTCTGAGTTCCGAGGCAAAAGGATCTATTAGCGAAGGAGCTCAGACAAGCGAGGCGATTTGTCCAGCGTCCCCAGCTGATAATAATCCATTCCAAATCGCCGAGGCATCACATATAAAACCCGAGGAGGATTGGAATTTTGATCCTGCCGAAGCGAGGAGGGAACTGGATTTCCTAATGAGCCTACAAAAAGTTCCGTCGAGAAAGCGAGCCATAAGGAAGAAGGTCGCGGATCCACCAGGTTCGACACTTTCTACCGCGGATAGTCTTTCAGACTTGAAGTTTATACTGCCCTCTTCATCGAACCGCGCAGATCGTCCCCCCAGGCCATTTCACCGTGTACGAAAGTTTCTTTTACGCGAGTTTGTTATGGTTCCCGATCCCGGGGTTAATCTTGGAGTATCTGTGGACATACGGGTTGGCCTTGGCTCAGTTAACACCCCGAGGTCTTAGACACCTGGTAGGCCTGACAGTGCTGAGCTACGAGTGTGATGTCGAGTTATCTTTGGCGCATCTCCTCAACTTGTTGAAAATTCGAAAGAATCCGAAATCCGAGACCTACTATGTTAGTAACAAGAAGAACAGACGGATTCTTCACAGTTTTCCTAGCAAGGATCCGGACTGGAACTCTCATTACTTTTATGTCCTTGTTGATGATGCCTCTGTACCACAAGACTGGATCGGGAAGATGAGGGCGGAATGGGGAAAAATTGGTAGCCAACCGAGGCTAAATTTCGAGGTTCTTGTTATCGAGGTTAATGGTGCTTCGCTAACGTATGTGTTTTCTTTTTTTTGTAGTTCGGCAGCTGGTGCTACGCCTACCCGAGGATTTATCTGACGTGATCAAGGCCTTTCGCGAGCGCAGAGTGCACTGGACGAGGAGTTTCACGCTTCAGAGAGTAGAACGCGCGCGAGCACATTATTTTGGTGCCGAGGTAGACTCGTCGGTTTCGCATTCTCCAGATATCGATCCGAGGCTGAATATGGCGGGAAAAATGACTTTCCGAGATAAAAAGGTGTTGGCTGCCAAGATGAGGGCCGGGGAGAGAGGTAGGGAGACCTCTGGCTCGAAGGAACCGAGCCAAACGTCTGCTGCTGCTTCTGTCGAACTGACCATCGAGCCTCCTCGGGATTCTTCCTCGGGGAAGGGGCTTGGTTTAAAATCAGCGCCGAGGCCTGAGGAATCCTCCCTATTGCGACACAAAGATAAGGCGAAGGAGAAGACCCCGACGCGAGACGAGAGGGTCGAAACCGGAAAGAAACCACCGAAGCGAAACGTTTCCGAGCGGGAAGGGCTCATTGATGTTGAGGGTTCGAAAAAGAGGATGAGGCGCGATGGTTCCGCTTTAGCCTTGGTTCCCACTTCTGCTCCTATCACAACCGAGGCGTCTGTCGACGAAGCTGCGGCCTCGGCCACGCTTTTTTCCAAGATAGTTCGCCGAGGTGATCACTTCCCGCCGCCTGATACTCTTACCAAGAGAAAGAAGTATGCCAGGATGGCTCTTAAGGGAACAAAGGTATATGGACCGATCTTTATTTACGCATGTTTATTGTTTGAGATGCTTGGTTGCTAATCCAAATTGTCTCTAGTTTATCGAGGCCGCAAACGAGGTGATCGCCGGGTACGAACAGGATGTGCGAGAGGATCAACGACGCCTGACCGAGGCGCGTCAGGATGTCATCGTTTTGAAATCAAAACTCGAGGAGGCAGAGAGCAAACATGCTGCCGAGCTGGAACGAGCCGAGGCTCGCCTGAAAAAACTCGAGGCGAAAAGAGATGACTTCAAATCGAAACGCGATAAGTCCGACAGCCTCGCTGTTCGTCTCAACGAGCAGAAGCTGAAGAGGGAGTCAAAACTCGCTTCCGTGAGGAACTAAAAGGTGGAGCTAGGACGAAGATTTTCGATCTTGCTCAAGTCGAGAGCAACCTACAGCTCATCGGGATCCTTCAAGGTGAAAATCCTCCCACTTTGGATGAGGAGAAAAAGACTTTGACTCAGTGGAAGAAGGAACTCGTGGATGCTGATGCGGAGTTCGAACGCCTCGCGACCGACCTTCGTGATGATCTCAAGCTGTCGCCGGTCTCGTCAGATTCCGGACCCCCTATCGTGGGTGGTGAATCGATCGAGCTCTTGGGCTCGAGAGTTGGCGTCATGGATCCAGCGGGGTCCAACGCCAACACTCCAGGGGTCGAGGCTTTGATCGCCGAGAAAGAGGTCGAGCCGGAGACCGCGCCATCTAAGAAGGGGTCCGAAGAGAAAGTCCCAGAAGTGTCCGGGGTTGTTTGAATGATTGATCGAACTTGTCTTGCACCGTCGCTTTTTTTTTTACTATTATCATTATATATATTTTATTTTATTTTTGGTGTTGTGTTGTGTGGCTCTTTACTCTGAACATGGCTCTTTTATTATTATCTGATTTTGAGATCTCGTTTCACTCTGATTCTTGGCGAACTGAAGTGCTCGGATAGTAGTTGTCTGTTTTATTAAGCGTAGGGTTAAACCAAAAGTGGATGTTCTCGTATAATCGTATGTTAATAAACAGTCGCGCATATCTTATGACAAAGGCGTTTAAGACCAGCGCTGCTTGGAAACGAGGCGTTTGCTGGGTTCGAGTTGGAATACCTTCGGTCTTTCTGTCCTTGATTGTGCACATCAAGTACGAAATACCCGAAGTGTTTTAAGGGACGAGCTGTGTCTACGCGAGCCGCAGTGTCTTGGTCGCAATTGACCTATGTAGCGTAAATGACCCGCGTTGCTGAGAAGCGAAGTGTTTGCTGGGTTTATGTTTGAACATGTACGGGTACCTCATATTCTACGACCATCCGTGATTATTATGTTCATGAGGTGTTTATCAGACCAACAATGCTTGGGACGAACTATTGTTGGGTTTAGGATGTTTTGCCACAGGTTTAGGACTTGCAAACCCAACTCGACTTACTTATCCGTTTTTCCGGCAGAACATAAAGAACATCGTATGGGATTTACCCAATGATGTTTGGCTGGGGTAAACCTAGCCATGATTTATATAGCGCGCTCTAATCCGTGGAGGATGTTTGAGAACTCCCTTTGCTTAATGAGAAAGCAGGAGTTGGGATCCGCGAAGGATGTAATAGTTCGTCCGTTGTGGCCAACAACCGACGAGGAAAATGTAGAGAACTTCGTTGAGGTGTGAGCTGAAAAGTTCTTTTTTTTTATTCAAGCGAAGTGATTACAAAGCGTGGGAGTATACGAGTATACGTACCCCCACCCCCCCCCCCTTTTTGGGAGGGGGGCAGTTGAACTCGTTATGATACGAGCTGCCTACGTACCCTTTTCGGGGATCAAACCGCCCCGTAGTTCATGATTTTGATAATGACTTAGAAGTAATAATTCTTAAGGTGTGTCGCGTTCCAGGATCTTGGTACTGGGATGTTAGTCGCGTTGTTAGCGAGCTCGTAAACGCCCGGACGGACTATTTTAGTGACTCGGTAAGGTCCTTCCCAGTTAGCTCCCAACTTGCCGGCATTTCTTTCGGCTGTGTTCTGGAAGACTTTTCGGAGGACGAGGTACCCTTCGTTGAATCGCCGGCTTCTTACGTCTGAGTTGTAGTACCTGGCCGTGGCCTGTTGGTAGTTCTGTATGCGGATGAGTGCTTGATCGCGTCGCTCGTTGATCAGGTCGAGGTCGTCCAAGAGCATTAGATGATTCAGGCCCTCTTGTCCAGGTAGGAGTCGTCTTCGGATTCCGGGAAAATCCACCTCAGGGGGAATCACGCATTCCGTTCCGTAGACAAGCGCGAAAGGTGTTTCGCCTGTTGCTCGTCTTGGGGTTGTCCGATGCGACCTCATGACTCCTTCAAGTTCGTCTGCCCATCGTCCTTTCTTTTCGTCGAGGCGTTTCTTCAGGCCGTCGAGTATGGTTTTGTTGGCCGCCTCGGCTTGGCCGTTACCTTGCGGATAATGGGGCGTAGATTTGCTCAGTCTTATCTTCCATTTTTCGCAGAAGGCTTCGAAATGAGCGGAGATGAATTGCGAGCCGTTCTCGGTCACGATCTCGTAAGGGACTCCATGGCGGCAGATGATGTGCTTCCACACAAAGTTTTCAACCTGGGCGTCTTTGATACTAGCGTAGGATTCCGCTTCAACCCATTTGGAGAAATAATCAGTTAGGACGAGGAGAAATCTTTTCTGCTTTAAACGGTGTAGCGGTCCGACGATGTCCATTGACCATCGCATGAAGGAATAAGGCGAGGAGATTGAAGACATCAGTTCTGTGGGCTGGTGCAGTGTAGGAGTGTGTCGTTGGCATTTCTCGCATTTGCGTGAAAAAATCTCGCAATCCTTCACCTTGGTTGGCCAAAAATACCCGTGGCGCTTGATCTTGACTGCCAATGATTTCCCGCCGGAGTGATTTCCGCACGAGCCAACGTGAACTTCTTCCATGATTTTTCTCGCTTCGGGGCCTTCGACACAGGCTATTAGTGGTCCCGAGAACCTCCATTTGAATACTTCGCTGTCTTGTAGGACATACCGAGCAGCTTGGGCTTTGAGTTTTCGAGCCGTCCATTTATCCGGCGGGACTTCTCCATCCATTATGTAGGTTCGGATAGGTCCCATTCATTCGTGGTCGCATCCGTATTTGTCCTCTTGTTGTTCTACCTCCGTTTGCGCCCGTGCTTCGTTGACAGCTGGTTCGGCTTCCTCAATGGGGTCGATCAGATTAATGGTCTCCGGGGTTTCGATGCTAGGACGTTCGATGAACTCTACCAGGATGACTCTCTTCAGGCCATGATCTGATGATGAGGCCAGAGCCGCCAGTGCGTCAGCTTCAGTGTTTTCGCCTCGTGGTATCCTCGTTAGTTCGAACTCTGGAAATTCTTTGGCGAGTGTTTGGACGACGTCCAAGTATGCTTCCATTCTTTCGTCTCTTGCCGTGTATTCTCCGTTAAAATGATTCCCACGAGCTGTGAGTCGCAAAAAACATGAATTTTCTGCACCTTGAGTCCCCTAGCCAACCTGAGACCGGCGATCAGGGCCTCGTACTCTGCTTCATTATTTGAGGCGTGAAAAGCCAGTCTGAAAGATTGTTCTAAGATTTCACCCGTGGGTGACGTCAAACGGATCCCGACTCCTGACCCCTGCTTGGATGACGAGCCGTCGACGTGGAGGATCCAGGTAGAGTCATGTGTTGGTTCGTCGACCCCTTCGGTTGGGAGTTCGATCAGGAAATCCGCCAATACTTGGGACTTTGCGCAAGTTTTACTCCTGTATTCAATGTCATATTCGCTGAGCTCCACTGCCCATTTCGCCAGTCTTCCGGATTGGCTCGGGCTATGCAATATGGCTCGCAGCGGGAAAGAGGTCAACACTATGATAGAGTGTGATTGGAAATACGGCCTGAATTTCCGGGCGGATGTTACTACTGCGAGTGCCAACTTCTCCATTTGTGGATATCGCGTTTCCGCATCGGCTAGGGTCTGACTTACGTAGAAAATCGGTTTCTGGTCTCCTCGCTCTTCTCGGACCAGGACTCCGCTTACCGCGGTAGCTGAGACGGCGATGTACAGATATAGCGGTTCTCCTTCGACGGGTTTTGCAAGTACAGGTGGGGTGGCGAGGGAAATTTTCAGCTCGTGGAACGCCGATTCACACTTCTCCGTCCATTAGAACTTTTTATTGCTCCGGAGGGTGTCGTAGAAAGGCAAGCATTTATCTGTTGACCTTGAGATGAAGCGATTTAATGCGGACCTATTTATGCCATTTGAATCAAGGAATCGATCTGCTTTGGGTTTGCTTCGATTCCTCGGTTCGTTACTAGGTATCCGAGAAATTCCCCCGAGGTTACCGCAAATTGGCACTTCGTCGGGTTGAGCTTCATGCTATGGCGGTTCAACTGAGCGAAACAATCTCTAAGATGAGCGACATGATCCTTCTCTTCAAGCGATTTCACCAGCATGTCGTCTATGTATACCTCCATGGTTTTTCCCAGTTGTGTAGCAAACATTTTGTTTACTAGCCTTTGATAGGTTGCTCTGGCGTTCTTGAGCCCGAATGGCATAACCTTGTAGCAGTAAATCCCCAGGTCCGTTATGAATGCTGTCTTTTCTCTATCGTCGGGATTCATCAGAATCTGGTTGTACCCAGAAAAAGCATCCATAAACGAAAGGAGTTTGTTGCCAGCCGTTGCTTCGGCGAGGCGATCTATGTGTGGCAGTGGGAAGCTGTCCTTTGGGCATGCTTTGTTAATATCCATGAAGTCGACGCAGATCCGCCACTTGCCATTCTTCTTCTTTACCACCACTGGATTTGCGAGCCAGTCGGGGTATTTCGCCTCGGTAATGGAGCCTACTTTCAATAGTCTGTTCACCTCGTCGTTGACTGCTTTTGCGCGTTTCGGTCCGAGCTTCCTTCTCTTCTGTCTCACCGGTTTAAATGTTGGATCGACGTTCAGCTCGTGGCAGGCGACATCGATACTGATCCCTGGCATGTCTTCTGCTGCCCATGCGAAGGTGTCGATATTTTCCTTCAAGAAGGATATTAGCTCGGTTTTCAAAGCTTCGCCTAGCTCGAACCCGATCTCTATGGTTCTTTCCGGATTCACCTCGTCTATGCATACCGAGATCACAAAGGCGCACCTCGGCTGCTCGCCTTCTTCCTCCAGCTTCTGTAATTGCTATAAAAGCCTCGATCGCCTCAGCTTTGCCTCCCGATCCGTTTTCATTTTTTTATGGTCCGTGTCCCCCTTCGTCTCGGTTTTAGGATTTTTGAGTTTGTGTTCGGCCATGAAACATATCCTGGACTCTTTTCGGCTTCCCCAGATCGTGTTTATCCCGTTCGGGCCGGGGAACTTTAGGCACAAGTGATAAGTCGAGGCAACAACTCGCATGTAGTTTATCTACGGCGTTCCCATGATGATGTTATAGATTGCTGGGCTATCAGTTACCGAAAAATCCATGATCCTGGTCACGTCTTTGGCTTGAACGGGCAGCTTAATTGTCCCTAGCGTCATTGTCGTATCTCCAGCGAAACCTGTCAGAGGACTTGGCGTTAACTTGACTTCGGACATGTCGATCCCCATTTTAGCTAGGGTATCTCGAAAAATAACGTCTACAGAACTCCCGGTGTCAATGAGGACCCTTGCCACGGCGTGATCTTTCACGGTTAGTTCGATAACGAGCGGGTCATTGTGTGGCCTGTCGATGCCCGTGGTTTCTCTTTCTTCGAAGGTGATAATATTGTTTGAACTTGTTGTTGGTGCGGACCAATTGATGCTAGCGTCGGCTCGTCGTTGGAAAGATTTGATCGCATAGATAGTGTCTCGGCAATACTGTGATCCGCCCATTATCATGTTTATTCTCTGGCGAGAACCACCAGATTCTGAGGTGTTATTGTTTTTTCTTCCTCGCTTCGGCGGGCCACCTAGTCGGGCTTCTGATTCAGGTTCTTCCTGCTCGGCGTCGGCGAGCTTCTCGTGCTCAAGATCCTTTACACTGACCGAATTTTTGAGATCCCCGACTAAGAATTTTGCCCTAAGTTTGTCTCCCAAACTTCGGTATTTGGCTGTTAGGTGTCCGTATGTCTTATGGATTTCACAGTAGGCCTTCTCCTCGTACGAACTCGAGTTTCTCGTCCATGTATTTCCGTTCGTTCTTCCTCGGCCTCGTCCAGCCTCCTGCTCAGCGCTGATCTGGTAGTTGTGCGCTCCGCTGAGGCTCGGTCCCTCGTGATGAACATAAGTGCTGCTCGGTTGATTCCTTGAATGGCTCGGCTGACTTGGTGCCACTTGATTTTTGTTTCCCGATTTCGCTGATCCGAAACGTTGGTCCAAGACTCGGAATTCTTCCTCCTCGTGTATGAAGTCTGCTGCTTGATGCATGGCATCCTGGATCGTTTGGGGTTTGTTTCGCCCGATTTCCTTTCTGAATTCCGATTTATACCATATAGACTTTTTCAAAGCCATGATCGCTCCTTTGTCGCTTATGTCTCCAACTTTTGACATTACGGCTTTAAAGCGTCCCATGAAAGTTCTTAATGGCTCGGTCGGGCCTTGGGACAGCGTCCAGAGATCGGCGTCAGATACGCCTCGGTTCATGAACATGGAATACTGTTTCATAAATTCGGTGCACAGGTCTTTGAAATTGCCGATCGAATCTCGTTCGAGTCTGGAGAACCATTCGAGGGCTGGTCCTCGAAGGTTTTTAACGAAGAGGAGTCAATAACCAGCATCTCGCTCACTCTCTCTGAGGTTGGATCTCCCCATTGCCGTACGGAACATCCTGATATGCTCCTTGGGATCTGTCGTTCCTTCTTAGATGGGGAGATGCATTTTCCCGGGATCTGATACCCTTGCTTCCGTTATTTGTGCCGTGAAAGGCGTCATCTGGGCTTCTTCAAGCATAAGATCGATCTCGGGTGCCGCGCTTGTTGCTTTGTGTACTTGCGACCGGATCGCTTTGACCTCGGCATTTGCCCGAGCCAAATCGGCTTGGATTTTGTCAAGCACGCTGCCTCGGTTTGCGGAGTTGAGTTCGGCAAAGCGGTTTCCGTTCGCCCTTCGGGATTCGTCTCGGTAACGTGCCTGCTCAACCCACATGAGATTTTCTTCTTCCTCGGTCATATCTTGCTCTTGTTCCGAGCCGAGAGCTTCTCCCCACAATCCTGCTTGTCGTGCCGAGACGACAGTCGCGTAGGTTCGTTGGGGGGCTTCGTCAACTTGAAGATCTCCTCGTCCAAAAATTCCTCTTCGGTTTAGGCAAGGTGGCTCGACGATGTTGGTTCTTATTGCCGCGGGTGTTTGCTCCCCTGAGGTCTGCTGTGGCCGGAGGGTCCCCGAGCCTCCTGCTCGGTTGTTGTTCGCACTCGGAGTCAAGTTATTAAGCATCGTCGGGTTGAGGCCATGTCTCCTGAGTCTGCCGAGGGGGTTCATCATCGGAGTTAGGCTCCCCGTTGTTAAGCTTTCCAGGGTTTTTCCCTGCTCCGTTGTCTTCCTTGTAAGCGCCGTCATCATGTCTTTCATCTCGGCCAGGGCTGCCGAGATAGTCTCGACTTGCGGTGGGGTCTGCAACACAGCTTGGATCGTCGTGTTTCTAGCGGGGGGATTCGTACCGGTGCTGGCGAGATTATCTGCTTCGGTGGTGTTGGCGAGGTTCGCCGCTTCGGTGGTGTTGGCGAGGTTCGCCGCTTCGGTGGTGTTGGCGGGGTTCGCCGCTTCGATGGTCATCTCTTCGGATCCGGTGTGCGTCGGTCCTCGGTCTAAGAATTATTTATTCCCCCTCCTTCTAGCGTTAAACTGTGCGTGCTGGATTTCACACAACAGATTATCTGTTAAGAAATTCAGAAGAGGACGCAAATATTCTAAGTTAAAAACCGAAACAAAGATCCAAAGATGGAGTTTTATTAGATTTTCTCAGCGATAAGCTTTTGGGTACAAGTGTTTTTTTGCTAGGTCAAAACCTCTGCCTCACAAACAAGTTAATGATCCTACGACTAAACGAAGATTTCGGGAATATTCTCCTAGATTCTTCTCTATCTCTTCTCTTGACGGCGCTCCTTCCCACAAGACGCCTAGGGTAAATGTTTCCTCGGATCTCTTCGTGGGCTTGTGGCCAAAAAGTTTTAATCTCGAGATCGGTTTTTGGGCCTCGTCTTCGCTCAGCCCATAAACACTTCGGTTACGTTTGCTACCAGGTGTGCCCGGTTTGGTTCGGTTCGTTTTGGTTCTTCGTGCAAATTCTATGCCAAGGCATTCAGCCCGCACCATGCACAGAAAAGCACCAAAGTGATTGGCTCAGCGTAGTGCACGAGCTGTGCACGGTATGTTTCCTCACACATTCCATGCACCGAGGCGTTTTAGCTCGGTCTTGTGCGCAAATTGCGCGCCGAGGTGTTTGCCTCGTGCACAAACTATGCACCGGGGTGTTTGGTTTTGCCTCGTGCACAAACTGTGAGTCGAGGCGTTTAGTTTTGCTTCGTGCGCAAACTGTGCGCTGAGGCGTTTAGTTTTGCCTCGTGCACAAACTGTGCACGGCTCGTTTTCTTGCACATTCCACGCAGCGAGGCGCCCTAGCTCGGCCTCGTTTTCGTGCACATTTTGTGCGGTCGAGAATGGTTTCCATACTTAGCCATTTTCCTGATTGATCTCGTCGGGGTGAAAACCGACTCCAACAATTGGGATGAACCTCATTTGTATAAGCATTGTTCAGACAATTTTACCGAAGATGCATAGCAGAGAGTGAGGTTCGAGATGTGCTTTTCCATTGTCATGATTCTGAGTATGCTGGACACTTTGCAACCTTCAAGACAGTATCCAAGGTTCTTTAAGCAGGCTTTTGGTGGCCTACTATGTTCAAGGATGCACATCTGTTCATCACTCAATGCGATGTTTGCCAACGGAGAGGAAATATCACCAAGGGACATGAGATGCCACAGAACTTCATCCTTGAAGTTGAAGTCTTTGATTGTTGGGGTATCGATTTCATGGGCGCCTTTTCTTCATCTTTTGGGAACAATTACATCTTAGTTGCTGTGGACTATGTCTCCAAATGGGTAGAAGCAATTGCTTCTAGAACCAATGATGCTGCGGTGGTTCTTAAGCTATTTCGAACCATCATTTTCCCAAGATTTGGAGTGCCTCAGATTGTTATAAGTGATGGTGGTTCTCACTTCATTAACAAGGTTTTCAACAAGCTGCTGAAGAAGCATGGTGTTCAACATCGTGTGGCTACTCCTTATCATCCCCAAACGAGTGGACAAGTCGAAGTCTCCAAAATACAGATCAAGCAAATCCTGGAGAAGACAATGGGAAAGACAAGGAAAGATTGGGTCGCGAAGCTGGACGATGCACTTTGGGCTTACATAACTACTTACAAACCACCACTTGGGACTACACCATTCCAGCTGCTCTATGGCAGAGCGTGCCATCTTCCAGTAGAGTTGGAACACAAGGCACATTGGGCTATCAAGAAGATGAATTTCGACTTGAAGCCTGCTGTTGAAAGGCACCTAGTACAGCTTAATGAGCTCGACGGACTTCGCTATCATGCCTATGAGAACTCAAAGATCTACAAAGAAATGACTAAGGCATATCATGATAAGAAGATCGTCTCGAGACAGTTCGAACCAAATGATCAGGTACTTCTGTATAACTCTCGTTTACAATTGTTTCCTGGTAAATTGCGTTCACGTTGGTCAGGTCCTTTCACCATCAAAGAAGTCAGACCATATGGAGCAATTGTCTTGACAAACTCCAAAGGAGAAGAGTTCATTGTGAATGGGCAAAGGGTGAAACACTATTGGGCTCAAGCCGAGATTCCAGCAGGACACATTGTGTCTCTGGAAGATGCACCAACTGCCTAAACGCGTGAACAGTCAAGCTATTGAAGTTATACGAGCGCTTGGTGGGAGGCAACCCACTAGTAAGTATTTATTTTATTTTGGTTTTGGTTTTACTAATATTTATTTGCTTTTTAAATAAAAAAAAAGTAATAAAAAAAGGAAGTGGGCACGACCAAACCAAGTGTCGATCGACACCCCCTTGTGTCGATCGACACCACCACGGGACGAAGGTAAGTCTTCAAAACCTCGACTTTTTCTTCTTTTCCTTCATGATTTCAAGACCGAGCCTTAGAGAAAATTTTCCCCCAAATCACTTTTCCATTTCTCAACGGAATTGAGTGATTCTAAGGCCCAATCCGTGCGGATTTCATCCCTCTTTCATTATCCATTGACCATTTATTCGATCTGCCAAGGTATGTTCTTCAAATCTCCCAATTTCATTTTCAACCCCAAGGTGAAAAATCTCTAATTTGACCCATTTGGCTTGATTTCTTGATTGAATGATGTTTATTTAGGTTGAATACCATGATTTAGATCATTACCAACTGATTTCCATCCCTCATTTGCATAAAATCGAAATTTTTGAAAATTTTAAAATTGATGAAGCATATTGCGAATTTAGGGTTTTTCTTGGGTTTTATGGTTTAGGCTTGGTCGATTCATGATAATGAGATTGTATGAACTGATAATTTATGCACAATTGGGGATTAGATGATGATTTCGGGTGTATTTGACGATACAAGCATGGTGTCGATTGACACCACCTTGTGTCGATCGACACCCGTCCTGTATCGACACATTGAGTTTCATTTGTCAGAATTTGGATTTGATTTTGTTTTCTTTTTTTCTTGCAGATGCCTACAAGGACTAAGAGACCAAGGGAAACTGAAGCGTCCGCCTCTGGGACTACTAATGATGCACCGATTCCCTCTCTTCGTCCTTTGCAAAAACGTGAAGGCGCGAGAATTCAGATGCGACAGAACTGGGAAGATTCGCCAGTAAAAGAGGTGGCTCAAGACGAGTGTGTCTATCGAGACATCAGTGAGGAATGGGATGAGTATGACACGCTGTTCTACAATGCGTGGCTGAAGGTGGATGTCACACCGACTCGTTTTGCACATGGGAGGACTATGACAGAGCTGGACATCAAAGATGACGTCCTGCAGTTGCTGAGCAGAGCTGGGATGGAAACCATGGCTACGAGGCAGTACGATCTCTGTCCCGATCTGGTCCGCCAATTCATCTCCACCGCTCGAGTCTACTACAAGAACGAGATAGTGAGGAACGCCTTGGAAGGGACATTGACCTTCCTAATCCGTGGGATTCGCTACAGGATTCCACTTCCCGAGCTCTGTGGCATCTACGATTTTTGAGGACGAGCATGCCACTGGTGTTTCTCTTCCTCAGCAGCTTCCAGATAACCAAGACTTCTGGTCACACTTTGGGAATGGGAGTTATGACTCTAAGACTTCCTCACAGACAGACATTCGCCATCCTACCTTTCGCTATCTTGTTCGTCTATTTGCTACTACACTTCTGTGTAAGCATGAGCCAGGGAAGATGCGCGTGGCTGAGTTAGTGCTGCTGTATCATACACTTTGGTCTATCGTTTACGAGGAGTCCGGGTTGTCAGAGAGGGTCAACCTCGGTGCTGTATTCGCTCATCATTTGGTCTCGCTAAAGACGAAGCCTTTTGCTGGATGATATATCATGGTTTTTACCCATTTTTGGACCATGATATAAGTGTTTTATAGAGTCTTTTAGTATTTTTAGAGTCCTATTAGAGTCCTTACAGGATAGAGTGCAAATGGAGCTTAAAAGGAGATTCTGAAGCTTCTTGGAGCGTTTTGGAGAAGCAGTCGAAGTGATGAAGTCGGAGCAGATTTATACGCACAGTGTCGATCGACACCATCACTGTGTGTCGATCGACACCAATCAAACCGACCAAAGGATTGCGACTTTCATCAGAAAAAGGAAATCAACAAAAGTTTTGAAGAATTACAAGATTGCCCCTCACGAAAATCCTCTTCTATAAATAGTTTTCAGGCATTGTTTAGCCAAACACCTTATCATAATTTTCTGTTTTTGAGACTTAGAGAGAGATTGATCCTGAGCTTTTGGAAAGACAATTCTAACTCTTCTGAGCCAGATTTCGAACCCCTGTATCATTCTTTATTCTTTTATGCAATTTATTTCAGTCATGATTTGTGCATTCATCTCTATGTCTGAGTAGTTTGCTAGTTAGGTTAGGGTGATTTAGGGTTGATGATGAGTTTGTAGAATTATTATCTTGTTAGGAAAATCACTTGGATCTTCATCTTGATTTGTGCTTATATTGATTTTTTACTTGATCACTTAGAAATCAAACCCTAGGTTGTTTAATAGATGCGAGAGCATTATTGATAACTTGACCTAATCATAGATGAGCAAAATATCTATTCGCAAAGAGATTTGGTTTAGGTATTTTGTGAACAATCGAACCTGTTTTTAATGCTTGTCTTAATTGTTTGAATTCGCAAAGAGATTTGGTTTTCATGAATTTAGGCATAGATAACTTCTGCAACGAGAGTTGATTAGTTTTAAACTAGTGTTTCGAGTTCTAGACGGATCTTCATAATTTCCTGACAATATAATAT
>JAHZTW010000005.1:11566458-11581589 GCA_020283515.1 Alliaria petiolata | reverse complement strand
AGATAATCTTCGCAGCGAGAGTTGGTTGATTTTACATTAGTGTTTCGAGTTCTAGAACAGTTCTTTATAATTCCTAACATTCTGTCTAGACCTGCAATTTAGATCACCTGAGAATTTCTCTGAACCTAGCGTTTCGTCTCCTGAACTTACACCGTTTTAAATTGCTTTCTGTGTTTTAAATTTCATCTTTCTTCCTAGCTTAATTCGAATTTAGAAAACTGCTGTGTTACTATCCCTTCTCTGTGGATTCGATCCCTAAGTACTACAACTGATCTCTTAATTTGAGAGAGTTGCTTAGGGTAAATTTGACCCATATCAGTAGACTTCAATGGGAAGATCGATTCACTGTACCAGGACCTGAACGGGAAGATTGAGGGCTTGACCGCTCATATAAAGAAGCTAGACACTCAAGTTGCCTAGACTGCAGGAGCTGTTAATAGACAAGAAGGATTTCTTCCAGGAAAGACGGATACCAATCCAAAACGCCATGTGAATGCTATCACATTGAGAAGTGGGAAGAACCTTCAACCTGTTCAGAAAAAGGGTATTAGTGCTCAGGAATTCGAGGAGCTTGAAGATGTTGAAGATGAAGAAGTTACTGCTGCGGAACCAGTGTCGATCGACACCAGGAGGGTGTCGATCGACGCTCTACTCAGAAAACACCAGATCAGCTCGCATCAACAAAGGTTGCAGAAGAAAGGGTTTACAAACCGAAGATTCCTTTCTCCTTGATACCAAAGAAGTCTAAGAAGGAGCTACTTGATGCTGGATGCAAGGCTATCATGGATAGACTAGTGGTTGAAATTCCTTTGATGGATGCCATTAGAACTACTCCAGTGATAAAAAGGTACTTGAAGTGGATGATGACCAAGAACTTGGATATGGAGGAAGGAGTGATGATGATATCAGAGCAAGTCAGTGCTGTCATTCAGAACAGGCTTCCAGAAAAACTCTCCGAACCCGGAAATTTTGTTCTTGATTGTTCCATCTTCTCAGACAAATTTGGGCGATCTCTCTGCGATTTAGGCTCAATTGTCAACCTGATGCCTCTTTCAGTTGCTCTCAGGCTGGATATGACGGATTTCAAAGCCACAAGGATCTCCTTAGTCCTTGCTGATCGTTCTGTAAGGATCCTTGAAGGTGTCTTGGAAGATGTTCCTATCAAAGTGGGAGATTGTTTGATTCCCACTGACTTTGTGGTTCTAGCTTATGATGAGGAACCCAAAGACCCTCTCATTCTGGGCAGACCATTCTTGGCTACAGCTGGAGCCATCATTGATGTAAGAAAGGGAAGAATTGCGCTGAATGTGGGTGACCTGATAATGAATTTCGACATGGAGAAGCTGATGAAAAGGCCAACCATCGATGGACATACCTTCTACGTCGATTCACTCACCGACCTTGCTGAAGAAATATTCCATGAAGACCATCCAACAGATCCTTTAGAAAGAGCATTGACGACGTCCACAACAGAAGCTGAGCACTTGGACGATGCCGCTGCAGGATACATAAAGATGATGGATGCTAGTGAGTAAGTGCTGCAGTTAGTCGCACAGGAGGATTGGTGTCGATCGACACCATCACAGAGTGTCGATCGACACTCTGCGAAGGCTGTAACATTGGAAGACTGGAGTGAAGCTAAAGCTCCGAAAGTTGAGCTAAAACAACTCCCTGCAGGGCTATGGTACGCTTTTCTTGGTCCTAATTCAACTTATCCTGTCATTGTGAATGCTTCCTTAAACAATGCAGAGCTCACTTTGTTGCTAAGCAAGCTGCGCAAATTTCGCAAGGCTCTTGGCTATTCTCTTGATGAAATTTCAGGTATCTCACCAGACTTATGCATGCATCAGATTCACCTTGAGGATGAGACGAAGTCATCGATTGAACATCAAAGGAGGCTGAATCTGAACCTGGAGGAAGTGCTCAAGAAATAGATCATGAAGCTATTGGAAGCTGGGATCATCTATCCCATTTCAGACAGTGCATGGGTCAGTCCGATTCACGTGGTTCCTAAGAAAGGAGGAGTCACCGTAGTAAAGAATGAGAAGAACGAGCTGATCCCTATAAGGATTGTGACTGGACACAGGATGTGCATAGACTACAGGAAGCTGAACGCCGCAACCAGAAACTATCACTTTCCTTTGCATTTCATCGATCAAATGCTGGAAAGATTGGCGAATCATCCCTACTACTGTTTCCTGGATGGCTATTCGGAGTTCTTCCAAATTCCAATCCATCCAGACGATCAGGAGAAGACCACGTTTAAATGTCCTTATGGTACATTTGCATATCGTAGGATGCCATTTGGATTTTGTAATGCTCCTGCAACCTTCCAGCGATGCATGATGTCCATCTTCACAGACATGATTGAGAAGTTTATGGAGGTCTTTATGAATGACTTCTCTGTTTATGGGTCATCATTTTAAGGCTGCCTGGACAACTTATGCGCAGTATTGCAGCGATGTGAAGAGAAGCGTTTGGTTCTAAACTGGGAAAAGTGCCACTTTAAGGTTCAAGATGGAATTGTACTTGGGCACAAAGTTTCAGCAGAAGGGATCGCAGCAGACCGCGCCAAGATAGAGGTAATGACGACGTTGCAAGCACCTGATTCCGTGAAATCAGTGAGGAGTTTTCTGGGTCATGCTGGTTTCTACAGAAGATTCATCAAGGATTTCAGCAAGATCGCAAGACCACTCACCGCTCTTCTCTGCAAAGACGTGAAATTTGAGTTCACAACAGAGTGCCATTCAGCCTTTGAACACATCAAGCAAGCTATGGTGAGTGCTCCGATTGTTCAACTTCCGGACTGGGATTTACCTTTCGAGGTGATGTGTGATGCAAGTGACTTCGCGGTAGGAGCTATGTTGGGACAGAAAAAGGACAAGAAGCTTCACGCTATCTAATATGCCAGCCGTACATTGGATGATGCTCAGAAGAATTATGCAACAACGGAGAAGGAACTTTTGGCTGTGGTCTTTGCTTTTGAGAAATTTCGACAATACCTAGTTGGTTCTAAGGTGATTGTTCATACTGATCATTCTGCATTGAAGTACTTGATGCATAAGAAGGATGCAAAGCCAAGACTGTTAAGATGGATTTTGCTTCTCTAAGAGTTTGACATTGAAGTCAAAGACAAGAAAGGAGTTGAGAATGGGGTAGCTGACCATCTCTCAAGGATTAAGATAGAAGATGACGTCCCCATTGATGATTTCTTGCCTGAAGAGAACATCTATCTTGTTGAAACTGGTTTTCAAACCACTACGTTTTCGGGACAACGCCCAGTGTCGATCGACACCAACTGCGACATCACTTCACAAGATCTTTACCGAGCTGTTTCGGCAACCAATTTTTGCTATATCTGACACCAATAGACCGTGGTATGCTGACATTGTGAACTTCCTGGATGCTGACATGGAGCTTAAACATCTCAAGAACTATGAGAAGAAGAGGTTCATGAGAGAAAATAGAAGATATTATTGGGATAAGCCTCACTTGTATAAGCATTGTTCATACAATGTTTACCGGAGATGTATCGCAGAGAGTGAAGTTCGAGATGTGCTTTTCCATTGTCATGGTTCTGAGTATGCTGAACACTTTGCTACTTTCAAGACAGTGTCCAAGGTTCTTCAAGCCGACTTTTGGTGGCCTACTATGTTCAAGGATGCACAGCTGTTCATTACTCAATGTGATGTTTGTCAAAGGAGAGGGAAGATCAGCAAGAGACATGAGATGCCACAAAGTTAAAGTCTTTGACTGCCGGGGAATTGATTTCATGGGTCCTTTTCCACCATCTTTTGGGAACAAGTACATCTTGGTTGCTGTGGACTATGTGTCCAAGTGGGTGGAAACAATTGCTAGTCCAACCAATGATTCATAAGTGGTGTTGAAGCTGTTTCGCACAATCATTTTCCCAAGATTCGGAGTGCCTCGGATTGTTATAAGTGATGGTGGTTCTCACTTTATTAACAAGGTTTTCAAAAAGCTGCTTCAGAAACATGGTGTTCAACACTGTGTGGCCACTCCTTATCATCCTCAGATAAGTGGACAAGTTGAAGTCTCCAACAGACATATCAAGCAAATCTTGGAGAAGATAGTGGGCAAAACAAGGAAGGATTGGGCTTACAGAACTGCCTACAAAACGCCACTTGAGACTACACCATTCCAGCTACTCTATGGCAAAGCATGCCATCTTCCAGTGGAGTTGGAACACAAAGCACACTAGGCTATCAAGAAGATGAATTTCGACTTGAAGCCTGCTGCAGAAAGGCGCCTAGTACAACTCAATGAGTTAGATGAACTTCGCTATCATGCTTATGAGAACTCAAAGATCTACAAAGAAAGGACTAAAGCATACCATGATAAGAAGATCGTCTCCAGACAATTCGAACCAAATGATCAGGTACTCCTGTATAACTCTCGTTTGCAATTGTTTCCTGATAAATTGCGTTCACGTTGGTCAGGTCCCTTCACCATCAAAGAGGTCAGACCATATGGAGCAATTGTGCTGACAAACTTCAAAGGAGAAGAGTTCGTTGTGAATGGGCAAAGGGTGAAACACTATTGGGCTCAAGCCGAGATTCCAGCAGGACACATTGTGTCTCAGGATGATGCACCCACCGCCTAAACACATATACAGTCAAGCTATTGACGTTAAACGAGCGCTTGGTGGGAGGCAACCCACTAGTAAGTATTTATTTTATTTTCATTTTGGTTTTACTATTACTTATGTGCTTTCTATTATAAAAAAAAAACAAAAAAAAATAGAGGAAGTGGGCACGACCAAACCATATGTCGATCGACACCCACTTGTGTCGATCGACACCACCACGGGACGCAGGTAAGTCTTCAAAACCCCGAATTTTTCTTCTTCTTCCTCGTACTTTCAAAACCGAGCCTTCGAAAAAAGTTTCCCCCAAATCACAACTTTTCCAGTTCTCAACGGAATTGAGTGATTCAAAGCCCTAAACCGTGCGGATTTTCATCCTCTTTCATTATCCATAATCCATTTGTTCGATCTGCCAAGGTATGTTTTTCAAATCTCCCAATTTCATTTTTGACCCTAAGGTGAAAATTCTCGAATTCGACCTATTTAGCTTGATTTATTGTTTGAATGATGCTCACTTAGATTGTCTACCATGATTTAGATCATTACCCAACCAATTTTCATCCTTTAATTTGCATAAATTGAAATTTTTTGAAACTTTAAAAATTGATGATGCATGTTGCGAATTTGAGATTTTTCTTGGGTTTGATGGTTTAAATTTGGTCGATTCATGATACTGAGATTGTTTGCAAGGATAATTGATGCACCATTGGGTTTAGGATTATGATTTGGTGTCGATTTGAAGTTACACGCAAAGTGTCGATCGACACCACCTTGTGTCGATCGACACCAGTGCAGGATCGAATTTGAGCACCAATTTTGCAGACGTTGGATTTTGATTTTGGTTCTTACTTTGCTTGCAGATGCCTCCAAAGACTAAAAGATCACGGGAAACTGAAGCGTCAGCTTATGGGACTACTAATGATGCACCAACTCCCTCTCTTCCTCCTTGGCCAAAACGTGAAGGCGCGAGAATTCCGATGCGACGGAACTGGGAAGATTCGCCAGCAAAAGAGGTGGCTAAAGACAAGTGTGTCTATCGAGACATCAATGAGGAATGGGATGAGTATGATACGCTGTTCTACAATGCGTGGCTGAAGGTGGATGTCACACAAACTCGTTTTGCACATGAGAGGACTATGACAGAGCTGGGCATCAAAGATGACGTCCTGCAGTTGCTGAGCAGAGTTGGGATGGGAACCATGGCTACGAGGCAGTACGATCTCTATCATGATCTAGTCCGCCAGTTCATCTCCACCGCTCGAGTCTACTACAGGAACGAGATAGTGAGGAATGCCTTGGAAGGGACATTGACCTTCCTAATCCGCGGGATTCGCTACAGGATTCCACTTCCAGAGCTCTGTGGCATCTACGGTTTTGAGGACGAGCATGCTACTGGTGTCTCCCTTCCACAACAGCTTCCGGACAACCAAGACTTCTGGTCACACTTTGGGAATGGGAGATATGATTCTAAGACCTCCACGCAGACAAACATTCGCCATCCTACACTACGCTATCTTGTTCGCTTGTTTGCTACTACACTTCTGTGTAAGCATGAGTCAGGAAAGATGCGCGTGTCTGAGTTAGTGCTGCTTTATCTTGAACTTGGGTCTATCATCTACGAGGAGTCTGGGTTGATAGAGAGGGTCAACCTCGGTGCTGTATTTGCTCATCATTTGGTCTCGCTGAAGACGAAGCCTTTCATTGGAACCAAGACCAAACCTGAGACTGTTGGTAGCCTTCTTACTCCCATCTTCCAGCATTGCGGGATAGACACTAGCAGCTACACCATTGATACATCACGAGCTTGGGTTGATATGGATTACTTGAGGAGAGCTACTTGGGTGAAGCCCGAGAAGCTATGGTCTTTCACTAGCCCGCGAGCTGAGCAGCTTCTGGTCCAGTTACCTAACAGGGACCTTACACACATCACCGGCAATATAGATCGCCTCGCCTTCCAGCCCAGTCCGACCTTACTGCGGACAAGTCCCGTCGCCAGACGCAAAGGTGCTTCTTCCCGCGCTGCAGCTTCTGCCGCAGAGGATGCACCAGCTGAGGATCTTCCACGAGCTTCATCTTCGAGGCGCATCAGAGCCCCACTGTTTATTGGTCCTCATCACCTCCCAGATGCTCCTGAGATTCCTATGGAGCAAGCTGCTTTTCAGAGATATGTGGTCTAGAGCTTTCAGGCCATTTGGAACGCCATCGCAGTTGTGTCTAACTGCGGTTGCGTCCGTCCACGTACACCACCACGATCTTCACCACCACGCTCTGATGAAGAGTAGTATTTACAACATCCTGGTTTAGTATTTCTTTCTTGAGTCATTTTTTCATTTTTTTTGAGTCGGCTTTTGTTTCCATTTGCTTTAGTACTTTCTTTCACAACTTGTTGCATTCTTTGAGATTATGAGATTATGTTGTGCTCTTAACGTTTTGTTTAAGTTTTCTAACAGCTTGGATGACTCTAACAACAATCTAACTTGACAACATTCATGTTCATGAAAAGAAACTCTGCTTTCTAACCGAGTGTCGATCGACGCTGCACGCAGGGTCAGGTAATCCATTTTCTCTTGATTCTGTAATGGTTTTAAAACACATTTTTTCTGTCCACACTCATTCTTAATAACACTGGGGTCAGTGTTATTCAAGTCTGGGGGAGGTAGTTGCTAACATTGTGTTTTGTTTTGAGAGTCAGTTGAGTCTGTTGAAAATTTGTTTTATTGAGTCAAAACCAGTTGAAACTTTCAATTTTTCTTGGAACTAACCACATAATGTTGACACTTGAAGGACCATTGCTATAGTAGTTAATTTCAGGTCTTGCTAAGTAGAAAGCTGCAAGTGGATCAATCTAACAGAGAGGGTTCAGATTCCTTTATAGAACTAGGTATGCACTGAACTTGATTCCTCTTTCAGCTCTGAACAAGATAAGCAAGTTGCAGTCTCTC
Organism: Alliaria petiolata; assembly: GCA_020283515.1. Classification (NCBI taxonomy): domain Eukaryota; kingdom Viridiplantae; phylum Streptophyta; class Magnoliopsida; order Brassicales; family Brassicaceae; genus Alliaria; species Alliaria petiolata. Next base: position 11,574,041 of record JAHZTW010000005.1, on the reverse strand, counting down.
CTTGATCTTCCCTTGAGAAAAGAAAAGAAATAAGAAGTCTGACCAAGGAATAGTGCAAAGATCCTCATGAGCCTGTCTCTTCACAAGGAACAATATTAGTGAGAGCTCATGAACATGTCTCCTCACAAGGAACACAAGTAAAGAGCGGCACTATTCTAAGGCTTCAAAAGAATAAGAAAGAGTCAATGAAAAGATCTTAGAACACCCTGAAAATGGGCAACAGTTGACTAAGGGAAGAGAAAATAGGAGAGCTGTACAAAGGATGTCTTGTTCAAGCACTAAGGAAGAGAAATAATCTGGAAAGTTCTTTGGTCATACCATTGTTAGAGTTCGAAATTTCACTAAGCAAATATTCTGGATTCGAACTAGGAGATTGCTAAGCTTGTGGTAAGTACACTGAAACATTACTTAAGGTTGGCTCTATTGCATGTGGATTCAAGAGTGATTACGATTGTGGCGTTCTGAAGGATAGCTGAAGTTTCTGTTTTCAAACTTCTACTTCATTCTAAGTTTCTGTTTTGCTTGAGGGCAAGCAAAAGCTAAGTCTGGAGGAGTTGATATATCATGGTTTTTACCCTTTTTCGGACCATGATATAAGTGTTTTTATAGAGTCTTTTAGTACTTCTAGAGTCCTATTAGAGTCTTTACAGGGTAAAGTGCAAATGGAGTTTAAAAGGAGATTCTGAAGCTTCTTGGAGCGTTTTGGAGAAGCAGTTGAAGTGATGAAGTCGTAGCAGATTTACACGCACGGTGTCGATCGACACCAATCAAACCGACCAAAGGATCGCGACTTCCATCAGAAAAAAGAAATCAACCAAAGTTTTGAAGAATTACAAGATTGCCCATGACGAAAAATCCTCTTCTATAAATAGTTTTCAGGCATTGTTTAGCCAAACACCTTATCATAATTTTCTGTTTTTGAGACTTAGAGAGAGATTGATCCTAAGCTTTTGGGGAGACAATTCTAACTCTTCTGAGCCAGATTTCGAACCCCTGTATCATTCTTTATTCTTTTATGCAATTTATTTCAGTCATGATTTGTGCATTCATCTCTATGTCTTAGTAGTTTGCTAGTTATGTTAGTGTGATTTTGGGTTGATGATGAGTTTGTAGAATTATTATCTTGTTATGAAAATCACTTGGATCTTCATCTTGATTTGTGCTTATATTGATTTTTTACTTGATCACTTAGAAATCAAACCCTAGGTTGTTTAATAGATGTGAGTTCATTATTGATAACTTGACTTTATCATAGATGATCAAAATATCTATTCGCAAAGAGATTTGGTTTAGGTATTTTGTGAACAATCGAACCTGTTTTTAATGCTTGTCTTAATTGTTTGAATTCGCAAAGAGATTTGGTTTTCATGAATTTAGGCATAGATAACTTCTTCAACGAGAGTTGATTAGTTTTAAACTAGTGTTTCGAGTTCTAGACGGTTTTTTATAATTTTCTGATAATATAATATTTGCATTCTCTGATTCATCCTGATAATCATCCTTGCCTAGCGCCTTAGTCTCGTGAATTTAAATCCACTTTTTAATCTCGTTTACTGATCGTTTAGTTGCTTAATTTAAATTTACTTTATTTGACCTAGCATAATTCGAACTTAGAAACCTTAGTGTAGCATCTACTTCCCTTGGGATTCGATACCCCTTATACTTCAATTGCATTTGCTGTGCACTTGCAGTAGTTTTATTTGGGTAAAACCTGAGCCCTATTACATCAATGGGGACAAAAAATGCCAGACAAAGCATCTCTCCATTACATACAGAATCGGAAGCATTGATATAGGCTATGCATTGCATGCTCGATGTAAGAAGATTTGCGGTGGCTTTCGTCACGGACTGTTCTTAGTTGGTGAAGATGGTGTCCAAACAAGAAGAATGACCGGCTTTCGCATTACACCTGGAGGAATACGAGAGAAGTAGGAAGAAATTCACATTGTACTCTATCTCGCATATCACACGCGCTCAAAATAGAAAGGCAGACAAGTTGGCACGGAATGCTCGCAACTACCCTTCTCATTTAAATTATGTAAACTCAATTATAGCCACCCAAAAATTTGTAAACACCACTTTATATTTTATTCCATATGCACATTTTAATTTTTGTAGAGGTTGTAGGAGACAAAATTTCGGACCTCTGTTTCGATATCTTGGATTTATTTATGCAATTCTCCATATCTTTACATGATATCATCTATGATATATGAGTAGTTACGTTGTTGGGTTCAAAAGTTTGAAAACGAAATCATGGATCATTGATTTATGATTGTTAGATTAGGAAATTATCTTAAGATTTTTTTTCCTATTTTGTTTGTAAGCATTATCTAGTTGTTGATCTTAAGTTAACTAATTTACCATAAATGTTAGATTAGTTACCCGCCATATCTTAGAGGAGCAAAACACTATAAGTTGTGAGGGTTTATCTAGAGTGGTTTTGTGAACTTATCGAACTAGGGTGTTTAATGCCTATTCAGATACTTAGAAAATAAACAGGAGTTTAACTGCGGAAGTATGTTATCTTGTTAAAGTGGTTCGAGTACTAGAACGATTGTTCATTTTTCCCTAGTTAACTTAGCCGCTTAGATGATTTTCGACGACTTCATGATGCCTACTGCTTCCTCCCGTTGATTTACATAGTCATTCATATATTTCAATTGCTATATTTTCCACAAATCTGTCACTAATAACAAATTTTTATATTTTCATCTTATCTTAATTTAAATCTCAAAAACTCGTAGTGTGCCCAAGTCCGACATTAGGCATGTGCTGATGGTGCAAATTCACAGGATTTCACATCTTTTTTTTAAAAGTTTTCTTTATTATTTCAAAACCCTAAATTTTGAAGATTTTATAAAATAGGGTCCAAATTGTTATAAATGTCAAATTAAAACAACGATCAAAAGTCATCAAAAGAAGTTTAATTATGTGCGGCGTCATATATAAACGAAGGTGCAGCTCACCGTCACTATCCGCGCACAGTAACTCATTTTTTACTTCTATATAAACAAACATTTTCGTTCTTTGTAAAACACACTTCAGACATTCGAAACATAATACAAAATCTCTCTTTCCCAGCTTCCTTATAATCAGTGTTTTCTTCTTCTACGAATATAAATTTTTTTGTCTTTATTTATATTTATCTATACGATAAATTATACTTATTATTATAATATGTTATCAGCACGATCACTCTACGATACAACTATATATATATATTTATAATTTATACGCTATTGTATATCGCATATATAATTATTTATTATATATAAAGTGGCTGTTTATACGCACCACTATTTGCTTCATATTATAGTGGGCGGTTTGTCGCCTCATTAATATTTTTATCTTTATATCATGGATGCTAAAGCACCATTCTTATTTATTTACTGTTAATATTATACTGGACGGCTGAGCCGCCTTATACTGGACGGCTAAGCCGCCTTATACTGGACGGCTGAGCTGCCTTATAAATTTACTGTTTAAATGTGGATGATTCCGTCACCACAATATTACCGTTAAAAATCTGTTTATATTATGGTTATTATATAGGAAGGTTTGGTCACCTGTATATAAACCTTTCATCTGAAACTTGGTAAATTTAACTGATTATTATTTAAAAATTCAGATTGATTTTTACTTTAACTCTATCACCCAATGGTGAACAGTATTTTTCATCTATAAATACTCTTATATTTCACTCATCCATCTCACTCAAACATTTCATCTTTCTCCAAAATTCTCACCAAACAATTTTTTTTTTGTTTTCATAAGAAAAAAAGAAAAATGTTTTTTTCTACTTTTAGTTTTTGTACTTGGTTATATTCTCGCTACTTTTTATAGTTTACTTGTCGAAGAATTTTCTCCAGAAGAATCTGTGATGATTTTTATTTTGATGTTTTATGCATTCGTATTCCTTGTAATCTCGTTATTTATTCAAGTACCACACATATTCTAAATTTAATAATATCATCATTCTAATTATATTATATGTTATTTGATTTTAGAAAATCAAATGGTACACATTGAGAAGCTTAAGTTCCCAGCTCTCATAATAACTAGAGCAAACTACATAGCATGGGTTACAAATGTGGAGCTCTATCAGAATCTAAAAAATTATCCGACGCGATAAAAGATGGAACGAATCATCTGCCCGAGACAGGGCATAAGCAATAATCTTGCTGAGGAAGCATCTAGATGAGAATGTGACGCATGACTATGCCCACATAAAAGATCCAGCAGAGTTGTGGCAAGCTCTAAAAGAAAGGTTTGACAACTAGAAGGATGTCGACCTCCCTCATGCTCTAGAAGAGTGAAAAAACCTAAGATTTCAAGATTTCCAGAAAGTGGAAGAATATAATTCCGCTATCCTGAGGATAGTTTCACAATTAAAATATTGTGGTAAGGCAGTCACAAAAGCAGAAATGCTTGAGAAAACTTACCTAACTTTCCACAAAGAGCACCTTGTCCTGCATATACAGAAAATATGGATATACAAGATTTTCTGAATTAATTGTGGCACTCATGCTGGCTGAGAAGAATAACGAACTTTTCATAAGAAACCACAACTCCCAACCTACATGAGCCAAAGAATTCCCAGAAAGTGAATGCAACGGATGTGGAAAATCCACGAGAAAGTCAAATCTACCGAGGTCGTGGCCGTCGATTTAATCGAGGACAAGGGAGAAGTTACAACTCAAGAGGGAGGGGATCAAACAAATGGGTTAGATCTGAACAGAATTCCAAAGGGAAGGAAATCCAAGTAACTACCTCCTAGAAGTGTGTGGATGTATGTTACAGATGTGGATGTAAAGGACATTGGTCCCGTACATGCCGAACCCCTCCACATCTTTGTAAGTTGTACCAAGAGGCCACAAAGGGCAAAGGAAAAGAAGTGAACCTCACTGAACATTTCGTGGGTACATTGTACCTCGAGTCTCCCGACTTTGCGGATCATTTCGACGATGTCGACTAACATACTTGTAGTGAGACTACTCAATAGTTTCCAGTAATGCCATGTATAATTATTACATTTATAGTTCTAAAACGAATAATGTTGTTTTTAACTACAATATAATGTATAATTATTGTGTGTTTCTTTTATATGAATAAAACTTGCTTTGGATTTATTAACGTTTTTGTTGATTACAGAGATGGATCACAATATGAATGGAACAATATCCAAGAAAAGGATTCGAGAAACTTGTATACCAGATAGTGGAACAACGCACACTATTCTGAGACAAAAAAGATTTTTCTCTAGTCTGAAACCGACAAACATCATTGTCAATACAATCTCGGGTCCTGCAGACTTGATTGAAGGAACTCGTAAAACAAACTTTACGTTGCCTAATGGGACAAAATTTTCCATAAATAACGCTTTGTATTCTCTGAGTTCTAAAAAGAATTTGTTGAGTTTCAAAGACATATACCTTCAAAGATATGACACTCAGTCTGAAACTGAGGATGGAAAGAAGTATTTGTACGTAACTTTTAATACTTCAGGCAAAAAGCTTATTTTAGAAAAGTTCCTAGAACTCCCTTCGGGTTTGCACCATACTTATATAAATTCAATTCTATTGCATCTCGTGATAAAAGGAAATCCAGATGATTTCACAGGCATGATCGCCTCGGTCACCCAAGCACCTCAATGATGCACAAGATCATAGAGAGCTCACATGGTCACTCACTGAAAATCCAGGAAATTTATCAAGGGAATAAAAAGACATGTGCTGCATGTTCTCTCAAAAAATTGATCATAAGGCCATTGCCAACCAAAATTGATAAAGAATCACCAAAGTTCCTTGAACGAATTCAAGGAGATAGTTTTGGACCAATTCATCCACCATGTGGACCATTCCACTATTTTATGGTATTAATTGATGCATCCTGTAGATGGTCACATGTTTGTCTATTATCATCTCGAAATATGGCATTTGCGAGATTTCTAACTCAGATATCAAACTGCGAGCTCAATTTTATGATTATCCCATAAAGAGAGTTAGATTAGACAACGCAGTGAATTCACATCCCAAGCATTCAATGATTACTGTATGGTAACGGGAATTGAAGTTGAACATTCTGTAGCTCATGTTTATACGCAAAATTGTTTGGCTGAATCATTAATTAAGCGTTTGCAATTGATTGCAAGACCATTGATCATGAGATCAAAACTTCCAACCTCTGTATGGGGACATGCCATTTTGCATCCAAAAGCACTTATTCGGATAAGATCAAGTGCGTACCATAAGTATCCTCCACTACAGTTAGCATTTGGCCGGGAGCCCAATATTTCTCATCTAAGAATTTTTGACCGAGAATCCTTGATGGATTCAAGATGCCAGCATCATTAAGTTCCAAACCCAAAGAGTTATGTGCAATAAAATTGCAAAGATCATTATATGGGCTAAAGCAATCTGCACGTATGTGGTACAATCGTCTCAGTGAGCATTTAACGAAAGAAAGATATGTGAACAATCCTATATGCCCATGTGTTTTCATCAAGAAAACAACATCCGGATTTGTAATAATCGCCGTATATGTTGATGATCTAGACATTATCGGAACTCAAGGGGAAATACAAAAGGCATCAAATTATCTAAAAGGAGAATTGATATACTCATATATTTCGCATATTTATCATGCATTTAGAATAAGTTTTCATCCATATTTTATTTATAGCTAAGTATAATCATAGTATTTGATCATTTATAAGATTTAGAACATTTGCATTTGCATTTGCATTTTCTTTTGTATATATGCATCATTTCAGGTTATTCTATGGATTTGGCGACAATGTGGAAGCTGGAAACATAAGATGATGAACTAGGAACAAGTAGAGAGCAAATTAATGTCATCTGACTTGCTGTACCGAGATGTTGCAACCGATTCAAATCCATGCCACCTAAAGAGACTTAAAGATCAGACTTTACAAAGACTTTCCATTCCGATTCAGCCTCCGAAATCTTCATAAAACTCATATAAAAATGAGTTACCTTTCGTTCAGAGGTTATTTCAAGTCATTATGGTCAGTGGTTCAGAAGATACGGCTATTTAAGTAACAACATGTCCGTCTGGAAGTTTGGCGACCAAACTGAACGATCAGCTCGGATGAAGGTTTTTCTTTGCGATTTAGCCTCTACTGTCTTTATGAGAGTTTTAGGAAATTGAGTTAGCTTTAATTTGGTTGTGATTTCAAGTCAAACTGTGCTGTAGTTCAAAAGATACAGATCGATCAATCCATGTACCCGAACCAAAAGATACCACTTGCAAGTGCTCCAAAAAGTGTTTATGCTTTAGTAAAAGTGGGATTAGAGAGGTCCCTTGTCCCTTGCCCCTTGTCCCTTGCCCCTTGTCCCTTGCCCCTTGTCCCTTGCCCCTTGACCCCTCTTTTAAGGCCAAGAGCCATGTTTAAAGCTCTATATAAGGAGTGTGTGTGTGCTTGTAATAATCATTCAGTTTTTCACTAAGTTTATCATCCAGTTTTTAATATCTCTCTTACAAAGTCTTCTTAAGTGTTCTTGTAAGCTTTCCTTGTTCTTGAGTTTTATAGTTCTTCTTGTTTTAGTTCCTTAAAAATT
>JAHZTW010000005.1:11541393-11562873 GCA_020283515.1 Alliaria petiolata | reverse complement strand
TTTTTTTCATCATTGCCCCCTTATGCATATGAGTGATGCAACCTATATGATAAAAATCTAGACTCAATCCTATAATATTTGATAATGGAAATGCAATCTATATGATTTTTTTTTCGAAATTTTTATGAATTTTTCTGATTTGTTTTTTTTTTCTATGCAAAATATTTTTATGAATGTAAGAAGACTCAAAAATAAAAACACAAAATAAGATCAAATAAAATATGTCAAAGCACAAACTCTCCTCCCCCAAACTTGAATGACACCGTCTCGGTGTTAAACAAATTCAAGAGAAGAAACACAAAAATAAAAATAAAAATGCATGTTATATACAAAGTGTTCTTGTAAGCTTTCCTTTGTTCTTGAGTACTATAGTTCTTCTTATTTATTTCTTTAAAAACTCTTATTTTTATTATATATATTTCGAATTTAAGTTATTCTAATGTCAAATCTTTCTTCTTAATTTTTATTTAGATCTTTGTGAAAATTCTTGTATTTTATTATCTTCCACAAGTATTTAAATAAATTTCAAGTCTTTCTTCTTAACCCCATTGATCATGTTCTTTAACTCTAAACTTATGTTTAAAAGAGGTAAGAACATGATTTGTTAGTAAACCGCCTAAGGTTTGAGGTTGGGATGATTAAGGAGGTTGGAGATTAAAATCTTGGTTTTGTTTTTATCTTGTTCTTAGACCTTAGTAAGACTTGATAACTAGCTTTAGGTTTCTTGTATTCCTAGTATCTTTCACCCCAAGGTTGGATTGTCATCCTGAAGTATTACAATTGATGTAGAAGTTTTTAAGCCTTAACTCAATCCTCAAACACACATGTCATTGTAGTATGTGAGGTGTCAATCCAGCCTAGGTGTGAAAGATACTAGGAATGTAAGAGCAAAGTAAAGCTAAGTCATTTTCGGGTAAAAGGGAGGAGAAAATCAAAATAAACTACTTGCAATCACTAAACGACCAGGAAAACAATTTAAACAATCCCTATGAAGGGTTAACTAATTACCAGACGACTTCTATAAATTTAAATGAGCAAGCTACTGATTATGAAAATTTGAAATCTAAAAATAGGCGAATAAGGCTATTTCTAGCAACCTAAAGGAACAAACTTTAAATCTAAAGGAGAAAGCTTTTGAAACGACTTATATGACAAGTAACAGATTCTAGGTTGGGAATCATTCTTAGGGAGGTTGAAGATTCGAACTTGGGGTTTAAAAATATAATTTTTACTCTTTTAGCAATTTCTCTAAACCTTAAGAAACCAATTTAGATTTATCCATGATGTGTGGTATAAACCCTTTCCTCACCCTTTCCTCCTAACCCATGATGTGTGGTGGAAAGAAAATGTGAAGAACATTAAGAATGGATCTTAAAAACGGTTTAACTAGCTCCCTAAGCATCCATGATGTGTGGGAAAGGATGAGCTAGTCTCTTGGATTTGGTTTTAAGGGATTTCCTAAGTCTTGTTAGGATAAGGAAATCCCTAGATTAAAGAGATCTCCATAGAGAATCTCTAGACCTTAAAACCCCCAAATCCAAGAAGAGAATTTAAATGAAGAACAAGATAAAAACAAAACCAAGATTTTAATCTCCAACCTCCTTAATCATCCCAACCTCAAACCTTAGGCGGTTTACTCACAAATCATGTTCTTACCTCTTTTAAACATAAGTTTAGAGTTAAGGAACATGATCAATGGGGTTAAGAAGAAAGACTTGAAATTTATTTAAATACTTGTGGAAGATAATAAAATACAAGAATTTTCACAAAGATCTTAATAAAAATTAAGAAGAAAGATTTGACATTAGAATAACTTAAATTCGAAATATATATAATAAAAATAAGAGTTTTTAAAGAAATAAATAAGAAGAACTATAGTACTCAAAAACAAAGGAAAGCTTACAAGAACACTAAGAAGACTTTGAAAGTGAGAATATAAAGACTTGATTGAAAGCTTAATGAAAAACTGAATGATTATTACAAGCACACACACACTCCTTATATAGAGTTTTAAACATGGCTATTGGCCTTAAAAGAGGGGTCAAGGGGCAAGAGACAAGGGGCAAGGGACAAGGGGCAAGGGACAAGGGACCTCTCTAATCCCACTTTTACTAAAGCATAAACACTTTTTGGAGCACTTGCAAGTGGTATCTTTTGGTTCGGGTACATGGATTGATCGATCTGTATCTTTTGCACTACGGCACCGTTTGACTTGAAATCACCACCAAATTAAAGCTAACTCAATTTCCTAAAACTCTCATGAAGACGGTAGAGGCTAAATCGCAACGAAAACCCTTCATCCGAGCTGATCGTTCAGTTTGGTCGCCAAACTTCCAGACGGACATGTTGTTACTTAAATAGCCGTATCTTCTGAACCACTGACCATAATGACTTGAAATAACCTCTGAACGAAAGGTAACTCATTTTTATATGAGTTTTATGAATATTTCGGAGGCTGAATCGGAATGGAAAGTCTTTGTATAGTCTGATTTTTAAGTCTCTTTAGGTGGCATGGATTTGAATCGGTTGCAACATCTCGGTACAGCAAGTCAGATGACATTAATTTGCTCTCTACTTGTTCCTAGTTCATCATCTTATGTTTTCAGCTTCCACATTGTCGCCAAATCCATAGAATAACCTGAAATGATGCATATATACAAAAGAAAATGCAAATGCAAATGCAAATGTTCTAAATCCTATAAATGATCAAATACTATGATTATACTTAGCTATAAATAAAATATGAATGAAAACTTATTCTAAATGCATGATAAATATGCGAAATATATGAGTATATCAAGAATTTGAGATGAAAGATCTCGGACAGACAAAGTATTGTCTTGGCCTACAAATTGAACATTCTCAAAAGGGTATATTTGTGCACCAATCCACATATACCAAAAGTGTTAAAACGCTTTAACATGGATAAAGCAACTCCTTTAAGTACTCCCATGGTCGTAAGATCACTTAAGGTTGAAAATGATCCATTCCAACAACATGAAGAAAATGAAGAGATACTTGGTCTTGAAGTACCGTATCTAAGTGCAATTGGAGCCCTTATGTATCTTTCAAATTGTACGCGGCCTGATATATCATTTGCCGTTAATCTCCTGGCAAGATTCAGTTCGTCCCCTACACGAAGACATTGGAATGAGATTAAACATGTCTTTTGTTACCTTCAAGGGACTACTGATTGAGGTTTATTATATCCTAAAAATTCAAACGGTCAAATGGTTGGTTTTGTAGATGCAAGATATTTATCAAATCCACATAAAGTCCAATCTCAAACAGGATACGTTTTCACGATCGGAGGCACTGCTATCTTGGCGTTCTAAAAAACAGACGCTTGTTGCCACTTCTTCAAATCATGCTGAGATCATTACACTCCATGAAGCAAGTAGAGAATGTTTATGGTTGATAGGGTCAAAGTATTACCCAAATAAATCAACACTGCAAATGCACAACAATGCAGTTGAAGTATAAGGGGTTATCGAATCCCAAAGGAAGTAGATGCTACACTATGGTTTCTAGGTTCAAATTATTCTAGATCAAATCAATAAAAGTAAATTAAACTACTAAGCAAATCAGTAAACGAAATTAAAAGTGATTAAAGTTCAGGAGACTAAGGCGCTAGGCAAGGGTAATTATCAGGTTGAATCTGAGAATGCAGAAAATAAACTGTCAGGAAATTATTAAGAACCGTCTAGAACTCGAAACAAAAATTCAAAACCAATCAACTCTCGTTGCATAAGTTATCTATGCCTAAATTCCAGAATTCCAAATCTCTTTGCAAATTCAAACAATTAAAGAAAGCATTAAAAACAAGTTCGAATGTTCACCAAATCTCTAAATCAAATATCTTTGCGAATATATATTTTGCTTATCTATGATTGGTTCAAGTTATTAAGAATGCTCTCGCATCTATTAAACAACATAGGGTTTGATTTCTAAGTGATCAATTAAGAAATCAATATAAGCACAAATCAAGATGAAGATCCAATTGATTTTCCTAACAATTTAATAATTCTACAAACTCATCATCAACCCTAAATTACCCTAACCTAACTAGCAAACTACTCATGCATGGAGATGAAAGCACAAATCATGACTGAAATAAATTGCATAAAATAAGAAAAGAGAATGATACAGGGGTTCGAAAACTTCCCAGAAGAATATAGAATTGTCTCCCCAAAAGCTCAAGATCAGTCTCTCTCTAAGTTTCAAAAACAGAAAATAAGAATAAGGTGTAAGGCTAAACAATGCCTTCAAAACCTATTTATAGAGGTAAATTCGCGTCAGGGGCAAACTTGTAAATTATGAGAATTTCTGGCAATTTACTTTTCCTCATGGAAATCGTCAAACTTGGGCGGCTTCATTGGTGTCGATCGACACCAAGGGTCAGTGTCGATCGACACCCTTCGTGTTTTTCGGCTCCGACTTCATCAGTTCGACTGCTTCTCCAGAATGCTCCAATAAACTCCAAAATCTCCCATTAAGCTCTAAATGTACTCCATCCTGTAAAGACTCTAATAGGACTCTAAAAATAACAAAAGACTATAAAATGGACTTATATCATGGCTAAAAAGTGGTAAAAACCATGATATATCAACTCCCCCAAACTTAGCTTTTGCTTGCCCTCAATTAAAAACAGAAACTTAGAATGAAGTAGAAGTTTGAAAACTGAAACATTCAGCTAACCTTCAGAACGCCACATTGGTTAACACTCTTAAATTCAACATACCATAGAGCCATCCTTAGGTAATGTTTCGGTGTACTTACCACAAGCTTAGCAATCTCCCAGTTCAAGTCCAGATCTTTTCGTTCTCAAAATTTTGAACTCAAACAAACGGTATGACCAAAGAACTTACATATTCTTTCCCTTCCTTAGTGCCTAAACAAGAAATTCTTTATACAACTCTCCTATTTTCTCTTCCCTTAGTCAACTGCTGCCCATTTTCAGGGTGTTCTAAGATCTTTTCACTGACTTTTCTTATTCTTTTGAAGCCTTGGAATAGTGCTGCTCATTACTTGTGTTCCTGTGAGGAGACAGGTTCATGAGCTCTCACTAATATTGTTCCTTGTGAGGAGACAGGCTCATGAGGATCTTTGCACTATTTCTTGGTTAGACTTCTTTATTTCTTTTCTTTTCTTAAGGGAAGATCAAGGAGAGACTGTAATTTTCTTATCTTGTCAGAGCTGAAAGAGGAATCAAGTCCAATGCATACCTAGCTCTATAAATGAATCTGAACTCTCTCTGTTAGATTGATCCACTTGCAACTTTCTACTTCGTAAGACCTGCAATCAACCACTATGGCAATGGTCCTTCAAGTGTCAATATTCTGCGGTTAGTTCCAAGAAAAATTGAAAGTTTCAACTGATTTTGACTCAATAAAACAAGTTTTTAACTGACCCAACTAACTCTCAAACCAAAACACAATGTTAGCAACTACCTCCTTGCTACTTGATGCCAGATGCAAGGCTATCATGGATAGACTAGTGGTTGAAATTCCTTTGATAGATGCAATTAGAACCACTCCCGTGATAAGGAGATACCTGAAAAGAATGATAACCAAGAACATGGACATGGAGGAAGGAGTCATGATGATATCAGAACAAGTTAGCGCTGTGATTCAGAATAGGATTCAAGAAAAACTCGCAGATCCTGAAAGTTTTGTTCTTGATTGTTCAATATTTTCAGACAAGTTTGAGAGGTCAGACAAGTTTGAGAGGTCTCTCTGCGACTCGGGTTCAAGTGTCAATCGCATGCCTCTTTCAGTTGCTCTTAAGCTGGATATGACAGATTTCAAAGCCACCAGGATCTTCTTAGTCCTTGTTGATCGATCCATAAGGATCCCTGAAGGTGTTTTGGAGGTTGTCCCTATCAAAGTGGGAGATTGTTTGATTCCCACAGACTTTGTGGTTCTAGCTTATGATGAGGAACCCAAAGATCCTCTCATTCTTGGCAGACCATTCTTGGCTACAGCTGGAGCCATCATTGATGTGAGAAAGGGAAGAATTGCACTGAATGTTGGTGACTTGGTGATGAATTTTGACATGGAGAAGCTGATGAAAAGGCCAACAATCGATGGACGTACTTTCTATGTCGATTCACTCACCAACCTTGCTGAAGAGATCTTCCAAGAGGAGCATCCTACAGACCCTTTGGAGAGAGCACTAACGACTTCTATAACAAAAGCTGAGCACTTAGACGATGTCGCTGCTAGATACACAAAGATGATGGATGCTAGTGAGCAAGTCCTACAATTGGTCGCACAAGAGGAACTGGTCAGCACATCTACGAAAAGTTAAGCTAAAACAGTTCCCTGCAGGGCTAAGGTACGCTTTTCTTGGACCTAACTCGACTTATCGTGTCATTGTGAATGCTTCTTTGAACAATGCAGAGCTCACTTTATTGCTAAGCAAGCTGCGCAAATTTCGCAAAGCTCTTGGCTATTCTCTAGATGACATTTCAGGTATCTCACCAGACTTGTGCATGCATCAGATTCACCTTGAGGATGAGACAAAGTCATCAATCGAACATCAAAGGAGGTTGAATCCAAACCTGAAGGAAGTGGCCAAGAAAGAGATCATGAAGCTCCTGGAAGCTGGGATCTTCTATCCCATTTCAGATAGTGCTTGGGTCAGTCCAGTTCATGTGGTTCCTAAGAAAGGAGGAGTCACAGTGGTGAAGAATGAGAAGAATGAGCTAATTCCTACAAGGACTGTGATTGGACACATGATGTGCATAGACTACAGAAAGCTGAATGCTGCAACCAGAAATGATTATTTTCCTTTGCCTTTCATTGATCAGATGCTGGAAAGATTGGCGAATCATCCCTACTACTGTTTCCTTGATGGCTATTCAGGATTTTTCTAAATTTCTATCCATCCAGATGATCGGGAGAAGACCACGTTTACATGTCCTTATGGCACATTTGCATATCGTAAAATGCCATTCGGACTTTGTAATGCACCAGCGACCTTCCAACGATGTATGATGTTCATCTTCACAGACATGATTGAGAAGTTTATGGAGGTCTTTATAGATGACTTTTCTGTTTATGGGTCATCTTTTAAAGGCTGTCTGGAGAACTTATGCTCAGTGTTGCAGTGGTGTGAAGAGAAGCACTTAGTTTTGAACTGGGAAAAGTGCCACTTTATGGTCAGAGATGGCATTGTACTTGGGCACAAAGTTTCAGCAGAAGGGATCACAGTAGACCGCGCCAAGATTGAAGTGATGACGACCTTGCAAGCACCTGATTCTGTAAAATCAGTGAGGAGTTTTCTGGGTCATGTTGGGTTCTACAGAAGATTCATAAAAGATTTCAGCAAGATTGCAAGGCCACTCACAGCTCTTCTCTGCAAAGATGTGAAATTTGAGTTCACAACAGAATGCCATTTAGCATTTGAACAGATCAAACAAGCTTTGGTGAGTGCTCCAATTGTTCAACCTCCGGACTGAGATTTGCCTTTCGAGGTGATGTGTGATGCCAATGACTTCGCAGTAGGAGCTGTGTTGGGACAAAAGAAAGATAAGAAGCTTTATGCTATCTACTGTGCCAGCAGAACGTTGGATGATGCTCAGAAGAATTATGCAACCACTGAGAAGGAACTTTTGGCTGTGGTCTTTGCCTTTGAAAAATTTCGATAGTACCTTGTTGGCTCCAAGGTAATTGTTCATACTGATCATTCTGCATTAAAGTACTTGATGCAGAAAAAGGATGCAAAGCCAAGGTTGTTGAGATGGATTTTGCTTCTTCAAGAGTTTGACATTGAAGATAACGTTCCCATTGATCATAATCCTTGACAATGTCACGAGTATGGGGTAGCTGACCATCTTTCAAGGATTATGATCGAGGATGACGTTCCCATTGATGATTTCCTACCTGAAGAGAATGTCTACTTCGTCGAGACTCGTTTTCAAGCCACATCGTGTTCAGAAGAAAGCCCAGTGTCGACGACACCCCCTATGCAAACTTGAAGTCTCGCGAATCAATTCTACTCGACACGAGCTCGCGACAAAAATCACGAGTGTCGATCGACACTATCAGTAGTGTCGATCGACACCATCAGTAGTGTCGATCGACATCCGTCCGGAATAACAACGTCACTTCTCAAACTCTTGAACGACGTGTTTCGGCAACCCATATTTGGTGTATCTGATTCCAATAGGCCGTGGTATGCTGACATTGTGAACTTCCTGGCTGCTGACATTGAGCCTAAACATCTCAAGAACTATGAGAAGAAGAAATTCATGAGAGAACATAGGAGGTACTATTGGGATGAGCCTCATTTGTATAAGCATTGTTCAGACAATGTTTACCGAAGATGCATAGCAGAGAGTGAAGTTCGAGATGTGCTTTTCCATTGTCATGGTTCTGAGTACGCTGGACACTTTGCTACTTTCAAGACAGTATCCAAGGTTCTTCAAGCAGGCTTCTGGTGGCCTACTATGTTCAAGGATGCACAACTATTCATAACTCAATGTGATGTCTGTCAACGGAGAGGAAAGATCAGCAAGACACATGAGATGCTACAAAACTTCATCCTTGAAGTTGAAGTCTTTGATTGCTGGGGTATCGACTTCATGGGTCCTTCTCCTTCATCTTTTGGGAAAAAGTACAGTTTGGTTGCTGTGGACTATGTATCTAAGTGGGTGGAAGCAATTGCTTCTAAAACCAATGATGCTGCGGTGGTTCTTAAGCTATTTTGAACCATTATTTTCCCAAAATTAGGGGTGCCTCGAATTGTTATAAGTGATGGTGGTTCTCACTTTATTAACATGGTATTCAACAAGCTGCTGATAAGGCATGGTGTTCAACACCGTGTGGCTACTCCTTATCATCCTCAGACGAGTGAACAGGTTAAAGTCTCCAACAGACAGATCAAGCAAATCATGGATAAGACAGTGGGCAAGACAAGAAAGGATTGGGCTGTGAAGTTGGATGATACACTTTGGGCCTAAAGGACTGCCTACAAGACGCCACTTGGGACTACACCCTTCCAGCTACTCTATGGCAAATCATGCCATCTTCCAGTGTAATTGGACACAAGGCACATTGGGCTATCAAGAAGATGAATTTCAACTTGAAGCCTAGTACAACTCAACGAGTTAGATGAACTTCGCTATCATGCTTATGAGAACTCAAAGATCTACAAAGAGAGAACTAAGGCATATCATGATAAGAAGATTGTCTCCAGACACTTCGAACCAAATGATCAGTGATGTAAGACTCGGTGGGTAAGTCTTAGACCGGCGGAAGGTGGGATCTAGAGGCTGGCTTTCACGCTCTCTCTTCTAGATCAAGGGATGGACGGTGATAGAACAAGGCTTGCTCGCACAAGACTTGAGCCGAACGGTGTCAAACAAGCTGGCTTTCACACTCTCTCTTGTTGGACGATTTGAGGGGAAGTGTTGGTGGATCGACTGGCACCACAGAGGGATGGATGATCTTTGATACTGCACGGATACTCAGCCTTGGTGAGTCACACACGCAAAGGCAAAAGCAAACAAGAACAAGCGGCGGCTGCGGCTAGGTCTTAGAAGAACTGCGTTATTTTATTAATGATCAAAAGGTAACCAAAGATACAATGCTGCAGGGGAGCTTTATAAACAGCTCGTCAGCTAGCCCTAAGGCCAAAAACATAAAGCAAAACGACAATACATGAAAAGCTAAAAGAAACAAAACGCAAAAAGCCAAAAATATATGAAAATGGAAAGTTCTCTTAAACTAAAAGAAAATAAAAACTAAGCCTATTCTGCGTGGCCTTATTCTGGGGCTCGAACCTTGGTCGTTTGGATGGGCTAAGAACCGCTGGGACAAGTCAAATTAGTTGCACAAATTGTATAAATTGAGTATACCTGGTTTTGGCGCGCGATGGCCGAAAATGCTTTCTTCGCGGTCATATCTGGTCCTGGTCCGTCCCATGCTGGCTTCTTGATGATTCCATCCTCTTGATGTCCAGTGAAGTCAAGCTGATAGCAATCTTCAAGTGTCTTCCCGTGGTTAGCTCCCAAAACGTCTCCTTCCTCCATTAGTCCTCTCTCGGCTTCAAGACATATTTCCGCGGTATCTTGAGGCTCGGATGTGATCTCCGTGAGATTCTTGTTGTTCTGGACTTCATTCCCTGCCAAGTAAACAGACTTACCTTGGGCTGCACGAGGCTGGTTATCTTTGAGGCTCAGCCTTGCAAAATCCTCCAATATGTCTATATCGGGTGCTTTGGAGTTCTCCTTGAGGTTGGTTGGTGGTGGCGGGGTTGTGAACGCGGCTCCGAGTTCCATGGTGTTCAGGAGGATCTCCACAGCTGCATTGAACCCTTCTCTAAGTCTCCTGGTCTTGGAACGTATCATTGGTGTAGACTTGACCACCGGTACGCGCTCGGTACTCTCGGCTGGATCGATGTCCTCATCATTCCTTCCCTCTTCCGAAGGTTTTGCCCTCAAAACTGAATCATCTGCATCATAAGGAGAAATATCAGCAACATTAAAGTTATGAGAAATGTTAAACTCACATGGCAGCTCCAAGCGGTATGCATTGTCATTGATCTTCTCTAGCACTTTGAACGGGCCGTCTCCTCTAGGCGCGAGCTTTGAACTCCTTTTGTGGGGAAAGCTCTCGGGTCTCATGTGTTGCCACACCCACTCTCCTGGTTCAAACGTCAAGGCCTTGCATCCCTTGTCAGCTTGTTTCTTGTATCCCTCGATTTTCTTTAAGATATTCTCCCTTGCCTTCTCATGGAGTTTCTTTACAAACTCTCCTTTCCTGAGTCCATCTAAGTTAACTTGCTCAACTTGGGGAATTGGCGAGAGATCAAGAGGGGTTAGTGGATTAAAACCATAGACTACTTCAAATGGTGACATCTTAGTAGCAGAATGAGTAGCATGATTATAAGCGAATTCTATGAATGGCAAACAATCTAACCAAGTCTTTAAATTTCTACCAAGTGTGACTCTAAGTAAAGCAGATAGTGTACGGTTTACCACTTCGGTTTGTCCATCCGTTTGTGGATGACAAGTTGTGGAAAACAGAAGCTTGGTACCAAGCTTTCTCCACAAGGTTCTCCAAAAGTGGCTTAGGAACTTAGTGTCTCGGTCAGAGACAATGGTCCTCGGTACTCCATGCAAGCGTACCACCTCTTTAAAGAACAGATCGGCTGTTTGCGTGGCATCATTGGTTTTGTCACATGGTATGAAGTGTGCCATCTTCGAAAAACGATCCACAACAACAAAGATAGAATCCTTGTGTCTGATCTTAGGCAAACCTAGCACGAAATCCATAGAAATATCCACCCATGGTGCGTTAGGAATAGGTAATGGTAAGTAAAGGCCATGAGGATGTAACCTGGATTTGGCTTTATGACAAATGACGCATCTAGAACATTGTCTCTCCACGTCTTTCTTGAGATGTGGCCAGTAGAAATGATCAAACACCACTGCTAGAGTCTTGTCCATGCCAAAGTGACCCATAAGACCTCCACCGTGTGCTTCCTTGAGTATTAGATCCCGCATTGAGCTTTGAGGTATGCACATGCGCTTGTCCTTGAAGAGAAACCCATCATGTAAGTAGAATGAACTGAAAGCTCCTTTACCGCATGACTGATAGGCTTCTCCTAGCTCCTGATCATCTTTGTACATCTCCTTTAGGTGTTCAAAACCGAGTACTTTGGCCTCCATGGTAGAGATCAACGTATGTCTCCTTGAGAGCGCATCGGCCACCACGTTTTCCTTCCCTTTCTTGTACTTGATTACATACGGAAAGGTCTCCACAAACTCCAGCCACTTAGCATGTCTCCTTTTGAGTGAAGTCTGGCCTCTCAAATGCTTAAGTGTTTCGTGATCGGTATGAATGATAAACTCCTTGGACAACAAGTAATGTTGCCACGTCTCTAACGCCCGAACTAAAATGCATATAGTTCTTTATCATACGTAGGGTAGTTTAGTGTAGCCCCACTGAGCTTTTCACTAAAGAACGCCACTGGCCTCTTCCTCTGATGTAGCCCAGCTCCAATTCCTAAGCCGGACACGTCACACTCTACCTCGAACATCTCTTCAAAGTCCGGTAAAGCTAGCACCGGGGCTTGCGTGAGTCTCTCCTTCAAGGCATTGAAAGCTGTCTCTTGAGCTGATCCCCACGAGAATGGTGTGTTCTTCTTGATCACAGCCGTGAGAGGTGCAGCCACTGTGCTGAAATCCTTCACGAACCGTCTATAGAAGCTCGCCAAGCCGTGAAAGCTCCTTACATGGCCGATGGTAGTTGGCGTTGGCCATTCCCTTATAGCCTTGATCTTCTCCTCATCTACTTGCAGTCCTTGTTCACTTACTACAAAGCCTAAGAACACAAGCTTGTTAGTACAAAAGGTGCACTTCTTAATGTTGGCATAAAGACCTTCCTTGCGAAGTGATTTAAGCACTAGTTCGAGATGCTTGAGATGATCAGATAGGTTCTTACTGTAAATAAGTATATCATCAAAGTAAACAACTACGAATTTACTTATATAAGAACGTAGAACCTGGTTCATGAGACGCATGAATGTACTTGGGGCATTGGTCAGGCCGAAAGGCATGACAAGCCATTCGTACAAGCCTTGCTTGGTCTTAAATGCGGTTTTCCACTCGTCTCCTTCACGCATTCTGACCTGATGGTATTCACTCTTGAGGTCGACCTTTGAGAAGACCGTGGATCCACTTAGCTCATCCAGCATGTCATCTAAACGCGGTATAGGATGTCTATACTTGATGGTGATGTTGTTTATAGCTCGGCAGTCTACGCACATCCTCCAGGTACCGTCTTTCTTTGGAACTAGAAGCACAGGCACGGCACAGGGGCTGAGGCTCTCTCGGATATAGCCCTTGTCCATTAAGTCCCTCACTTGCTTCTGTAGCTCCTTAGTCTCCTCCGAATTCATCCTGTACGCCGGTTTGTTAGGCAAAGCCGAGCCGGGAACAAGATCGATCTGGTGCTCTATGCCTCGGATTGGTGGCAATCCGGATGGTATCTCTTCTGGAAACACGTCCTTGAATCGGTTTAGAACAGCTAGCACCTCGGCAGGAAGCTCTAACTCGACGTGTCCTGAGCTTAGACATTCTTTAAACAGCATTAGTAGCACGGTGCCCTTTGTATATAGGGTCTTATGAATCATATTTGTAGATAAGTAAAGGTTAGACTTACTTACCTCGGCCTCCTTGCTCATTCGGACTTGTAACTCATGTACCTCGGATGGAGTGAGGG
This sequence comes from Alliaria petiolata, assembly GCA_020283515.1. Lineage (NCBI taxonomy): Eukaryota > Viridiplantae > Streptophyta > Magnoliopsida > Brassicales > Brassicaceae > Alliaria > Alliaria petiolata. The sequence goes on along the minus strand of JAHZTW010000005.1, from coordinate 11,549,641 downwards.
GTGCAAGGTTATACTTCTTGTCCTTGTACGTGAATGAGTAATGGTTGGTACGTCCATGGTGGTGGGAAGCACGGTCGAACTGCCATGGTCTACCAAGCAGTATGTGTCCGGCTTGCATAGGTACCACGTCACAAGTGACTTGGTCCTGGTACTTGCCCACGCTGAATGGCACAGAAACTTGTTCCACGATCTTTAGCTCCGTTTGATCGTTCAGCCACCGTAGCTTGTATGGTCTCGGATGCTTAGTCTTTTCAAGCCCTAACTTATCCACCATATACTTGCTAGCCACGTTAGTACAAGAGCCACCATCTATAATCAGATTACATATCTTGCCTTGGATGGTACACCTTGTATGAAAGATGTTTTCTCTTTGTACTTTCTCCTCAGGGTTGATGAGGACGCTGAGTACTCTCCTGGTCACGAGCATCTCGCCGGTGTCAGGGTACTGAATGTCGTCGCTGTGGACACTAGCATCATCATCCTCCTCGTCTTGAGACTCGTAGTCTCCACTCGGTGTGAGGATCATCACACGCTGGTTTGGACATTCTCTGGCCATGTGCCCTCTGCCTTGACACTTAAAACAAGTTATATCACGAGTCCTTTGATTAGTACTATGGAACTTACCTTGTTCTGGTCTGTTGAACTTAGGAGGCTCGGTGTTTTTCCCTTTGAAACGTGAATCAATCTCCATGGCCTTGCCCTTGTCTAGTGGCCTAGAACTACTTGAGGCCCACGGTTGAGATGATTTGTTGCGGCTGGTGAGAGATGTCTTGCGCTTGATCTGCTGCTCCACTTGCACAGAAAGATGCAATAGCTCATGCATCCTACTATACTTTAGTCTCTCCACCTTTCTTGCAATCCGTTCTTGTAAGCCGTCTATGAACTGGGCCATCAAAGCCTCCTCGGATTCTTCTAACTCTAATGAGTTCATCAGCTTCTCAAACTCCTCAAAATATTCATCAACGTTCCTGGTTCCCTGTGATAGCTTACGAAAACGTTTCTGTAAGTCTCTATGATAATGTTCAGGGACATACCTTTGTCTTAGGAGGAATTTCATGTCACTCCATGTTGCTACTGGCCCAAAACGTTGCCTTCTCCTCTCGGCTACGTTCCTGTCCCACCATGCAAGTGTATTCTCGGTAAGGTTGGCCACGGCTACGGCCACTCTCTTGCGCTCCACGTACCCATATCATTCAAAGATATGCTCTAGGCGTCTCTCCCAATCCAGGTACACTTCTGGATTTGATTTCCCTGCAAAAGTAGGGGGTGTTAGCTTAAGCTCGTGATTCTGTTCACTGAAATCTACTTCCCTGGCAGGATTCCTCCTTAGAGGATCTTGTCTCCTCTGGTGGCGGTGTATGAGAGGGTCCTGGACGGCATCCTCCAAGTCCGGCATCTCCTCTTCCTGGTCGTTCTGATGCACGGGCTCTCCTCTGACTGGGGCTCTCCTCGGTGGAGCCTCCATCCTGTCAATCCTGGCGCCGAACTCCTGGCGCATGGTGCCCACCTGCTGGCCCATGTTCCGTAGCTCCTCTCTCAAGGCAGCCAACATTTGTACCATGGCATCTTGGGGAACTCCGTCTCCATCAGTCATGTTGTCCTCGGTGTTGCTAGACCTTGCAAGACTTAGCAAACAGATCAAAGCACCACGGCAAACAAACTCAAACAAGACAGAAAATTAACTAGCCTATTCAAACAATCAAGCGGATGAAACAATTGCTTAAACAGAACTAACCGAAACAACAACACACTGGAAAGCAAACTCTTTTTATGATTTTTATGATTTATAAAATAATAACTAAACAACCTAATGAAACAAGCAATCACGATTTTTATGGGTTTTCTTTTTGTGAAACAAAACAAAACAAAAAACAAAACAGAAACTGAAACAATGAATCGTAAAAGGGATAAGGGTAAGAAAAACCAAAGGCAGAACCTTTGACTCTGATACCAAAATGATGTAAGACTCGGTGGGTGAGTCTTAGACCGCCAGAAGGTGGGATCTAGAGGCTGGCTTTCACGCTCTCTCTTCTAGATCAAGGGATGAACGGTGATAGAACAAGGCTTGCTCGCACAAGACTTGAGCCGAACGGTGTCAAACAACCTGGCTTTCACGCTCTCTCTTGTTGGACGATTTGAGGGGAAGTGTTGGTGGATCGAATGGCACCACAGAGGGATGGACGATCTCTGATACTGCACAGATACTCAGCCTTGGTGAGTCACACACGCAAAGGCAAAAGCAAACAAGAACAAGCGGCGGCTGCGGCTAGGTCTTAGAAGAACTGCGTTATTTTANCTGATACTGCACGGATACTCAGCCTTGGTGAGTCACACACGCAAAGGCAAAAGCAAACAAGAACAAGCGGCGGCTGCGGCTAGGTCTTAGAAGAACTGCGTTATTTTATTAATGATCGAAAGGTAATCAACGATACAAGCGGCGGCTGCGGCTAGGTCTTCACAGACAGATATCCGCCATCCTACCCTTCGCTACCTTGCTCGCCTATTCTCTACTACACTCTTGTGTAAGCATGAGCCAGGAAAGATGCGCGTGTCTGAGTTAGTGCTGCTGTATCATGTCATCTGGTTTATCAAATATGAGGAGTTTGAGCTGACAGAGAAGGTCAACCTCGGTGTTGTGTTTGCTCATCACTTGGTTTCGCTGAAGACGAAGCCTTTCGCTGGATCCAGGACCAAGCCCGAAACTGTTGGTAGTTTTCTCTCTCCTATCTTCCAGTATTGCGGGATAGACACTACCACTTGCTCCATTGTGACTTCGCGTGCTTTGGTTGATATGGAGTATTTGCGGAGAGCTACTTGGGTGAAGCCCGAGAAGCTATGGGTTTTCACCAGCTTGCAAGCCAAGCAGCCTCTGGTCCAGTTACCTAACATGGACCTCACTCACATCACCATCGACCCTGACCGGCTTAGCTTCCAGCCAGATCCGACTCTACTTCGAGCTGCTCTCGTCGCAAGACACAGATAATGGAACCCTTGGATGGATTATGCTCTTTGTTGGCGCGTTGCATAGATTGGATAGATGATGGATCGATGAGACCGTCAAGAGATGCGGAAGTCTCTTGGTATTCTCCACTCCACTGAACCGAGGAAATAACCCTTAACCACGGATCTTAGGAGGTTTGCTGCGTTTGGAAGTAACCCTTGCCAAACTCAACGAAATGTTCAAGATGAACAAAGAGATTTCTCTCAAAAAGAAGAAGATAAAAACTTGGATGATTTATTAGAATGAAGTCTTACATTATAGAATTCGCAACACAGAAAAAAAGAGAAATAAAGTTTTGTGGATTTCCTAAACTTAAAAAATGAAAATAAAAGACTAGAATTAAAACTAAGTAGAATAACTCTTGAACTCCAAAGTGACTCCTCATATGCGACTCTTGAAGTTATTTTCGTCACCCACCTTTGACCACAAAATAAAGTGATTATTTTGGGCTGTCTTGGGCTTGAATTAAGTTCAAAAGAGGTTGGTCTTGGTAGCTAACATCCCCAAACGAATTATGCATCTTTTCCTGTCCAGAGTTGCTTGAATTAAGCCTGATAAATGCATCTCCAAATCGCTTGGCTTGGACAATATGATTTCTAGAGTGGACACGAGTTGGTCTAGAGACTCGGTCATCAGGACGGAGTTCTCTTCGTAAGTTATTCCCGGACAGTGTTGGATCAAAGCGGAACACGGCTGTGTCGGACTGAACATGTTCGCGGCCAATGCTGGTCTCTCCTCGATGAACCTCACTTGTACCATCCATGTCCTGCTCTGGTACATGCTGCTCGTCATCATCTGAACCATCCGAAGATGTTTGGCTCGGTGCTCTGCCACGGAATCTATCATTCCCCTCCTCTTGAAAAGGATTTGTCCTCAAATCTGGATCATCTGAAACAAAAGGAGATAAATCAGAAACATTAAAGCTTGTGGAAATGTCATACTTACCTTGAAGATCCAGCTGATAAGCATTGTCATGAATCTTCTTGACCACCGTGAATGGTCCATCTTTCCTTGGCATGAGCTTGGACTTTCGTTCCACAGGAAACCGTTCCTTCCTAAGATGAATCCACACGAGGTCTCCTGGTTGAAACACCACCTTACGCCTTCCTTTGTTAGCGTACTTCTCATATTGCTTTGTCTTGGCTTCAATGTTGGCTCGGACCTTCTCATGAATCTGTTTGACAAGTTTGGCTTTCTTTTTGCCATCTAAACTGATTCTTTCACTCAAAGGCAAAGGAATTAGATCAAGAGGAGACAACGGATTAAAGCCATAAACAATTTCAAAAGGTGAATGCTTTGTAGCCGAATGCACAGAATGGTTATAAGCAAACTCTACATGCGGTAGATTCTCTTCCCATGTTCTAAGGTTCTTTTTAACCAAAGTTCTAAGCAAGGCAGAGAGCGTCCTATTAACTACTTCCGTTTGACCATCGGTCTGAGGATGACAAGTAGTAGAGAACAACAGTTTAGTGCCTAGCTTAGTCCACAAAGTTTTCCAAAAGTAACTTAAGAACTTAGCATCACGATCAGAAACTATAGTCTTAGGCATGCCATGAAGTCTAACGATTTCTTTAAAGAACAGTTCAGCTATGTGAGATGCATCATTGGTTTTCAAACATGGAATGAAATGAGCCATCTTAGAAAACCTATCTACAACCACAAAGATGGAATCTCTTCCTGTCCTAGACTTAGGCAATCCCAAAACAAAGTCCATAGAAAGATCAGTCCACGGGTGAAATGGAATCGGTAAAGGAGAATACAAACCTTGGGACGTGTTCTTGGACTTAGCCTCCTTGCATGTCACGCATCTGCTACAGATTCTTTCAACGTCCTTCTTCAGGCCTGGCCAATAAAAGTGTTCCTCGAGCACTTTAAAGGTTTTTGCCACTCCAAAGTGACCCATTAATCCTCCTCCATGAGCTTCCCTGGTGAACAACTCTCTCAAAGAACAGTGAGGCACACACAATCGATTGTCAAAGAATAAGAAACCTTCAGAGATAAAGTACTTGCCATGTGCGTGTCTAGAACATGCCAAATAAGGTTCCCTAAAATCTGAATCAGCCTCATACAAGTCTTTTATAAATTCGAACCCCAAAAGCTTGGTTCCAAGAGAAGAAAGAAGAACATACCTTCGTGAAAGAGCATCAGCAACTATGTTCTCTTTACCTTGTTTGTACTTAATGACGTATGGAAAGGTTTCGATGAACTCAACCCACCTGGCGTGTCTCTTGTTAAGATTTTGTTGTCCCTTGAGATGCCTTAGGGATTGGTGATCCGTATGTATGACAAACTCTTTGGGCCACAAGTAATGTTGCCACGTTTGAAGAGCCCTCACCAAAGCGTACAATTCCTTGTCATAGGTGGGGTAGTTAACAGTTGCACCACCTAGCTTCTCACTGAAATACGCAATGGGTTTTCCTTCCTGCATCAAAACAGCACCAATACCCACGCCTGAGGCATCACATTCAATTTCAAAAGTTCTCGTAAAATCTGGGAGAACAAGTAATGGAGCTTGAGTTAACTTCCCTTTCAAGGCTTGGAAAGCATCTTCTTGGGCTTGCTCCCACTTAAACCCCACGTTTTTCTTGATCACTTCCGTGAGAGTGGCTGCAATGGTACTGAAGTTCTGGACAAAGCGCCGGTAGAAGCCAGCCAATCCATGGACTTCACTTACGGTCTTCGGACTAGGCCATTCTTTTATTGCCTTAACCTTTTCCTCATCCACACGGATACCATCAGCACCTACAACAAAACCCAAGAAAACTAGGTGATCCGCTCCAAAGATGCATTTCTTTTCATTAGCATATAAACACTCTTTTCTAAGCACTTCCAAGACTTTTCTCAAATGCCCAATACGCTCATTCATGCTCTTACTATAGATTAAGATGTCATCAAAGTATACAACAACAAATTCCCCTATGTAAACCCTAAGAACATGATTCATCAAACGCATAAAGGTACTAGGAGCATTAGTCAAACCAAATGGCATCACAAGCCACTCATGAAGTCCATGCTTAGTTTTAAAAGCCGTTTTCCATTCATCCCCTTCTTTCATCCTTATCTGATGATATCCACTCCTAAGATCTATCTTAGAAAAGACCCTAGAACCATGCAATTCATCCAACATATCATCTAAACGAGGGATGGGATGGCGATACTTAACCGTGATGTTGTTGATGGCTCGGCAGTCCACGCACATCCGCCAAGTTCCGTCCTTCTTAGGCACGAGCAGTACGGGAACGACACAAGGACTGAGGCTTTCTCTGATGTAGCCTTTTCCCATCAACTCATCCACTTGTCTTTGCAACTCCTTGGTTTCGACATGATTGGTACGGTAAGCAGGACGGTTTGGAAGAGACGCTCCGGGTACTAGATCAATTTGGTGTTCTATACCACGGATAGGTGACAAACCACTCGGAGTTTCTTCCGGGAACACATCCTGAAATCTGCTCATCAATGGCTTAAGTTCACTCGGCAGCTCCGGTGTAGGGTTAGTGGCCATTAGTGATTCTTTAAACACAAGTAAAATGAGAAAAGGTTTAGAAAACAAAGTTTTCTTTACCTGACTTGGTTTAATGTAGAAATTGGACCTTTTGACCGGTGTCTTAGCTGCTTTTTGTTGTTTCTCAAGTTCACGGCTCTTACTAAGTTGTAGCTGATCCTGGTGAACTTCGGATGGAGATAAAGGAATGAGAGTGATCTTCTTGCCTTGATGATCGAACATATGCCGATTGGTATAGCCATCATGCACAGCCCTTTTGTCGAACTGCCAAGGCCGTCCTAAGAGTATATGGCTGACATCCATAGGCAAAACGTTGCATATGATTTCATCTTGGTATCGGCCAATGGTGATTGGGACCGTGACTTGTTCCTTGACGTGCTGAACACCGTCTTCATTCAGCCATTCAAGCTTGAATGGTCTCGGATGCGGTCTGGTTTCTAGTCCGAGTTTCCTGACAAGCACATCACTAGTAACATTAGTGCAACTCCCACCATCAATGATCAAAGAACAAACTTCATTGTTAATGAAACAATGAGAATGAAAGAGGTTCTCCCTTTGCTCTGTATCATTGGTTTTGGGCTGCACACTTAGTGATCATGGTCACTAGAAGATTTCCTTGAGCCGGATAATCATAAGGCTCTTCCTCATCATAGATGGGTCCGGTATCCTCCTCTTCATCGTTTTCAGCTTCGGATTCTATCTCTCCATTCTCAAGTAGAATCATCACCTTTTGGTTAGGGCATTTGTTTGCATAATGTCCTAATCCTTGGAACTTGAAGCACCTGATATCTCTGGCTCTACTCGTGGATTCCACGGTTTTGCCTTTGTCAAAATGAGAAGGTTGGTTAGTCTTAAACTCAGAAGTAAAAGATTTACCTTTATCTTGAAAACTAGGCTTAGGTGGATAAACGGGTTTTGGAGCATAAGCTGGTTTTGAAAAACCCCTCCTCTTGACTTGTTGTTCTATCAAGATGGCTTTGTGGAGCATGTCTTCAACACTTTCAAATTCTTGAAGCTCCAGCCGGTCCTGAATTTCCCGGTTCAAACCTGTAAGAAAACGAGCCAAGGTTGCATCCATATCTTCCTCTACATCCGCCTTAAGCATAAGCATCTCCATCTCTTGGAAATAATCTTCCACGTTCTTTGTGCCTTGAGTCAAACGTCTCAGTCTTTGATGAAGATCCTTTTTATAATGACTTGGAACAAAACGCTTTCTCATTAGTTCTGTTAGTTCTTGCCAAGTAGTTATTGGTCTTTCACCTTTTCTTCTCCTAAGAGAAACAACTTGATCATACCAACTAATGGCATAGCCATTAAATTCGGAGGCAGCAAGTCTAACTTTCTTAAGTTCTGAGAGATTGTGACAATCAAAAACCAACTTAGTTTTCCTTTCCCATTCCAAATACGTATCAGGTTCATTCTTACCAGAAAAGGAAGGGATTTTGAGCTTGAGACCACCAAGTCCATCATCTGACCTTCTAGAGAATGGTTTCTCTTCATCTCGGTTTCTATTTTCTCTCCTTGCCCGGAAGGTAGAATGGTTTTCATTTAATTCTTCATCTTCATGACCGTCAAAGGATCGGCTAGGTCTCCTTTCCCGGTTCTTTCTTTGTGCTGTCCGTGCTTGGCCTTGTTGATCCTCCTGGATTTTGTCAAGCCGAACATGAACCTCTTCAAGACCTGCGTTCATAGATCTCATCAAATGTTCGGTTAGTGCTTTCATTTGTAAACCAGACAATCCGGAT
>JAHZTW010000005.1:11513020-11540836 GCA_020283515.1 Alliaria petiolata | reverse complement strand
TATATATATATAGATATATATATATATATATATATTTTTTTTTTTTTGAATGAGAAGAAAAGAAGATGAACACCTTTACCAACAAAGAGTGGCTCTAATACCACGTAATGGAACCCGTGGATGGATTATGCTCTTTGTTGGCGCGTTGGATAGATTGGATAGATGATGGATCGATGAGACCGTCAAGAGATGCGGAAGTCTCTTGGTATTCTCCACTCCACGGAACCGAAGAAGTAACCCTTAACCACGGATCTTAGGAGGTTTGCTGCGTTTGGAAGTAACCCTTGCCAAACTCAACGAAATGTTCAAGATGAACAAAGAGATTTCTCTCAAAAAGAAGAAGATAAAAACTTGGATGATTTATTAGAATGAAGTCTTACAAAACTTATAGAATTCGCAACACAGAAAAAAAATAAAAATAAAGTTTTGTGGATTTCCTAAACTTAAAAAATGAAAATAAAAGACTAGAATTAAAACTAAGTAGAATAACTCTTGAACTCCAAAGTGACTCCTCATATGTGACTCTTGAAGTCATTTTCGTCACCCACCTTTGACCACAAAATAAAGTTAAAGTCAATTACATATAAAGGCACTTTATGGAGTTTGGTAACGAAAAAGATCACTTTGCTCAACATTGGTAGTTTTTGGGTGCAAGAAGTCGTTTATACCCTTCTTCTTGTTTCACCTTTTTCACTTTTTACTTTGAACGGGTGTCTGTGTGATTTTTACAGTTCTCTTTTGATAACCCTAGCCGCCGTGCGAGATTGTCACCTCCTACCGTTTACCACCGCCGTCACGAGCTCCACCTAAAAGAGAGCGCTCCAGTCGTCAACCATATAGTCTCTAAACGCAAATCGCTTTCGACTTTCGTTGTTCACGGTGGTTGAAACAACCAAGGATGAACAAATCGATTTCGAAACACAAGACGTCGGATCCGGCGAAATCTGGTAAGTTGAGACTGATCGATTTCCCGCAAAAATGGTAAATGTATACTCGAAGCCAGACATTCTTATCAAGCTACACGCCATTCTCCGGAGCACGGTGGAGTTAGATTTCAATAGAGAGTCTTGTTTAGCCTAGAGGTGTGAAGGCACCGACTGCACATTGGGATCGTGTAAAGTGAAATGTCATTCGTGGATGTTGAATCATATTTGTGGATGGAGATTATTGGATGGCGACTGGTGGATGTAATGTTCTTGAGGGCTACTGAAAATTTTCCCGATTGAGCGAAACGGGAAAAATGTCAAGCCCAAACACAAATCTCGACGATTTCGGGATGCCGTCGTGTTGATGCATGTGTGTGGGTGCGTGTGTGTGGATGCATGTGTGTGGATGAAGTGGTGGATGTTGTTTGGTGGACAGCCTCTGCATTTCAATCTCCAAGACTTCGGAAGTTACAGAAGCTTGAGCTGTGGACAAGAGGATGTGGAACAACAGTTGATTAGATGGAATATGCTGGTGTGGTGGAAGAAGCTCTCGTTGACAAGGTAAACTTGTATGACGAGTATTATTGGATGCGGCATATAGTCTTTATGTGGATGGACATAGAATTTGGTCGTGTATGTGAAAAGGTGTCGCGTGTGTAATTGTGGAACTAAGAGCGTGGACGTCAGATTGTTTACTATGTGGATAATATGAGAGGACGGGTAACTCCAAAAGGGATGCATGTTGGGGATTGATTATGTTTGACGAATCCGAAATGTTCTTCCATAAACTGTATCCACAATCTGTATGTCCATCATAGAATATCCATTAGATCGTGTCAACGTGTGAAAATATTTTGTAGATTGCAACCCGTAGTTCTCAAGATAAACCGGCAACGCTCCAAACTCCGAAACATTAGACCAACTATGTCGATGAAAAGATCCGTGAAAAAGTGAACCCCTGAATCTACTATGTTGATTCGTCCTAGGCAACTCACAAGAGAGAATGTGCATAACACATTTTTTTCGAAGATAGACCGACTATTAAAATTATGCCATGTGGACGAAAAATGGTGGATATGCTTTTATGGATGGGTTTATCCATCATGTTCTCTAGAAAATCCGTTGGAAATTCTTTTGTTATGCTTAAAAGAACAATATAACTGTTTTACTTGTCTACCAAAACTATGTTTGTTTTCAACTCAATTTAGAATATAGTAATTAGGTTCAATCTTAGAGCTTGCAACGTCAACAGTTAACTTAATGTTGTAACAACCTCCAAAATTTGTAATAAAATTTTTTTGGGTTTGTGCACAACATGCTTTGTAGATTGCAACACGTAGTTTAAGAAAATGGGAAACGCTCGAGACTCCTAAGCATTATACCAACCAAATAGAAAGGTCCATGAAAAGGTGAACCTCAGATGTACTATGTCGATCTATCATATGCAACCCACAAAAAGGATTGGGCAGAACACATTTTTTCCGAAGATTGCTATGAAATTACGGTATGTGGACGCGACATGGTGGACATGGTTTAATGGATGGTTTATCTGTCGTGTTCCCTTATAAATCCATGTCCCCTTAACAACCAAATTGGTAATGAAAGGACGTTGGGTTTTGTGCAGAGCAACCATCATCCATAATAGCATATCCATAAGAATAAATCCACATGTACACATGATTTGTAGCCATCAATGCATGACAACCAAAAACAAACGATGAAAGTATGTTGGGTCAGAGAAAATTAACGTTCAACCATCATATAATGTCCATAATAGCATATGTCATTATTTTTGAAGTTTACATTTGGATTCTGATTTCAACAAGGCGGCTAGGGTCGTGGATAACATATATGACCATCCACAAACTGTCATCCATGGATGTATTTTGAGTGACTAAATCGTTTGCATCCACGAAATTCCATCCATGCAAGTTTCATTGGTATACATTTTGAATCTGCATCCACACGATAATCGTCCACTTGAATTGGATATGCAATTTCAAAACGCATCGGTCACCGGCGACACTTGCATGTCCATTGCGCCCGGCGAAACCCCAAATCATGTTTCAGTGTGCAGAGATTATTGCCGATTCATGGCGATATCTTGAATTATAATGGATTTGTTTAATCTTAATCAACAATTGATTGTGATTAGTAAAATTTCGATATCGAATCTGACCCGCACTAACAGCGAGCGCCGAGTAGTGCCGTTTGATCTTGAAATAATCTGCCGGCTTAGGAAAATGAGATGTAATAGCAGACGGTAAGTCTCGGCGAAGTTTACACAACACAACCACCTCTGTGAATTTGACGGAGGTTAGCCTCAGCGAAGTTTACACGAAACATCACATCCGTGAAAGAAAAGATAACATGTCTAGCATTTTTACTCTCAATTCATTAAGGGTAAGATGGAGAAACAACAATTCCAATAACAAAGAAAAGTACTCTTGTTGACATAAGTACCTTATTCTGTAATTAGAAAGACAAAATGTGCCTTATTATGTAATTATCTCATAAAGTTATTATTTTGAGCTGTCTTGGGCTTGAATTAAGTTCAAAAGAGGTTGGTCTAGGTAACTAACATCCCCAAACGAATTATGCATCTTTTCCTATTCAGAGTTGCTTGAATTAAGCCTGATAAATGCATCTCCAAATTGCTTGGCTTGGACAATCTGATTTCTAGAGTGGACACGAGTTGGTCTAGAGACTTGGTCATCAAGACGGAGTTCCCTTCGTAGATTATTCCCGGACAGTGTTGGATCAAAGCGGAACACGGCTGTGTCGGTCTGAACACGTTAGTGGTCAATGCTAGTTTCTCCTCGATGAATCTCACTTGTACCGTCCATGACCTGCTCCGGTACATGCTGCTCGTCATCCTCCGAACCTTCCGAAGATGTTTGGCTCGGTGCTTTGCCACGGAATCTATCAACAGAGGTGCTTCCTCCCGACCTTCATCAGCAGAGATTCATCAGTAGAGGATGCCACAGCTGAGGATCACCCACGACCTTCATCTTCGAGGCGCAGCAGAGCACCGCAGCCTATTGGACCTCATCACCTTCCGGTTGCTCCAGAGTTCCCCATGGAGCAGGCTGATTTTCAGCGATATGTGGTTCAGAGCTTCCAAAACATTTGGAACGCTATCACAGTTGTGTCGAACTATGGCTGCGTCCATCCTTCCACATCACCGCGTTCTGATGAAGAGTAGTGTTTGCAACATTCGTGTTTTAATATTTCTTTTTCCTTGAGTCAGTTTTTCATTCTCTTGAGTCAGCTTTTGTTTCCATTTGCTTCTGTACTTTGCTTCGAAACTTGTTGCAACCTTTGAGATTATGGATTATGTTATGCTTTTAACCGTTTGTTTAAGTTTTCTAACAGTTTGGATGACTCTAACAACAATCTGACCTAACAACATACATGTTCGTGTAGTGGAACTCTGTTTACGGACAGAGTGTCGATCTACACCACTACTTTGTCGATCGACACTAGTACACAGCAACGATCGACACCACCATATGTCGATCGACGTCACACGCAGGTTCAGGTAATCCACTTTTCTCTTAGTTCTGTAACTGTTTCACACAAATTTTTTCTATCCAAATTCATGCTTGATAACACTGGGGACATTTTTGTTCAAGTCTGGGGGAGGTAGTTGCTAACATTGTGTTTTGTTTTGAGAGTCAGTTGAGTCAGTTAAAAATTTGTTTTATTGAGTCAAAATCAGTTGAAACTTTCAGTTTTTCTTGGAACTAACCGCCGAACATTGACACTTATCATGACTGAAATAAATTGCATAAAATCAGAAAAGAGAATGATACAGGGGTTCGAAAACTTCTCGAAAGAGTACAAAATTGTCTCCCCAAAAGCTCAGGATCAATCTCTCTCTAAGTCTCAAAAACAGAAAATAATGATAATGTGTAAGGCTAAACAATGCCTTCAAAACCTATTTATAGATGTAAATTCGCATCAGGGGCAATCTTGTAAATTATGAAAACTTGAGGCAATTTCCTTTTCCTTGTGGAAATCGCCAAACTTGGGCGGCTTCATTGGTGTCGATCGACACCAAGGGTCAGTGTCGATCACACCCTTCGTGTATTTCAGCTCCGACTTCATCACTTCGGTGGCTTCTCCAGAATGATCCAATAAGCTCAAAAATCTCCCATTAAGCTACAAATGTACTCCATCCTGTAAAGACTCTAATAGGACTCTAAAAATAACAAAAGACTCTATAAAATGGACTTATATTATGGTCAAAAAGTGGTAAAAACCATGATATATCAGGAGGTAGTTGCTAACATTGTGTTTTGGTTTGAGAGTCAGTTGGGTCAGTCAAAAACTAGTTTTATTGAGTCGAAATCAGTTGAAACTTTCAATTTTTCTTGGAAATAACCGCAGAACATTGACACTTGAAGGACCATTGCCATAGTGGTTGATTGCAGGTCTTACAAAGTAGAAAGCTGCATTGGACTTGATTCCTCTTTCAACTCTGACAAGATAACAAAATTACAGTCTCTGCTTGATCTTCCCTTAAGAAAAGAAAAGAAATAAAGAAGTCTGATCAAAGAATAGTGCAAAGATCCTCATGAGCATGTCTCCTCACAAGGAACAATATTAGTGAGAGCTCATGAACATGTCTCCTCACAAGGAACAATATTAGTGAGAGCTCATGAACCTGTCTCCTCACAAGGAACACAAGTAAAGAGCAGCACTATTCCAAGGCTTCAAAAGAATAAGAAAAAATCAATGAAAAGATCTTAAAACACCCTGAAAATGGGCAGCAGTTAACTAAAGGAAGAGAAATTAGGAGAGCTGTACCGAGAAAGTCTTGTTCAGGCACTAAGGAAGGAAAAGAATATGTAAAGTCCTTTGGTCATTACCATTTGTTAGAGTTCGAAATTTTATGAAGGAAGGGATCTGGATTTGAACTGGGAGATTGCTAAGCTTGTGGTAAGTACACTGAAACATTACCTAAGGTTGGCTCTATGGTATGTGGAATTCAAGAGTGTTAACCAATGTGGCGTTCAAAGGTTAGGTGAATGTTTCTGTTTTCAAACTCCTACTTCATTCTAAGTTTCTGTATTGCTTGAGGGCAAGCAAAAGCTAAGTCTGGGGGAGTAGATATATCATGGTTTTTTCCACTTTTTGACCATGATATAAGTCCATTTTATAGAGTCTTTTGTTATTTTTAGAGTCCTATTAGAGTCTTTACAGAATGCAGTACATTTGGAGCTTAATGGGAGATTTTGGAGCTTATTGCAGCATTCTGGAGAAGCCACCGAAGTGATGAAGTCGGAGCCGAAATACACGAAGGGTGTCGATCGACACTGACCCTTGGTGTCGATCGACACCAATGAAGCCGCCCAAGTTTGGTGATTTCCATAAGGAAAAGGAAATTGCCTCAAGTTTTCATAATTTACAAGATTGCCCCTGACACGAATTTACCTCTATAAATAGGTTTTGAAGGCATTGTTTAGCCTTACACATTATCATTATTTTCTGTTTTTGAGACTTAGAGATAGATTGATCCTGAGCTTTTGGGGAGCCAATTCTGTACTCTTCCGAGAAGTTTTCGAACCCCTGTATCATTCTCTTTTCTTATTTTATGCAATTTATTTTAGTCATGATCTGTGCTTTCATCTCCATGTCTGAGTAGTTTGATAGTTAGGTTAGGGTGATTTTGGGTTGATGATGAGTTTGTAGAATTATTAAGTTGTTAGGAAAATCAATTGGATCTTCATCTTGATTTGTGCTTATATTGATTTCTTAATTGATCACTTAGAAATCAAACCCTAGGTTGTTTAATAGATGCGAGAGCATTATTAATAACTTGAATTAATCATAGATAAGCAAAATATCTATTCGCAAAGAGATTTGGTTTAGAGATTTTGTGAACAATTGAACCTGCTTTTAATGCTTGCTTTAATTGTTTGAATTTGCAAAGAGATTTGGAATTATGGAATTTAGGCATAGATAACTTCTGCAACGAGAGTTGATTGGTTTTAAATTTGTGTTTCGAGTTTTAGACGGTTCTTAATAATTTCCTGACAGTTTACTTTCTGCATTCTCGGATTCAACCTGATAATTACCCTTGCCTAGCGCCTTAGTCTCCTGAACTTTAATCACTTTTAATTTCGTTTACTGGTTTGCTTAGTAGTTTTATTTATTTTTAATATTTGATCTAGCATAATTTGAACCTAGAAACCATAGTGTAGCATCTACTTCCTTTGCGATTCTATAACCCCTTATACTTCAACTGCATTGCTGTGCACTTGCAGTGTTGATTTATTTGGGTAAAACTTTGACCCTATCACCCCCCCCCCCCCCCAGACTTGAACAACACTGTCCCCAGTGTTATTAAGCTTGAGTTTGGTAAGAAAAAAAAATATGTGTGAAACAATTACTGAACCAAGAGAAAAGTGGATTACCTGAACCTGCGTATGGTGTCGATCGAAACATGATAGTGTCGATCGTTGCTGTTTGCAGGTGTCGATCGACACTGTCCGAAAACAGAATTCCACTACACGAACGTGTATGTTGTTAAGTCAGATCGTTGTTACACTACACGAACGTGTATGTTGTTAAGTCAGATCGTTGTTAGAGTCATCCAAGCTGTTAGAAAACTCAAACAAAACTGTTAAAAGCACAACATAATCCATAATCTCAAAAGTTGCAACAAGTTTCGAAGCAAAGTACAAAAGCAAATGAAAACAAAAGCTGACTCAGTAAAAAGAAAAACTGACTCAAGGAAAAAGAAAAACTAAACCAGGAATGTTTGGAATACTAGTCTTCGCCAGAACGCGGTGGTGTGGATGGACGGACGCAGCCACAGTTCGACACAACAGTGATGGCGTTCCAAATGGCCTGGAAGCTCTGAACCACATATCTTTGAAAAGCAGCCTGCTCCATGGGAATCTCTGGAGCATCCGGAAGGTGATGACGACCAATAGGCTTCGGAGTAGATGCTCTGATGCGCCTAGAGGATGAAGGTCGCGTGTGATCCTCAGCTGGTGCATCCTCTGCTAATGAAGCTGCAGCGCGGGAAAAGGCACCTCTGCGCCTGGCGATGGGAGCAGCTCTCAGTAGGATCGGATCCGGCTCTAAGTTGAGACGGTGAGGGTCGGTGGTGATGTGAGTGATATCCCTATTAGGTAACTGGACCAGAAGTTGCTCGGCTTGCGAGTTAGTGAAAACCAATAATTTCTCTGGCTTCACCCAAGTAGCTCCTCGCAAATACTCCATATTAACCAAAGCACGCGAAGTCACAATGGAGCAAGTGGTAGTGTCTATCCCGCAATGCTGGAAGATAGGAGTGAGAAGACTACCAACAGTCTTGGGTTTGGTTAGGATCCAGTGAAAGGCTTCGTCTTCATTGAAACCAAGTGATGAGCAAACACAGCGCCGAGGTTGACGTTATCTCTCAGCCCAGACTCCTCATAAATGATAAACCAAATGGCATGATACAGCAGCACTAACTCAGACACGCGCATCTTCCCTGGCTCATGCTTACACAAGAGTGTAGTAGCGAACAGGCGAGTAAGGTAGCGAATGGTAGGATGGCGGATATCTGTCTGTGAAGAGGTCTTAGAGTCATACCTCCCATTCCCAAAATGTGACCAGAAGTCCTGGTTATCTGGAAGCTGCTGTGGAAGGGAAACACCGGTGACATGCTCATTCTCAAAGCCATAGATTGCACAGAGTTCTGGAAGTGGAATCCTGTAGCGAATCCCGCGGATAAGGGAGGTCAATGTCCCTTCCAAAGCATTCTTGACCACTTCATTCATGTAGTAGACACAGACGGTGGAAAGGAACAGTCTTACCAAATCGGGGTAAAGATCATATTGCTTGGTTGCAATAGTCCCCATTCCTGCTCTTCTCAACAATTTCAGGATGTCGTCTGTGATGCCCAACTCTGACATCGTCTTCTGATCAGCAAACCGAGTTGGTGTGACATCCACCTTCAGCACGCATTGTAGAGTAGTGTGTCATACTCATCCCAGGTCTCGCTAATGTCGCAGTAGACACATTCATCTATTGCTACCTCTGCTGCAGGTGAGTCTTCCCAGTTTCTCCCCATTGGAATTCTCGCGGTTTCACGCTTAGGTGAAGGAGGAAGAGAAGCAATAGGTGCATCATTAGCAGTCCCAGAAGCGGACGCTTCAGTTTATCGTGGTCTCTTAGTCCTCGGAGGCATCTGCAATCAATAATAAAAATCAAAATCAAAATCCAAAGTCTGAAAATATTGCTCAAAGATCGACACTGTAGTGGTGTCGATCGACACCCAGGAATTCAACCGCAAATCATGAATTTAACCCCAATTGTGCATCAATTATCAGTTTAAACATATTCAATACCAAGAATCAAACAAGTTTCAATCATAAAACCCAAGAAAAATCTCTAAATTCGCAACATTCATCATCAATTTCGAAAATTTCAAAGTCTTGCAAATTAAGGGATGAAATCAATAGGGTAATGATCTAAATCATGGTATACAACCTAAATAAGCATCATTCAATCAAGAAATCAAGCTAAAGAGGTCGGATTCGAGAATTTTCACCTTAGGGTCGAAACTGAAATTGTGAGATTTGAAGAACATACCTTCGGAGATCGAAAGAATGGACTATGGATTATGAAAAGGGGATGAAATCCGCACGGATTAGACCTTAGAAGCACTCATTTCCGTGTAGAAACGGAGAAGTTATGAATTTGGGAAATGTGTTCTAAGGTTTTCGCGAGTTATGGTTTTAGGGAAGAAGAAGAAAAAATGTCGGGTTTTAAAGACTCACCTGTGCCTCCGCGTGCTGTCGATCGACACCCATGGATGGTGTCGATCGACACCTGATCGATCGAGCCTTCACCTTTTTTTTATAATAACTAAATAAAACCAAAATAAAATAAACTAAGTACATACCAGTGGGTTGCCTCCCACTAAGCGCTCGTTTAACGTCAATAGCTTGACTGTTCACGCGTTTAGGCAGTTGGTGCATCATCTAGAGACACAATGTGTCGTGCTGGAATCCCGGCTTGAGCCCAATAGTGTTTCACCCTCTGTCCATTCACAATGAACTCTTCTCCTTTGGAATTCGTCAGGACAATGGCTCCAATGGTCTGACCTCTTTGATGGTGAAGGGACCTGACCAACGTGAACGCAATTTACCAGGAAACAATTGCAAACGAGAGTTATACAGAAGTACCTGATCATTTGGTTCGAAGTGTCTGGAGACAATCTTCTTATCATGATATGCTTTAGTCCTCTCTTTGTAGATCTTTGAGTTCTCATAAGCATGATAGCGAAGTTCATCTAACTCATTGAGCTGTACAAGACGCCTTTCTACAGCAGGCTTCAAGTCGAAATTCATCTTTTTGATAGCCCAATGTGCCTTGTGTTCCAATTCCACTAGAAGATGGCAGGCTTTGTCATAGAGTAGCTGGAATGGTATAGTCCCAAATGGCGTCTTGTAGGCGGTCATGTAGGCCCAAAGTGCATCATCTAACTTCACAGCCCAATCCTTCCTTGTCTTGCCCACTGTCTTCTCCAGGATTTGCTTGATCTGTTTGTTGGAGACTTCAACCTATCCAGTCGTTTGAGGATGATAAGGAGTAGTGATATACTCATATATTTAGCATATTTAGCATGCATTTAGATTATATTTTCATGCAAACATCATTCATAATAGGCTAGTTTGCATCATTTATCTCATTTTAAGTCCCAGAACACTTTGCATTAGCATTTGCATTTTCTTTTGTATATATGCATCATTTCAGGTTATTCTATGGATTTGGCGACAATGTGGAAGCTGGAAACATAAGATGATGAGCTAGGAACAAGTAGAGAAGAGTAAGAAGCAAACTGATGTCATCTGACTTGCTGTACCGAGATGTTGCAACCGATTCAAGTCCATGCCACCTAAAGCGACTTAAAGACCAGACCCTACAAAGACTTTCCATTCCGATTCAGCCTCCGCAATCTTCATAAAACTCATAGAAATTTGAGTTACCGTTCGTTCAGAGGTTATTTCAAGTCATTATAGTCAGTGGTTCAGAAGATACGGCTATTTAAGTAATAACATGTCCGTCTGGAAATTTGGCGACCAATTTCTTTAACTGAACGATCAGCTTCGATGAAGGGTTTTCATTGCGATTTAGCCTCGACAGTCTTTATGAGAGTCTTAGGAAATTGTGTTAGCTTAATTTGGTGGTGATTGCAAGTCAAACGGTGCAGTAGTGCAAAAAATACAGATCAATCAATCCACGTACCCGCACCAAAAGATACCATTTGCAAGTTGCTCCAAAAAAGTGTTTATGCTTTAGTAAAAGTGGGTTAGATAGGTCCCTTATCCCTTGCCCCTTAAACTAATGTTTAAGAGAGGTAAGAACATGATTAGTGAGTAAATCACTAAGGTTTGGGGTTGGGTTGATTAAGGGGGTTGAAGGCTAAAATCTTGGGTCTTTTCTTGTTCTTCATCTAATTCTCTTCTTGGATTTGGGGGTTTTAAAGTCTAGAGATTCTCAAAGGAGATCTCTTTAATCTTAGGGATTTCCTTATCCTAACAAGACTTAGGAAATTCCTTAAAACAAAATCTAAGAGACTAGCTCATCCTTTCCCAAACGCCATGGATGCTTAGGGAGCTAGTTAAGCCATTTTTTAAGATCCAAGCTTCATGTTCTTCACCCTATCTTTCCACCACACATCATGGGTTATGAGGAAAGGGTGAAGAAAGGATTTACACCACACATCATGTGTAAATCTAGTATAGCTTCTTAAGGCTTAGAGATAGCACTAAGGTGTGTAAAATTATGTTTTCAAAACCCCAAGTTCGAATTTTCAACCTCCCTAAGAATGAATCCCAACCTTGAATCTTTTTTAAATCTTTGAAAACTTAAAACCATTTTCTTCTTGTTTAAGGTTTAATTATTTTCCCTAAAGATCTCTTAGATAGCTTAATTATGCAATAGAGCTTTTATAAATTTGTAAAATTCTGTTCTTGCTATTTTTAGTATTTTAAAAATTGTCTAGAGTCCTATTTTACTGTTTGGTATTGTGTTGATAGTCGTTTGATTTTTAGAAGTAGTTTTTGAAAATCTTGTTACTTACCTAAAAATTGTCTAGCTTATCCGGTTTTAAAATTTGATTTTGTAAAATTAGTAGATCGGTTGTTAAATCGTTTAGAAGTCATCTAGTAGTTGTATAACACTTCAGTAGGGATTTTAAAATAGTTTTCGTGTCTGTATAATCACCGCAAGTAATTTTCATAGGAGTCTTCACCAATTAACCCGAATTCTGCTTAGCTTCATTGAACTCTTGTATTCCTAATATCTTTCACCCCAATTTGGATTGACACCTAAAGTACTACAACAACAAAAGACTGCTTTAGGTTTTGATTAGAGAACCATGAAAAAGTTCTCTCATCAAATGGCGCCGTTGCCAAACTTGGGTTTTAAGTGAAAGTATTAGGATTGGAGCTTAGTGGAGACTAAGTTTTTATTTTGTATTTGGTTACTAATTTCTCTACTTGTCTACTTGTGTTTTCAGGTACATGAACCTGAGGTCTAGAGGTGACAACAGCTTACTCACGCCACTAGACAACATCCATCAACTTGGAAGTGCAAGGCATAGGAGGGAAAGACTACTACTCGAAATTGACGAGTACCATCAAGAGGTGATGGCTGACCACGACCAGGTGGAGGATCCACCTCAACATGCTGCTGCTGACAGAGGCATTGGACACCCTTACCACCTCCCAAGAGCACCACAAATCATTGGTGCGGGTGATGCACCAAACACCCACACGAATCGGTTTGGCATCACTCCACCGCCGGTGCAAAACAACAACTTCGAGATCAAACCTGGATTTGTCTTTATGGTCCAGAACAGCAAGTTCCATGGCCTGGCAATGGAAGACCCACTGGAGCACTTGGACAACTTTGAACAAGTGTGTGGAATGATCAAGATAAACGGCATCTCGGAGGATAGCTTCAAGCTGCGGTTTTTCCCTTTTTCTCTTGGGGACAAAGCCAGACATTGGGAGAAGACCCTACCTCAAGGCACAATCACGTCATGGGTTGAATGCAAGAAAGCCTTCCTGTCAAAGTTCTTCTCAAGCACAAAAACGGCCCGACTAAGAAGCGAGATAAGCGGTTTCACACAAAGGCAAAATGAGACCTTTAGTGAATCAATGGAGCGGTTCAAGGACTATACCATTCAATTTCCTCACCATGGCTTCACTGAGGAGACACTCTTGAGCACAATATACCGTGGAGCCTTGCCAAAAATTCGCATGTTACTAGACACGGCAAGCAAAGGGAATTTCCTTGGACAAGATGTGCAAGACGGCATGGAGCTGATTGAAAACTTAGCCTTGAGTGATGGTAACTATTCTGAGGATTATGACAGAGCACCAAGAGGTCATGAGTTGGAGGCACACAAGAAGGAGCTGAAGTCACTCCATGAAAAAATTGACAAGATGATGCATGCTAGCCAAAAACATGTGCACTTTGTTGGTGAGGCTGCGGATTTGTTCCAAGCGAGGAATGAGGAGGAGTTTGAAGAAGCAAATTGGGTTGGTGGCCAAGATTACCCTAAGCCACAGGGATATTCTCCAAGGTATCAAGGCAACAACAACAACTTGTCTTATAGAAGCACAAATGTGGAAAATCCAAAGGACCAAGTCTACCCTCCACAACAAAGCAATCAAGGCAAACCGTTTGTTCCTTACAACAAAGGTGGATTTCAACAAAACAGTAGGTATCAAGGACAAAGACAAAGCCCCTACCAAGGAAACCAACAGCAAGGGAACAAAGCTTACCCTCCTGGATTCGTGCCACAGCAACAACAAACTCAAGCGCCACCTCAAGATCCGGTACAAGCTATGTTCCAACAACTTCTCCAAGGCCAAGCATCCAATAAACAAAAATTTGTTGATATGAACAACCGGCTGGACTCCTCTCTTACTGAGGTCTCTACGCAGATCAGCAACATCAACAACAAAATTCGCCAGCTGGAGAAAGGAAAAACTAGTACAAGCGGCCAAGCTAGTTTACCCGGCCAATGTGAGACCAATCCTAAAGAGTATTGCCAAGCTATCCAAGATCTTGAGGAGATGACCACCACTCTTAATGACATGGATCCATCATGGTATGAACCTGACAACGAGGCTTACATCTACTTAGATGATGATTTTAGTCTCAATGAGGTCATTAAGAACCTAAGTGGGGAGGCGGTTTTCACAAAGATCAACCATGTTGAAACTAAAAACATCTTGAAGAAACCAGTTGAGGACGTTTTGATGATGCAAGAACCGTGTGATGAGGAGCAAGAGCAGATCCAGGAGCCTACAAGAGAGCACATTGCAGCAATTGATGAGCTCAAGACCTTGACCAAGCACAAAAATCCGGGAAAATTCTCAATTATGTGCAAGCTAGGCAATGAAGAAGTACAAGATGCTATGTGTGATTCTGATTCCACAGTGAGTGTTATGGCACTTGACATGGTCAAGAGACTTGGAATAAGGAGTATGGATTGGCATCCTACTGAGATCACATTTGGAGATGGGTCTACAAAGAAACCTCTTGGTTTGATCAAAGACTATCCTGTGAAAGTTGGGATTTGCTTGGTACCAACTGATTTTGTGGTCATGGATATAGACAAGTCCAAACACCTTCCTTTGCTCCTAGGCACGCCATTCCTCAGCACTGTTGGTGCAGCAATTGATTTTGCCAAGGAAGAGGTCATCCTAAAGAATGTGAGTCACTTGGTTTCATACCCGATCACACCTCCTTTGAAAACGTTTTATGGAATGATGGAAGCTGAAGAAGACACTTTTGATCAAGAAGAACGTGTCTGTAAGAAGATTATAGAGGAGGCTGAGTTGAAAAAGCTTTTGGAAGCCCAAGCCTTTAGAAGCAAGCAACAAGCCAAGAGCTTGCAAGCCAAGTCCGCGGGAAGGGCTAAGATTTGTTGTGTCTCGGGTACAAGCAAGGATAAGGCCGAGGCTAGGCTTAGGTCTACTGCTCAGGAAGAGCCTGATGGTGAGTCAGTGCTGATGTTGTTTGGCCATGAAGAAGAAGTAACCACCAAGAAGGAACCACCTAGAGAGAAAGGCAAGAAAAAGGGGCCTTTGGTGAGATTGCTTGAGAAGGTTAAGGATGAGATTGGTACTGGACGTGCTGTTCCAAGGGACACTTTGAGTTTACATCCATTGGAACTCAAGGGAGGTCCATTGAGTACGAAGTCAGGTGCAAAGCAATGCCAAAACCATTCTCAAAGGCAAGAATCATGCTTCCACCCGGTTTAGAGAAGGATGAGGAAAAGGTGCAAGAGATGCTGTTCACTGTCTACACCATGGACATGCCACGAGGTTCACACTCAGACACATCTCCAGCCACCCACTTCACCCTTAAGCCAGCCTAAAAAGTTTTGTAAGGAAAGTCAAGCTAAGAGACTTTAAACAAAGTGCGCTTGGGAGGCAATCCCATGACTATCACTGTATATATTTTTGTTTCCAATTTATGCTTTCTATTTTGAGTGTGTGTGAGCAGGAACAAGGGAAATGTAGAACCAAGAATAGAGCCTACAAGGCCTAAGCACAACAAGCTCCAAGGTACCGAAAACTCCAACCTTTGTACATAACATGCATTTTTTATTTTTGCTTTGTAAATTTTAATCTCCTCTTGAATTTGTTTGACACCGAGACGTTGTCATTCAATTTTGGGGGAGAGTGTGTGCTTTGACATATTTTTATTTGGATCTTATTTTGCTTTTGCATATTTGAGTCTCCATGCATACATAAAAAAAATTTGCATAGAAAAATACAAAAAAATCAGAAAAAATCTTTAAAATTTCAAAGAAAATTCATATAGCTTGCATTTGCATTGTCAAATATTGTAGGATTGAGTCTAGATTTTCTATCATATAGGTTGCATCATTCATATGCATAGGGGGCAATGATATAAAATCTTACCTTGAAAAGTGTTTTAAGCTCATGTATTGGTTGAAGGCCCTAGTTAGTTCTAACCATCCTTGAATCATTTGACTTGATTTTCTTGGCTTAAAGTTGAAACAAGCATGAATTAAACCCTTTCCTAAAAATCGGAACCTTAACATGAACATCTAATTATCATACTTGTGCAATTTGGGAAAGAATACATGGATTACAAAAAAATATTTAGGCTTTCTTATTCACTTCACCACTCTCTTGTAAGCCTAAATAGAATACCATACCTTGACCCTTGTCTTATTTCAAGCCAAATTTCGTGTGTGATTGCAAATTGTGAGGCCTTATTTTCTGTTTGAGCTTGGAATAAAGTGTTAGGTTTATGGCGACATGTTTAGACTCTCATAATGGTGCTAGCTTTGCATATTGAAGCTAGTTTTAGGTTTGACTTGGAATTGGGAGTTCACGGATTTGAAAGTAAGAAGGTGTTAAGAAAATGAATAAAAAAGGGATACATAGTTCTAAATGGTTGGTCTTGAATTATATTATGAAGAAGCTCAAGATAAAAGAAAAAGAGCCCTAGAGGCCAAATGCATAAAAGAAAAAAATTTAGAAGAGGGCTATTTAAAGAAAGAAAGAGCTAATATTTGTGACCTTACCGCTAGCTATAAGTAAGGTAGAAAAAGTTTTCCTAAAAGTAATTGTGATTGATGGAGTTCTTGTGGGATTATACTTGGCGTGTCTAGCCTTGTTGATTTGGGTAGTCTCTAGAGGGTGAGTGAGCTTGGAAAAGAAAAAAATGAATGAGCGAGGGATTAGGATCATTGTTAGTATACTTGGGTAGATGTGAGTCTAGTAATGTATGCATACATTGCCTTTTACCTTTAGCTTTATGCATAAGTTCAAACATTTTTGAGAGAAACCAATGCTTGGAGTACTGATAGGGCTCAGGTTTTACCCAAATAATCAACTACTGCAAGTGCACAGCAATGCAGTTGAAGTATAAGGGGTATCGAATCCTCAGGGAAGTTAAAGCTACACTTATGGTTTCTAGGTTTAGATTATGCTAGGCGATTAATTTAAAGTAGTCTAAAGCAATGCGGAAATAAGCAAACGATTTTATAAAGCGATGTAAGTTCAGAGACAAAGGCGCTAGGCAAGGATAATTATCAGGTTTGAATCCAAGAATGCAGAATCTAAGTTTATTAGGGATTTTATTAAGAACCGTCTAGAACTCAAAACTCTAAGTTAAAACCAATCAACTCTCGTT
Organism: Alliaria petiolata; assembly: GCA_020283515.1. Classification (NCBI taxonomy): domain Eukaryota; kingdom Viridiplantae; phylum Streptophyta; class Magnoliopsida; order Brassicales; family Brassicaceae; genus Alliaria; species Alliaria petiolata. The sequence continues at coordinate 11,523,713 of JAHZTW010000005.1, read as the reverse complement.
GCAGAAGTTATCTATGCCTAAATCCCTAAATTCCAAATCTCTTTGCGAATTTAAACAATCAAGGCAAGCAATAAGAACAGGTTCGATTTGTTCACAAATTACCTAGACCAAATCTCTTTGCGAATAGATAATTTGCTCACCTAAGATTAGTTCAAGTTATTAATAATGCTCTCGCATCTATTAAACAACCTAAGGTTTGATTTCTAAGTGATCAATTCAGAGAATCAAGTTAAGCACAAATCAAGGTGAAGATCCAATTGATTTCCCTAATAATTCTAGTGATTCTACAAACTCTTCATCAAACCCTAAATCACCCTAACCTAACTAACAAACTACTCAGACATAATAATGCAAACACAAAACATGGCTGAATAATATTGCATAAAAGAATAGAGAATGATACAGGGGTTCGAAATCTGGCTCAGATGAGTTAGAATTGTCTCCCCAAAAGCTCAGGATCAATCTCTCTCTAAGTCTCAAAAACAGAAAATAATGATAAGGTATTTGGCTAAACAATGCCTGAAAACTATTTATAGAAGGGGATTTTTCGTCCAGGGGTAAACTTGTAATTCTTCAAACTTGCTCTTCTTTCCTTTTCCTGATTGGAAACCGTCAAGCTTCGCCGTCCATCCTTGGTGTCGATCGACACTGATGGTGTCGATCGACACTCTGCTCGTAAATCCAGCCTTTTGACTCCATCACTTCGGCTGCTTCTCCAAAATGCTCCAAAACGTCCCAGTTTCTTCCATTTAGCTCCAAATGCTCTCCATCCTGTAAAGACTCTAAAAAGACTCCAAAACTAGCAAAAGACTCTATAAAAACACTTATATCATGGCTTAAAAACGGGTAAAAACCATGATATATCAACTCCCCCAGACTTAGCCTTTGCTTGCCCTCAAGCAAAACAGAAACTTAGACTGAAGTAGAAGTTTGAAAACAGGAACTTCCAATCACTTTTTCAAAACGCCACATTGATTAACACTTCTTGAATCCACATGATATTAGAGCCAACCTTAGGAAATGTTCAATGTACTTACCACAAGCTTAGCAATCTCCCAGTTCAAATCCAGATCCTTTCCTTGGTAACATATTCGAACTCTAACATTGGTAATGCCATAGAACTTTTCTGATTCTTTTCCCTTCCTTAGTACCAAAACAAGATATTCTCATGCAGCTCCCCTATTTTCTCTTCCCTTAGTCAACTTCTGCCCATTTTCAGGGTGTTCTAAGATCTTTTCATTGACTCTTATTATTCTCTTTGGGATCTCTGGAATAGTGCTACTCTCTACTTGTGTTCCTTGTGAGGAGACGTGTTCAAGAGCATCACTAATATTGTTCCTTGTGAGGAGACAGGCTCATGACAAGGCACTATTCCAGACTTAAACTATTTTTCTTTCTTTTCTTTTCTCTTAAGGGAAGATCAAGGAGAGACTGCAATTGCCTATCTGTTCGGACTGAAAGAGGAATCAAGTTCTGCGCATACCTAGTTCTTTTAAGGGGATCTGAACTCGCCCTGTTAGACTGATTCCACTTGTAGCTTTCTACTTAGTAAGTCCTGCAATCAACTCTTATAGCAATGGTTCTTCAAGTGTTAACTTTCTGTGGTTAGTTCCTAGAAAAACTGAAAGTTCCAACTAATTTTGACTCAATAAAACAGATTTTGAAAACTTTTGACTCAAGACTCAACTGACTCTCAAAACAAAACACAAAATTAGCAACCACCTCCCCCAGACATGAATAACACTGTCCCAGTGTGACTAAGAATGAGGTTGGATAGAAAAAATTCGTACCAAATTGTTGCAATAAAGAGAAAAATCGGATTCTGACCTGACTTCTGCGTGTAGCGTCGATCGACACAGATGCTATCGATCGATGCTGTGGCTGAAGTTGGTGTCGATCGACACAGATTGTGTCGATCGACACTCTATCAGTAGACAGAGTTCTGGCACTCGAACATTGAAGTTGTTAAGTCAGATTGTTGTTAGAAGTCTTCAAAGCTGTTAGAAAACTCAACAAAAGGTTAAAAGCACAAGATAATCCAATAAGCTCAATAACTGCAACAAGTGTGAAACAAGGTACTGAAACAAATGAAACAAAATGCAGACTCAAGTGAAAAGAAAAACTGACTCAAAATACTAAAAAGAAAAAGGATGAGAAAGTCACTCGTCGTCATCAGCGTGTGGTGGAGAGGAATGTGGTGGCGTAGTTGGTCGAACGCAGGTAGACACAGAGGCAATGGCATTCCAGATGGCCTAGAAGCTCTGAACCACGTATCGCTGGAAAGCAGCCTGCTCCATAGGAATCTCAGGAGCGTCTGGAAGGTGATGCGGTCCAATAGGCTCTAAAGTAGCCGGTGCTCTGCGTCTAGAAGAGGATGGTCGTGGAGGATCCGCAGTTGTGCGTGACGAAGTACCTCTGCGTCTGGCAACGGGAGCATCCCTGAGCTTGGTCGGACTAGGCTGAAATGCGAGGCACCCCGGATTGCTGGTAATGTGAGTGATATCTCTGTCAGGTAGCTGAATCAAACGCTGCACTCTCTGCTCGTCGCTAAATGCCCATAATCTCTCTCCGGTCACCCAGTGAGTCCTCTTCAGGTACTCCATATCCACCAAGGCACGCGATGTAACAATGGAACATGTAGAAGTGTCTATCCCGCAGTGCTGGAAGATGGGTGTAAGAAGACTCCCTATGGTCTCTGGCTTCAGCTTCGTCCCGCTGAAAGGCTTCGTCTTCAAGGAAGCCAAATGATGAGCAAATACCGCGCCAAGGTTCGCGCTCACCGGCGCGTCATCATCCTCATAGATCTCAGACCAGAGACCTCGATAGAGCAGCACCAACTCAGACACTCGCATCTTCCCTGGCTCGTGCTTACACAGAAGTGTAGTGGAGAACAATCGAACCAAATAGCGCAGAGTAGGATGACGAATGTCGGTGTGAGTGGAGGTCTTAGAATCATACCTCTCATTCCCGAAGTGCGACCAGAAGTCCTGGTTATCTGGAAGTTGAGTCTGAAGAGAGACCCCAGTGGCATGCTCGTCGGCGAATCCATAGATCCCACAGAGGTCTGGAAGGGAAATGCGGTATCTGATTCCGCGGATTAGGAAGGTCAATGTGCCTTCCAGAGCATTCCTGTTGATCTCGTTCCAATAGTAGACCCTGGCTGTGGCAATGAACTGGCGGACTAGGTCTGGATAGAGATCGAACTGTTTCGTCGCTATGGTGCCCATCCCAATTCTGCTTATCAAGGAAAGGATGTCATCCTTGATTCCTAGCGCGCTCATCGTCTTCTCACAAGCGAAACGAGTTGGAGCGATCTCTACTCGCTGCCACGCATTGTAGAACAGCGTGTCGTAATCATCCCATGACTCGCTGATGTCTCTGTAAGTGCATGCGTCCTTTGCCACCTCTGCAGCTGGTGACTCGTCCCAACTTCGCGTAATCCGGATCTTTTCGTTTTCACGCTTTGGCCATGGAGGAAGAGAGGGAATCGTCTCATCATTAGCAGTCCCAGAGGCGGACGCTTCAGTGTGGCGTGGTCTCTTACTCACAGGAGGCATCTGCAATGAAAAGAAAAACCAAAATCAACATCCAAAGTCCAACAAACGAAGCGCAATGTTGCTGTAATGGTCGGGTGTCGATCGACACAAAGGGTGTCGATCGACACCAGGTACAAAACTTCAAATATTTACTAAATCGCGAGTTTCAACCCAAATTCAGAAACAATTGACAGGCTACGCATGCTCAACAACGTGAATCAACCAAGTATTAACCATAAAACCCAAGAAAAACTCCAAAATTCGCAACATGCATCATTAATTTTCAAAAATTCGAAAATTTCAAATTGTGCAATTTTGAGGGTGAAAAACGGTTGGGTAATGATTCTAATCATGATAGACACCCTAAATGAGCATCATTCAAACAAGAAATCAAGTCAAATAGGGCGAATTCAAAAATTTTCACCTCGGGGTCGAAATCAAAATTGGGAGATTTGAAGAACATACCTTGGCAGATCGAATGAATGGATAATGGAATGTGAAAGAGGGGCAAAATCCACACGGATTGGGGCAAAGAAACGCTCAATTTGGTTAAGAAACGAAGAAGTTGCGATTTTGGGAAAAAACCTCTCAAACTCACGGTTTTGAAAATATGAGAGAATGAAGAAGAAGTGTCGGGTTTTGAAGACTTACCCGTAACCGTGCTGGGTGTCGATCGACACTGAGCGTGGTGATGCCCTCTATTTTTTTTTTATAAAGCCAAAATAAGATAATTAGTAAAACCAAATTCAAAATATAAAGAAAAACTTACCTAACAGTGGGTTGCCTCCCACTCAGCGCTCGTTTAACGTCAATAGCTTGACTGTGCTTGCGTGATTTAGGCGTTGGGTGCATCATCCAAAGACACAATGTGTCCGTCTGGAATCTCGGCTTGAGCCCAATAGTGTTTCACCCTTTGCCCATTCACAGTGAACTCCTCTCCTTTGGCGTTCGTCAGGACAATTGCTCCATATGGTCTAACTTCTTTGATTGTGAAGGGACCTGACCAACGTGAACGCAATTTACCAGGAAACAATTGCAAACGAGAGTTGTATAGAAGTACCTGGTCATTTGGCTCGAATTGTCTGGAGATGATCTTCTTATCATGATATGCTTTAGTTCTCTCTTTGTAGAGCTTTGAGTTCTCATAAGCATGATAACGAAGTTCATCCAATTCGTGGAGCTGAAGTAGGCGCCTCTCTGCAGCAGGCTTCAAGTCGAAATTCATCTTCTTGATAGCCCAATGTGCCTTGTGTTCCAACTCAACTGGAAGATGGCAAGCTTTGCCATAGAGCAGCTGGAAAGGTGTAGTTCCCAAAGGCGTTTTGTATGCAGTCCTGTAGGCCCAAAGTGCATCATCTAACTTTGTTGCCCAATCCTTCCTTGTCTTGCCTACTGTCTTCTCCAGAATTTGCTTGATTTGCCTGTTGGAGACTTCCACTTGTCCACTCGTTTGGGGATGATAAGGGGTCGCGACGCGATGCTGAACACCATGTTTCTTTAGCAGCTTGTCGAACACCTTGTTGATAAAGTGAGATCCACCATCACTAATGACAATCCGAGGCACTCCGAATCTTGGAAAAATGATGGTCTGGAACATCTTGAGAACTACTGCAGCATCATTGGTCTTAGAAGCGATTGCTTCCACCCACTTAGAGACATAATCCACAGCCACCAAGATGTATTGCATTCCGAATGATGGAGGAAAGGGACCCATGAAGTCAATACCCCAACAATCAAAGACCTCAACTTCAAGGATGAAGTTCTGTGGCATCTCATTCCGCTTACTGATCTTTCCTCTTCTTTGACAAACATCACACTGCATGATGAAGAGCTGCGCATCCTTGAACATAGTAGGCCACCAAAAGCCTGCTTGAAGAACCTTGGACACCGTCTTGAATGTAGCAAAGTGTCCAGCATACTCTGAACCATGACAATGGAACAGGACATCACGAACCTCATTCTCTGCAATGCATCTTCTGTAAACATTGTCTGAACAATGCTTATATAAGTGTGGCTCATCCCAATAGTACCTTCTAAGTTCCCTCATGAACTTCTTCTTCTCATATCCTTTGAGATGGTTAGGCTCAATGTCTGCAGCAAGGTAGTTCACAATATCAGCATACCATGGTCGAGTTGTATCTTGAACAGCAAAGATTGGTTGCAGAAACACATCATCTAAGAGCTTGCGAACTGAAGCACGCGTAGGGTGTCGATCGACACAGGTGGTGTCGATCGACACTCGGGCACAGGAGTTGTCGTTCTTCGATTCGGACGGGGTGTCGATCGACACTCCCCTAGTGTCGATCGACACTAAGCGTATCTGGTCCGAGATCATGCCTTTCAAGCGACTCTCAATAAGATATATGTTCTCCTCAGGTAGAAAGTCATCAATGGGCACATCATCTTCAATTCTGATCCTTGAAAGATGATCAGCTACTCCGTTTTCAACTCCTTTCTTGTCTTTGACCTCTATGTCGAACTCTTGAAGAAGTAGAATCCATCTTAGCAACCTTGGCTTTGCATCCTTCTTCTGCATCAAGTACTTCAATGCAGAATGGTCAGTGTGAACAATCACCTTCGAGCCAACAAGGTACTGCCGAAATTTCTCAAAGGCAAATACCACAGCTAACAATTCCTTCTCTGTAGTTGCATAGTTCTTCTGAGCATCATCCAAAGTCCTGCTGGCATAATAGATGGCATGAAGTTTCTTGTCCTTCTTCTGTCCTAATACCGCGCCCACTGCGAAATCACTGGCGTCACACATCACCTCGAAAGGTAAATCCCAGTCCGGAGGTTGCACAATTGGAGCACTCACTAATGCTTGCTTTATCTGTTCAAAGGCTGAAAGACATTCTGCAGTGAACTCGAATTTCACATCTTTGCACAGAAGAGCAGTGAGTGGCCTTGCAATCTTGCTGAAATCTTTGATGAATCTTCTGTAGAATCCAGCATGTCCTAGAAAACTCCTTACTGACTTCACAGAATCTGGTGCCTGTAGTGTTGTCATGACCTCTATCTTGGCGCGATCCACTGCAATGCCTTCTGCTGAAACCTTGTGTCCAAGTACAATCCCATCTGTGACCATGAAGTGACACTTTTCCCAGTTCAGAACCAAGTGCTTCTCTTCACATCGCTGCAACACTGCGCATAGGTTGTCCAGACAGTCTTTGAAGGATGACCCATAAACAGAAAAGTCATCCATAAAGACCTCCATGAACCTCTCAATCATGTCCGTGAAGATCGCCATCATACACCTCTGAAAAGTCGCAGGAGCATTACAAAGTCCAAATGGCATCCTGCGATATGCAAATGTACCATAAGGACATGTAAAGGTGGTCTTCTCCTGATCATCTGGATGGATCGGAATCTGGAAGAATCCTGAATAGCCATCCAAGAAACAGTAGTATGGATGATTTGCCAATCTCTCAAGCATCTGGTCGATGAATGGTAAGGGAAAGTGGTCTTTTCTGGTCGCGGCATTCAGCTTCCTGTAGTCTATGCACATCCTGTGTCCAGTCACAGTCCTTGTTGGAATCAGCTCGTTCCTCTCATTCTTCACCACTGTAACTCCTCCTTTCTTAGGAACCACGTGAACCGGACTGACCCAAGTGCTATCCGAAATGGGATAGATGATTCCTGCTTCCAAGAGCTTCATGATCTCCTTCTTGACAACTTCTTTCAGGTTCGGATTTAGCCTCCTTTGGTGTTCAATTGACGACTTGGTCTCATCCTCAAGGTGAATCCGATGCATGCATAAGTCTGGTGAGATACCTGAAATGTCATCAAGAGAATAGCCAAGAGCTTTGCGATATTTGCGCAGCTTGCTTAGCAACAACGTGAGCTCTGCATTGTTCAAAGAAGCATTAACAATTACAGGATATGTGGAATTAGGACCAAGAAATGCGTACCTTAGCCCGGCAGGGAGCTGTTTAAGCTCGACTTTAGGTGCCTTAGCCTCACTCCAATCAGCGAGTGTGGCTTTTGTTGATGATCGCGAAGGGTGTCGATCGACACTGCTTGGTGTCGATCGACACAGGTCCTCAGCAGCGACTAGTTGCATCACTTGCTCGCTTGCATCTAACATCTTCGCGTATCCAGCAGCTGCATCGTCCAAGCACTCAATGTCCTTTGTGGAAGTGGTCAATGCACGTTCCAGAGGGTCTGTAGGGTGGTCCTCTTGGAAAATTTCTTCAGCAAGGTTGGTGAGTGAATCGACATAGAAGGTCTGTCCATCAATTGTTGGCCTCTTCATCAGCTTCTCCATGTCGAAATTCATCACCAAATCTCCAAGGTTCAGCGCGATCCTGCCCTTCCTCACGTCAATGATCGCTCCAGCTGTAGCCAAGAATGGTCTACCAAGTATGAGAGGGTCTTTGGGTTCCTCATCATATGCCAAAACCACGAAGTCTGTGGGAATCAAGCAACCTCCCACTTTGATAGGCACATCTTCCAAAACACCTTCAGGAATTCTGACGGATCGATCAGCAAGTACTAGGGAGATTCTTGTGGCCTTGAAATCTGTCATGTCCAGCCTAAGAGGAACTGAAAGAGGCATCAAGTTGACACTTGATCCTAAATCACACAAAGATCTCCCGAACTTGTTTGAAAAGATGGAGCAGTCAAGAACAAAGCTTCCCGGATCGGAGAGTTTCTCTGAAAGCATGTTCTGAATGACAACACTAACTTGCTCTGATATCATCATTATGCTTTCCTCCATGTCCATGTTGCTTGTCATCATCCACTTCAAGTATCTCTTTATCACTGGAGTAGTTCTAATGGCATCCATCAAAGGGATTTCAACCACTAGTCTATCCATGATAGCCTTGCATCTAGCGTCCAACAGCTCCTTTTTAGACTTCTTTGTCACTAAGGAGAAAGGGATCTTCGGTTTGTAGATCCTTTCTTCAGCAACAGTTTTGGTTTTAGCTCGATCTGATTCAGTCCGTGGTGGGTGTCGATCGATACCCTCCTGGTGTCGATCGACACTCATCGTAGAAGGTGTTTCCTTCGCTTCTGGTTCAGGTTTAGGACCGTCCTTGTCGTTCATCTCTTCGGGTGTCGATCGACACACAGTAGTGTCGATCGACGCTGGGTCTGCAGCATCTTCTAAATCTTCAATTTCCTCAATGCTAAGGCCCCTCTTCTGGACAGGCTGAAGGTTCTTCCCACTCCTCAATGTGACAGCATTCACTTGGCGTTTCGGATTGGTATCCGTCTTCCCTGGAAGAAATCCCTCTTGCCTGCTAACAGCTTCTGCAGTCTGAGCTACTTGAACATCCAGCTTCTTCATATGAGAACTCAAGCTCTCAATCCTTCCATTCAGGTCCTGGTACAATGAGTCAATCTTGCCATTGAAATTCACTGTAAGCTTTTGCTGTCCCTCCAAGATCTGCTCTAGCATTGCCTCCATTTTGTTGTCGTGAGGAGGAGGCTTCTGGTATGAAGAATTTCTATAGCTCCTAGTGTAGTTGTTGTTCTGAAATGGGGGTTTCGGCGTGTAACCAGAAGAGTTTTGATTTCCTGTGAAGGAACTCTTCTGATAATTCCCAGTGAAGTTCCTGTTTCCCTGCTTGTTTCCATAACGCTGGCCCTGAAATCCACCTCCGTTGATGTAGTTCACGTCCTCTTCTTCACAGTCTGGCTCTGGTTCGAATGACTCCACCTCATTGGAAAAATGGACTTGCTTCTTCCCCACCAAGAGATTGTGTACGTTGTCCAGCTTCCTGTTGACTTCAGCGATTTGGTTTCCTCCAGCTTTTCATGCGCTTTGTCTTCTTTCGAAGTCTGCGTTTTTGGTGCTGTTACTAGAAGCCAAATTGTCAATAAGCTCTATCGCATCTTCTGGAATCCTTGTGTTGAAGTTGCCATTGCTTGCAGCGTTCAAGGCCATCTGGTACCTCCAATCAATCCCTCGGTAAAAGATACCGATAAGCTGTGGTTTGCTAAAACCGTGATGTGGGCAGTCCCTCTGGTAAGCCTTGAATCGCACCCATGAAGCCTTGAATGCTTCAGCAGGTCCTTGGGAGAATGTAGTGATCTTCATCCGTAGCTCCTCAGATCTTGCATCATCAAAGAAATTGCATAAGAATGCATTCTTTGTTTCTTCCCAAGTGTTTAAGGATCCTGGATCAAGCTGCTTCAGCCAGTAAGACGCATCGCCTGCAAGCGAGTAAGGAAAAAGCTTGCAGAAAATGTAGTCGTAGGTCACTCCATTGGCCTTGATGCTTGATGCGAGGTCCTCGAATCTTTCAATATGGTCCATAGGGTGCTCACTGGGAAGACCATGAAAGATATGTTGAGTCACTAAAGTGTAATAAGCGGGCTTCAGCTCGAAGTCATTCCTCTGGAATGCAGGAGGACGGATCGCAGCTCTATTGGCATAGAACTGGTCTGCACGGTTGTACTCGCCTAGTGTTCTTCCACGTCCAGCTTCTGCAGCTTCGCCGATAATGGCGCCAGCCTCATCAAGTCTCTGTCCTTGGGCGTTCCTTCTGTTGCCCTGCAGGTCAACAAAGTCGCCAGCCTCGATGCGTATCATGATGACAGGTTCAGCCATCTCTGTCTGCGCACGGTGTCGATCGACGCCTGGTGTGTCGATCGATGCTCGTGCAGACTTGCGATTCGTACGTTCGAGACGGTTGATTTTCTGGTTCAAAGTGACTAGTTCTCCTTCCTTGTTGCTCCTGGTGCTGGGCATGCACCTGAAACAAAAGATAGAGAACTAAATCAGTAACAAAAATAAAACAAAAACCAAGACAGAATCCTAATACTAGATCCCGTTAGGTAGCTATTACTTCCCCGGCAACGGCGCCAAAAACTTGATAGGGCTCAGGTTTTACCCAAATAATCAACTACTGCAAGTGCACAGCAATGCAGTTGAAGTATAAGGGGTATCGAATCCTCAGGGAAGTTAAAGCTACACTTATGGTTTCTAGGTTTAGATTATGCTAGGTGATTAATTTAAAGTAGTCTAAAGCAATGCAGAAATAAGCAAACGATTTTATAAAGCGATGTAAGTTCAGAGACAAAGGCGCTAGGCAAGGATAATTATCAGGTTTAAATCCAAGAATGCAGAATCTAAGTTTATTAGGGATTTTATTAAGAACCGTCTAGAACTCGAAACTCTAAGTTAAAACCAATCAACTCTCGTTGCAGAA
>JAHZTW010000005.1:11445610-11512307 GCA_020283515.1 Alliaria petiolata | reverse complement strand
GGCAAGCAAAAGGCAAGTTTGGGGGAGTTGATATACTCATATATTTCGCATATTTATCATGCATTTAGAATAAGTTTTCATCCATATTTTATTTATAGCTAAGTATAATCATAGTATTTGATCATTTATAGGATTTAGAACATTTGCATTTGCATTTGCATTTTCTTTTGTATATATGCATCATTTCAGGTTATTCTATGGATTTGGCGACAATGTGGAAGCTGGAAACATAAGATGATGAGCTAGGAACAAGTAGAGAGCAAATTAATGTCATCTGACTTGCTGTACCGAGATGTTGCAACCGATTCAAATCCATGCCACCTAAAGCGACTTAAAGATCAGACTCTACAAAGACTTTCCATTCCGATTCAGCCTCCGTAATCTTCATAAAACTCATAGAAAATTGAGTTACCTTTCGTTCAGAGGTTATTTCAAGTCATTATAGTCAGTGGTTCAGAAGATACGGATATTTAAGTAACAACATGTCCGTCTGGAAGTTTGGCGACCAATTTCGGTAACTGAACGATCAGCTCGGATGAAGGATTTTCGTTGCGATTTAGCCTCGACAGTCTTCATGAGAGTCTTAGGAAATTGTGTTAGCTTTAATATGGTGGTGATTTCAAGTCAAACGGTGCAGTAGTGAAAAAGATACAGATCGATCAATCCATGTACCCGAACCAAAAGATACCATTTGCAAGTTGCTCCAAAAAAAGTGTTTATGCTTTTAGTAAAAGTGGGATTAGATAGATCCCTTGTCCCTTGCCCCTTGTCCCTTGCCCCTTAACCCCTCTTTTAAGGCCAAGAGCCATGTTTAAAACTCTATATAAGGAGTGTATGTGTGCTTGTAATATTCATTCAGTTTTTTATCAAGTCTTCTTATTCTCTCTTTTAAAGAATTATTGTAGTGTGTTCTTGTAAGCTTTCTCTTGTTCTTGTGTGTTCTTATGTGAAAGACCTTAATCTTCAATTTGAATCAAGTATTTTCGTTTCTTTTAAGTCTAATCTTTCTTCTTGCAAAAACCGAGCATGTTCAACAGCTCTAAACTAATGTTTAAGAGAGGTAAGAACATGATTAGTGAGTAAATCACTAAGGTTTGGGGTTGGGATGATTAAGGGGGTTGAAGGCTAAAATCTTGGGTCTTTTCTTGTTCTTCATCTAATTCTCTTCTTGGATTTGGGGGTTTTAAAGTCTAGAGATTCTCAAAGGAGATCTCTTTAATCTTTGGGATTTCCTTATCCTAACAAGACTTAGGAAATCCCTTAAAACCAAATCCAAGAGACTAGCTCATCCTTTCCCAAACGCCATGGATGCTTAGGGAGCTAGTTAAGCCATTTTTTAATATCCAAGCTTCATGTTCTTCACCCTATCTTTCCACCACACATCATGGGTTAGGAGGAAAGGGTGAAGAAATGATTTACACCACACATCATGGGTAAATCTAGTATAGCTTCTTAAGGCTTAGAGATAGCACTAAGGTGTGTAAAATTATGTTTTCAAAACCCCAAGTTCGAATTTTCAACCTCCCTAAGAATGAATCCCAACCTTGAATCTGTTTTAAATCTTTGAAAACTTAAAACCATTTTCTTCTTGTTTAAGGTTTAATTATTTTCCCTAAAGATCTCTTAGATAGCTTAATTATGCAATAGAGCTTTTATAAATTTGTAAAATTCTGTTCTTGCTATTTTTAGTATTTTAAAAATTGTCTAGAGTCCTATTTTACTGTCTGGTATTGGGTTGATAGTCGTTTGATTTTTAGAAGTAGTTTTTGAAAATCTTGTTACTTACCTAAAAATTATCTAGTTTATCCGGTTTTAGAATTTGATTTTGTAAAATTAGTAGATCGGTTGTTAAATCGTTTAGAAGTCATCTAGTAGTTGTATAACACTTCAGTAGGGATTTTAAAATAGTTTTCGTGTCTGTATAATCACCGCAAGTAATTTTCATAGGAGTCTTCACCAATTAACCCGAATTCTGCTTAGCTTCATTGAACTCTTGTATTCCTAGTATCTTTCACCCCAATTTGGATTGACACCTAAAGTACTACAACAACAAAAGACTGCTTTAGGTTTTGATTAGAAAACCATGAAAAAGTTCTCTCATCAAGTAGCTACACGGTGTTGAACACCATGCTTCTTCAGCAGCTTGTTGAATATCTTGTTAATGAAGTGAGAACCACCATCACTGATAAAAATCCGCGGCACTCCGAATCTTGGGAAAATGATGATTCGAAATAGCTTAAGAACCACCGCATCATCATTGGTTTTTGAAGAAATTGCTTCCACCCACTTATATACATAGTCCACAGCAACCAAGATGTACTGTTTCCCAAAAGATGAAGGAAAAGGACCCATGAAGTCAATGCCCCAGCAATCAAAGACTTCAACCTCAAGGATGAAGTTTTGTGGCATCTCATGTCTCTTGCTGAACTTCCCACTCCGTTGACAAACATCACATTGAGTTATGAACGGCTGTGCATCCTTGAACATAGTAGGCCACCAGAGGCCTGCTTGAAGAACCTTGGACACTGTCTTAAAAGTAGCAAAGTGTCCAGCATACTCAGAACCGTGGCAATGGAACAACACATCTCGAACTTCACTCTCTACTATGCATCTTCGGTAAACATTGTCTAAACAATGCTTATACAAATAAGGTTCATCCCAATAGTACCTCCTATGTTCTCTCATGAACTTCTTCCTTTCATAGTTCTTGAGATGTTTAGGCTCAATGTCAGCAGCCAGGAAGTTCACAATGTCAGCATACCACGGCCTATTGGAATCAGATACAGCAAAGTTGGGTTGCCGACACACCTCGTTCAAGATCTTGTGAAGTGATGATGTTGTCTCGGACGGGTGTCGATCGACACTACTGATGGTGTCGATCGATACTCGTGATTTCGGTCCTGAGTCGCGATTCTTCTCTAAGTTTCCGGAGGGGGTGTCGATCGACACTAGGCAGTTCTCTTCACAGGTTTGCAATTGATCCGAACTCATGGCTTGAAAACGAGTCTCAACAAAGTAGAAATTCTCTTCAGGCAGAAAATCATCAATGGGAACGCCATCCTCGATCTTGATCCTTGAGAGATGGTCAGCTACCCCATTATCAACTCCCTTCTTGTCTTTAACTTCTATGTTAAACTCTTGAAGAAGCAAAATCCATCTCAACAACCTTGGCTTTGCATCCTTTTTCTTCATCAAGTATTTCAATGAAGAATGATCAGTATGAACAATTACCTTGGAGCCAACAAGATACTGTCGAAATTTCTCAAAGGCAAAGACCACAGCCAAAAATTCTTTCTTAGTGGTTGCATAATTCTTCTGAGCATCATCCAACGTTCTGCTGGCATAGTAGATAGCATGAAGCTTCTTGTCTTTCTTCTGGCCAAACACAGCTCCTATTGGGAAGTCACTGGCGTCACACATCACCTCAAAGGGCAAATCCCAGTCCGGAGGTTGAACAATCGGTGCACTCACCAAAGCTTGCTTGATCTGTTCAAAGCCTAAATGGCATTTTGTGGTGAACTCAAATTTCACATCTTTGCAGAGAAGAGCAGTGAGTGGTCTTGCAATGTTGCTGAAATCCTTGATGAATCTTCTATAGAACCCAACATGACCAAGAAAACTCCTCACTGATTTCACAGAATCAGGTGCTTGCAGAGTCGTCATCACTTCAATCTTGGCGCGGTCTACTGCGATTTCTTCTGCTGAAACTTTGTGCCCAAGTACAATGTCGTCTCTGACCATAAAGTGGCACTTTTCCCAGTTCAGGACTAAGTGCTTCTCTTCACATCGCTGCAATATTGCACATAAGTTCTCCAGACAGCCTTTAAAAGATGACCCATAAACAGAAAAGTCATCCATAAAGACCTCCATGAACTTCTCAATCATGTCCGTGAAGATGGACATCATGGATCGCTTGAAGGTCGCGGGAGCATTACAAAATCCGAATGGCATTCTGCAATATGCAAATGTGCCATAACGACATGTAAATGTGGTCTTCTCCTGATCGTCTGGATGGATAGGAATCTGGAAGAACCCTGAATAGCCGCCAAGGAAACAATAGTAGGGATGATTAGCCAATCTTTCCAACATCTGATCAATGAAAAGAAATGGAAAATGATCTATTCTGGTCGCAGAATTCAGCTTCATGTAGTCTATGCACATCCTGTGTCTGGTCACAGTCCTTGTAGGAATTAGCTCATTCTTCTCATTTTTCACCACTGTGACTCCTCCTTTCTTAGGAACCACATGAACTGAACTGACCCAAGCACTGTCTGAAATGGGATAGATGATCCCAGCTTCCAGGAGCTTCATGATCTCCTTCTTGACCACTTCCTTCAAGTTCGGATTCAACCTCCTTTGATGTTCAATTGATGATTTTGTCTCATACTCAAGGTAAATCCGATGCATGCACAAGTCCGGTGAGATACCTGAAATGTCATCAAGAGAATAGCCAAGAACTTTGCGAAATTTGCGCAGCTTGCTTAGCAATAAAGTGAGCTCTGCATTGTTCAAAGAAGCATTCACAATCACAGGATAAGTTGAATTTGGTCCAAGAAAATCGTACCTTAGCCCTGCAGGGAGCTGTTTTAGCTCAACTTTTGGAGCTTTAGGTTCACTCCAGTCGCCTAGTGTCGCAGCTTCCGCAGATGTGCTGACCAGTTCCTCTTGTGCGACCAACTGCAGGACTTGCTCACTAGCATCCATCATCTTTGTGAACATCGTCTAAGTGTTCAGCCTCCGTTGTAGAAGTCGTCAATGCTCTTTCCAAAGGGTCTGTAGGATGGTCCTCTTGGAAAATTTCTTCAGCAAGGTTGGTGTGTGAATCGACATAGAAGGTATGTCCATCGATTGTTGGCATTTTCATCAGCTTCTCCATGTCAAAATTCATCACCAAGTCGCCAACATTTAGTGCTATTCTTCCCTTTCTCACATCAATGATGGCTCCAGCTGTAGCCAAAAATGGTCTGCCAAGAATGAGAGGATCTTTGGGTCCCTCATCATAAGCTAGAACCATAAAGTCTGTAGGAATCAAACAATCTCCCACTTTAATAGGAACATCCTCCAAAACACTTTCAGGGATCCTTATGGAACGATCAGCAAGGACTAAAGAGATCCTCGTGGCTTTGAAATATGTCATATCCAGTTTAAGAGCAACTGAAAAAGGCATAAGATTGACACTTGAACCCAAGTCGCAGAGAGACCTCCCAAACTTGTCTGAAAAGATTGAACAATCAAGAACAAAACTTCCAGGATCAGCGAGCTTTTCTGGAATCCTATTATGAATCACAGCGCTAACTTGTTCTGATATCATCATGACCCCTTCCTCCATATCCATGTTTTTGGTCATCATTCGTTTCAAGTATCTCCTTATCACGGGAGTGTTTCTAATGGCATCTATCAAAGGGTTTTCAACAACTAGCCTGTCCATGATAGCCTTGCATCTGGCATCAAGTAGCTCCTTCTTAGACTTCTTTGCTATCAAGGGGAAAGGGATCTTCGGTTTGTACACCTTTTCTTCTGCAACTTTCGTCGAGTTGAGCTGATCTTGTGTCGTCTGACAAGTGCGTCGATCGACCCTCGCTTTTGGTGTCGAGTTCTTTGCGTCGAGATTGCTTGCTTTGTCGTGATTCTCTCTTCAGTAGTGTCGATCGACACTGGTTCTGCAGACACAAACTCTTCATCTTCAATGTCTTCAAGCTCCTCGAATTCTTCAGCATGCACCTAAAAACAAAAATAAGAAGCTAAAAGTTAGTAACCAAAACAAAACAAAACCTAGTCAAAATTCTAATACTAGATTCCGTAGGCAGCTATTACTTCCCCGGCAACGGCGCCAAAAACTTGATAGGGTCAAAGTTTTACCCAAATAAATCAACACTGCAAGTGCACAACAATGCAGTTGAAGTATAATGGGTTATCAAATCCCAAAAGAAGTAGATGCTACACTATGGTTTCTAGGTTCAAATTATGCTAGATTAAATCAATAAAAGTAAATTAAACTACTAAGCAAATCAGTAAACGAAATTAAAAGTGATTAAAGTTCAGGAAACTAAGGCGCTAGGCAAGGGTAATTATCAGGTTGAATCCGAGAATGCAGAAAATAAACTGTCAGGAAATTATTAAGAACCGTCTAGAACTCAAAACACAAATTCAAAACCAATCAACTTTCGTTGCAGAAGTTATTTATGCCTAAATTCCAGAATTCCAAATCTCTTTGCAAATTCAAACAATTAAAGTAAGCATTAAAAACAAGTTCGAATGTTCACAAAATCTCTAAACCAAATTTCTTTGCGAATAGATATTTTGCTCATCTATGATTAGTTCAAGTTATTAATAATGCTCTCGCATCTATTAAACAACCTAGGGTTTGATTTCTTAGTGATCAATTAAGAAATCAATATAAGCACAAATCAAAATGAAGATCCAATTGATTTTCCTAACAATTTAATAATTCTACAAACTCATCATCAACCCTAAATCACCCTAACCTAACTAGCAAACTACCCATGCATGGAGATGAAAGCACAAATCATGACTGAAATAAATTGCATAAAATAAGAAAAGAGAATGATACAGGGGTTCGAAAACTTCTCAGAAGAGTATAGAATTGTCTCCCCAAAAACTCAAGATCAATCTCTCTCTAAGTCTCAAAAACAGAAAATAAGAATAAGGTGTAAGGCTAAACAATGCCTTTAAACCCTATTTATAGAGGTAAATTCGTGTCAGGGGCAAACTTGTAAATTATGAGAACTTCAGGCAATTTCCTTTTCCTCGTGGAAATCGTCAAACTTGGGCGGCTTCAGTAGTGTCGATCGACACCAAGGGTCAGTGTCGATCGACACCGTTCGTGTTTTTTGCCTCCAATTTCATCACTTCGGCTGCTTCTCCAGAATGCTCCAATAAACTCCAAAATCTCCCATTAAGCTCTAAATGTACTCCATCCTATAAAGACTCTAATAGGACTTTAAAAATAACAAAAGACTCTATAAAATGGACTTGTATCATGGCTAAAAAGTGGTAAAAACCATGATATATCAATGGTTGAGTTCCATAAGCCAACACATCCGATCAAGCAGTGGGATTCACATAAATACGAAGCCAACTATCTTATATGAAGACAACGCTGCATGTGTTGCCCAAACGAAGGAAGAATATATCAAAAGTGATAGAACCAAGCATATCCCTCCGAAGTTCTTTTCATACACTCAAGAGCTCGAGAAGAATAAGGAAATTGAAGTAAAATATGTTCGATCTTGTGACAATGCAGCCGACCTCTTCACAAAATCATTACCCACCATTATGTTCCGGAAACATGTCCATAACATGGGAATGCGTCGCCAACAAGACCTATGAGATGACACCCTGCTCATTCGAGGGGGAGCTTGCGTGGTTGTACTTTTTTTACCCGGCTATGGTTTTTCCCACTGGGTTTTCCTAGAAAGGTTTTTAACGAGACAACAAAGACGTTTAGCAACAAGCGATAGTGACACTGGTCTCCAAAGGGGAGTGTTATAAACGTCAAATTAAAAACAACGATCAAAAGTCATCAAAAGAAATTTTAATATGTGTGGCGTTAAATATAAACGAAGGTGGAGCCCACCTTCACTATGCGTGAACAGTAACTCACTTTTTACTTCTATATAAACGAACGTTTTCTTTTTTGTAAAATACACTTCAGATATTCGAATCATAATACAAAATTTCTCTTTTCGAGCTTCTTTATAATCAGTATTTTTTTCTTCCACGGATATTATTTTTTGTTTTTATTTATATTTATCTATACGATAAATTATATTTATTATTATAATACAAATTAAGTAGAAAATTTGATTATAGCACATGACCCAACTAATTTTTGAAACGGGCTTGAGTGTGATTATTTGGACTCTAATGTATTTGACTCAAATTATTATTTGCTATTATGTGTGCACTTGCAAAATATTTTTAGAAGTAAAACTAAAATATGATATCTATTTTTGATAATATAGATGCAAGATCTTGTGCTGAAAATCCAATTTCCACCCAAGATGAATTATGTTGCTGTGGATTTTCACTTTATTCGTTGTTTGGTTCAATCGGGTTACATATCACACATGACCAGTTCGTTGATGTTTTGACAAAGCCTTTGTCTCAAGCCAAGTTCACTCCACTCTGTTTCAAAATTGGCTTCTCATATTTCAGTCTGTCTTGAGGGGACGTATCAAAAATATACCAAATTAATTAATCTTGTAAATGTGTCTATAACCTAATCAAGTCTGGTCAGGGATTGCAATCCCATTATATTATGCACGTTTCTTTGCTTATATATAATTAATGAGAAACACCTTTAATATGCCCAACCATTCTTCATGAATTAATAAAAGTAAATTTTCTAAAAGAGGGTTTTGATAAATCAGCGTCAAGAGTATTCAGTAGAGTTTTAAATATATTTTTTCTTCATAATAAAATATTACTCTCTCTGTTCTTTAAAGAAAGTAGTTTTAGAAAAAAAAAATTATTTCAAAAAGAAAAAAGTTTTCAATTTTTTAGGTGTAGTTATTGTCCATTTTTACTTAATTTGTCCTAATAACATTTAATATTTAAAGAATAACTTAAGTAATAATTAATAAAAACAAGGTTAGAAAAGTCGTTTGTAAAATTTCTTAATATGTATGAAAAACTCAAAAATCCTTTTTTTAGAAATAAAGGAAGTATTATATAAAAAGAAATTAAGAAATCGTATCTTTTAGATATTTCAAACTAAGTTTTGAAATATTTTATATTTTCCATTTGTTTTAGGAAGTGATATGGATCTGGATCTGGATCTGAATCTCAATCAGGAGTTACTTTTTCTTTTATTATTCACTTGATCGTTGTGATTTGTATTTTTATATTCCAAATAGCTGTTTTTCTCTTAATTAAATGTTGCAATGCTAATAATATATCCCAAATCCTTGACTCTTCTTTGATTTGAAAAATGAATATATTTCGGCATATCATTTGCCAAGCCAGATTTATTCAACCATCACACGCAATAATGTCTCTATGTTGAGAGTTTGCCTAGGAAATCACAACCATCATACACTCCGGTTTGGGATTATTCCATATAAAAGCATATCGACATTTCCTTTACCCAGGCCAGAACTACTCGACCATCATACATTACAAACTCGCCATGTCTTCTTCAAGGTAAATATTTCTTTTCTTCTGTCTTCACATTTGTGTGTATTAGTACTGCCCATATTGTATAAAATGATTAAATGTGCTTAATTTGTAGGAGTAACCCTTTCGTAATCCTAATATATTAGGCTTTTCTTTATACATTTTAGGAACTCTTTCATGAATGTTCTTAGTATGAATGGTGGAGATGGAGAACACAGCTATTCTAGTAATTCTGATAATCAGGTACTGCACGTATAATAATTCTTTATGATAATTTTAAATAAATGAGATTCGTGTATTTTAATAGATTTTATATTTACATATATTTCTTGGCAGAGAAACATTATCTCTAAAACACAACCGATGGTGGAAGAGAACATCAAAGAAATGCTACTTAAGTTAAATTTTCCTGAATGCATCAAAGTGTCAGATTTAGGATGTTCTTCAGGACAAAACACGTTTTTGGTTATGTTCGAAATCGTCAACACGATCACAGGATCGTACCAACAAAGAAACCAAAACCTACCAGAGATTGATTATTGCCTAAACGATCTTCCACAAAACGACTTCAATACAACTTTCAAGCTGGTCCCTTCCTTTAATAAAGAGGTTAAAGGAAATTGCTTCATATGGGGAACCCCAGGCTCTTTCTACTCAAGACTCTTTCCAAGAAAATCTCTCCATTTTCTTCATTCATCTTATAGTATTATGTGGCTTTCTAAGGTTCCTCAAGAGCTTGAAGATAACAAGAATAACGTATTCATTAGAAGTGGATGTCCTCTAAATGTGTGCGAGAGTTATATGAATCAGTTCCAAAATGATTTCTACTTATTCTTAAGGATGCGTTCTGAAGAGATGTTGCCTAATGGACGCATGGTTCTCACGTTCATAGGAAAAAAGGATGTAGATCCTTTATGCAGAGACGGTTTCTACCTCTGGTCCTTGCTATCTGATGCACTTATCGACCTAGTTTCGGAGGTACTCATTTACTAATTATATTATTATAATTTTTTTTTTTATCAACAACATGCATTGGGTTTGAATTCGCACTAACTCAGTAACAAGTACAAATCAGTAAGCTTCATCATCCACTAATTAGCCCGTTGGCATCCACAGTTACACATCCATCTCTCAATCGCCATTCACCAAACGACATTGTCACTACCGACTCTGAGTAGATATCAACGTAAGATCATACAAATGCATCCACGTTTTATTATCCACGCTCTGTTATCCACGCTTTATTATACAAATGCATCCACGCTTTTGCTTTTATTGGTAGTGAAAGAATTATGAGGGGAGAGAAGAGATAAAAAGTAAAAAAAATTATGAGGAGGGAGAATAGATGAATTTTTTTAAAAAAAAAGAGAGATGAAGTTGGGTAAGAGAAAGGAGGGCAAAAAAGACTTCTCACTTAATAGAAATACCCATATTGAAGGAAGTGCTCTATTTTGATATTACATTTTCAAAAAGTACTCTTTTTTATAATTATCTCTTATAGATATATGAGAAAATTCTATAAAAATACATCAACTAAATTCCGATAAGCTTTTTAATGCCCAAATTATTTTGTTACCCAGTTTAATTATCTAACTATTTATTTTGTCCAATTTAATACGTCAACTTTCAAACTGTACCCATTTAACATTTTCGACTTAACCGAAACATAACATCCGTTATCTTTATATTTTTTTAATAATAAATATTCATTTTTAATCAATAATAAAAATAAATTTAAGAAAAATTTAAAAAAATCTCTAAAATTAAAAAAAAAAATCTAAAACATATTCTAAAAATATTTAAATTTAATTAAAATACAAAATTTATATAAACAACTAAATTATAATTTCAATTTTATATTACAAAACCAAATTAAATTTGAAAAATTCAAATTTTCTCTTAAAAATATTATTTCAAAAATTTCCAAAAAATCTAAAATTTATGATAATTAATAATTAAATTTAAGATAAAAATTATTATTTTAGTTTTAAATTTCAAACAGCAAAGAAATTGTGTTTTTATCTTTTATTTTTAGAAAATTCGGAGTTTTTTTTAAATTTAGATTGTTTTGATTTTATAAAATTTTTATTTGCTGTTTGAAATTTAAGCAAATAAATTATTTTCTGAAAATTTGGAGTTTTTTTAAATTTAGATTGTTTTGATATTATGGAATTTTTATTTGGTGTTTGAAATTTAAAAATTAAATAATAATTTATTTTGAATTTTTTCAAATTTATAATATTTTTTGGGTTTATGGAATTTTTTGGAGTAAAGTATTTTTTAGGAGAAATTTTGAATTTTTTCAAATTTAATTTGTTTTTGTAATATAAAATTGAATTTTTTAAATTTAATTTGTTTATACAAACTTCAATTTTGTATTTCTAATAAATTTTAAATATTTTTAGAACTTTTTAGATTTTTTTTTATTTTGAAATTTTTTTAAAATTTTTTGAAATTTATTTTTATTATTGGTTAAAAATTAATATTTTATTATTAAAAATGTAAAGATAACGGACGTTATGTTTGTGTTAAGTCGAAAATGTTACATGGATATAGTTTGAAAGTTGACGTATTAAATTGGACAAAATAAATAGTTAGAGAATTAAATTGGGTAACAAAATAATTTGGGTATTAAAAAGCTTATTAAAATTTAGTTGATATATTTTTATGGAATTTTCCCTAGATATATATATATATATATAATTAGTTTTGCGTAGATCGAATCAGTTTAAATTAATCATTTTTATATATTTCTTATAAGAATATAATAGCATATTTATTTGGGAAATATTTTTTCTCTGCCGGCTTTTGTAACTTTTCGCCTGTTTGATTCAATAAAATTTACTTAGAGGAAAAAAATATGTTATTTAAAAAGAACAAATATTAAAATATCTAAATTTTATCTTTTAAGTATATATTTAAATTAATAAAATTCAAAAAAAATATTAGTTGTGTTGTGTTGTCATATATATTAGTTTAAGGGTCTAATTGGTATGAATGAAGGGGTAAACGAAAAATTGAAAGGGAAATGGGCAAACAAAGTTAAAGTGAAAGAGATTTTTTTTGTTTCACAAATTATTTTTAGTGAAAAGTTGTCTTTTGACACTTTTAGAACAATTGAGCAAAACCAAGAACACTTTTAGAATTATCTTCATTTTTTTTTATTGGTAACTTTTGAGCAAAACCAAGAATAGTTTTTTCTTTGGGAAATTAAATCAGGTGACTATATTGGAAGATGAAATTAAGCAAGTAACTATAATAAATGATGGCTATAATATGATGTGTGTAATATGTATTAATGACAAAATTCTCCTCATCTCTTCTTTTCCTTTCTCTTTTTTGTTTTCCTTCCCAATTGACCGACCATTCCACCTATCATCTCATCTCTTCTTTAACTTGACTCTCTTTGTATTTCTTTTTCAATTGATCCATTCCAGCCACTATGGCTCTTCTTCTGTAGCAGTAAGCTCTCTCTCTTATTATTTGTCTCAGATCTCTGGATGACAGGGTTTTGGCGATGGATCTAGAGTTTGGGATCTCGATAACTTCGTTGGTGTATCAAGGTGAGCTTCGTCGTCTGAAGATTTGTTGGTGGCGAAAAAACACGGCCTGAGAAACGCGATTCTGGTGCGATAGCGAGTCACGGTTTGCAGTTGGAAATTAGCCACCAGAAAAGCACTTCGTCTCGGACTGTACTATATTTTTTTTGTATTGTGGGATTTTTTTTCAAAATTGGGCATCGATTTTCCGACTGTGATCCTTCTTCTTCGCCATCTTATTGCAAATTGCTTTTCTCGGATTGGAATTGCTGATTTTCCCTACTGATTTCCGGTTTACGGTTTTTTCAATTACAAAGTTTGTTTTGTTCCAATTACAAGGTTTTTTCAATGACCTCGAAGAATATAAACACTACGACGCAGACCCAAATTTCTATTTTCCCAACCGTCATCCACTTCACCGATACCGACCTAATACCAAAAACCTGGGTAATCAAAGACCTAATACTATACTATTTTGGTTTTCTAGACATGGTTGTTCTACATACTGATTTTGTGGTGAGTTTTTGTTTTGTGTTGGTTTTGTTGGATCTGTTAATAGTTTATGTTTGGTGAATAAAAACTGAAGCTTGCGATTTGGGACAAAGGTGAGAGGTCAAAATCTTGTTTGTGTAAACTATTTTTGTTTTATAAATTTGTTTGTTGTAAATACCAACTATGTTATACTATACTGTTTGTTTGTGTGAAGTTATATACTGTACTATTTGTTATGTTTCATTATTATTATGTACAGTATATGTGATCGACGAAGACGGTTTGCTCGGCAGTATATGTGATCGACGAAGACGGTTTGCTCGGTAGAAGGATTTGCATACTTGAGACAAATTTGTTGGGATAAAGCGATAAATTCTCTTAATATAATGCAAAGTTATAATTTGTGAAGCTTTGTAATAAATTTTTATTCCAATTGTACGTACATAGTATTAATCATTCTATTCCTTTCTGAATTCTATATCTTAATCCGTCTATTTAATTGTAAATTTTATGTTTAACCACACAATTTTAAAGATAAATATACTTAGTTTACTCAAATTTTAGTTTATTTTTTTGGCTTCCAAGGTTATTTTGTTGTGTTTGTGTTTACAATTTAGTTCGATATTCTATACTATTTCGAACTATAATATAGAATGCGATTTTATGGAACCAGGTTCTCATGTTGTTATACTATTTTGTGTTTGTAGTATAGATATGAAAAAGAAAAGAGACTCTTTTGTTTTCATTAGGTACTATTGTTGTTGTACCAGTATATGCGTAGACGCTTATCTTATTTCGTCATGATTTATGTGTGACGAATTCAAACGAATATTGGCCTAAAAGAATAGAATGATAAATATTTACTATTTGACAATTACAAAATAGACTATTTTACAACGACAAAATAGTATAGAATTTTCGACGTTTTTTTTCTCAGCAAACGGTTTGGTCAATAAGGGTATTTCCGTCTAAAAAAGTAGAGAGTCTAGGATTTTTGGTTACTTTCTAGGTTTCAGATTTCCTATGGCTATAAGCTTAATTTATATCCCAATATGAATATTCACCTAAAAGACCCTTTTTTTTTTAATAAGAACAACGAGTCAAACCCAAAAAAACTTTATATGCATAAAAAAATAATGTACATTCTGATCATATTTTTTTATCTTGAGACATGTTATTAGAAACAATGATCTATCTCTTTCCTATTTTCCACTAAATATTGTAACGGAAAAATGTTATGAGGACAGGGGATCGTGAAACAATCAGAAATTCAGAAGCGGAGTCATTCAACTTACCGTTCTACAATCCGAACGAAGGAGAGGTTATGAAGATTGTCCAAAATGAAGGCTCCTTTGAGCTTAACAAGATAGAGACACATGAGCATCTTGTTTCCTACAAAACTGATGAAGAAGAAGATGATGACCAATCACATAAGATCAAAGTTGGGAGAAATATAGCAAATAGATTTTTCAAAAAAAAAAAAATATATAGCAAATAGAGCAAGATCCATTACTGAACCAATCAATGCTTATTGCTCATTTTGGTGATACCATTATCATTAACCACCTCTTCAACAAATTTGTACACCATGCAACCCTAAAATATAGCTTTTCGGGCCCAACAACGTTCAACATCATCATATCCTTGATTAGAAAATAAAATCAGTATTTGTAATGAATTGAAATTTTTTTTTTTTTTTTACAACCATGTTACAACTTCGATTCATCTACATTTACAAATTTTAACAATGAAATAAAGGTTTTGATGCCACTATTAAACAGAAATCAAAGAAGAACCCATCACTTATAGTTCGCGAGAACATTCAAATCCATCTCAGAAACTGAAACATTCAAAATTATGGCGAAAAGAAGCGTTTAGTAAGAAATCCCTCCCCTTGTCTGTTTCCACGTGGCACACAAAATCAAACTAGAAGAAAGGTTATATTTCTTTGGTTAGTACTTAGGGCCCCTGTTCAAAAACGCGGCCGTGGAGGCCGGTTAATCGGAGATTAAACGTTCCACGGCCAGCAACCGTTGCGATTTGTGGTTAAGCGGATAACAAATCGGAAACTTCAAATTTAGTTCAAAAAAAAAAAAAAAAAAAAAAAATCGGAAACTTCAAATTTCTCACTTTTTAATGGGTTTAAAGTTTAAAATAGGATCTTGCTTTGTAGATCTATGATATTGAAGGAAAAACCCACAAAAAATACAAGCAAATGAACAACAATCACTAGAAAAAAAACCAGAGGCCGCAGAGTTAAGTTTAGGCTCTTGATGAAGATGAGGGTAAATACGTAATTTCGTCATTTTTTAAAACCAAAAACAACAAAATAATAGAAACTGACCAATGTGACATTTGTATCTGGGTGAAGGAGGATGCAATAGCAACCGCAGACCACTAGACCATTTTCTATTTACTGTCTAAATACGTTTAATCAATATATAAAACTTAAAAGTACAAAAATTAATCCCCGAATAATACTCGATTAATCTCCGTTGTTTGGATAACTCGCTAGGCCCAGCCCAACCATCCGATTAGCGCATAACGAGTTCCGAACAAAGCTTAGGGCATAGGGGTTCTCCAATTAAAAAAAAGATAAAAAAAAAAAAAATGACGTGCCAGAGAGAAGAGGGAGAGTCGGCTCTGCGCAGAGAGTCTAAAGAGACGATTCTTAGCCACGCTTCGCCACGTGTCAAGATACGATTCGACATTTTTTTTTGGAAAACATATATTTTTTTTTTACGAAAATCATTTTTTAATATTAATTTTTTTTTTATGAATCCCAAAACACTCTCTAATAAAGATGCTCTTAGTAGTCTCGTTTCTTCAATTCTTCTTTGTCTTACCCAGTGTTTTCGATATTTTCAATTAAACTTCAAAGCTTAGTGGTAGTTGATTTCATGAATTTCAGCTTTGTATTAAATCATGTGTTTGCTTCTGGTTGGTCTCTTGGTTTTGAAGCTTTATTTCTCTTTTTTAGATGTTTGATTCTGGGATTATTAACATTTTTCGCTAGGACATCGGTGATATTAACATATTATACTAGCTTAGCACTATAAAAAAGGTACATTGCATCACTTACAAAGTGTCAATAAAATAATTGATGCTATTTAGAATCACTTATTAAAAATTGACATTAAATATATAATTTTGCATCAATTCTTTTAATTGATATTAATACTAACTTGATTAGTATCATTTAAAAAAATTTATACTAATACTAACTTGATTAAGATCAATTAAAAAATTGATACTAATACTAACTTGATTAGCATCAATTAAAAAGATTGATACTAATACTAACTTGATTAGCATCAATTAAAAATAATTGATACTAATACTAACCTGATTAGTACCAAATAAAAATAACTGATACTAATACTAACCTGATTAGCATCAATTAATAAAAATAAACTAGATAGCATCACTTATAAAGTGTCAAAAAAATAATTTGACTCTATTTAGAATCACTTATTAAAAACTGACACTAAAAAGGTAAAAAGTGATGCAAACAAAATTTTAACTAAACAACTATTTGTCCCACACTGCTAAAGAATGATGAACAGTAGTGCTAGTTTTCTCCTCTATAAAAGATCAACACCATGTTTTTTTATATGTTAAATCATACATATGTATTTCCCATATATTTCTTAGAATAATAAATACAAAATAATTAATTATCTTCAATTAATAATATTATGAAAACTAACACAAAAATTAAAATTTACATGAATTTTAATATCAATTATTTGTAATTTATATAGTATCAAATAAAATATATAATATAAATATATAACATCAATTGTTATAATTGAGACAAATATTAACATCATTTATATTAACTGATGCAAATGTTTACCTCAATTATATTAACTGATGCAAATATTAACATCATTTATTGCAAGTGATACATATTAACATCGATTAATAGAAATAATGAAAATAGGTGCATCAATCAATAATATTGATATAAATGATTAGAATCAATAACATTTGAAGGTTTATCAATATAATTTCAGTGAAAAAACAAAAAGAGAATATAAAAAGGTGAATACAACAAAATTAAAGAAAACAAAATATACTATCGGTGCTGAGTGGTTGGGTCCCCTACGTTTTTTTTTATTAACCACATGATGCACAATATCTGGGCAATTATTGTTGGCTCCTCATTTTTGTTTGTGTTAAAAGTATTGCTCTTTGGACTTTTTCTTCCATTATTTAAATGTTGCAATGCTAGTATA
The DNA here is from genome assembly GCA_020283515.1 of Alliaria petiolata. Lineage (NCBI taxonomy): Eukaryota > Viridiplantae > Streptophyta > Magnoliopsida > Brassicales > Brassicaceae > Alliaria > Alliaria petiolata. Next base: position 11,494,897 of record JAHZTW010000005.1, on the reverse strand, counting down.
TTCCATACAAAAGCATATCGACATTTGGTTTACCCAAGCCAGATCTACTCGACCATCGTACATTACAAACATATAATCAGAGTAGCAACACTTGTGATCTTGTAAGGATTTGATCCAAAGATTCATATATCGCCATGTCTTCTTCAAGGTAAAGATTATTTTCTTATTTCTTCACATTTGTGTGTATAAGTACTGCCCATATTGTATAAAATGATTACATGTGTTTGATTAGTAAGAGTTACCCTTTCGTAATCCCAATATATTAACCTTTTTCTTTATACATTTTAGGAACTCTTTCATGAATGTTCTTAGTATGAATGGAGGAGATGGAGAACACAGCTATTCAAGTAATTCTGATAATCAGGTACTCCACGTAGTAATTCTTTTTGATGAATTTGATTACATGAAATTAATGGTTCGTGTGATTTAATAGATTTGTATATACATATATATTTCTTGGCAGAGAAACATTATCTCTAAAACACGACCTATAGTGGAAGAGAACATCAAAGAAATGCTACTTAAGTTAAATTTTCCTGAATGCATCAAAGTTTCAGATTTAGGATGTTCTTCGGGACAAAACACGTTTCTGGTTATGTTCGAAATCGTCAACACGATCACAGGATCGTACCAACAAAAAAATCAAAACCTACCAGAGATTGATTATTGCCTAAACGATCTTCCACAAAACGATTTCAATACAACTTTCAAGCTGGTCCCTTCCTTTAAGGAAGAGGTCAAAGGAAAGTGTTTCATATCGGGAACCCCAGGCTCTTTCTACTCAAGACTCTTTCCAAAAAATTCTCTCCATTTTCTTCATTCATCTTATAGTATTATGTGGCTTTCTAAGGTTCCTCAAGGGCTTGAGGATAACAAGAATAACGTATACATTAGAAGTGGATGTCCTCTAAATGTGTGCAAGAGTTATCTGAATCAGTTCCGAAATGATTTCTACTTATTCTTAAGGATGCGTTCTGAAGAGATGTTGCCTAATGGACGCATGGTTCTCACGTTCATAGGAAAAAAAGATGTAGATCCTTTATGCAGAGACGATTTCTACCTTTGGACCTTGCTATCTGATGCACTTATCGACCTAGTTTCGGAGGTACTCATTTACTATATGTAACTGAATAAATGTCGTTTATATCATATATACTTTTATTAACAACATGCATTGGGTTTGAATTCGCATAGTAACTCAGTAACCACAATCGTACAACTCAGTAAGCCCATACTATGCATGAGTTATAATATTATTTATTTTAAAATATCAAATAATTAGATTTTATGTCATTTAATGGTTGAAGATTTTTAAAAGAATCTAATCATGATATTGATTCGGTTTCAGTTTGAGTTTTTGACTTTTTGGTTTATGAGCAGAATTATCTTCATTTTCTTGTTTGATTGGTAACTTTTCAGCTAAAACAAGAATAAGTTTTGTTTTCCACCAAAACCGACAACCAGTCAAACTCTTAAAATACATTCTATACATAAGATAATCGATGTAGATTTGATCATTTTTATCTCTATCTTTGTTATTAGAAACAACGATTGATCTTTTTTCTATTTTCCATTAAATATTGTAACGACAAAATGTTGTGAGGACAGGGGGTCGTGAAACAATCAGAAGCGGAGTCATTCAACTTACCGTTCTACAATCCGAACGAAGGAGAGGTTATGAAGATTGTCCAAAATGAAGGCTCCTTTGAGCTTAACAAGATAGAGACACATGAGCATCTTGTTTCCTACAAAATTGATGAAGAAGAAGATGATGACCAATCACATGGAATCAAAGTTGGGAGAAAGATGGCAAATAGAGCAAGAGCCATCACTGAACCAATGCTTATTGCTCATTTTGGTGATACCATTATCATTAACCACCTCTTCAACAAATTTGCACATCATGCCACCAAACATTATAGCTTTTCCGGCCCAACAACTTTCAACATCATCATGTCTTTAATAAGAAAATAAAAATCAGTATTTGTAACCAATTGAGATTTTTTTTTTCTACAACCATGTCTACAACTTTAATTCATTTATATTAATAAATTTTATCAATGAAATAAAGATTCCGATGCCAGAACACTCATGACTATTGGTGTATTAGATTAATTATATAATAGTGGAATAACCAACCTAAAAACATTTTAGTTGAATATAATTCTCACAAAATAATCATAAAATGTAAATGTCACTTTCTAGTATAATTAAGTCAATTTGGTTTTGTAACTATTATTGGGAATATTAGTCAAAAAAAAAAAAAAACTATTATTGGGGATACATGTCAAATAGCACACCACGTGTAACTAGTTTATGTGAATTTCTTAGCGCCGATTGCTACTTTGGTTCTTTGGAGCAATCCGAAAGGAATTTGGGCATGCACTACAATGACCCGAAAAAATCGATAGATAAAAATTGATAGTTACTTGCCGACATGGCGACGCTATTAAGTATGAACCAGACTAGGGTCTGAGTCGTCTGACGTACATGTATTTCTTTGGTTAGTACCGGTTATTAGACCAAACCAATTGCGATTCGAGGAAATGTATTTGAATACTCCTGTGTCACTACTATTTTTTAAAGATTTACTTTCTTAATTAGATTTCTCTTAAATGGTACTTTTGTACGTTCTTCATTTCAATTTCTTATCGTTATAGAGAACCGGCAAGCTTTAATAACTTCCATAGATACCAAGATTCACATATATCCTGCCAATATACAATTTCCTAAAACATTGAATGTATAGGTGAGGATCATTCCAGAAACCCCATTATAAAAATCCTCATCACTTGACGAATCAAACGAATATCATATATAGCTTTGAACATTATAGAAATTGTTAAAGCCAATCAAAGTAGATCATCAATGGCATCATCGCCACACAGATATTTTGCCCTCTTAGCTCTTTTCGCAGCCTCACTAAAGTTTTGTTATTGCCAAAATGTCACAATAGATGCCGGCTGCTGGAGAGACGATAACCGACGAGTGCCCGGGTGGTCCATGCGCCTCCGAACCGGCCCACTTTGACCTTAGCGGCAAAGCCATTGGTGCCTTAGCCAGACATGGCCAAGCCGATCAACTTCGAGCCGCTGGTGTTCTACGTGCTGTTTACAGACGGTACGCATAAAACATAATTAATTATCATCATCTCCTAAAACTATTAAGATGTTTCGCTTAGAAACGTCCAATCCAATTTCTAGTTTGGAAATATATATTTTGCTTTTGGTTCATATTCGTTACTAAACGTGGTTTTGATATATTTCCGTTACTTTTTATCATTTAATAAATACATAATAAAAGTAATTCTGACGTGTTAAAAGTATATAAATCGAAACACATACATACTAAAAATCAGTTTTAAAGGTTTTTTCGATTATTTTGTAAAAGCTCTATTCCACCAAATTGTATCATTCAAAGTATTAATTATGTTATTTCACTACTTAGAGAAAATTGCAACAACAAAAAGAAAACCTAACAAAATTTGAGATGTAAACTAAAACCCAACTTATTTTTTTTCCCAGTGTTCCGTGTTCATATGGAGGGACTACTATAAGTTTTCATATTGATGCCGGAGCAAATCCGTACTACATTGCATTTGTTGTGGAATATGAAAACAACGACGGAGATTTAGCATCCGTTGAGATTCAACCGGCCGGCGGAGGATTTATTCCCATGCAAGAAATGAGGTCTGCTGTGTGGAAGGTAAACTCCGGCAGTGCTCTGAGCGGTCCTTTCAACATTAGACTTACTTCCGGCAAGACTCGTAAAGTAGTTGTCGCTCAGAATGTTATTCCGGCGAGTTGGATTGCTGGTGACAATTACCGGTCGATCGTTAACTTTTAGAGTTTTTTTTTTTTTTTTTTTTTTACTTATTTCGCCGTGCACTCTAGTCATAATATTCATGTTCAAAATTTCGCTAGGTTTATAATCAGAAGCTCGGATTGCGCCTAGCAAGAAATTCAAAGATTATCCGGGGACTAGTTTTTGAGATATTTTTAATCTCTTTTGATATATTTTAATTTTATGAATGCATAATAAATTATATAATTTGATGTTTAAGTTTCACAAAACAAATATGTAAAAAAGTTAAATTTTCATCATGTCATCATACATAATCGTATGATCTTAAATATATATTCAAAGTACAAAATCAAAGTTCTAATCACATGATACACAAACATGATATAATCTTGATCTTGAGATACAAAAAAATATTGAAAGGTCACAAAAGAATGAAAACTAAACGTTTTCTTCCTTTCCTTCCTTCTACGATCAAGTAATCACAAGGAAGAGCATCCTGTAACGCTATAAAGCAGTTAACGACGGCATCTGGGGAAATTCTAACTGATCGTTCTGATATAAAGCGAGCTGCAGCCCATCACTTTCAGCAGTTTCTTCAAACACAAGTCCCTGAAGTAGAAGTAGTTTCAGTGGAATATATACAGAATATACTATCCTATTGATGTCCAGAAGCGTCCACGGCTAAGTTGATTGCTCCGGTTTCCCAAGCCGAGATTAAGACAGCTCTCCACTCTTTACAGAATGGTAAAGTATCAGGACCAGATGGGTTCATCAAGGAGTTCTATATTGCTGTGTGGCCTGTGATTGGTGCTGAATTTATTATTCCAGTCCAATCTTTCTTTCTTTATGGGTTCATGTCAAGGGGAGTGAATGCTACTATACTCTCACTGATTCCGAAGCATGAGAATGCTCAGACAATGCAGGAGTATCGCCCTATTGCCTGCTGCAATCTTCTATATAAGGTAATATCTAAGATTCTAGCCAACAGATTGAAACAGATCCTGCCTGAGGCAATTGAAGCGAATCAGAGCGCTTTTGTTAAGGGGCGACTCCTGCTGGAAAATGTTCTCCTCGCGTCCGAGCTTGTTAATGGATACCACAAGACAAACATCACCAACCGTTGTGCCATCAAGTTTGACATCTCTAAAGCTTTTGACACTGTGAAATGGTCTTTCATAGTAACAGTTCTACAAGCCGTGGGCCTTCCTGCGCAATTTGTTCATTGGATTCACACTTGTATATCTACTGCAGCTTTATCAGTCTCTGTCAATGGGGAGCTTGAGGGTTTTTTCACGAGTGCCAGGGGGATAAGACAGGGATGCTCACTTTCACCCTATCTCTATGTCATCTTGAATAATGTTTTGTCCAAGTTGCTGAACAGGGCTGGTGAAACGGGGCAGATAGGGTATCATCCACAGTGTAGAGAGGTGGGGCTTACCCATCTGAGTTTCGCAGACGACATTTTGGTCTTTACAGATGGCACACCTGTTTCTCTGTCCGGAACACTTGGCGTCATGGATCAGTTTGCTCGCATCTCTGGGCTCTATATAAATGTAGGGAAGTCCTCTATCTATGGAGCAGGCATGGGACTTTCCGAGCTTACGGAAAAGGCTGCAACAGTGGGCATTCCAGTGGGTGAACTACCCATCCGGTACCTTGGGCTACCCCTTACAACAAAAACGACGGGAGATCGGATGCGAGCTTGGGGATTTGATCAACCTTGTCTGTTATGTGGTGAGCTTAATGAAACTCGGGAACATTTGTACTTTGCTTGTCCCTATTCGTATACTGTTTGGCTGGCGGTAGCAAGAATTTTGTTGGGGGCTGCTGCCAATCCGGGATGGGGGAGACCCTACACTCTATCATCCACGTTCAGACTAGCCAAATGGATTCGATACTTCTACGATTGGTGTTTCAAGCAACTATCTATCACCTATGGCGTGAGCGGAATGGGCGAAGGCACAAGACTAGTTGGGTTACTACTACACAATTGTGTCATTCTATTGACAAGGTTATTCGGAACAGGATTGTGTCACTGCGCTATCGGTTCCCACACAACTTAGAAGGACTACTACGAAGGTGGTTTGAAGTATGTGTTCTGCAGTAGCTGTTCATTCTTTTTTCTTTTACAATTGCCCAGTTTACCACACATTTTTTGTAAATAATCGGTTCTAAGTTGATCAATAAATTTCACATTTCATCAAAAAAAAAAAAAAGTAATCACAATGTGTTGGACTTTTTTTTTTTTTTTTTGAACCTTTGGACTTTTGGACTTTTGGTTTTGTTAAGAGTTTTTCGTTATCTGCAAATGATCAAAGAAATGTCAACTAAAAAAGAAGCAAACAAAAATTATAAACATAAACAAATGTAAATTAAAAAGGAAGCAAAGAGAAGTTACAAACATAAATTACATTTAGTTACGTGAAACGAACATGAAAGAACAATAATATTTTTTTAATAATATGAATTAAACAAATGCAACAAAAGTTTAGAAAACATAGATGAATGTTAAGGTATAATTTTAGCAAAAAAACGTTAAGGTATAATTTTTTTGGCTTCTTGTATTTGCAATAAACGTTAAGGTATAAGGCAAAACTGATCTTATGTCTACGTACGTAAAGTTTCAATTCCCAAACATTATACTTTTACCCTAGCTCGTGATTGAAATTTCTATATTCACCAACAAAGCAGGTCCATCGATGATCTTAAGGTATAAAAAGGGAGAAAAAGGCAAATACAAGAAGCCAAAAAGGGAGAAAAAGGGCAAATACAAGAAGCCAAATATGATCAAACTCAGTAATACAATATGCACCAGCACTACTCTTCGGCTATATCTATTCAAAGGGAGAAAAATGCAAATACAAGAAGCCAAAAAGTTATGTCACATAATGAATTTCTCTTATTCATGTCGTTTTACGATCCTATACGAGCAAAAATGAAGCCAAAAAGTTCATCACACTATCGCTGATTTAAAGTAAAGCAAACCTCTCATATACGAAGGAAAAATCTTTGAACTATAGTTAAATGCAGAGCTTAAAAAGACAACAAAAGGAAGCATAAGTAAGAATGCCATTCAAAATCAACAACACCCATTGTTACAATTACGGCACGGCGGCGGTTCATATCACATCTATTTATTAAATCCATGGTTCAATTGGACTATTAAACATTAAGAACAAATTATTGATTATTAAAATATTAATATATCAAATATTAATTTATAAAGGTTAGACTGTAAATTAGATCTGGATCTGGATTTGAATTTAAAAAATTGCAGTAGGTTCGAAATGACGTTATGATTTGTATTTTTCTATTCAAAATTGCTGTTTTTCCCTTAATAAAATACTAATAATAATATATTCTAAATCCTTGACTCTTCTTTTTATATATATATATATATATATATATCAATCACTAAAGGCAGATCTACTCCACCATCATACACTACACACATCATCAAAGAGTAGCAACACTTTTTATCTTGTAAGGTTTTGATCCAAAGATTAATATACATCAACATATCTTCCTCAAGGTGAAGATTCTTTTCTTCTGTCTTCACACTTGTGTGTATCAATATTATGCAAATTGTGTAAAGAGTATACTCTTACTAATGAAACACACTTAATACATTTTAGGGACTCTTTCGTGAATGCTCCTAGTATGAATGGAGGAGATGGAGAACACAGCTACTCTAGTATTTCTGGTCACCAGGTATTGTACATAAGTAATTATTTATGATGACTTTGATTCAATGAGCGTTTTATTAAATTTGTGTATTTTAATTGATTTATATTAATAACTTTGGCTTGGCAGAGAGATGTTATCGCTAAAACACGACCGATAGTGGAAGAGAACATCAGAGAGATGTTACTTAAGTTAAATTTTCCTAAGTGCATCAAAGTAACAGATTTAGGATGTTCTTCGGGACAAAACACATTTGTGGTAATGTTTGAAATCGTCAACACAATCATAGGATCGTACCAACAAAAACCTACCAGAGATTGATTATTGCCTAAACGATCTTCCAGAAAATGATTTCAATACAACTTTCAAGTTGGTTTCTTCTTTTAGTAAAGAGGTTGAAAGAAATTGCTTCATCTCAGGAATCCCTGGTTCTTTCTACTCGAGGCTCTTCCCAAACAAATCTCTTCATTTTCTTCATTCATCTTATAGTATTCATTGGCTTTCTAAAGTTCCTCTAGGGCTTGAAGATAACAAAAAGAACGTTTACATTAGAAGTGGATGCCCTCTAAATGTGTGCAAGATTTATATGAATCAGTTCCAAAATGATTTCTACTTTTTCTTAAGATTGCGTTCTGAAGAGATGTTGTCTAATGGACACATGGTTCTCACCTTAGCAGGCAAAAAAGATTTAGATCCTTTATACAGAGACGGTAACTACATTTTTTCCTTTCTATCTGATGCACTCGCCGATCTAGTTTCAGAGGTACTGATCCCATCTTTATATAATACTATAGTCTAGTGGTTTTTGTTAATGCAGTTAATTAATGTGTCAAATTAAATCCCATTTGACCAGTCGAAATGATGACATGTTTTAGATCCATTAGAAAATTCGGTAAATGTAGGGATTAATTGGGTATTTAAAGTGCGGATTACTCACCTAATGCAGGTTGTTGGTTAAAAAATATTAGCTTGTTATTATAAAACATTATATAGAATATATTAGTTCCCGCTAAATTTATGTTTCAATCAGGCTTTTTATTTTTTTTAGGCCCCTGAAGCTTATTGTTTTAAAGTCTTGTATATTTACTCTGGTTCCTTTTGGTAATATATTCACATTTTATCCCAAAAAAAAAACATTATATAGATATATTAAATGATGTAGATTTGATCATTTTTCTATCTATCTTTGTTTTATTAGAAACAACGATTAATCTTAAAACATGTTGCGAGGACAGGGGGTTGTGAAGGAATCAGAAGTGGACTCATTCAACTTACCATTCTATAATCCGAACGAAGGAGAGATTAAGGAGGTTGTTCGAAACGAAGGCTCTTTTGAGATTATCAAAATAGATACACATGAGCTTCTTTTTTTTGAAAGATTCACCTATAGAGAGGAAAATGAAGGTCAAGATAATGATGATGGCTTTAGTGATCAATCACTTCCAATCGAAGTTGGGAAAAAGATAGCAAATGTCACAAGAGCCGTCACCGAACCCATGCTTGTTGCTCATTTTGGTGATACCATTATCATCGACCACCTCTTCAACAAGTTTGCACACCATGCGACCCAAAGTTATGCTAGCTTCCTCCACCAAACAACGTTTGATATCACCATTTCTTTGATTAGAAAATAAAATGTTATGTAATGAACCCATGCTTGTTGCTCATTTCTTTGGTCTACAGCTCTAAAATCATTTACATAAATTAATAATATCAACGAAATAGAAGTCACGATGTTAGTGTCTTACCCATTGTTTGACTAATACTCCTTCCGTTATTTTTTAATTGTCGTTCTACATGATTTCAAATAAATTAAGAAAATAAATAAATTTTCTGTTTTGCCTCTAATTAATATATTGTTTTATTTGATATGAAAATTAAAAACCTAAAAAAATAGGGATAAAACTGGAAAATTTATCATAAATTTGCATTGAAAACCTAAAAACGACAAATATTTTGAAACAAAAAAATAAAACTAAAACGACACTTAAAAATAACGGAGGGAGTATATCATATGAATAATGAAATACCAGAACAACCAAATGATGGAACATAAAAAACATTTTGACTAAATCACTAGAAAATATTTCTTTAGCAAATTAATGACTTCAGTTTTTGTAATTATATTTTTGACATGCCCAATGTTAATATTCTAGATAGTGGAAGTCTTCTAAAGGCGTGATTGGAAAGACGTTTTCTTCAACGTTGCGGAGTGCCGTAGCCGAGTCAACGTCAATCAAGGGAAAAAAAAAAGTTGTGGCACACGTGTGCTTTAATGATGTAACTGCCTTAAATGGAGGTGCGTGATAACGCACAAGAAAGAAGAGTTTTAGACAACTTAACATTTTGAAAAATAACAATATCAATTAAATTATTATTTTGAAATAATGAATTTGAGTGGATTTTTTTGGATATGCATCGATAATTTAAAAAATAACAGATTCTCCATTAAGATAATATGTATAGACAATTTAAAATTAATTGTTAAGATTTTATTCTATATAAAATCTGTAATTTATGTAGAATATCTTTGATAAAATTACTATTAATATAAAAAATCCTTATAAATTCAAGCATTCACCGTAAATAATCCAGCACGCTATGATCTACATATGCAGTGCAAGATTGTCGTAGCGACGATGGCATTACATAACTTCATACGAAAATCAAAGAAGTTTGATGAAGATTTTCAAGAGTACGAACAAATGGAAGATGAAGTGCTTGAATTGTCAGATTCAGATGATGATGATTAGGATGATGTTGAAGAAACTCAAAGAAGAGGTTACGTGCCTACAGGTGATGCATATATGGCTGGTATTCGAAACAACATTGCAAATAGTATATGGAGAGCTCGTAGATAGATTATGTTTAAGCTTTAGTGAATTTTAAATATTATTCAAAATTTTATTATTTTTGGTCAATATTTTTATTTTAAATTATTAGTTTTATTTTTTTTTAAATATATTATTTTTTAAGTCTCCGCTCCCAGCTTTAGCTCCCATCTTTAGCTCCCAGCTCCTGACTCCCGCTTCCGCTCCCAGCTCCCGCTACAACTGCTTTCAGCTGCTCCTCTCTTTCCCACTTTCCCAATCACGCCTTTAGTACATTGGTTACTAAATGATTAACTAATACTTATATATCAAAAAGTCTAAAGTTTGAATATTAAAAAATATGAATTTTACAGCTTAATATAATCAAATTTATAAAAAAAATTCAGTGTGGCGTGATGCAAACAGAACCCGTTCATCGTAATAATGAATTCTTGTAAAGTGGGAAAAAATTATTTGTTATATAATTATTTTTCTAATTATTCTCATAAGTAGTAAAAATAACAATAATAATCTGTTCGAGGTGCTCAAGGAAGATCAAGTGGGTAGACATGCTGTCTCGAATCGTCCGAAGATAGCACAGAAAGTTCTGCAAGGAATGCGAGAGTATTTGCTTTTGGCCAAGGGAGACGAAAGGTTAGTAAGGGAAGACAAAGTAAGGAAATCTGTCGGAGAGGCAGAACGGGATCTGGTGGCTAGAAGGATGGTGCTTAGCCTTGAATCCCCTCCTCTCATCACAAAGGACCTAAACAAAGGAAAGGGGGTGGTTTTTGAATATGATTATGAGGATTCCACTACGAGATCATCGGTACCTCAGCCTAAAACTCTTAAACTAATTGCAGGAGCCATCCAGGCTGGCTCCGTTGCTCGTATTATGGCTACTCGAAGACTGGTTTATCCGGGGGCTACCTCGGAGGAAGTGGTAGCTGAGTCTTTTCCCTCTCTGAATTGTCCAACGGTTTTCAGGATTGGCAGCGAGGATGCCAATTCTTTCGGGACAAAACAGAGAAAGGGGAAGGGAAGACAAAGACCCCCCAAAAGTCTTGGGAAACTCAAATGCAAGGTTGGGGATGTACATCCAGAAGATGTTGTGAAAAGAAGGGGTTAGATGCGGGAATACTAGTGAAGAGGAAAGGATTAGTTCTGGTGGAGGGTGCTTCCAAAGCTGCAAGGTTGAATGCACCATTGGTGGTCCCAAGTGAGGGACCATCCACTGCCTGATGAGTATTCTGAGCTGGAACTGCCAGGGATTGGGGCGGCCTCAAGATCTGACGGTTCCTCGTCTCATGGAGATGCGCAAAATGTATTTCCCTGAGATTTTTTTCCTTATGGAAACTATGAACTGTAAAAATGTCATTGTAGATATCCAGGCTTGGTTGGGTTATGAGCATGTGTTATACTGTAGATCCGGTTGGAACGTGTCGGGGTTTAGCGCTGTTTTGGAAGAAAAATGTTGATGTGGTTTTCAATTTTGTGAATAAGAACCTTTTGGACCTTCATGTACAGCTTGGAGGTGAAAGTTTCTTCCTGTCTTGTGTATATGGTATCTCGTCGCCCTGGGCATTTAACCCGGAACCGGACCGGGACCGAACCAAAAATCAAGGTTCGGTTCGAACCGAATAAATACATAAAACCCGATCGATTTTCACTTAAATTTCAAATGGTTCTCGGTTCGGTTCGGGTTAAACCCGAAAACCGAACGGTTACCCGAAAACCCGAACCAAACCACTAAATATTAGATATTTTGATTTTTTTTTAATAAACCTAAAAACAAAACCTAAACTTGAAAAAAAAACTAATCTCTATCTTCTCCGCCTTCTTCTCTTCTTCTCCTCTCCTCTGCCTATTTCTTCTCCTCCATCCCCAATTCTCCGCCTCCTTATGCTTCTTCTCTGTCTGCGATTTTTCTTTTCCACTTCCTCCTCCTTCTCCAAATCTCCTTCTTCTCCTTTTTAGATTCTCCTCTTTCTCTGATATTTCTTCTTCTCCTCTTTTCCCGATTGTTTTTCTCCTTCTTCTCCTTCTTTTCTGATTATCCTTCTCCTTCTTCTCATCGTTCTCCATTTTTCTTTCTCATTTTTCTCTATTTCTCATTCTCCTTCATCTCCTCCTTCTCCAATTTGTATTTTGGCTCATATCTTTGAATATAACTCGGGTCTAATCCAGGTTTTCGGGTCTTAATTCGAGTTTTCGGGTCCAAATTTTGGGTCCGAACCGAACCCATTTATTTTTTGGGTTTTCTCCGGTTCCATTACAAAATTGCAAACCCGACCCGACCCGACATGGAACCGACCCGAACCGAACCGAAAAACAATCGGTTCCTATTTGGGTCTAACACTGTTGGACCCGCAAACCCGAACCCACATGGACCCGATCCGAACCGACCCGTAGACCCGAATGCCCAGGGCGAGTATCTCGTGTTCAAGTGATAGGAATGAAGTGTGGGAAAGGAATACCAGAATCAGAATCATGAGATCTCATAGCTGGTTAGTGATGTTAATACGGGCGGCCCAGACCCGTTTACACTATGTCCACTTAGACCCTACCCGTTTAAGTCTTGCCCATTTAAACCCGTTTATATATGTACCCTTTTAGACCCGTTTAATTTCAAGCCCACCGGGTATATCTCCACCGTTTAGACCCATATAGCTTTTTGGGTTTTTAAAATGGTCTAGACAATTATGATTCAAGCACAGTAAGCGATGAAAACTAAATCCAAAACCAGATTTCACGAAGAAAAAAACCTAAATGAAAATTGTAAGAGATGAAATAGACAAAACCTATGAATTTGATCAGACTTAAATACGAACATCACTAATCATAAGAAGATTTGAACCCTCCCCCCCCCCCCCTTCTTCTAATTTCTTCACACCAATCAATTACCCAGAAACAAAGAAACCCTAGAATTAATCGACGGCGTCGATCACAGATTTTGTCGGAGAAGACAAATCTATTGTTGCGTGATATCAATTGAAACGACGTCGGTTACGCATAAACTTTAAAATATAAAATATTGAAACGACGTCGATTAAATATAAAAAAAACTAAATGGGTACCCTTTCATTTCGCGGGCAGACCCATTAACTAAACGGGTTAAGCGGATCAGCCCAGTACAAATCCGTTTATCTTAACACACAACTAAAAGGGTCACGAGCCAAATTTTTATATTAGACCCGTTTAAGCCCACATGCATCAAGCCTGAATTAACATCACTAGAGTTGGTGTATGATAGGAGATTTCAATGAAATTCTTAATAATTCAGAGAAAATAGGTGGGCCGAGAAGATGTGATTCTACTTTCCTGCCCTTTGGTAACATGATCCAGAATTGCAAGATGCAAGAGCTACTTAGTTCGGGAAATAGTTTTGCGTGGGCAGGCAAAATGCGTAAATTATGGATTCAATGCAAGCTTGATAGATGCTTTGCGAATAAAGAATGGGTGAGATCATTTCTGGCTGCCAATCAAGCCTTCTTAGCCAAAAGGGGCTCAGACCATCTGCTTGTTCTTGTCAAGATAGCATCTTCCAAAGAGTCCTATCGAGGTTCTTTCAGGTTTGATTCATCGGATGTTGCATAAGCCAAGAGTCAAAGAAGCAATCATTTCGGCTTGGAATTCTCATTCGATATTTCCTGGTCCCTCAATTTCTTTGCGCCTTAGAAACTGTAGAAAAGCATTGAGCAAATGGAAAATGGAGTCTACTTCTAACTCTAAAAAAGGATTGTTTTGCTACAAAACGAATTGGAGGTTGAGCAATATGCATGCTCCCCGACTGTCTCGATTGAAGGCGCAACTAGTTGAAGTCTACAAAGAAGAAACTAGTTTTTGGCAACAAAAATGCAGAGAGAAATGGCATCAGAAAGGAGATTCAAACTAAAAATTCTTTCATGCCTCGGTCAAATTCTCCAGGGCTAGAAATGAATTGAAAAAAATCTTAGACGAGAATGGGGTTATGCATAGATCAGAAGCCTCAAAAGGTGATGTTGATGTCTCTTTATTCAAGAAGTTGTTTACTTCTTCTACTCCTTATGCATCTTCTGGTATTTTTGAGGGTTTCACTCCACGAGTATCAAGCAGAGTTAATCAGGCTTTGTTGAAAAAAGTCTCTAAGAAAGATGTGAAGAGAGCGATGTTCTCCATCAATCTGGCAAGTGCTCTAGGTGCGGATTGTATGAATGGTTTATTTTTCCAACAATACTGGGAAATTGTTGAAGATAAGGTAACCGAGGAAGTGATTGCCTTTTTCGTACAAAGAGAATTTCCGAGAGAATGGAATTTCACTCAACTTTGCCTAATTCCGAAAAGGGTGAATTCTCCGCTCATGAGTGATCTGAGGCCTATCAGTCTATGTTCTGTTTTATACAAGGTAGTCTCAAAGATCATTGTTGGAAGACTGCAGCCATATCTTGTAGATTTGGTTTCTCCTAATCAGTCGGCTTTTGCCTCGGAGAGACTTATATCAGACAACATATTGATAGCACATGAAGCGGTTCAAGGTCTTCGAACACACCTTAGAATTGCAAAAGAGTTCATGGCGGTCAAAACTAATATGTCCAAGGCGTACGATAGAGTTGAATGGAGCTATGTTGAAGATCTGCTTCAGGCTTTGGGGTTCGATAACAGGTGGATAAAGCTTGTCATGTTCTGTATATCTTCAGTCACCTATACGGTCTTGATTAATGGCCAACCGCATGGCTTCATTACACCATAACGGGGGCTGAGATAAGGTGATCCTCTGTCACCTTTCCTATTCATGCTATGTACTGTAGGGCTGACTCATATGATGAATAGAGCGGAAATAGAGGGTAAGATCAGTGGAGTCCAATTTGCTGAACAGGGACCTTCGATTCATCATTGCTTTTTGCTGACGACAACCTCTTCTTGATCAAAGCTGGTATAGATCAAGCGTCATCCCTCTACCAGATTCTTGGTACTTATGGAGCTGTAACTGGACATGTTATTAACCCGGAGAAGTCTTCTTTAACTTTTGGGGCTCAAGTCGATCAAGGAATAAGGGCAGAGATACAGTCAAAGCTTGGTATCATTTACGAGAGAGGAGCTGGAACGTATTTGGGATTGCCCGAGTGCTTCAGTGGTTCAAAGGTAGAAATGCTATCATACATTCAAGACAGGTTGAAAGTGAGAATGTCAGGGTGGTTTGCAAGGATGTTATCTCAAAGAGGAAATGAGGTGCTGCTGAAAGCAGTTGCTTTGCTAATGCCGGTTTTTGTTTCAAATTGCCTAAAACAACTTGTGACAATCTCTTAAGTGCGATGGCAGATTTTTGGTGGAGCTCTTGTGAAGATAAGAGGAAGATGCACTGGATTGGGTGGAACAAAGTCTGCCTGCCTAGATAGTTTGGGGGCTTCGGGTTCAAAGATATACAAGTGTTTAATCATGCTCTCCTAGCCAAGCAGGCGTGGAGAATAATTCAGGATAAGGACAGCTTATTCGCCTCCTTCATTCGCATCAGATACTTTATGGATGGGGATTTCCTTTCAGCGATTTGGGTGTTCGTCCTTCTTTCGCTTGGAGGAGTATCCTACATGGGAGGTATCTTTTGGTGCAAGGTCTGAGGCATATGGTGGGAAATGGTAAATCGTTAATGGTATGGTCATCTCCTTGGCTCTGTGATGGTCATATGAGAGCTCCACTAATGAAAAATATTTTGGTTTACATAAAGATGAAAGTGGAGGATCTGATTAATTATGAAGAGAGGAAATGGGATATGGATAAGTTGGAGGAGCATTTCTTCCCAGCTGACATTCATCATATCCTTAAGATCAAACCAATGAGTGATTCTGAAGATTTCTTCTGTTGGAATCACATAAAAAGTGGATCTTATTCTGTGAAGACTGGTTATTGGGTGGCGTATCAACAAGCGAATAAGGAGATCTTACAAGAAGCAGCCATGTTGCCATCTTTAATTGGGATTATGGATATGATGTGGACTATAAAGGCCCACCCCAAAATAAAAACTTTCCTGTGGAAGGTGATCATTGACGCGATTCCAGTGAAAGACAAAATGATTTCTAGAGATTTGTCTATGGACTTAGATGGCAGACTTGTGGTCTTGAAGGAGAGTCGGTCAACCATGTTCTTTTTTTCATGCACTTTGGCCCGTTAGGTGTGGGCTTGCTCAGGTTTCCCTCAGCCTGAACATGGTTTCCATGAAAGTTATGTCTACCAAAACCTGTCTTTTGTTTTCTCAATGAGGAAAAATATAGCCTTGCCTCAGGACATAAAAACTTGCTTCCCTTGGATCTTATGGATGCTTTGGAATAATAGAAATAATTTCATCTTTCAGGGGCTGTGTTATAGAGCAGAAGACACGATGAAAAAGGTTAAAGAAGCAGCTGCAGAATGGCTGCATGCTCAATCTTTCCAAACGTCGATTGATATAAGAACTCAAGATGTGGTTAGGCTTCAAAATATTGGTTGGGAACCGCCACCTCTGGATTGGGTAAAATGTAATGTAAGTGTAGCCTGGAATAAGTCGGACCATGTTGGAGGAGCCTCTTGGATACTTAGAAACAACATGGGAATGGTGTTTTATCACAGACGAAGGTCTTTTGCCAGAGTGCCCTCTTTCTTGGAGGCTACCCTTCAAAGTTGGCTTTGGGCAATAGAGAGCATGAAAAGCCTCCAAAAGGAGGTCGTGATATTTGCGGTGGAGGATAAAAACTTAATCCGGACGGTTTCACGACCGCAAGCTTGGCCTTCCTTCAAGTACCACTCTCAGGTTTTACTCTTAGCTTTAGAAATTTTTTTGGATTGGAATCTGGTCTTTGAAGCTAAAGTGGCAAATGAGGGAGCCTCCCGAATTGCTATCAGTGTGACTAGAGAGGATCGTTGGCAATCATCTGTTGCGTCCGGTGCCCCCAATTAGTTAAGACATCTTTTTGTAGCCGATTGTTGTTTGTAAGGGTTGTAAATTTCATGTGATGTATTGTTTGCCCTGTTCTAAAACTCGGTCTCAGCGGCCGCCGCGATTATAGTAAAACCGGCTATCAAATCGGATTTTCCAAAAAAAACTTGTTATTTTTACATTTTATGTTAGAAATCAATAGATACTTGCTAGATCTATTATATTTTGCTATAAACAATTGATAAAACAAGAAACAAAGATTAAAAATGGAAAAAAAATAAAAATGGATTGTGGGGGTTTAGGATTACATAGATCGAACCAGGAAAGAAGAAGACGAGGGTAATTCAGCCATTTAGTCAAAAATGAGGAAAAAAATCAAAAACCCAAATCCACTAGGTCGAACCCATGACCTTTGAGTTAAAGAAATAAGAGCCAACCACTCTGCCAAACTATATTAATATATTTTTAGTACGCATATTCCAATATATATACTAGAATAGGATCCGCATATATGCAGGGTTTTAATAAAATATTTTAAACCCGTAAAAATAAATTAAAAACAAAATAGAATAATTTGTAAAGAAAAAATAAAATTTACTTTTATTAATAATTCTATATATATATGTTTTAATACTCTTATATGAATTATATATATATATATATATATATATATATATATATATATATATATTTATTCAAAATTTTTGACGAATTAATTATCCTTCTTTTATCAGATTTAGATTTATCATAATTAAAATCTAGATTAGGAACCGCGAGATTTATAATAATAATATTGAAAAATCATTAAAATGTTTTTTAAGAAAATAGAAAACAACATTTGATCACTACTGAAAAAAATATATAAAAAACACAATTTCGAAACCTTAGAGTTATTTATTTATTTTAATTCTCATTTATTTTCAAATAAAATATTCAAAACACACAATCTGTTACGGATCCTAAGCAACATTAAACATACTTCTCATATATTTCACACTTTATCAACTATTTTTTCTGTTCCGCTGAGTAAAAAACTTGGGTATGCAATTCGAGTCATTCGAGTATGTTAACAATCTCTCCATTAACTCTCTCTTCAAGCAAATAAAGTATTTATTTCTCTTCACATTCATCTTACTTATATGATCTATCTGCTCTCTAGAGAAGTTTTGCTTCTCATGACTCACATCAAAAGTATCTCTACATGATTCTTGATACATTTCTCCTTATTGAGCTCACCATCGTTAAATGCCATATCATTAGCATTTATTTTTTTTTTAATTGAAATATATCCTATTTAATCAAATTTATTTTTGTGTTTCTCTCGTATATGATATATATCATTTATATGATCTCTCTGTTCTCTAGAGAAGTTATGCTTATTAAGACTCGCATCAAAAGCCTCTCTACATTATTCTTGATACCTTCCTCTTTATATAATAAGATATATAATATAATAAAAAATAAAATAAAAATTCCCGATTACTTTCCGATTTATTTTCGATTTTAAAAAAAAATCGTTAGGCTCGTACCGAGAACTTGACTAACGCCTAACACTTTTTCGAACAAAAATTGTTTGTGATTGCTTTTGATCCTTCCGTTTATTTTCCCTGTAATGGTCTTCGTTTTTATCAATGAAATATCTTTCAAGTGAAAAAAAAAAAAAAAAACATTAATAATCTAGATGAACAAAAAAAAACAAAAAGTGACAATAGTGGAATCAATTTAAGTGACCACAGGTACGATCCAACCACCCGCTGACCCGAATTATTTCCCGGGTCAACCATGTGTATCCCAAAACTCTGCGTTTTTAAGGTCTCCGCATCAAGAGGGCTAAAGAAGCCAACGCCGAACAAAGAAGAAACAAAAAAAAACACAAAACCCCTAATTTTGAGACTGTTGTTGTTTCTACTCTTTCTCCTTCAAACTACTCGAAAAAAAAGCTTCCGTAAATCCTTCGGCCATGGCGCACGGAGGTTATGCCAAGAGAAGGGTCTCGGAACCGAAGCATACGGCGGGAAGCAGCAGCAGCAGTCGGAGGTCGAAAGGATTACGCGTGGAGAAGAAACCTAAGATCGTCTCACTCAAGAATCAGATGCGTTCCGTCGAACGATTTCTTCGTAAAGTCAGCTCCTTTTCTCTCTCTCTCTCTCTCTCTGCTTAACGGGTTTTCTTAGATTAGGGTCTTATGGTCGAATTTCTGTTAAATTCTCAGCCTTTCTAGAATAATTCTCGTAATTTGCCGATTCAAATTAGCTTGTCTGGTGTATGTTCTATGTTGTGATGTTTCTGGGCTGTGTTCTTGTAGAGAATATGCTCAATTAGGATTGAATAGTATCTAAATGAGTGTTGATGTATTTGATTACTGGCTTGTAGGATTTGCCTCCTGAAGTGAAAGAGACTCTAAAACAGAAGTTGGATGATCTGAAGAAGCAGCAAGACGACCATACACGTATTGCTGTAGAGAAGAAAATATTCCTCAGGAACAGAAAGATTAAGTTCTTTGGTAAGAGGCATTGACTTGTTTTTTTTTTATTGGCTGTGTGGCGAATTCGATTTCGATTTCTACTTGCCTGAGAAGATTACAACTTTTTTTTGTTTCCTTGAATTAGAGCGGAGAAAGATCGAAAGGAGCATTAGGCGTCTTGAGAAGCTGCAACGCACTTCGTCTGCTCATGTGGGAGATGCAGAGATAGCTGAGCAACTCAGTAAACTCAAAGAAGACCTTGAGTATGTTAGGGTAAAGTAGCTTCTCCTTTTACTATTTTGTCATCCTTCTGCTTTGTTAGTTATGAATTAGAATGAGCTTAGTTGGAAAAATGTATATCTTTTTTTGTATGTACAATTTGCAGTTTTTCCCCAAAAATGAGAAGTATATATCTCTTTTTACTGGAGCTGAGGATTCAGAAGTGGTTGAGCGAAAAAGTAAGATGCGGAAGCAGATCAAAGCCAATATTATTGTTGCTGCTGCTAGTGGGAAAGAGCTAGAAGGTGAACATTATATCTAGAGCCATTAAGTATATCGTGTAGCTAATAAATGATGACTTTTTGGTTAACTGTGTGATGTTATGGTTGTGGACAAACAGAGACGGGGAGTGAAGATGATGGTCTTCTGGACCTTAGTGATGATGATTTCTTTGATAAAGGGAGCTCGAGCGATGAAGCAGACGCAGATGATGAATTGACCGATAAAAGCACAAAGTAGGTTCAGTAAAATGTGGAGTACTTTCTTTTTTTGGATGTCGATACTTCTTATTGAAGCTTACTGAATAAAGAACATTTCTCTGACTCTTAGGGAGGCTGCTTCTAGTGCTTCTGGTAGAGCAACATCTGGCGTGTCCAATGACGAAAGGAACCAGGTATTATGAGTTTTCTTGATATTTTTCAAACTGTTTAAAAAAATTTGAAACCTCTTTGAGGTTATTTGGTAGACGGATGAGTGAAACTCATGAATGGACAAATTTTGAAATCTTGTAGAAGCAAAACTCTGCTAGGGCTTTAATGCCACCACCACAAGCAAGGTTTGGATCAAACTCTAGGAAGAATTCATATGTGCAGAGGAATGAGATGCCATCATCCTCAAGAAACACTTCNAAGAGACTCTAAAACAGAAGTTGGATGATCTGAAGAAGCAGCAAGACGACCATACACGTATTGCTGTAGAGAAGAAAATATTCCTCAGGAACAGAAAGATTAAGTTCTTTGGTAAGATAAGAGGCATTGACTTATCTTTTATTGGCTTTGTGGCGATTTCGATTTCGGTGATTACAACTTTTTCTTTCTTGAATTAGAGCGGAGAAAGATCGAAAGGAGCATTAGGCGTCTCGAGAAGCTGCAACGCACTTCGTCTGCTCATGTGGGAGATGCAGAGATTGCTGAGCAACTCAGTAAACTCAAAGAAGACCTTGAGTATGTTAGGGTAAAGTAGCTTCTCCTTTTACTATTTTGTCATCCTTCTGCTTTGTTGGTTATGAATTAGAAGGAGCTTAGTTGGAAAATGTATATCTTTTTTTTTGTATGTGCAATTTGCAGTTCTTCCCCAAAAATGAGAAGTACGTATCTCTTTTCACTGGAGCTGAGGAATCAGAAGTGGTTGAGCGAAGAAGTAAGATGCGGAAGCAGATCAAAGCCAACATTATCGTTGCTGCTGCTAGTGGGAAAGAGCTAGAAGGTGAAGATTATATCTAGAGCCATTAAGTATATCGTGTAGCTGATAAATGATGATTTTTTGTTAACTGTGTGATGTCATGGTTTTGTGGACAAACAGAGACGGGGAGTGAAGATGATGGTTTTCTGGACCTTAGTGATGATGATTTCTTTGATAAAGGGAGCTCGAGCGATGAAGCAGACGCAGATGATGAATTGACCGATAAAAGCACAAAGTAGGTTCAGTAAAATGTGGAGTACTTTCTTTTTTTGGATGTCGATACTTCTTATTGAAGCTTACTGAATAAAGAACATTTCTCTGACTCTTAGGGAGGCTGCTTCTAGTGCTTCTGGTAGAGCAACATCTGGCGTGTCCAATGACGAAAGGAACCAGGTATTATGAGTTTTCTTGATATTTTTCAAACTGTTTAAAAAAATTTGAAACCTCTTTGAGGTTATTTGGTAGACGGATGAGTGAAACTCATGAATGGACAAATTTTGAAATCTTGTAGAAGCAAAACTCTGCTAGGGCTTTAATGCCACCACCACAAGCAAGGTTTGGATCAAACTCTAGGAAGAATTCATATGTGCAGAGGAATGAGATGCCATCATCCTCAAGAAACACTTCCAACAGAAGAAACGAGTCTTCTTCATATAATGCCAGAGCTGCTGCCGCAACTTCATATAGCAGTCAGAGTAGCAACTTGAGCTCCAATTCTGATGCTCATAAACCCAAAAGGAAGAGACGGCCTAAGAAGAAGAAGCAACAGGTCAGTTTAAAAGTGTATAGATTGTAGGAGAAAGATCTTTGAATAACAAAAGTATCTCATCAAAGATCTTTAAACATGTAAACATAATGGCTGATTCTTCTTTTTTCTTTGTTTTTTGCAGGCGTGATCGGGTTCTCGGCTTTCTCCAAACACACACTATAAACTTTTATCAGTTTTGATTGATTCACTCGCTTGCTACGGTCTCTCTGCTGGGATCTAATGCATATATATATAGATTTTGGTGTGGTCATGGAAATGCAGAGAGAGTATGTTGCTTTTGGCTTTTGAAATGGAAACCCTAAAAACTTTTGTATAAACTCTTCATTTTGAATCTCTATTTGAAAAAGAAATCAGAGCTTCTGTGTTCATCTCTTTTGCTCCGATAGAACTTCAGTTGAGATACTTGAAAGTTTTGAAACCCTAGTAAAATGTGGTCCAGGATCATCGAGTGGAAGAGAATTTTTGTCGTTGAGATAAAGAGAGTTGCGTCGTAAAGCAGCGTTTTTGTAACCGCCCTTACCGCCAAAAAACGCTGTTTTGATACAAACCATTGCGAGGAATAAAGTAGTTTTTGAGGAAAACAGAAGAACCAAATATGTTCGGCAAACTTAAATTAGATCAAATTTTTTTTTTTTTTCAATTTCTTTTTAATATTTTTCCCATATTTTTTAGAATTTGTTTTTCAGTTTTTCTAATATATGTTTTTATAATAAATGTTTTTGTTTTGTATTTGAACATCATTAAAATTTAATTATAGATGTTCTACAACTCATCTATCTTCTTATTATATAAAGTTGGATGCGTCAAAATTAGTAATTAACATGATCGCGACACGTGACAAGTTAATCGATCAGATTTTGACACGTGTCAAATTTTATTATATAAAAAAAAATTAAAAAGGAAAAATATAATAAAAAGGATAAATCAAATAATATTTGTAAAGAAAAAAGAAAAATCAAATAAAAGAATTGCAAAAAAGGATAAATATAATAAAAATGATAAATCAAATAATATTTGTAAAGAAAAAAGGAATTACAAAAAAAGAAAGATCAAAGAAAAAAATAAATTTTAATTTAGAAAAAAATAACTAAAAATAAATAAGATTAGAAGGCACAAAAATATCGATTAAGATTTTGATATGTGTCAAATAATATTTCTAAAGAAAAAAGAATTACAAAAAAGGAAAATATAAATAAAGAATAAATCAAATAATATTTGTATAAAAAAACAATTACGAACAAGATCAAATAAAAGAATAGAGATTTTGACGAGATTTGAGCACGTGACGCTATAAAATAATGTTAATTAATAAAATCGCCCAATAAAATATAGGGCAACTAATTATCAGTGTTCAATAAAAAACGGCCACTAATTTATCAAGAGCCAGTAAATATTTATTCTAAAGTATTAGATAAATTATTTTCATTCGCATAAAGTATTACACTGGAACACAATCATGTATTAGATATAAGTAAAAAAAAACATTTGAAAAACGAAACAAAAATAAACAAAAGGGTCATTTTTTTATAAATAAAACTTAAAATTTAAATCATCGATTTCAACTACAAAATCAAACAAAAAACCCGTGCAACGCACAAGTCCATATCTAGTACTATATAAAAGTTGATGCACTATGTCATTGAGGGCGTCCACATAGGACGAAAAACTCAATCTCATTGGTCAAAATCAGCGTTCTCATTAAACACAAAAATGTTAAATATGATTAACAATTTAAATAAATTAAAAAAAAACAAAAAACAGAAATTATCATAGTAAATGGAAAATTAAGATACAAAAGTTTAAATAACAAATCTATCTTATTATATACAGTAGGATGCATCAAAGTTGCTAATTAGCATGATCGTGACACGTGTCAAGTTAATCGATTAGATTTTAACACATGTCAAAAAAATTCAACCAATTAGATGTTAACATAATGTTTATGTAAATCTAAAAATTAGTTTTAAAACTAAAATGGAAAAGGGCAATTCTCTTAAATACCACCAAATGAAGTTTTTTTCCATCTAACACACACGGATCAAAAGTTCCAAGAATAACATTCATTAAATGTACAATGACTAAAATGTCCTCTATGTTAATAAACATTCCAAACACACACAAATCAGAAAATATCAATTCAAAATTCGACGGCGAATGCTTTTGATTTCGGCATCGCGTCAATTCGATCTCCGAGAATCACACCAATATCGGTAGCGTAGCAACTGAGAACGACGGTGATAGCAATTGAGAACGACGGCGATAGCAACGAGCCCAGCTCTGGCGGTGATAAAAGGACGACGGCGACCAAAACGCGATTGGCAACGATACCTATGGTAACTAACAATGGCCTGAACAAGCGATCTCAGTAGGGCCCATCCGAATTGAATATGCGACATGTAATCTCTCTCTCTCTCTGCTTGTTGTTTATGATCGCCATTTATGAGTTTGGTCTGATCTCCAATGGCATGGATTTTAATCACTATTGAGAGTTGAAACATTGTCCTAGGTTTGTGAAGATTTTCTGAAACTCTGGTCTAGTTTGTGAAGATGCTAGGCTCTATTTTTCTTTTGATTGCTTCTTTAATTTTGGGTAGCCCAAATAGTTTGTTTGTCTCTTTGATATGGGAACATGGTTACAGATAAAACGCTTGGAATCTTGCTATCGACTGCATTTAAGATGAGATACAAGGAGAGACTGACAAAAGTAGACACTGCTCATATAACAGCTTCCAAAAAGTTGTTGTGTCAACCGGGGGAGGTCAGAGGTGCAGTTATAAGACCCATTAATTGGTGCGTTTATCTTCTCATTAGTGATATGTAATACGAAACTCAGATCATTTGGTAATAATTGTGTCCAATTTTGTATTCAGGAAGTATATGCATAAAGGTATTAGCATATGGGTTGGGAGCATCATGAGGTTAAAGCCATTGATGTTGACCGTATTGATCTGATGTGGAAAGATACCGAGCTGCCACCATTTATTCACTAATATGTATTTATAAACATTAGAATTTTTTTCTAAAAACTTGAAAAAGTCTTTTCTATGATTTGATGTTATTCTAGGGCATACAAAGTGCAATTTGACGTTCTTTCTTCATTTTAAATCAAGCAACTTTGACTATAAAAACAAGAAAAATACCTCTGATCCATATGCTCTCACGAAATCTGGCTGGAAACAATGCTAATAAGTTTATTTGATCTACTAGTAATTAACATAAGATTTAGGAAGCCATTCTTAAATTTATAAAAATGTTTCCTAGAAATTCAAGAAGGCTTCCTAAATTTCTTAAATTAATAAAATAATTCTAGATATTTAAGAAAAAATCATACAAATTTTAGTAATGTCTTCCTAAGAGTTTAGAAAGATAACCTAAATGCTTATAAATGTTTCCATAAACATTAAAAAAAAATTTAAATTTAGGAAGGTCTTCCTGAAAGTTTAGAAATACTTCCTAAATGTTTATTCGATATAGTAAGAACATACGATTCCGAAAGCTTTTTTTACTAGATTTTAAACTTTAGGAAGACTTTCCTACATATGTAAGAATTCTTCCTAAAAATTCAAAAAGCCTTCCTAAATTTCATGTGGCAATATTTGTAGCAATAATAAACCTCTGGTAGTTTCGAGGTGTACTAAATACACGAACGTGCAGAAATGATGAAAGTCAAGAAAAATTACCAACACCTTTCCTAAATTTGTAAGAATTCTTCCTAAACAATCAAGAAAAAGTTCCCTTTGGTTTAGGAAAACCTTCCTTTGTTTTAGGAAGACCTTCCTTTGTTTTAGGAAGATTCTCTTTGATTTAGGAAGACCTTTTTAAATGTATAGGACGGCTTCCTAAGTTTGAATTGCTGCTGTAGAAACTGATTTAACACCATTGTTACATGATGATGAGTCAGGAGACACACACACAGTGGTAATGCTACAATTGTTACTTTAAAATAAAAAAGAGTTTATCTTTCAAAAATTTGGGATGCACGTAGTGAAGCGTACACCAACGCCAGAACGAGAACATAAAACGATTGTTAGTTTTCATATTGTGTTGACATATCTGATCAAATTTGACCATTTAAAAACTTACTAAACATATCTGACCAAATTTGACCATTTAAAGATAAATTATTTGACCATTTAAAAACTTACTAAACATTCAAGTAAGAGAAAACGATTTTTAGTTTTCATATTGTGTTAACATATCTGACCAAATTTGAGTTGTTGTATAAATGTATACAAAGTTATCATTTATACGTTTTAGGAAAATCTTCATAAATAAGTAGGATGGCTTCCTAAATTTTATGAAAGTCTTCCTAAACTTTCTAAATTATTAACAAAGATTCTTAAAATTTTCAGAGATTTTCATTGACTATTATAAAACATTCAAAAATTCTTTAAAAAACCTTTTAAATGTTTAACGGAAGGTCTTCGTAAATATTTATGACGGCTTCCTAAATGTGTATGACTCCTTCCTAAATTTGAGTTGTTGTATAAACATATACAAAAATATTCGTTACATGTTTAAATATAAATTATTTGACAAGAAAATGTGTATGTTGCTTCATAAATTTGAGTTGTTGAATAAATAGATATAAAAGTCTTCATAAATTTGAGTTGTTGTATAAATAAACACAAAGTTATAATTTATACTTTTTAGGAAAACCTTCATAAATAAATAGGATGACTTCCTAAATTTAAGTTGTTGTATAAATAAAAATTTAGGAAGATTTTCTTAAACGTATACAAAAACTTCCAAAATTTTATTTGACCAAATAGTTATTAACATATGATTTTGGAAGACTTTCCTAACACGTATAAAATGCAAATTTTTGTGTACTATTTAAACAACAACTCAAATTTAGGAAGCCGTAATACACATTTAGGAAGGTTTTTCTAACACGTATAAATGCAAAAGTTTGTGGATATGTGTAATCAATAAACCAAGGTATCATTCTGTAAATCTGTAAAATTATTTTGTATGTATAAACTTGTTTTATGAAACAATTCTACATGTTTAGGAATGCCTTCCTAAAAACAAAATATGTTAAAATTTAAAACAAAAATTATGCATACAGTCAGAATCGAACATGAGGCTCGAAGAACTCATAGCTTCGCAAGTGATTTGTGTAACCAATAGACCAAGGTATCATTTGAGAAATTATTTGTTTATATAACGTGGATATGATTTTTTTAGGAAACAATCCTACATGTTTAGGAAGACATTCCTAAATCATTTAAAATTGTCAAAGTTATCATTCTACGATTGTAGGAAAATATTTGATTTAGCAAGTAAAAATTATTTCTAAAACTTCAAGAAGACTTTCTTAATTCCAAAATTTAGGAAACATTTCCAAAATAGTCGAGATACAAATTGATAGGAATTGTGTTTAACAACAATGCTTGAACAAAAATAAACTGAAAATGAATTCTTTTTTCTTTTGGTGTCCGCTATTCCATAATAAGCAAATCAAACGAGTACATGTTTGTACCCATTCCAAGCCTTCTTCATGTTTCTTTGGCAATCGCAAGCTGGTCACCTGAAAGTTATATTATTTTTTGGCATTTTGTGAGTACACATTGAATCTAAAGTTGAGAATGAGCTGAAGAAAACACAAGCGTTGTACCTGTGATCATTTTAACACTGACTCCAAGTGCTCGTTCAATTGTTTGTGCACTGTCATGACGATCTCATGCTGAATTTTCTTTGATTCGTGTCAGTTACAAGGCCGGGACAAGATTTATCATTCACATAGGATTCACTATCAAACGGTTCCGGGAAACCGAGAAGCTCTGGTGATACGTTGGAGAGATGGGGGCTTGAGGAGGATCTGGTCTCCTAGTAAACAATACCATACCATGGATACTCCTACCTTTAACTTTAAGAAACCTAAAGCGAAAGCAACAGCAACATCAAAATTAGCAAAATCAAGACAATCAAAATCAACACATTTATGGACCATTCTAAATGAAACCTTTTGGATTTCTTGATTCACAATAGCATATCAAAGTTACAGATCTAAAAACATGGATTGAAATTAGAAAAAAAAAACAAAAGGATATGTGAATGTGCTCGACACTTTTAAGTATCTAATTAAATCTCGTGAATTGAGAATCAGTTTTTGAGGTAGATATACTCCGTCGATCTCCGTCGTCGAACTATATTGGCTTCGAGCCTCCGTGATCTCTGATCACCTTCGTCGTCTTCGATCCAGTCGCCAATCTCCGTCGTCCTGGAGTCATCGTCGAGAAATATTTTTGAAAAACTGTTTTTCTAATTAAAATGATAATTGTTTATATGAAGGAGGGCTATTTAGTCATTAGTAGATAAAAGATGCTATGGATGGAAGATTTTTAGCGGGTATGGTATTTGTGGAATGGAAACTAGTTTCCATGTCATTTTGAGGAATTCCTCAATGGAAAATAAGTTTACTTTCAATTTAAAAAAAGGAAAATAAAATCAAAAAGTAAATTAGATTAATTAAGATATATTTCAATAAAAAAAAAAATTGATGCTATTGA
Organism: Alliaria petiolata; assembly: GCA_020283515.1. Classification (NCBI taxonomy): domain Eukaryota; kingdom Viridiplantae; phylum Streptophyta; class Magnoliopsida; order Brassicales; family Brassicaceae; genus Alliaria; species Alliaria petiolata. The sequence goes on along the minus strand of JAHZTW010000005.1, from coordinate 11,466,288 downwards.
TATGACATTAGACGATGATGAGCTCAATGAGAATGAGGATAGCAAAAATCATGTAGAGAGGCATTTGATGCGAGTCTTGAGAAGCATAATTTCTCTAGAGAGTAGAGAGATCATATACGGGAGATGAATGTGAAGAGAACGAGAGACTTTATTTGCTTGAAAAGAGTTAATGGGGAGATCGTTAACATACTCGAAGGATTCAAATTGCATATGCGAGTTTTTAAGGCAGCGGAACATATAAAGATAGTTGATAAAGTGTGTGAAATATATGAGAAGTAGGGTTAATGTTGCTTAGGACCCGCAACATATTCTGTTTTTTGAATATTTTAATTGAAATTAAATGAGAATTAAAATAAATAAATAATTCTTAAGTTTCGATTTTGTGTTTTTCATATTTTTTTGAGTAGTGATCCGTTTTTGTATTTTTTTTAAAAATATTTTAACGGATTTTAAATTTTATTATTATAAACTCGCGTATATGCAGATCATAATATAAATTTTCATTATGATAAATCTAATTATGATAAAAGTCGGATAATTCACATGATCCTGACATATGCAAGGTTAATTGATAAAATTTCAACACGTGTTTTGATTAAAATATATTATAAATAAAAAAGTATACTAATCCTATAAAAAAGGAAAATACTACTATTTTAAAAAGAGAAATAAATAAAATAAAAGGAAAAAAACATATTTTAATTAAGAAAAAGAAAATAAAAACAAAAGTAAATAAGATATTTCAATTTTACTAAAAAAGTTAGTTATTAATATGAACGTGACATATGGCAAGTTAATCAATAAGATTTTGACATGTGTCAAGTTTATCGATTTATATTTTGACGTGTGTCTTGATAAAATATTATTTATAAAGAAAAAAGGAATTTCTAAAAAAAAAAAAAAAATTCAAATTTATTGATTTAGATTAAAAAGTAAAATTAAATTAACTAGAATATATTTCAATTTAAGAAATGAAAATAAAACAAAAGGATCTTTTTCAGTTTAAAGAAAATATAAACAAAAAGTAAATTAGATTAACAATGATATATTTCAATTAAAAAAATATTCTACATGCTAATGGTATGGTATTAGACGATGAGCTCGATGAAGAAAAAGACATCAACAATCATGTAAAGATCCTTTTGATGTGAGTCTTCAGAAGCATAACTTCTCTAGAGAGCATAGAGATCATATCTGAGAGAAGAATGTGAAGAGAAAGATATATTTTAATTGCTTGAAAATAGTTAATGGGAGATCGTTAACATACTCGAAAGAGTCGAATTGCATATCCACGTTTTTAACGCAGCAGAAGAGAAAAGGATAGTTGATAAAGTGTGTGAGCTATATGAGAAGTATAGTTAATGTTGCTTAGGACCCGCAACATATTCTGTGTTTTGAATGTTTTAATTAAAAGTAAATAAGAATTAAAATAAATAAATAACTCTTCGATTTAGATTTTTTGTTTTTTCATATATTTTTTAATGGATTTTAAATTTTATTATTATAAACCTGCGTATACGCGGATCCTAATATATATTTTAATTATAAAAAGTAGGATAAATAATTCGTTAAAATTTTGCATACATAATTATATCTATATATATAGATAAGGCATTATAAGTAAACATAATTAATATAAAATGTTAAAACATATATATTTGGAAATATTAATAAAATTTTATTTTATTTTTTTTCTTATAGATTGTCCGATTTTATTTTCAATTTACTTTTACGAATTTAACAATGTCTGATTAAAAACTCGCATATATGCGGATCCTGTTCTAGTCTATACTATATAAAAGGTGATGCATTATGTCATTGATGACGTCCATCTAGGACGAAGAAACTCGATCTGACTGGTGCAAATCAGCGTTTTCATTAAACACAAAAATGTTAAATATGATTAACAATTTAATTAAAAAAAAACGGAAAATTACCATAGTAAATAGAAAATTAAGATACAAAAATTTAAATAACAAAACAAATAAAAACAAATTATGTTAGAAGTCTAAATCAATAGCATCCGTCAAAATAAAATGAAAACTTAGTGTCACAAAATTTAAACTAACAAAAACAACTATCGAAATCAATAACTACAAATGTTAAATTAACAAAAAACAAATAATCTAAATAAAATTAACTTATTATATACTAACTCTTTTAAATTAACCTTTTTACCTATATATGTGTGTGTGAAACTGGAAACCGATGAATATGTGAATGCGTTGAGTGCAGTCGATAATGGAGCGATCACGTGTTTGACAATTGAGACTAACAAGAGGAAACACATACCGTTTTGTAAGAGAGATGAGTATATTGAAATCCGGCAGATTGATATGGGGAATCGTGATCGTCGTGAGTTTTGTGGTTTATTCATTATTTGGGTCTTTCTCTGACTCCAATTATGGCGGCTATCTGTCTTACATTGGCATTTATGTCTGTCACAATACAAGCATTATTGACGCAGTCCTAAAACCAAGTTCGGATTCATTGGCTACCAATCACTGGATCCTACAGCCACGAGTACCCATTATCATAGATGGGTTTAATGTCAAGCTTAGCTATCGTAATAAGCCCAAACTCAAAGACCGGATACTCTCAAAGTTGCATAAAGCTATACGGTTCCTTATTGATCTTTGATGGTATTAGATTTTTCGTTTGCATTCATGCAAGAGGTTTAGTACTCTTGGGTTTTTATGTTTTTGTTTCGTTTATATTTTGATTTAAAAGCCACTTTAATGTAGGAATGCCACCTTTTTCATCTTTTATTATAAGCATCAATTTTCAATTAACCTATTTGTTTTAGTTGCATAATCACCTTGGCTTGTGTTTCCTTTAAAGCCTCTTAGATTTGTGAATGAAATTGTAAAATGGTATTCTCTCAAATTGCTAGAGGTTTCTTAATTGTAATTTTGGGACTTTTGCTATATGCTTGATTTTCATGAACACTGCCAGTCTGCCATACATAACACAAGTCAAAGAAGACACCTCGGTTTCGTGCACAATCCTCTGCAAAGCCTGGTTATATATTCATTACTCTGTATGACATCGATGCTAACTATTGAAGAAAAAACAGCATTTTAATTAAAATGTAAATCGATATAGAAATAATTAAATTAACAGGGAAATTAACTTGATATGTAGAGTACCTATTTAGGAAATCAATCTTAAAAAGGTTTAACTAACAAAAATAATGGAAATTAGGTGTTAAAAATGTTAATACAATTAAAATAAAAATCAATATAAAAAGTTAAATTAACAAATGAAAATATTATCTAAAATGAAATTAACTTGATATCTAGGCTATCAAAAAGTTGAAGTAACAAAGAAAAAAATCATATAAAAGAAAATTAACTTGATATCTATGCTTACTGTTTAAGAAATCAATATAAAAAAATGAACTAACAAAAATAAAAAATAAAATTATATCTGAAAGAATATCAATATTTCCAAAGAGATCAATACCAAAAGAACTAAATTGTCAAAGAAAAAGTCATATAAAAGAAAACTAACTTGATATTTAATTAGGCTAGCTATATGGAAAACTAAGGTCGAAAAAACATTTAGCTAATAAAAAGGAAAAAAGAGATAATGCTATAAGCTTTTGAGAACATGCACATATGATTTAAAATGACTAGCTAAATTATGCCAAATCAACATTAAAATAAAAATAAAAATCAATATCAAAAATACTAAATTAACAATGTAAAAATGTCATCTAATAAGAAAATTAACTTGATGTCTATGATAACTCTTTATAAAATGAACAACAATAAAAAAATATTAACTAACAAAAAGTATAAAAAAAGTTATGTATTAAAGAATGTCAATGTTCAAAGAATTGTATATATCAAAATAAAATGGAAATCATTATCAAAAGAGCTAAAATAACATATAAACAAATCATTTAAAATAAAATTAACTTGATACATATTTAGTGTAACTTTAACAAAATCAACATTAAAAAAACTTAAGTGACAAAAAAGGAAAAAATTCTTAAAGATTGTCACAACCTACAAAAATTTGTATCTCTCAACAAAAATTGGGAATCAATATAAAAAAGCTAAAATAATAAATAAATAAATCATCTAAAAGGAAATTAGCTTGATATTTATGGTACATCCTTAGAAAATAAATATAAGAAACTACATTAACATAAAAAAATATAAAACATTATGTCTTAAAAATGCCAATACCTCTATAGAGGACTAAAAGAATCGTGTATGACCAAATATGTGACTAAACTAACAAAAACAATATCTAAAACAAAATTAACTTAATATCTATGTTAGTTCTTTGGAAAATCAACAATAAAAAAGCTTAACTATATATATTACCTATAAAAAAAATTAACTTGATATTCATGCTAGCTTTTTGGAAAATAAACAAGAAAAAAGCTTGACTATATATAACTCTAAACTATATCTAAACATACAAAAACTAATAAAATATAAAATTAATATCAAAAGGTCTAAACTAAGAAAAAGAAAAATCGCCTCCCACCTTTTTCCTTTCCGGGGTTGATTTTTCACCGGCAAATGGGGCTCACGCCTCCGCCGGGGTCTCCCTCTTCCTCCTCTCCACCGTTAGCCGAACCGTCTGCATGGTTTTGGGGATAAAAAACCCATCCTGCCTCCGGCTGCTCTTGAGCCTGTGTTTAAGGTTTCCAATGGGATTGCTTAAGTGAGTATTCCAAAGGAAATCTATGTTGATTCTGATCCGTTATGGAAGAGTTTTGTAGTCGGTTATTTTATTGGGGATGCGCCGCATGTTGGAACGATTCACGCTACGATTAATCGTATATGGACGCAGCAAGGCAGTTCATCAAAGATTGATGTCCAATTTATTGAGAAAAACACAGTTTTGTTTCGAATTGAGAATGCCGAACTCCGCAATCGAGTTGTGAGGAGGCGTTATTGGCACATCTCAGATGTACCTTTGGTGGTGAATGTGTGGTTGCCTGATACATCCAAATCGCTTCTGTATCTCTCAGCTAAGCCTATCTGGGTTTATTTGCAGTATGTCCCTAACCATCTCTATTCTCACGGAAGTCTTATATTCCTAGCAAATACGACAAGTAAATTTGCGAAACTCCACCCTAACACGGAGCGTTGCACGCGGCTGGACCTTGCCCAAGTACTGGTAGAAATCGATTTGCACAAGCCTTTGACGGAGAAGATTCAATTCTCAGATCGCGATGGTAATGAAGTTGTGGTTAATGTAAGTTATCCATGGCTTCCACCGCGATGTACGGTTTGCCAGAAATGGGGCCATGGGTCCAAGGAATACCAAGATAAGAATATTTCTACCATTCGTAGGGAATCTGCTACGCCGCGGAATGAAGACCAAAAAGTAGAGACAATTGAGGCAAGTCCTGCTACTGAAGTGATTAATTAGGTGATTCAAGAGGTACAACAGACAACACCAGTGGCGATACAAAGCCTGATAGCTGACAATACCAGTGGTGATACCATTGCGCATGGGAGTGAGGGGGGGGGGGAGAACTGAAATAGGTCACAAATCTGGTGGAGGAGAGAAGTGAGTGGAAAACGGTACCTGGTGGAGGAGGGAAGTGAGTGGAAAACGGTACCGAGGAGAGGGGGGGAGCTCGTCTGTCAATAATCAGGGGATCGGTACTCTGTCTAGTCATGCAGGCTCTCCTTCTCAATACTACGTCCTGGCAGATATCGAGGAAACATATGAAGTGGAAGAGTCTGATAAGTTAGAGGATGGTGAGGTAGATACAAACTTGGATACTGCTGTTTTGGTGAAGCCTACGCAAGAGGTTACTGGAGGGGGAGGTAAAGCTAGAGTCAGATCTTCTCAGGGCAAGGCCTATCCCAAAACTCCTAAGAGGACCATTGTAAGAACGAGAGATCTAAAACTCATGGGATACTCAAGGTGCATCTAAAAAGGCTTTCTCCAGGAAGCCATGATGTATTTCTTTGCTAGGAACATGCATGGGTTCAACAAGCCATGCAAACACGAGGTTGTTCGGAAATGGGTTCAAGATGTTAAACCATTGTTTGGATGTCTCTTGGAAACGAAGGTGTCTCAGGAGAATCATCCGGCGATTCTTAACTCCTCTCTTCCTGGTTGGAAAGCGTTCACTAATTATGCCTATCATCGCCTAGGCCACATCTGGTTTTGTTGGTTTGATAGTATTGATGTCACCTTATTGCATCAAAGTTCTCAGATCATTACTTGTGCAATTCGCCTCCCGGTATCAAGCATATGGTTCATGTGCTATGCTGTCTATGCCTCTAACCATATCACTGAAAGGCAGCTCCTCTGGGATAATATATCCGAGCAACACAAGCCGCATATAGCCATCTCTCGGTTCCCTGGATGGTCTTTGGAGATTTCAATGAAATCTTATCGTTAGGTGAACACTCTCGAAACTTGGATTACTGGACGGACCAAACTGGTATACGCCATTTCCAGCAACTTGTTTCCGACTGCAGCCTCTCAGATCTGGCTTCGGTGGGATTCCTATACACCTGGAGGAATCACCAAGGTGCAGACCCCATTGGCAAAAAGCTTGACAAAACTCTTATCAATGGTGAATGGCTCAACATCTTCCCGTAATCTTATGCTAAGTTTGATGCAGGAGGTATTTCAGACCATGCTCGGTGTACTGTATCTATCTCCCCGCCGGCTGAGCAGTCTCCTAAACCATTTTGTTTTTTCAATTACTTGGCAGACAATGACGACTTTCTCCACACCGTCTCTCGAATATGGGCAACTACTGAAGCATTGTTTCATTCTCACTCCGCTCTGCAGCGATTTTATCAGAACCTAAAGTTGTTGAAGTTTAATCTCATAGCCCGGAATCGAAACCATTATGGTGACCTTCCTGGTAGGACGAAACAAGCTTTTGGGACGATATGCTCCCTCCAGAATGAGGCGCTCCAACATCCGTGCCCTGCTACATTCGCTGCGGTGTCGGCTGTGGAGGCTAAATGGCAGCATCTGGCGGGCATCGAGGAAAAATTCTTTAAGCAAAAGTCGGGTATTATTTGGCTAGCAGTTGGGGATCAAAACACGGGATTCTTCCACCGAGCAGTATAGGGTAGGCCTGGGCATTTGGGTACTCGCTCGGATTCGGGTTGGTTCTTTTCGGGTTCGGGTATTTCGGTTCTAGACAATATAACCCATTCGGGTATTTCGCTTTTTTGGTTCGGGTTTGGGTCGATTCCGTTCGGGTCCGGATCGGTTCTGGATATCCAAATTATCTAAAAATTATCTAAAATAATTAAAATTTGAGAAATATAACTAAAAATATTTTGGATATATAACTAATATATTTAAAGTTTCAAATATTTTAAGTGTTTTAGTTATTTTGTTCTAAACATAACTAATATATTTGGTTTATAATTGCAATTTTGAGTATTTAAGTTATATAAAGTATAAATACAACAAATATTTTGGATATATAATTATATTTTGGGTATTTCATGTACCCATTTCGGTTCCCGGTTCGGTTCCGTTTCGGTTCCAAGTTTTCTGATATAGAAGTATAGGACCCATTCAGATATTTAGGTCGGTTTCGATTCGGTTCGGTTTGATATAAGACTCGGGGTATGAGTCTTTAGCAGGCGGAAGATGGGATCTAGAGGCTGGCTTTCACGCTCTCTCTTCTAGATCAGTGGGTGAATGGTGGTAGAACAAAGGCTTGAATCCACAAGTCTTTGAGCTGGGGATGGAGTCTAACAAGCTGGCTTTCACGCTCTCTCTTGTTGGACGGTTAAAGGGGATCGTGATGGTGGATCGAATGGCACCACAGAGAGATGGAGGATATTTGATACTGCATACAAGCACTCGGTCTTGGTGAATCTCACACGCAAGAACACAAGTACGATTCTAAGCAAGCGGCGGCCGCTAGGTTTAGAAGAAAGTTCGACTCTTTATTGATAATCAAAAAGGTAACCAAATTACAACTGCTGCAGGGGAGCTTTATAAACAACTCGTCAGCTAGCCCTAAGGCCGAAATAAAAGCAAAGAAACGACAATACATGGCTTACGAAAACTAACAAAACGCAAAAGGCAAAAATACATCAAAAATGGAAAGTTCATTGAACGAAAAGAAATAAAAGAACTAAGCCTATTCTGCGTGGCCTTCTTCTGAGGCTCGAACTAGGGGCTTTGGACGTGCTAAGTACCACTGGGACAAGTCATCTTACCTGCACAAGTCGTATAAATTGAATATACCTGGTTTTGGCGCGCAACGGTCGAGAATGCTTAAGTTGCGGTTGTGTCTGGTCCTGGGCCGCTCCATGTTGGTTTCTTGATGATTCCATCTTCTTGAAGTCAAACTGATAGAAATCCTCAAGTGTCTTCCCGTGGTTAGCTCCCAAAACATCTTCTTGCTCCATTTGTCCTCTCTCGGCTTCATGACTTGTTTTAGCAGCAACTTGAGGCTCGGATATGGTTTCCACGAGATTCTTGTTGTCTTGGACTCCATTACCTGCCAAGTAAACAGACGTACCCTTGTTTGTACGAGGCTGGTCTTCTTTGAGGCTCAACCTTGCAAAATCCTCCAATATGTCCATTTCGGGAGTGTTGAAGCTTTCCTTGAGGTCGGCTTGAGGTGGAGGAGTTTTGAACGTGTCTCCTAGTTCCATTGTGTTCAGGAGGGTCTCCACAGCTGCATTGAACCCTTTTCTAAGTCTCCTGGTCTTGGAACGAGTCATTGGTGAAGACTTGACCACCGGTACATGCTCAATGCTCTCGGCTGGTTCGATGTCCTCATCATTCCCTCTCTCTTTAGAAGGTTTTGCTCTCAAAACTGATTCATCTGCATCATAAGGAGATAGATCAGCAACATTAAAACTATGTGAAATGTTAAACTCACATGGAAGCTCCAAGCGGTATGCATTGTCATTGATCTTCTCTAGCACTTTGAATGGGCCGTCTCCTCTAGGTGCAAGCTTTGAACTCCTCTTGTGTGGGAACCTCTCGGGTCTCATGTGCAGCCACACCCACTCTCCTTGTCAAAGGTCAAAGCTTTGCGTCCCTTATCAACTTGTCTCTTATATCCCTCGGTTTTCTTCAAGATATTTCCCCTTGCCTTCTCATAGAGTTTCTTTAGATACTCTCCTTTCCTGAGGCCATCTAAGTTAATTTGCTTAACTTGGAGAATTGGCGAGAGATCAAGAGGGATTAGTGGATTAAAACCATAAACTACTTCAAAAGGTGACATCTTAGTAACATAATGAGTGGCATGAATGGCAAACAATCTAATTAAGTTTTTAAATTTCTACCAAGTGTAACTCTAAGTAAAGCAGAAAGTGTACGGTTTACCACTTCAGTTTGTCCATCCGTTTGTGGATGATAAGTTGTAGAGAACAGAAGCTTAGTACCAAGCTTTCTCCACAAGGTTCTCCAAAAGTGGCTTAGGAACTTTGTGTCTCGTTCTGAGACAATGGTTCTCGGTATCCCATGCAAGCGTACCACCTCTTTAAAGAACAGATTGGCGGTTTGCGTGGCATCATTGGTTTTATCACATGGTATGAAGTGGGCCATCTTTGAAAACCGATCCACAACAACAAAGATAGAATCCTTGTGTCTGATCTTAGGCAAACCTAGCACGAAATCCATAGAAATATCCACCCATGGTGCGTTAGGAATAGGTAAAGGTAAGTAAAGACCATGAGGATGTAACCTGGATTTGGCTTTATGACAAGTAACACATCTAGAACAGTGTTTCTCCACGTCTTTCTTGAGATGTGGCCAGTAGAAGTGATCAAACACCACTGCTAGAGTCTTGTCCACGCCGAAGTGACCCATAAGACCTCCACCGTGTGCTTCCTTGAGTATTAGATCTCGCATTGAACTCTGAGGTATGCACAGGCGCTTGTCCTTGAAGAGAAACCCATCGTGTAAGTAGAATGAGCTGAAAGCTCCTTTACCACATGATTGATAAGCTTCTCCTAACTCTGGATCATCTTTATACAGCTCCTTTAGATGCTCAAAGCCGAGCACCTTTGCTTCCATGGTAGAGATTAAGGCGTGTCTCCTTGAAAGCGCATCAGCTACCACGTTCTCTTTTCCCTTTTTGTACTTGATCACATACGGGAACGTCTCCACGAACTCTAACCACTTACCATGTCTCCTCTTGAGTGATGTCTGGCCTCTCAAATGCTTAAGGGTCTCGTGATCAGTATGTATGATAAACTCCTTAGACAGCAAGTAATGATGCCATGTCTCTAATGCCCGGACCAATGCATAGAGTTCCTTGTCGTAGGTGGGATAGTTTAGTGTATCTCCACTAAGCTTTTCACTAAAGTACACAACTGGCCTCTTCCTCTGGTGTAGCACAGCTATAATTCCTAGACCGGATGCATCGCACTCCACCTCGAACATCTCCTCAAAGTTCGGTAAGGCTAGCACCGGAGCTTGCATGAGCCTCTCTTTCAGTGCATCGAAGGCTGTCTCTTGAGCTGATCCCCATGAGAATGGTGTGTTCTTCTTGATCACAGCCGTGAGAGGTGCAGCTACCGTACTGAAGTCCTTCACGAATCGCCTATAGAAACTGGCTAGGCCGTGAAAGCTCCTTACATAGCCGATTGTAGTTGGTGTTGGCCATTCCCTTATAGCTTTGATCTTCTCCTCATCTACATGTAGTCTCTGTTCACTCACTACAAAGCCTAAGAATACAAGCTGATTAGTACAGAAGGTGCACTTCTTAAAGTTAGCATAAAAGCCTTGTTTGCGAAGTGATTTAAGCACTAGTTCGAGATGCTTGAGATGATCAGTGAGGTTCTTGCTAAAAATAAGTATATCATCAAAGTAAACAACTACAAATTTACTTATATAAGCACGTAGAACCTGGTTCATGAGGCGCATGAATGTACTTGGGGCGTTGGTCAGGCCGAAAGGCATGACAAGCCACTCGTACAAGCCTTGCTTGGTCTTGAATGCGGTTTTCCACTCGTCTCCCTCACGCATTCGGACCTGATGATAGCCGCTCTTTAGATCGACCTTTGAGAAAATGGTAGAACCACTTAGCTCGTCCAGCATGTCGTCTAGCCGGGGTATGGGATGCCGGTACTTGATCATGATGTTGTTTATGGCTCGGCAGTCCATGCACATTCTCCATGTACCGTCTTCCTTTGGAACTAGAAGCACGGGTACGGCACAGGGGCTGAGACTCTCTCGGATATAGCCATTGTCCATTAAGTCTCTCACTTGCTTCTCTAGCTCCTTAGTTTCCTCTGGATTCATCCTATTGGCTGGTTTGTTGGGTAAGGCCGAACCGGGGACAAGGTCTATTTGGTATCTATATTTTGCATCATATTTCTCTCCATTTAGTGTAAGTTTGTCATCATTTAGGACCCTTATTTAGCATCATTGTATTGCATTTCGATCATTTAGAGTCTAGGATCTCTTTGCATGTTCTTTTGCATGTTTTGGTGCATTTGGAGTCTTGATTAGGTGAAAAGGACACTATGGAGGCGTGGATGGAGCTGGAGAAGGATTGCTTAGCACTTGGAGGAGAAAGGAGTCACCAAGAAGATGAAGGAGAAGATTTCTCGCGCTGGTTCGACGTGTTGGATCGACGAGTACGTCGATCCAAACTTCCAGGACGATGGATCGACGAGACGGTTCGACGAAGACGTCGAACAAGATTTCCAGGAGTTCGATCCGACGAAACGGATCGATGAGCTCGTCGAACCACATATCCAGGGGTTCGGATCGATGACACCGATCGACGAGCTATGTCGAACCGAACCAAGACGTCAATAAGAAGCCGGACGACAAGAGCTCGGATCGACGACATGGATCGACGTAAGTCGTCGATCCAAATTTCCAGATGTTCGGATCGACTAGTTGGATCGACGAGCCTGGTCGATCCGAACATAGACGAATCCTCCTTGTCACTTTTATGGGTCCCTCTTATAAATACTCTTTAGACCTAATTTTTATCTCAACTTTTATTCTCTCTTGTCATAGCTTAAACTTTTATCTTCTTTGGGAGAAAAACCTTGTATTTGCTTTGGATCTTTAAGTTTTATGCAATATCTCTTTTGAACTTTTATTAATCCTTTCTCTAATCATGTTTAATCTTTCTCTTATCTTTGATTTGATGGGTTTAACTATGATTAGTGAGTAGTTCCTTAGGAACTTGGGTATGGGTTAGATTTAGGGATTTCTAATGGTTCAATCTTGCAATCTAGGATAGATTCTTTCATCTCTCTTCTTATAAAGTAGTTTCTAATGCCAAATAGCTAATCTTTGCTATTTTGGATTATAGGCATTTCATACACCCACCAAGTGTTTGATGAAATGTTTGAACCAACTTTATATGAGATTTACATACCTAGCCTAAAACATCATAAGTTGCCTAGGGTGTTTATTCATGCTATTAGATTTGTTATTAATGCTTGCTAATCATTTTAATGCTAAAACATCATTAGTTCATTAGGGTGATTAGTGAAGGGATTATTGTCACACATCATGGATTAGTCTTTAATTAGTGTTCTAGGCATAGAGATGGCTTGATTAGTTGTTTAAATGATTGCAAGGTTGTCCATTTAGCTTCCCAAATCAATGATTCCATCCCTAAGTTTCGTTTTTAGTATTTTGTCAATCTTGATTAGTAGTTAATTTCGTCATTAGTACTTGATTAGTAGTAATTAAGGCTTAGTTTCATATAATTGAACTTGTAGTATCTTTCTTAGGTTGTGTTTTGTTCTTAATTGTTGCTTGTCACCTTAAACTTTTCAATTTAGCTTAGCTTAAACCAAACTTTGCATTCTCATTGAATCAATTTCCCAAGATGGATTGATACCTCAAATATTGCAATGACATGAGCAATTGAGGAATTGCTAACAAGATTAAAAAGTCTTGTTTCAATTTGGCGCCGTTGCCATATTGGGATTGATTGATCATTAAGATTTGAGTTTAGTTTGAGACTAAGTATTCCTTTTGTGTTTATTGACCATCTCATTTTCTAGATTTCAGTTTACCCTTGAATGCATTTGAGATCACAAGGAGACAACAACTTCCAAGGTTTTTAAGAGATTGATCAGTTGGAGAGGATTGCTAGGATTGCAAGAAGGGAAGCTGCAAGGTTAGAAAGGTTGAGAATGGAAGAACAAGTTGCTGTTCCTCCACTCATGGTACAGGCACACCAAGCTCATAATGGAAATGAGCAAGCTCCAAGGGGCAATGGAAACCCCTTGCATGCGCCATGACAAGGAAGAACCATTGGGGCTGGTGATGCTCCAAATATTCATCAAAATATATATGGTATTCAACCTCCACCAGTTCACAACAACACCTTTGAAGTGAAGCCAGCTTTCATCTCTATGGTTCAACAAGACAAGTTCCATGGTTTGCCTATGGAGGATCCCCTTGATCACTTGGATAACTTTGATAGAGTTTGTGGGTTGTTCAAGATGAATGGTGTGAGTGAGGATGCTTTCAAGCTAAGACTCTTTCCCTTCTCTCTTGGGGATAGAGCAAGGCAATGGGAGAAAAACTTGCCCCAAGGAACAATCACATCTTGGGATGAATGCAAGAAGGCTTTCTTATCTAAGTTCTTCTCCAACTCAAGGACAGCCAAGTTGAGGAATGAGATCTCTAGCTTCACTCAAAAGAACAATGAGTCTTTCAATGAAGCATGGGATAGGTTCAAGGGCTACACAATGCAATGCCCTCATCATGGCTTCACACAAGAGTCTCTACTAAGCACTCTCTATAGAGGAGTTCTCCCAAAGATTCGAATGCTTCTTGATACCGCAAGTAATGGGAACTTCTTAGGCAAAGAAGTAGAAGATGGTTTGGAGCTTGTAGAGAATCTTGCCTTGAGTGATGGTAATTACAATGAAGACTATGATAGAGCTCCAAGGGGAGGTGAATATGAATCTCACAAGAAAGAAATGAAGTCTCTACATGACAAGATGGACATGCTCATGTCTTCCAATCAAAGGCATGTACATTTTGTTAGTGAGTACCAAGAAGATTGTGATGATCAAGTTAAGGCTCAAGAGTGTGAAGAAGTGGTCAATTTCGTGGGTGGCCAAGGAGGCTACAACAACTACTCCAACAACAACTATAAGGGGAATAACAACCTCTCTTATAGAAGTACTAATGTAGCCAACCCCGGAGACCAAGTCTACCCTCCACAAGCTACTCAAAACAAACCTTTTGTGCCTTACAACAATCAACAAACGGGTTATGCACCAAGGTCTAACTACCAAGGAGGAAACCAAGGCAACTATAATGGTCAAAAGTACAATGCTCCACCTGGTTTTCCTCAACCTTCACAAGGTCCTCCACAAGACAATGTTCAGCTCATGCTTCAACAAATAATTCAAGGTCAAGCTCAAAATGATGCTAATATGGGAAAGAAGATTGCTGAGATCAACACAAGGATGGATTCTTCACTCAATGAGCTTGCAACTCAAATAGGAGGTCTTCAACAAAAGTTCAAGCAACTTGATAACAAGGGCAAGGCTTCTAGCTCCAATTCTCAAGGCACTTTCCCCGGTAAGCCCGAAGCTAACCCAAAAGAGTATTGCAATGCTATCTCCACTATTGATGAAGATGAGTATGAGATAGTTGTGCTAGAGTTTGAGCAACTATTCGAAGCTCCTTATGATACATCTACATTCAATGAGGACATTGAAGTTCAAGATGGGGAGGTGGTTATTGAAAATGACTCCATGGTTGTTGCTACAGAAATGGGTAAAGAAGTGTTTGATGAACCCAAGACTTCTACAAAGGCAAGAGTTGAGGAGGATGTAAGAGAAGTGGCTAAGAAGAGTGAAGAAGGAGCTTGTGATCTCCTTATCTATAAGCCACCACTCCCATATCCTGAGCGGATTTTGACTAAGGCACAAAAGAAAGTGCTTTCAAGCTTTAGAGGAAGTATGGAGAAAGTTGGAGCACCCTTGCCAAAGGGGGAGAGTTTGTCTCAAGTCAAGGGTCAAATAAGGTTCATCAAAGACTTGCTAGCTAATAGGGAGAAGGTAGAAGAGCTGATGGAAAGCCTTAATCCACCAAGCACAACAAGGGATGAGCCTAAGACTATTCCAAAGCTTGGTAATCCCGGAAATTTTTTGATTTCTTGCTCTCTTGGGAATTTAAAGATTGATGAAGCTTTGTGTGATTCTGGATCAAGTGTCAATGTGATGTCCCTTGAAATGTCTAAGAGCCTTGGGATTACAAACCTAAAGAAGTATCCCTCACCTATTACCTTTGTTGATGCTTCCTCAAGACAACCTATAGGCCTTGTTGAAGATTATCCATTGAAGATTGGTGAGTGTCTAGTCCCAACTGACTTCATAGTCATGGACATGGTTCAAGCAACAAGGCTACCTCTCCTCCTAGGTACTCCCTTCCTCAATACAGCTGGTGCAAGCATTGATTTCACAAACAAGAGGGTGATTCTCAAGAGTGTGAATGATAAGGTCTTCTATCCTATGAAGCCTTCTACCTTGGGTTTTTGTGGCACAATCACATGTGCTACTATTGAAATTGATGAAAAACCACCATATAAAAAGGAGCAGCTGATGGGATTCACTTGTGTGATGCTAAAGGATAATGATACCTCGGACCACAATGAGTATGATGGGTCAAGCTTTGATGGTGTGAGTCTTCTTGCTATGTTTGATGGAATCAATGTGGTGGAACATATAGCTGAGCCACCAAGGAGGGCAAGAAGGAGGTCTAAGAAGAAGAAGAAGGTGTTAGACATTGGAGCAAACACCATGTTCATCGAGAAGGGAGGAGGAACTTCACATCCACTCCATGACCCTCCCAATGTGTAAAAGGTTTGAAAAGTCAAGCTTAGTGACTTTAAACAAGCGCTCTTGGGAGGCATTCCCATGTTATCCTTGTATATATTCTTGTTTTTATTCTATAATCATGTTTCTTTGAGTTTTGAAAAGTCTTAGGTTGAGTATGGAGGGCTATGAGATTTCCCACCCCTCAATCAAGCAACCCATCCTACTCCTCCTCCTCCATGCGTTTTTGATCAAGGTACCACTCCAAATCATTGTAAATACCATTTAGTTTTTATTTTTGCATTTTGAAATCTTCTCCAAGCTTGGATTACACAAGAGACTGTGTAATTTAAGTTTGGGGGAGTATGGTATTTGACTTTGTGTTTTGTGATCTTATTTTTCTTTAGCATGCATATTTGAGTCTCATCTAAGGCATAGAAAAACCAAAAAAAAAAAATGATGAATGAAAAAATTTCGAAAAAAAAAAAAAAAAATATCATTTAGTTTGCATTTGCACTTGTTAACATTTTAGGATTGAGTCTAGAATTTTTCTCATTTAGGTTGTTTGCATATGCATTGGGAGCAATGATGAGCCTATCCTTGTAGATTTTTAACTCTTGTAATCAATTCAATACCCTAGTTAGTAGTTCTTTAATGCTTGTGAATGAATTTGAAAGTAAGGAAGAACCATGCTTGGACCACCTCATTTGTCACTAGTTTTTGGTTGAAATATGGTCTTGAATTTGATAGCCAACTCTACTCACTTAAACCGAATTTGGACATTTAATTATCATGCTTGCATTGAAAGTGAATTCATGGATTGAAAATACTTGAGCTTTCTTACTCACTTTGCCACCCTCTTGCTAGCTCAAGTAGAACTCCTACCAAACCTTACCTCCTTTGAAGCCAATTGTTTTTGTGTGACTACTTGTGAGGCCTTTATTTCGATTGAACTTAGCATAAAGTGTTAGGTTTGAAACGACAAGTATAGACTTTCATGTAGATTCTAACCTTGCATTTTGAGGTTAGCTTTAGGCTTAGGATTTGGGGGTTTAATTGGTTGTGATAATACTTGATGAGTTGTGGAAAAGTTGGGAAGAAAGAGATGATGGATAAAAGGGTTGGTGGAAAGTAAGGGGAAGAATGGTTTGAAATGGAGAGTCTTGGGTTTTAAGAAGGAATAGCTCTAAGTAAATAAAAAGTGTTAGGTGGTCTTAAGAAATCAAAAGAGCCAAAGGGCCAAGAAAAAAAAAATATATATATATGCAAGGCCACCTAGAAATCAAAAGAAGAGCTAAGTTAATAAGTGTAGACTACTCCATTCACCGAAATTGCTAAGTTGAAGAAGTTCCCCCTTAAGGCTTTAAAAAGAGAAAAATGTTCGAAATTCAAAGGGTTTAGCAAGGCACAAAAGCCTTGATGAAAGGGTAGATTCTAGAGGGTTGAGTGAGCAAAAAAATGAATGAGAGGGGTGTAGGATCATTGATAGTATTTCGGGTAGATGATAGTCTATCCTTGTATGCATCACTTGTTTCTTACCTTTAGCATTATGCATGTGGTTCAATCCTTTTGAGTGTTACCCTTACTTAAATGCAAAACCGGATGAATTGGGATCATTTTTATCTCAAAACCCAGTCCTTAAACCAAATGAATTCACTAGCCTTGCAATGTCATGATTCATGGTTTTGATCTTAATGAATGTTAAAGAGTTGGTTTGATAGGGAGACTTGTTTTGATTAAATTCTTAGTACACTTGAATGTTGAGATGGGCATGGCTAACTCTTTTGGAGTAGGAAGTATTCACATGCATTCTAGAATTAAGAACTAGGATATTGAGTTGATTATTATTGTTAACTATCTTGGATATTGAGCTCCCACTTTCAAACCTCTCTCCTTAGCTTGTGTTTCATTTGCTTGTGGACAAGCAAAAGGCAAGTTTGGGGGAGTTGATATGTCTATATTTTGCATCATATTTCTCTCCATTTAGTGTAAGTTTGTCATCATTTAGGATCCTTATTTAGCATCATTGTATTGCATTTCGATCATTTAGAGTCTAGGATCTCTTTGCATATTCTTTTGCATGTTTTGGTGCATTTGGAGTCTTGATCAGGTGAAAAGGACACTATGGAGGCGTGGATGGAGCTGGAGAAGGATTGCATAGCACTTGGAGGAGAAAGGAGTCACCAAGAAGATGAAGGAGAAGATTTCTCGCGCTGGTTCGACGTGTTGGATCGACGAGTACGCCGATCCAAACTTCCAGGGGTTCGGATCGATGAAACGGATCGACGTAGCTCGTCGAACCGCAAGTCCAGGGGTTCGGATCGATGAAACGGATCGACGTAGCTCGTCGAACCACAAGTCCAGGGGTTCGGATCGATGACACCGATCGACGTAGCTCGTCGAACCGAACCAAGACGTCAAGAAGAAGCCGGACGACCAGAGCTCGGATCGACGACACGGATCGACGTAAGTCGTCGATCCAAATTTCCAGATGTTCGGATCGATGAGTTGGATCGACGAACCTGGTCGATCCGAACACAGACGAATCCTCCTTGTCACTTTTATGGGTCCCTCCTATAAATACTCTTTAGACCTAATTTTTATGTTAACTTTTATTCTCTCTTGTCTTGTCATAAACTTTTAGCCTCTTTGAGAGAAAACCTTGTATTTGCTTTGAATCTTTAAGTTTTATGCAATATCTATCTTGAACTTCTATTAATCTTTTCTCTAATCATGTTTAACCTTTCTCTTATCTTTGATTTGATGGGTTTAACTATGATTAGTGAGTAGTTCTTTAGGAACTTGGGGATGGGTTAGATTTAGGGTTTTCTAATGGTTCAATCTTGCAATCTAGGATAGATTCTTTCATCTCTCTTCTTATAAAGTAGTTTCTAATGCCAAATAGCTAATCTTTGCTATTTTGGATTATAAGCATTTCATACACCCACCAAGTGTTTGATGAAATGCTTGAACCAACTTTATAAGAGATTTACATACCTAGCCTAAAACATCATTAGTTGCCTAGGGTGTTTATCATGCTATTAGATTTGTTATTAATGCTTGCTAATCATTTTAATGCTAAAACATCATTAGTTCATTAGGGTGATTAGTGAAGGGATTATTGTCACACATCATGGATTAGTCTTTAATTAGTGTTCTAGGCATAGAGATGGCTTGATTAGTTGCTTAAATGATTGCAAGGTTGTCCATTTAGCTTCCCAAATCAATGATTCCATCCCTAAGTTTCGTTTTTAGTATTTTGTCAATCTTGATTAGTAGTTAATTACGTCATTAGTACTTGATTAGTAGTAATTAAGGCTTAGTTTCATATAATTGAACTTGTAGTATCTTTCTTAGGTTGTGTTTTGTTCTTAATTGTTGCTTGTCACCTTAAACTTTTCAATTTAGCTTAGCTTAAACCAAACTTTGCATTCTCATTGAATCAATTTCCCAAGATGGATTGATACCTCAAATATTGCAATGACATGAGCAATTGAGAAATTGCTAACAAGATTAAAAAAGTCTTGTTTCAAACAGCTATGACCTTGGCAGGAAGCTCTAATTCAACCATTCCTGAACTTAGACATTCTTTAAACAACATTAGCAGCACGGTGCCCTTGGTATAAAGGGTCTTATGAATCTTATTTGCAGATAAGTAAAGATTAGGCTTACTTACCCCGGCCTCCTTGCTCATTCGGACTTGTAACTCATGTACCTCGGATGGAGTAAGAGGTGTAAGGTTGTACTTCTTGTCCTGGTACGTGAATGAGTAATGGTTGGTACGGCCATGGTGGTGGGAAGCTCGGTCAAACTGCCACGGTCTACCCAGCAGTATGTGTCTGACTTGCATTGGTAGCACGTCACAAGTGACTTGGTTTTGGTAATTGCCCACGCTGAATGGCACAGAAACTTGCTCCACGATCTTTAACTCTGTTTGATCGTTTAGCCACCTTAGCTTTTATGGTCTCGGATGCTTAGTCTTCTCAAGCCCTAGCTTGTCCACCATATACTTGCTAGCCATGTTAGTACAAGAACCACCATCTATAATCAGACTACATACCTTTTCTTGGATGGTACATCTTGTATGAAAGATGTTTTTTCTTTGTACTTTCTCCTCGGGGTTGACGAGTACACTTAGCACTCTTCTGGTCACTAGCATCTCGCCGGTGTCAGGGTACTGAATGTCATCATTGTGCTCACTAGCAACGTCATCCTCCTCATCTTGAGACTCATAGTCTCCACTCGGTGTGAGGATCTTCACTCGCTGGTTTGGGAATTCTCTTGCCATGTGTCCCGTGCCTTGACACTTAAAACATGTTATATCACGAGTTCTTTGATTAGTACTAGGGAACTTACCTTGCTCTGGTCGGTTGAACTTAGGAGGCTTGGTATTTTTGCCTTTGAATCTTGAATCAATCTCCACGGCCTTGCCCTTGTCTAGCGGTATAGAACTACTTGAGGCCCATGGTTGAGATGATTTGTTGCGGCTGGTGCTAGATATCTTGCGTTTGATTTGCTGCTCCACTTGCACAGGGAGATGCAACAGCTCGTGCATTCCACTGTATTGGAGTCGCTCCACCTTTCTTGCAATTCTCTCTTGCAAGCCGTCTATGAACTGAGCCATCAAAGCTTCCTCGGATTCTTCTAGCTCCAGTGAGTTCATCAGCTTCTCAAACTCCTCAAAGTATTCATCTACCCTCCTGGTTCCCTTAGACAACTTACGAAAACGCTTATGTAAGTCTCTATGATAATTTTCAGGGACATACCTTTGTCTTAGGAGGAACTTCATGTCACTCCATGTGGCTACTTGTCCAAAACGTTGCCTTCTCCTCTCGACTACGCTTCTGTCCCACCATGCAAGTGCATTTTCAGTGAGGTTGGCCACGGCTACGGCCACTTTCTTGCGCTCCACGTACCCATAGCATTCAAAGATATGCTCTAGGC
>JAHZTW010000005.1:11411518-11442687 GCA_020283515.1 Alliaria petiolata | reverse complement strand
CTATGAGTTTTATGAAGATTGTGGAGGCTGAATCGGAATGGAAAGTCTTTGTAGAGTCTGATCTTTAAGTCGCTTTAGGTGGCATGGATTTGAATCGGTTGCAACATTTTGGTACAGCAAGTCAGATGACATCAATTTGCTCTCTACTTGTTCCTAGCTCATCATCTTATGTTTCCAGCTTCCACATTGTCGCCAAATCCATAGAATAACCTGAAATGATGCATATATACAAAAGAAAATGCAAATGCTAATGCAAATGTTCTAAATCCTATAAATGATCAAATACTATGATTATACTTAGCTATAAATGAAATATGGATGAAAACTTATTCTAAATGCATGATAAATATGCGAAATAAATGAGTATATCATGGTAGAACAAAGGCTTGAATCCACAAGTCTTTGAGCCGGGGATAGAGTCTAACAAGCTTGCTTTCACGCACTCTCTTGTTGGACGGTTAAAGGGGATCGTGATGGTGGATGGAATGGCACCACCGAGAGATGGAGGATATTTGATACTGCACACAAGCACTCGGCCTTGGTGAATCTCACACACAAGAACACAAGTACGATTCTAAGCAAGCGGCGGCCGCTAGGTTTAGAAGAAAGTTCGTCTCTTTATTGATAATTAAAAGGTAACCAAATTACAACTGCTGCAGGGGAGCTTTATAAACAGCTCGTCAGCTAGTCCTAAGGCCGAAATAAAAGCAAAGAAACGACAATACAAGGCTTACGAAAACTAACAAAACGCAAAAGGCAAAAATACATCAAAAATGGAAAGTTCATTAAACGAAAAGAAATACAAGAACTAAGCCTACTATGCGTGGCCTTCTTCTGAGGCTCGAACTAGGGGCTCTTGGACGTGCTAAGTACCACTGGGTCAAGTCATCTTACCTGCCCAAATCGTATAAATTGAATATACCTGGTTTTGGCGCGCAACGGTCGAGAATGCTTTAGTCGCGGTTGTGTCTGGTCCTGGGCCGTTCCATGTTGGTTTCTTGATGATTCCATCTTCTTAAAGTCTAGTGAAGTCAAGCTGATAGAATTCCTCAAGTGTCTTCCCGTGGTTAGCTCCCAAAACGTCTTTTTGCTCCATTTGTCCTCTCTCGGCTTCATGACTTGTTTTCGCAGCAACTTGAGGCTCGGATGTGGTTTCCACGAGATTCTTGCTGTTTTGGACTCCATTACCTGCCAAGTAAACAGGCGTACCTTGGTTTGTATGTGGCTGGTCTTCTTTGAGGCTCAACCTTGCAAAAAATCCTCCAATATGTCCATTTCGGGTGTGTTGAAGCTTTCCTTGAGGTCGGCTTGAGGTGGGGGAGTTTTAAACGTGTCTCCTAGTTCCATTGTGTTCAGGAGGGTCTCCACAGCTGCATTGAACCCTTCTATAAGTCTCCTGGTCTTGGAACAAGTCATTGGTGAAGACTTGACCACCGGTACATGCTCAATGCTCTCGGCTGGTTCGATTTCCTCATCACGGTTCCTATTAATTCGGTTCGGTTCGATTCGGTTCTTTGGATCTGGTTTTTATGCCCAGGTCTAGTACAGGGTAGAGCATCCTGTAATGCTATGAAGCAACTAACTATTGCCTCTGGGGAGAATCTAACCACTCCTTCTGATATAAAGCGAGCTGATGCCCATCATTTTCAGCAGTTTCTCCAAACACAAGTACCCGAAGTTGAAATAGTCTCTGTGGAGTAAATACAGAGCCTCCTTTCATATCGATGTCCAGATGCGATGATGACCAAGTTGATTGCTCCGGTATTCCATGCCGAGATTAAGACAGCTCTCCACTCCTTACCGAATAGTAAAGTATCAGAACCAGATGGGTTCACCAAGGAGTTCTATATTGCTGTGTGGTCTGTGATTGGTGCTGAATTCATCATTGCAGTACACTCTTTTTCTCTATGGGTTCATGCCAAGGGGAGTGAATGCTACTGTACTATCTCTTATCCTGAAGCATGATAATGCTCATACAATGCAGGAGTATCGTCCCATTGCCTGTTGCAATCTGCTGTATAAGGTGATATCTAAGATACTAGCAAACAGATTAAAATAGATCCTGCCTGACGCGATTGAACTGAATCAAAGTGCTTTTGTTAGGGGGCGACTCTTGCTGGAAAATGTCCTCCTGGCATCCGAGCTCGTCAATGGATATCACAGAACAAACATCTCCACCCGTTGTGCTATTAAGTTCGACATATCCAAAGCTTTTGACACTGTGAAATGGTCTTTCATTGTAACAGTTCTACAAGCCACAGGTCTTCCTGCGCAGTTTGTTCATTGGATTCACACTTGTATATCCACTGCAGCTTTCTCAGTCTCTGTCACTGGGGAGCTTGTGGATTTTTTCACAAGTGCCAGGGGGATAAGACAGGGATGCTCACTCTTACCCTATCTCTATGTCATCCTAAATAATGTTTTGTCTAAGCTATTGAATAGGGCTGGAAAAACCGGGCAGATTGGGTATCATCCACAGTGCAAAGAGATGGGGCTTACTCACTTGAGCTTTGCAGATGATGTTTTGGTTTCAACAGATGGCACAACTGCTTCTCTGACTGGAACTCTTGGCGTTATGGATCAGTTTGCTCGCATCTCAGGCCTCCATATAAATGTGGAGAAATCGTTTATCTATGGAGCAGGTATGGGTCTTCCTGAGCTTACTGATAAGGCTGAGACTGTGGGTATGCCAGTGGGTGTACTGCCAATCCGGTATCTAGGGCTACCCTTACTACAAGAACGATGACTAAGCTTGACTATGAACCACTTATCGACATGATAAGATCTCGTTTCTTGACGTGGGCTCATAAATAATTGTCCTATGCGAGACGATTTCAGCAGATCAAATCAGTCATTCATAGCATTACAAACTTTTGGAGTTCTGCATTCATTCTACCGAAGAGATGTCTTGACACTATTGAAAGCATGTGTTCTGCCTTTCTGTGAACGGGTTCTCCCTATGACGCTCATAAGGGCAAAGTCTCACGGGAGGACCTCTGTTTCCCGAAGGATGAAGGGGGTTTGGGGGTTCGCTCTCTGCATGAAATGTTTACAGTTTTTGCTCTTAGCCTTATTTGGCGCCTATTTTCTCTCTCGGGCTCCTTATGGGTGGCATGGATAAGGCAATACTTGCTGCATAATGGCTCTTTATGTGATGTGAAAGCAAGAGCCACAGGTTCTTGGGCGTAAACTTTTGAAGCTCCGCCCTATAGCTTACACTTTTATACGGTTTGATATCCGGGACGGCATCACCGCTTTTTCTGGTTTGATGATTGGCTAAAACAGGGGAAGTTGATTGACGTGTTGGGGGATTCGGGTACCCGTCTCTTTGGCATCCATAAGAAAGCTCGTGTGGCCGAGGCTGTAGAGGGTGTGGTATGGAGACTGCGCCGCCAAAGAGGGGCATTACCACGACGGCTCGCGGCTCGAATCTTAGCTGAGCCAGTTTTGATGGTGGGTTTGGGTGAATATATTGTTCTGTGGAAGCATAAAGAGGATACCTACTGTGAGAAGTTCTCTTCCTCTAACACATGGAATCAGATCAGAAAGAGGCGAGACAAGGTCTCTTGGAGCCGTACGATTTGGTTTGCGCAAAGAATCCCTCGGTTCTCTTTTATTGTCTGGCTTGCGGCGAGATATAGATTAACGACGGGTGATCGGATGCGAGCTTGGGGATATGATCAACCTTGTCTCTTATGTGGTGAGCACAACGAAACTCGGGACCATTCATACTTCGCCTCTCCCTATTAGTATATGGTTTGGTTGGCGGTAGCAGGGAAGATGTTAGGGGCCGCCGCAAGTCCTGATTGGGGGGAGACACTACAGTTTGTCACCCACGCTCAGCTTAGTACACTTGATTCGATTCTCCTTCGGCTGGTGTTCCAAGC
Source organism: Alliaria petiolata (assembly GCA_020283515.1). NCBI lineage: Eukaryota > Viridiplantae > Streptophyta > Magnoliopsida > Brassicales > Brassicaceae > Alliaria > Alliaria petiolata. The sequence goes on along the minus strand of JAHZTW010000005.1, from coordinate 11,438,800 downwards.
AACGATCTATCACATATGGCGAGAGCGGAATGGAAGAAGGCATAAGACTAGTTGGGTATCTACTACACAGATTTGTCACTCTATACACAACATCAATGAGACATTCAATAAAAAAAATCAAATATTTGAACACATAAAACTTAGAGAGAGAACAATAAAAATTCCAAGGAAAAAAATAAAACACCAAGATCTTAGCAAAGAAACTCTTCTCTAAAAGAGGAGGATTGGTCTCAATTTGAAAAGGCGATAGAAAAGGCGATCTGCTCCGGCGACTTTCATCCCCTCCGATGGGGCATCAGCCCTCTTTGGAATCGGATCATGCTCAGCTCACCTCTGATCTGACGGATCCCGATCTTGTTACTGCTAAAATCCCGATCGCCGTTACCGAATCGGCTCTTCCAGCTCATCTCGCGGCTCAGGATCCTGTTCCCGAATCTTTCCAACAATCGGATCGCGAACCTGCACCTATCACTACAAACTGTTGGGCTTCTGTTGACAATGGTGCAGCGAGTTCCTCGGTGTCTTCTAAACCCTCGTGTGTGTTCGAGGGAGGTACAACTTCTGTGATTATTCCTCCAGAATTAATCAAAGATGTTGAACCGTTATGGAACTGCTTTGTGGTGGGTTACTTCATTGGTGATGCTCCTCATATCGGCTCAATTCATGCTACGGTTAATCGGATTTGGGCTTCCCCTAGTAAAGTGTCTAAAATAGATGTTCAGTTCATTGAGAAGAATACTGTTCTTTTCAGAATTGCAAGTGCTCAAACCCGAGCTCGGGTGGTTCACAGAAGATATTGGCATGTGGCGGAGGTCCCCTTGGTAATTCACGATTGGACTCCGGAGACAACCCGTTCACCGCCGGATCTATCAGCAATGCCGCTATGGGTAGATCTTCATGGAGTTCCTAGCCGCTTGTATTCACACAAAGGGCTGAAATTCCTGGCCAATACTGTGGGGGACTTTGTTCGATTACATCCAACTACGGAGCGATGTACGAGGCTGGATGTGGCTCGAGTTTTAGTGGAGGTAAACTTACATAAACAGCTCACAGAGACGATCAGTTTTCAGAACGGGAATGGTGCTCAGGTAGAAGTAAAAGTCTGCTACCTGTGGCTTCCTCTTCGCTGCTCAATTTGTCATAAATGGGGACATGAAAAACAGAATTGTCAGGGGGAGAATGTCACTATTCTAAGCAAGATGGTAGAGATGGGAACAGTTGGTAACGGTGTAAACCCTCCATTTGAGAAGAATCACCTTGCTGCTTCGATAGTGGATGACTTGATTGCTGATTTGGAACTTTCAAGCCTGATTACTGGGGGAGCGAAGAAACGTGATGAAATTTTGGAATCGGTACCTCCTCCGGAAGTTACAAATTACTCTCCTAATTTTGGAAAGTTGGAAGGAACGTGGACTCAAGTTTCTGGCCCTCGCCTTTCACCGTCTCCAGGGGACATCAGGCAAGAAACCAATGACGGCTTGGCGCAGGAGTTGAGCTCCCCGTCCTGCTATCAAGCCCTGGCCAACATCACTGAGGAGGAAGAGGACGTGGAAGTACAAGATGAGATTGAGGAGGGAGAAGTAGTGGTCGAGAAAAGGAGGAAATGAGAAAGAAAAAGAAGATGATGAAAGGCAAGGGACATTCAAAATCTGTGTCGCATACGCCTAAAAACTGGTTTTCCGAGCCAAGGATCTGCTGCAAGTTGCTACACACAAAGACTCCAAAAAAGTTTCCTCACGGAAACTATGATGTCTTTCTTCAGTTGGAATATGCGTGGTTTCAATGCACCACGCAAACATGAGGTGGTTAGGAAATGGGTTCAAGCAGAAAAACCGTTATTTGGATGTCTGGTGGAAACAAGAGTATTGAAGGAAAATCACAATGGGATCATGAGTTACGCGTTTTCGGGCTGATCTTCTCATATCAATTACGATTACCATCCTCTGGGCAGAATCTGGTTTTGCTGGTCTGATGCTGTGGGAGTAATATTGCTTCATCAAAGTGCCCAGATTATGACTTGTGCTATTCAAGTACTCAGTACTGGTGTGGTGTTCATTTGTTCGGCAATATATGCATCGAACTTTAAGGCTGATCGCAGGATCCTCTAGGATGAAATCAGAGCAACGAAAGCTACGTATGGGCACCTGTCAAAGCCTTGGATTTTACTAGGAGACTATAATGAGACATTGGCTACTGGAGAGCATTCACGTGGGTATAATCAGAGGGTCAATCAGGTTGGCATGAGACATTTCCAATCTCTGGTGGTGGATTGTGATCTTGCAGATCTATCTCATGTGGGTGCTTTATTCACTTGGTGGAATAAGCGACAAAATGATCCCATCGGTAAAAAGTTGGACCGTGCCCTCATAAACGGTGAATGGCTCAACGAATTCCCTCATTCATTCGCTAGTTTTGACGCGGCGGGAGTGTCAGATCATGTAAGATGTACAATACGGCTGACTCAACAAACAGCTATGATCAGGAAACCATTTAAATTCTTCAACTATTTGGGTACCCATGAACAGTTCCTGCCAACAGTGGCAAATATTTGGAATGCTCAGCCACCTCTATATCACTCTCGCGCAGCTTTATATAAATTTCACAAGCAACTAAAACTGTTAAAGCATGATCTCAGGGTGCTAAACAAATCGAGATATGGTGATCTACCAAAAAGGACCAAGAATGCATTTGATGATCTCTGTTACTGCTAGAACCAAGTGTTGCTCAATCCGACAGCTGATACACTACAAGCGGAGGAAGTGGCTTCGACAAAATGGCATCATTTGGCGAGTATAGAAGAAAGTTTTTTCAAACAGAAATCGTGTATATTGTGGTTAACGGTAGGAGATCAGAACACTGCGGCTTTCCACAGGGCAGCAGTAGGACATTCCTCTCGAAATTCCATTAAGTACCTGGAGACTGAGTCGGGGACTATTCTTACAGATTTATCTGATATAAAACATGAGGTTGTATCCTTTTTTCAACGCTTCCTACAGGCTCAACCATTGGACGATGTGGACATAACCTTGGAAAGATTGCAGGAGTTACTTACCTACCGCTGCTCTACCCTTACATCTGCGATGTTGGTTGCACCGATCAGCACTGCAGAGATCAAAGCAGCACTTCATACCTTGCCTAATGATAAAGTGCCAGGACCTGACGGGTTTACAAAAGAGTTTTATGTCGCAGCATGGTCTATCATTGGCAATGACTTCACTATAGCGGTACAATCTTTCTTTCTATTTGGGTTATTGCCAACCAGTGTCAATGCAACTATACTCTCTCTGATTCCAAAGCATGACAATGCAAAAACGATGAAGGACTATCGGCCGATTGCATGTTGCAACTTGATCTACAAGGTTATCTCTAAGATACTAGCACAACGACTGAAGATAATTTTACCGGATGCCATTGAAACAAATCAAAGTGCTTTCATCAAGGGGCGGCTCCTCCTCGAAAAACGTCCTATTAGCCTCTGAGTTGGTAAATGGGTATCACCAAACATCAACGGCAAACAGATCAACTATTAAGTTTGATATTGCAAAGGCGTTTGACACTGTTAAATGGTCTTTCATACGAAGTGTTTTGCAGGCTATGGGGATTCCAGCTTTGTTCATTCATTGGATATACTTATGCATCTCCACAGCTAGCTTTTCAGTTGCAATAAATGGTGATCTAGAGGGTTTCTTCACAAGTGCAAGAGGAATAAGACAGGGGTGTTCGTTATCCCCGTATTTGTATGTTATTCTAAACAATGTCTTATCTAAGATGTTGAACAACGCGTCACAGATTGGACAATTTGACTACCATCCACGATGCAAAGAGTTGGGCCTCACACACTTAAGTTTCACTGGCGATATATTGGTTTTCACAGATGGGTCAATTAACTCTCTGACTGGGGTAATGGAGGTTTTCAAGAGCTTTGTGCTTGCCTCAGGTCTACACATTAATGCAGCCAAATCATCGGTGTACTTGGCAGGAATAGGAGACAATGCGATACAATGTGCAATAGCCAACACAGGCCTATCCCTTGGAGTATTACCTATCCGTTATTTGGGCCTCCCATTGACAACAAAGACGCTAACGACGGTTGATTATGAGCCTCTGGTGGACAAAGTACGAACACATTTTCTCTCTTGGTCCAATGGTACTCTCTCTTATGCTGGTCGGTTATCAATAGTATCACTAACTTTTGGAGCTCAGCGTATATACTGCCTAAGACATGTTTGACGCAGATTGAGAATATGTGTAATGCTTTCCTTTGGTCGGGATCACCCACTGATTCTCACAAAACAAAGGTATCTTGGACAGAGGTCTGCTATCCTAAATCAGAGGGAGGGTTAGGGATACGGAGTCTCAGGGATACTTCTACTGTGTTCGCTCTAAGTCTGATTTGGCCGATTTTCACACTCTCGGGATCACTTTGGGTGGCCTGGATTCATCGTAATCTATTGAATAACACCTCTTTTTGGGCAGTGAAGCAAGGAACAAAGGGATCATGGGTATGGCGTAAATTACTCAAAATGAGAGATAAGACATTCCCCTTCATTCGGTTTGAAATTGGAAATGGGAAGTGCGCCTTCTTTTGGTATGATGATTGGCTCAAGGAAGGAAGATTGCTGGACGTAACAGGAGAAGCTGGGACACAAATTTTTGGTGTTCCACAGCATGCAAAGGTCGCTGAAGCAGAAAATGAAATGGGTTGGGTCAATCGAATTCAACGAGGACGGCTTTACAGTAATCTCCGGGACAAGATTTTAGCTACGACGGCACCAACACAAGAAGCAGGGGACGATGTGGTCCACTGGAGACATGCAGAGGGTCTATATCGGGCATAATTCTCTTCAACAAAAACGTGGAATCAAATTCGATCTAAGAAAGAGGAAGTTTCTTGGGACAAACTGGTTTGGTTCTCGCAAGGGGTGCCTAGACATTCATTCATTGTATGGCTTGCCATCCGAAACCGTCTTTCAACTGGAGATAGAATGAGAGGTTGGGGACTTGAGCAATTCTGTGTTTTATGTGGGGAGCGGGATGAAACGAGAGATCACCTTTTCTTCGCCTGCCCTTACACTTATACACTGTGGCTATCTTTGGCGGCAAACCTTCTGGGTGAAGCGGCTAACCCGGATTGGCATTACACATTAAATCTTCTCACAACAGTCTGACATCGAACGCTGGAAATAATTTTGCTCAAACTGGCCTTTCAATCGTCGATCTATTACATATGGAGGGAACGCAACTCAAGAAGATATGGACGGGGCAATATACCTCAACGGCAATTGTCTCGCACTATTGACAAGGCAATTCGGCAACGCATTTCCTCACTTGGTTATCGATTCCCGCACAGGCTTCAGGGACTAATGCATAGATGGTTTCAATCGATTGACAATTAAAAACATATCCAATCGGTTACTTGTATTTTGCTTATTCTGTTTCTGATTTACTCTTGTGTATTTACAACCTTGTAAAAGCTTTTTGATAAATAAATTTGATATTTAATCCAAAAATAAAATAAAAAACTCTTCTCTAAATGAAACATGTGTGCACGTCGAAGTTTGATAATTCGATATGTGTCATTACTATTACTTTACTTATTAAGATTTATAATTTTATAAACAAAAAATAGGAGAAAACTACACATTATATTTTAAATTATTTTATATAAAAAAATTTCTATAAATCTATTATGGTTTTGATAATTTAAAAGATAATAACCAAAACAAAATTAAACCAAACTATTAATAGATACCTATAAAACCTAGTGTATATACTATATAAAAGTTGATGCATTTATGTCATTGAGGGCATCCACATACGATCGAAGAAACTCAATTTTATTGGTTCAAATCAGCGTTTTCATTAAACAAAAAAAATATTAAATATGATTAACATTTTAATTAAATTAAAACACAAAAAACAAAAATTGCATTGATATTTTTTTGAAAAATCGACATAGAAAACCTAAATAACACAAAATATGCAAATTATATCTTAAAAATAGTATATGTCAATATAAAATAGAAATAAATGTTAAAAATATTAAAAATGAAATTTAACTTGATGTGTACACTAATGTTTTGGAAAATAAAAAAAGCTAACTAACGAAACAAATAAAATATATTAAATATTATTAACATTTTAATTAAATTAAAACACATAAAAATTAACTTGATATATAAACAATTTTTTTGAAAAATAAACATAGAAAATCTATATAAAAAATTGAAATTTTATCATACAAAAATGTCAATAACTCCATAGAATAATATATGTAAAAATAAAATGGAAATCAATGATAAAAAAATTAAAAAATGGAAATTAACTTGATATGTAGACCATTTGTTTTAGAAAATCAACATAAAAAGCTAACTAACAAAAAAAAAAGGAAACTATGTCTTACACAAATGTCAATACATTCACATAATAGTATATATCAAAATAACTAAATAAGATAGAAATCAGTATTAAAATATAAAAAATATAAAAATTGTATTTATCAAAATAAAATAACAATCAATATAAAACAAAAGCTAATTGAAAAAAACATCTAAAAGAAAACCAATTTGATATCTATGCTAATGTTTTGTAAAATCAACATAAAAAAACTAACTAATAAAAACTAAAAAGTAAAATTATATCTTAAAAGATTGTCAATACATCAAAATAACAATATATGTCAAAATAAAATGGAATCAATATTAACAAAACTAAACTAGCAAACAAAAATTTATCTAAAAATAATATTAACTTGATATATATAAGCTAGTTTTTTAGTAAATCAACAATAAAAAAGCTTAATTAACAACAAAAGAGAATAAAAACATAGTAAGTATATCAAAACATGTAAGGATACTAAATGTCAAAATAAAATAGAAATCAATGCCTAAAGATTTAAACTAACTAAGAAATAAAATAAAAAATTTGAAAATTTAGTTTAGGAAATTTATTATTTCTTATGTATTGGCATTGATTATAAATAACAATATAAAGTTGCTATAGGTTACACAAGTATACAAACCAAACATATTCTTCAAAAAATACATAAAGCTTACTAAACAATGGTTGCTTTCGTTTTTTTTCTTACCCAATCACTTCCTTTTTTGGGTTTCAACGAACTTACAAAAAAAAAATTATTAAGAGACACGAAACAACAATAAAGCGGTTTATAGATCGATTTCGAGCTATTTATTATCGACTAAAAGGTAATAGCAATTCTATTTACTCATCACCAAATGAAAATTTAATCAACACATATATTATGTTTTAACACAATTTTTTGCAGTCAACTACAATCCAAGTCTTCATAGTAATAGGCTATTATGTTATGAGGCTAACATAAAAATTAATGAATTCAATATTAACTTGCGATAAATTCATAATCCAAATATTAAGCTATCAGATAGACATTTTAAAAAGATAAAAAAACGTATATCATACAAAAAAAATATACAAAATAAAATATATAAAACCATACACTCATGTCCTTCAAGCAAAGATATAGTTAAATGGTATAGAAAAACATCCACAATAGTATATTAGCAGTTTGTATGCAATCAAAAATATATAAGTAATATTTGAAAATACTAATCAAGTAACTCTCCACTTAAAAGACAACAAGTATGAAATCTGATTTTATATACATAGCTACTACCGATATTTGAACCCACATAAACAACACATGAGAAACACCTCGTAGAATTTCATTTAAATAATAAAGTATGACAGTGTTATGAATCAAACTCAAATTGTCAAACTTGGGCATGCTATCCATATCATAACATTGAGAAAACACGCACAAGTTAATATAATGATAAATGATTTAAAAACTTCACACAAGGGGTAGATCTAGAAACCTTTTTTTATCGGAGACATAATACTATAAATAATAAAATTCAAGCTAATTTTTCAACATAGGAGGGGGTATCGAGAGGAAAAACAAAGTTTTGCCCATTAAAATAACAATATTTAATCAGATTAGTAAAGTTATTAAAAACAAAAAATTCAGCCGGGGGCACGTGACACCGTATATGTCCATGTACATCCGTCCCTGCTCCACACCAACCTAAAAAGTTGAAAAAAGTATGATCTAATAGCACGATGCAAATAAAACTAATCTGAAAAATATAAAAGGAACAAAAATATAAGATAAAATATATGAAAAACCCGACGGAGAAGTAAGAAGTTGCCTTGCATGATCATTGAAACTTCTCAACAAAGTTATAGGCAGCTTTTTTTTTTTTGCGATATCTCGATCCTCTTCTTTGATTGTTTCTAACATGTAAATACACTCTACCCCTTCGGAAATCTCGATAATACCGAAACTGCGATTATGATTAAAAACAATAATTTAAATTGCGGTTTTTAACTTTTAAAGATATATATATTGGAGTTTCTTTTAAATTGCGGTTTAAAACCGTTCTTAAAATCGGCAAACCGTGTAGGATCCAAAATATAAATATAAACTGGTTTTGAGGGATTTAATTCCCCAATTAAATTTTCTCAACACAGCTTTACCTTCCCCTTCTATTGAAGATCCAAGAAGAGGGAACTCGACATAGGAGTTTCGGAAAATCACAACCCAATTGTGAGTTCCTGTTACAGTGCTTAAATTGATGTGATGCCTCGATGGAAAATAATCAGAATTCGACATAGGAGTTTCGGAAAATCACAACCCAATTGTGAGTTCCTGTTACTGTGCTTAAATTGCAGTGATGCTTCGACGGAAAATAATCATTAGTGGATGGGATCCTCATATGTAGAGACAAGAACCTAACCATCACGCCCGCGTATGTGGATTTGTTCTGTGATATGTAGTACTTCATGTCCTTCCCCTGGGGTAGAGAATCTTTCGCGAAGATGTTATCTAGATTAGTCCCCAATCCACCCAGTCCAAAGGTAGAAGCTTCACTTCTCGAATTTTGTAGCCGTCTTAAAGAGAAAACCAGCGTCTGCTACGGTATTCCTCTGGCCTTGAAACTTCTAGCATTTGAAGTTGTGCCTCTGCTGCTGAGCAAGATTCCAGAAACTGAGAAAATGAACTCATTTTTGGAGGAACCACACGCCCTTGCAACAACCATAACCCTCCTTCACATGAACGATGTTCTCGCCATTGAAGCGGACCCTCGGGTAAACACGGTACCCTGATTTTTATTTTCAGAAAAGCCGATGTGCCTTATACTGGTAGTCGTTAATTATGTACGGTGTACGTACACTACCGTGGTGAATGTTCTTATTGATGTGGGGTGTACGGTATACGGCCATCGTCGTATACCTGGTGTATGGTAGATGGTGGTTTTGTCAAGTGTACGACATTTTGTCGTATACCTGGTGGATGTCGCAATTGGCGTACGGTGTACGTACGTTCCCATATACGTGGGCATTAACCCGCCTAATCTGGTCCTTTGTGCTGTTAGAAATTGTCACCAGTTTTGGAGACGACCGGGAGGCAGAGGTGAAATGAGATGATGAAGTGGAAAACGAGGAAGTATCCTTCTTTTTGGAACTTCAGAGGAGTGGATATGTGTTCAAAGAGTCAGATTTCCCAGACGGTGACTCCTCCATACCTCATATCTGAACTGCGTCCGAAGTAGGTGGGGCTGGTGAGGGAAGACATCCAACAAGACGACAAAAATTAAAGAAGGATAAACAACCTCGGGAAGGAAGAAGAACGGATCCCAAGAGGCCCCACCAAGTAAGGTCCAAGGAAGAGATGAAGGGTGAAGGTTTACTTGAACACCAGTTTGCTTACATTGTGGTTGGAAGGGAAGTTTTCAGAATTGAAGCAGGACTTATTGGATGCAGTGATGGTGGATGGGGAGTCTAACAAAGGGAAAAAAAGGATCATGCATTTCAAATATCTGAGGGCGAGGAAAGTAGGGAGGCAACCAAGGCGGATCTCCTAAAATATAATGAATTGAGAGGAACTCAAACCGACAAGTTTGGAAGGATGCGCTCTACTAGGCTAAGGAAAGTGGAAGAGATGCATAAAGATTCAACTTGTGGCAGTAATGGAGGAAAAAAAAAGCTGTTTATTAATGATGATGATGATAATAGTCATACGCGTGATAATGATGGTTGGGAAAACTACAGGGCCGGTTTCCGCATAATACAAGATATTGATAAAGAAAGAAATCCGGAAGAAGAGGAATATGGCCATCAACCGGAAAGAGAGAATACTGACAAATATGCAGATGTTGAAGACGGGAAAGATGACCAAGAAGAGGATGCTGTGAAAGGTGGTAAAGATTGTGGAGATGGTGGAGATACCGAAGATGGGAAAGATGGTGAAGTGGGTCAGGTGGGAAAGATGGGAGAGAGGCAAGAGCGCGAGAAGAAGAAGGAGGTAAAACATCTGAACATGCTGTAGCAGAGGAAAAGGCAGGAGAGGCCGTGGTACAGGACACTGTAGCAGAGGAAGAGACCGTGGTAGGGGAAGCAGAACATGTTTTCGGAGAAATCTATCTGGCATTCATATTGAAGAGGTAATTTCGTAAAGCTGATTTAAAAAAAAAACTGTAAATAACTAAAATATAAAACGAAAAGTAATTTGAGATTAATTTTTTTTTTTAGATGGAAGTATCAGATAACTTGACTGCAACTCCTTTGCAAATTGTTGTCTCTGGGTATTCACATGCCCGAACGGAGGTGCAATCAGTGTACGTGGCTTCGCCCCCATGTCTCCTGAATACGAGACTCCACCTGATCAGTTGGAATCCCATGAAGGTGATAGTTCTACACAGGGGTCGCAAGAAAAGCGCGTACCCCAGAGATCGAACATATTTGGTGGAGTGATCCCTGGGTGAGAGCTCTATTCGCAAGTCATAGTAAACCAGCATATGCACCAATCCAAGCCGTCTCGAATTTGGAGTTCATGACATTTCGAAGCCTCCTCAATGAAGCAAATAAAAAGTAAGATGTTGTATTAAAGTATGGATATGAGCATTAGTTGGTATTAAAAATTATGAGTATTCAAAGTTATATTTATAACATGTAGGGAGTTTGATCTTGTTATAGAACACAAAGTGTCAAATGGATTTTTTCTAAGCATGCCTAGGAAAACGAATTGGGTGACTACAGAGGTAGGGAAAGATATGTGATTTCTCGTACATCGTTGATTCAGATGTACGTATTAGACAACATTTGAATGTTGTGTATGTGGATTACAACATATACAGGTCATAATGAGTATGTTGTGGCGTCGTAGAGGTGAAATACTGTTGAAATACAGAGCAGCGTTTGTAGACACCACCTTCATCTCGTTGGTAGTATCGGCGCATAGTGAATTCAAAAAGGCTGAAGATAAAAGTCGTTTTGAGTGGAGAAAGTTCGTAGCCAGCTATGTAAGAGAAAAAACAGGTTGAAGAACGTCAAATCATAGTTCTTAAAGAATGTGGACATTGTCTACGCCCCCATGATCTGGGGAAACGATCATTGGGTTGGGTTGGTCATCGACCTGCGTATAGGGACTATTGAGGTTCTGGATCCATACGTGGAGCACAATGATAAAGATGAAGACGTCGTAAGTCACATTGAACCGGTGATTCAGAGTATGCTATGGATTTTGAAGCGCTGTTTGCTGACAGCTTTCACTGAACACCTGAGGACGGAACCGTACAGTTGGACCCGTTCACCTGATATCTGTAAAAACAAGAGGACGGGGGATTGCGGACCATATACTGCAAAGTTCCTAAAGATGCATGTTGCAGGGCTTAGCGTTGATGAGATGGAGTCGATCACTGCCAAAGATGTTGATCGATTTAGGGAGAAATTCGCGATGGACTGCTACGAAGAGTTTGTAGGCATTGCGGATGTTGTAAATAGATGAAAATGTGGTTGGTGGAGAAAAATATTTTTGACTGTTTTCCGGGCTTGTAATAATTTAGTCTGGTAAAATATTGTGTGAATTTGTAGTGGTATTCAGGTTTAGAATTTAAACTTTGAATATTTTTATGGTAATCTTCAAATTGTTGCCATTTAAAAGTGTGTAGTGTGTATTTTTGTGTTCAGTGTGTTTATGTACACGTTGACAGTGTTAAGGTGTACAATATGAATTTCAAAAATTATAAAACTATGAAGAAAGGAAAAAATGGCAAGTAGTTTGTGTTGGGTCAATTATTGGCTTTTCAAAATCATTGTTATATATGTTGTACGCGTAAACAATTTAATATAGGTTATTATTATAAGTATAAAATAAAATGTAATATAACATTAAACTGTCAGAATAAAATTTGTTCAACTAAATAAAATGGTGTACCCAGTTTCTTAGTTAAAAACTTAAAAAATACCTTGCTGCCAAATTTCTGGAAAAAAAAATACATTCACCAATTCTCCATCGACGGTCCAGTTCTGACAGCATAGGTGATGTATCTGAAGAACATTTCACAATCTTAGGCCTAAAGACAAAAAGTACACATATTAGCACTTTTAAAACCATCTAAATCCCACGGTATATAGGGATTCGGCTGACCACACGCGCAATCCCAGAGAGATACAAATTGTTTATTTGTGTCGAACTTCCTCGTAATTCTTCCGCATGTTCGAAATCATACCCTCGGCGACCGCGTTGATGATTTTCCGGATAATTGTCATTTGTGTTCTGCGAGATAGTTTTGACAGATATGCATCCTCCTCGGAATGTTCTTCACGCATTGATTTCATATACATCCCGTACACATATTTAGCGACATCATATCCTTCGTCCGCTGATTTTTTGATTAGTTGAATATCGGAAGAGTTGTGACGGATGAAATAGTCTTGCATACCCTTCATTAATATAAATACCGGATTTACAGCATCATAAAATACTTTCAACAAAACAATGATATTCAAAAATCCTTCTAGCGGCATCTCCATCTCGAAGGGATCCACCGGCATGTAGAACTCTTTAGTCTTCGAACAGTGGTTGAACTGCTTGAAAACCTCACAGATCCTCATCATATCCTCTAAAGAACGACCGGAAGAAGCGAGCATTTTCTCCACTATTTCGTTGGGAAGGGAGAGAAGATACAAAAACGGAAATTCGTTTACTCTCTGCCTGCTTGAAGACATTTGTTCTAATGATGGAAATGAAAAAATAAGAGAATAGTTTTGTGAGTATGAGAGAAAGATTTGTGTATATGTATTTATACAATATTTATAGACGTGACGATTCGATTTAATTACATTTATTGCAGTTGAAGAAAATTTGCAACTTGTCGTTATAAATTTCTCTTTTTAATTAGACCACTTTCGTAATTACAAGTTATTAATAGAAAAGAGACACGTTAGTTCGAAATTCAATATTTACAACTACTATCCACAATGGTTCAATTTAAATGGACGTCTTTTCATATAGCCTCACATTGAATAATATGATTAAATTAAAAATATTTGCTATTATAATCAGTATTGGCAAATGAAGGCAATACGTGTTCTAATACATAGATAAACCGTCAATTACGTCTTCGAAGAGCCAGAAGCAGTATACCTGAATACGAGTAGACGTGTATATTGTCTTACATGGTATATGTGTACACCATATAAATAGAAATCTGAATACGATTAGAATTGTAATAATATGAAAAAAATACATTTAATATACTTGCAATAAACGTTGCCGATATACTGGGTAGTTCATGTAAACAACTTTCAATAAGTGTAATTAATGGACCCCCTCCAATTCGTCATAAAAACTTGTCTATATATGTATCTTTTGACTAATGCAAATTACATTCCAAAAAACGTAAATAATAAACACAATGTTTGTACCATATGAGATCCTCTCTATAATCATTGAAAACTTTGATTCAGAAAATGTTTGGGGCCTCTCGCTGTTCTTAAGAGCCAGTAAACGGTCCCACGACCTTGTGTACGGGAGGCAGATTCTTTGCACTTGTAATTTGGTTAATATGTGTCGATATCCCAAAGAAAACATCAGTCCATGAAGAAGATGCCGAAATTTTTTCGTCAAGTGTCTAGAGCAAGATAACCCTCAAGCCATTTACTACGAATATGTAAGGCTGATTCTAACATGTAATGACATAGATGGTGGAATAAACTCATGGGAATGAATGTCACAGTTCACGCTGATGTCACACTCGCATCATCTATGTTTCGCGTTTATCTTTGGGATTCTCGTCAAGCAACCCAGTTATTGAAGCTGACTGCTATTAACCACGCACCTCTATAGTCAAGAAGGGTTGAAGATGTTATGGAGGATTTAATACAACATATGTCGATCCTCCTCATATCAATAAGTATTTCCGGTCGTTCACTGTTCTAAACAATGAAATTGTTAACTGGACCGAATGTGTGCTTGGGCATGGTGACCCAAGTTACAAGTTCTGCTACTTGTTGTGGTGCACACACCGTGTATGCTCAATACTGTAATGTGTTCTGTACCAAAATAATGTATTTCCTTTTATATTTCGGATTATACACAATATTATTATCAATTCTCATTCACAATTACACATTAGACAAAAAAAATATACCTACAAGCACCTATATACTAATACACATTTATGTCGTCCACGCATTTATTTACTGCACTTCCCACCCATAATGCCCTCTATATGTATGTAACGTATTTTATGTACTAAACACATTTAATAACATAAATTATTATACGGTAAAAGAACTTACAAACTTATGTATTGGAAGTATGTTATTCGGACATATAACTGGTCAACTATGTTTCGACATTCCATTGATGTTGCTAATTATTTTGTTTAAGATGACATGTAACTGTTCATTTGTGGTTTCAACATCCCATTGATGTTAATGAGGATTTATTCATGAATTTGTCGCCGTTCGATCCTCCATTGTGTTAACAGGTTAAGTAAAGTATTTGTCTTAATTATTCAAGTTACTATTCATTTTGGGTTTCACCTTTTACCATCTGTATAGTTGTTTTGTGGTTTAATATTGTTTATTGTGGTTTAAAAAAGAAATGAGGTTAAACATATTTGAATTAGATAACTAAAGAAAAGATAAATTTATTACATGTCAAATCAACTGAAATCATTAGTCAATTACACTGTACACATTAAACTAGTCATATTATGGGAAAATTTAATGGACATGATGTTGCCACATACCATTCTTATCTCCTCGTTTTGGGTTATCTTTTTTGTTACCCTTTGTTAATTGGTAAAAAACGATATTCAAAGTTAATACACTGTCCCTTTTATCCTTCTTCTCTTGCAGATTGAGTTAGATTTCCTCATGGCGACAGCTTCAGAATCTTGTAGCGGTGCCCCAGGATCACGGATTGTGGGTAGTAACAACAGTTCTCTCTGCGAATGTCTTGAGCCGCCAATGGTGATAACTTCTTGGACGAACATGAACCTTGGGCGAGAGTTCTATAAGTGCTCCGTTGTCAACTACTGATTCAATCGCGGTTGCGATTATTTTAAGTGGGTTCACCCCGAGCCCGCCCATTCATGGCAGAAGGTAGCACTGATCAAGGCACGAGACAGAATCATTGCCCTTAAAACCGAGTTGGATTACTACAAGCAACTCATAAACAACGAACACAGTGTACGTGGCCGACGTAACGAGGGAAAAATATCGACAGTAACCGAGCTTACGTAAACAGTGGACGTACGTGACCGACGTAACCGAGCTGGATTACTAAAAGCCCATGGTGGATATGACGTTGTTGGTGGTATGATGTCCGCGTTCTGCCAAAAATGTCGACGGTAGGAGTTTATCTCTCTGGCACAGCTTGCCTCTTCTCACTTGCTGCCTTTATTTACGCTCTAAAGATGTGAAATTAAGTTTGTATTAAGTTATGGTGAAAGTTCTTAAGACGATTTCACATGTTATTTCAGGATTGTTGCTTACTAATGTGGGTGTTGGTATGGTTTATGTGGGTTTTGGACATCTATCCGCTATGTATTCTGAAAGTACTCTCCACGCAATTTTCTATGTTTTATGTTCCACCCTCTTGAATGTTTTATGTCGTTGTAGTATAGTGGTAAGTATCCCCGCCTGTCACACGGGTGACCCAGGTTCGATCCCCAGCAACGACGCCAAAATTTGATATGCTCTCAAATTTACCCTAGAGCTACTCTCTCAAATTAAGAGATCAGTCGCAGTACTTAGGGATCGAATCCACGGGGAAGAGATAGTCACACAACAAACTTCTAATTTCGAATTAAGCTAAGAATAAAGATTAAAAGTAAAAGACAGCGAATAATTAAAAGCGATGTAAGTTCAGGAGACAAAACGCTAGGTTCAAGAAATTCTCAGGTGAATCCAAATTGCAGGTCTAGACAGAATGTTAGGAATTTATTAAGAACTGTTCTTGAACTCGAAACACTAATGTAAAATCAACCAACTCTCGCTGCAAAGATTATTTATGTCTAAACCCTAGAATTCCAAATCTCTTTGCAAATTCTATCAATTCAGACAAGCATTAAAGTTCAGGTTCGATTGTTCACAAAATCCATAAACCAAATCTCTTTGCGAATACGTATTTTGATCATCTAACATTAGTTCAGGCAATTAATAATACTCTCGCATCTATTAATCAACCTAAGATCAGATTCTAGGTCGCGAAACTAGAATAAGCACTAATCATAAATCCAGATGAAGAACTCTAATGATTTTATCCTAACAATTCAATTCAACCTAACAATTCATCAATCACTCTTGAAAAATCCTAAACCTAACAAGCAAACTACTCAGACATGATCAATGAAACACAAATCATAATTTGAATAGAAAGCATAAAAGAAATCAATAGAAGAAATAAAGGAGTTCCAAATCTGCTCTAAAGGAGTCAAATTTTTCTCTCCAAAAATACTAAACTTCTATGATTCTTAAAATATGAGATTATGCCTAAACAATGGTTTTGAAAACTATATATAAGGGTAAAAACACGAGTTGGGAACTCTTGCAAATAAGGAAATTTTTTTGGACAATTTCTTTTTCTTCAATCCTGTAAAATCAGGCGGTTTGGCTTGGCTCGAGTGGTGTCGATCGACACTAGTGAATAGTATCGATCGACACTGTTCATTCAACAATTCTCCAACTTCACATTTTCAACATCTTCTTCCACAATGCTCCAAAATGCTTCAAAATCTCCAATTATGCTCAAAACGTACTCCAACCTATAAAGACTCTAATAGGACTTTAAAAAGACCAAAAGACTCTATAAATAAGACTTATATCATGATCAAAAACCGATAAAACCATGATATATCACTTACTGTCTTGGGTTGACACTGTCATACCTTCATTATATAATTTCTTAATTTCTCAACTACTTTTACTGTAAAAATATACCCAAAAAAACATGTACACCATCACTCGAACACCCAATCCATGTATACCATGACTAAAAATGTAAACGTAGACCAAATACATTAATTTACATCATTTAAATATCTCTCAATTATTAATACTAAATACAACCACCCACTTCCACCAACAAATCAACTACTCATATTCTCTATTTATATCCCTATAGTTTATTTACAAACTGTACGAACCATAACTAAAAATATATTGTGCTATCCGACTTACCAGACGAAATACTTTATACAATCCTTCAGAAAGCTGTTGAAGATTCTTTTTGGAGGCTCGGTCCATTTTTGAGAGCCGGAAAACGTACTCATCGACTCGTGTACGGAAATAATGTTGTTTACACCTGTAAATTGTACGCCATCTACCGAGATCCCATTGACATGCGTCCTGAAGGAAGAGGCCGTCATTTCTTTGAGAAATGTCTCGAACAAGGTAATCCAGACGCCATTTATTACGAATCTCTAGGCTCATTATAAACTGTGGAGATATATATGGTGAAGTCGACCTCATGGAATTGATTGTCCCAAATGATGGCCATGCAACCCTCGCAGCAGGAATTTTTTGCATTTGTCGTGGGGATTATGAATAAGCGAGCCGACTATTACAGGACTTCGCTGAAAACCACATACCACTAACAGCATAAAGGGTAAGACATATTGGGGAAGATCTAATCTACCAGATATCTTGGTTTTATCCTGCATTCATGAATAAATACATAACCTCTTTCGTTTATCATAACAACGACCTAGTGGAGTTCCCCGACTGTGCTTTTGACCATGATCCTAATTAGTTTCTTAGGTTTGCTTTTGTACAAAAAAGACCAAGTTGCTTTTCGTTTTGTTTTTTTCTATTTATTCAAAAGGTCGTACAAATAATAAATGAATGTATATGCAAATTGTGTACCAATCTAATCTAATATTAATTAATGGATAAAATTCGTTTGTGATTATCAACGACAACGTTGAAGAGTAAGAGGAACAAAGGCAAAAGTTGGCTTCGAAGTTGATGTGGTTAGCACTAAATTCACTTGGCATCAGCGAAGAAGACATTGAATGGGCCAATGTCAATTCAGATTTAAACTGGGCCCAATCTGCCCTCCAGCTAAATCACTACTCGGTTTGTCCTGAACCGGACCGGGCTATGGGTCTAGCCGTCCATACCAACTCCACCCTCCTAACCATTCTCTAAAGGACAATACCGCCAGTCTACAAGTATTCCGTGATGATCTTGGTTGGGTCACCGTGCCACCGGTTCCAGACTCGCTCGTGGTCAACGTCGGTGACCTCTTTCATATCCTATAAAACGGTCTGTTTAAAAGCGTGCTTCATCGCGCTCGGGTTAACCGAACCATATCTCGGTTACCTATAGCTTTCCTTTGGAATCCACAATCTGATACCAAGATATCACTTGTACCAAAGCTGGTTAGTCTTGTTGGATTGCTTCTATACCAATCGGTCACATGGACAGACTATCTTCAAACAAAAGCAACTTACTTCAATAAAGCTCTTTCAATGATTAGAATTCACAGAGAGGAATAGTATTTGCGATCGGCTAATTAGTTTTATTAATAAAAATGTTGTAAATTATTTCAGTAATATCATTATTTGTCCTTAATTGTATTTGAATTGCATTTTATATAAAAAAACCAAAAAAAAAGTGGCACTTCTCTCGAATCGACCCATGACATGTTTCCACTAATGAGAATGGACACATTTTGCAACGACTGCTACTTATATTGGTGTGCACGCCATATATGTAACATACTAAAATGGGTACTCCAACCCTTCTCTTATCATATCCTATATATCTTTTCGTTTGTTTTAGACTCTCCAATATATTATGTTATTAGATTCTCTGTGTTATGTTAATTCATAGACGCTGCTGCTAATATCATTATAGAATGTCGTAAATAATGTATATCCCTAATATAATTAATATATTTCTAACGAACACAACCAAACATTAATATTATCTAATATGTACAACGATTGAACAATCCGCTGGTGTACACAAACCAGTGGTGTACATAATCTGATTGTGTACACAATGAGAGGTTGTGTCACAATTCCGTTGGTGTACATAACCAGTTTGTGTACACAATCAGTCCAAAATTTTGTTGGTGTACACAAATCGGTGTTGTACATCAGCCATTGGTGTACACAATCCACTGGTGTACTCAATCTGTTAGTGCTCGGAATCAATTGGTGTACACCAAAACAAAGAACGATTGTTTTTTTTAAACTTTAACTTCCCTATACGAAGGAAAATAAAATATAACATAAACATCCAGCTTGACAAAGCTTCCCGATCTACACACCCAAAAACATACACTTCCCCAAAAACTAACGAATTCTCAATAACATTCATCTTCTATCCCAAGGGAGTTGTGCAAGTAGCCCGGTTATGCCTCCCTACGCAACACCTGCTACATTTGTTAATCTTCGCTCTTTTCATTGGCACCTACAAAATTTAATTCAGACAATTATGAATATAATATTTTGCGTTACTAAATCAAATTGAAGTAAATGATATCGAAGATGAATTTAGGTTGATGGATAGGATACCGGCATCTCCCCAGCTAAAAGTTTTCTTTTACTTGGTGGCCTCCATGGCGGACGCTTCGTCTTAGGAGGCTTAATTTCGATACCCTCAGACACCTCTATCGGAACATCAATGTCGTCTGGGTCTGGAATCAAAAGAATAATACTAGATAATGTATCCTCTCACGTCTTTTCCGATGCATATCACCGACTAAATTCTTATACGGGAGCTTCCAAATTGTTGCTGCTGCTATTACGTGTCGGCATGGTATTAAAAGCTTCTGGAATTCCACAGGTCCGTTTTTGCAGAAAGTTCTAGGACGGGAAGTCCTCGGGACAAATCCAACTGCTTAAACAGCTCTTTGTCTACTTCTTGTGGAATATGACCTTGCATTTTCGATATTTTCTTCCGTCTACTCTCATGCCACCTGTTTAGCATCCGCCGGATAAACTCAAACAATGACACAATTGGATAATCCCTGGTAGGAAGTAAGACGTTATTTAGTGACTCTGCGATGTTACTAGACATCAAGTTATATATCTCCCCCTCGAAGTAACATCTTGTCCAATTCTTTTTATCTACCTTCTCTATGTACTCCCAACAATGTATATCCACTTCTTTAAGTGTCGCATAAATCATCTTAAACTCCAAAACTCTAAATGTATCTCTTGCCAAACCAACCATCTCCTTTTGCTGTTTCTTTTAAAATTTGTTCTTCACATTTCTCTGCAGGTGTACAAGACAAGCAGCGTGTTTTGCAAGTGGATACCATGCATCCTTTGCGGTATAGATAGAGCTGCATCTATCCGAGATTATTGTTAAACCTTCACTCTCTCCAATGACTTCTATTAACTTTTCGAAAAATCACGACCAAGACACCTCATTCTCACTATCCACAATAGCCAAAGCTATAGGGAAGATATGAAAGTTCGCATCTTGTCCACTTGCTGTTAGTAGACAGCTTTATATTTTTCAAACATGTGCGTCTCATCCACCACCATAACCTTCCTCAAATGCTTCCAGCCGTCAATACAAGCCTTCAACGCCATGAATGTGAACTTAAATCGTGTCTCTCCATTTTCGTCCACTTCTGTATGTAAATGTGTAATTGTTCCCGGATTAGCATACTTGAATACGTAAAAGTACATCAGAAGTAACTTGAAAGAATTCTCCTCAGTTCCATGGGCTGTTGAAATTGTCAACTCTCTTGCTTTCAACCACTTACAATACGAAGCAGTTACCCTTTGCTCCCTTAGGATTGCCGGAGGTGAATCTTTTGCCTGTGGTCCAACTAACGTTGATGATTCGATCTCAACAAAGCGGCAATGACTTTGCCTGTTGCGTGCTTCGAGAACTGCCCTCTACTATCTGATTCGCACACATGAATCAGATTAGCCTTCCTAACTTTATAAAGATTCGAACTCCCAACTCTATGCCCATTCACCCTCCGATCACACTTAGGATCAATACATCTCGCATCGACATACAACTTCAAATGGCGGTGATATATGAACCAGAAGACCAACTTATTGCATATATTGCCTAAGTTATTTTGAAGTGCTCTTTGTTTTTGAATATTCTCCCAATGTATATTTCATCATCCTCATACCTCAAATCAACATCGTGGATGTTAAATGGGACACATGTCATATCATTAAACATAGGAGGCGGATCTTCCTATTTGTATATATCTACCAACCTCATGCCTTTCTTTACTGACTCTCATCCGTTTTCACGATTACTTAAACCTTTTCCTGAAGTTGGCAAAGAAGGTGGATCCTTCAAATCGCCTTCAGCGAAAGGGAGATTATGAAGCATCTTTGGCATACAAGGTGGGTTCTTCCCCGAGTTTTGTTCAGGGGAACACGAAAACTTTTCAAGTTTATCCACCCAAATATCACCGGCTATGGATTCCACGTTCTTACGGTTTATCTCCGACTTATTTTGATTTCTCTCAATTTTCTCCGGAGAAGTTTCCAGAAAAATCTATGGTTCATCGCTAGTTATAACACTTATATTCATATACTTTGACAATAATTGGGGTGGTTCATCAGCAAAATCATCATCCCCAAACACAGTGGACTGTCCATTCAAACTATTCGTTGAAACTGCAATTTGAATTGTCAACCCCAATGTCTTGGATACTTCTCCAGATCCACCTGTGTAATCACGTTCTTCGTTGTCTCCACCCCCCCCATCTGACATCGCGTCATTTAAAACTAACTCATGCCAAAATTCCGAATCGTAATCATCATCATCTTCGTCTTCATTACCATCCTCATCTCCGTCTTCAGAATCATTGTCATGGCCGTCTTCCTCATCATCTTCTTCAGTGTTTGCTTTTGACTCAGTTGTACCTCCATTTGTACCTGTCTTTGAACATTTTTCCCTTCCAATTCTCGCTTCGAATACCTCCACGTGCTTCGGTATTATCTCATCTTCAATATCCCACCCTGATTCACATCCACTCCCACTACTCTGATTCTCTAATCCATTTCCTTAAATGAAAACAGAACTCAATCTTTCCCTCCTTATTTTAGCAACTACCCCTTCCTTTGCATTCAAAATTACCATAGCATCTCCGACAACATCTCAGAATGTCACGAACATGTTAACAAACTTGTCCCCTTTATGCAACGATATGAAAATTCGCAAGTCACCGTTCGTAACTATCTCCACCGGTGTTGTGCCCCCATTGAGCTCAGCTAGTGCATCCTCCAGCCAGTAACATATTTCAACTGACGATACGCGAGCATCAAAACCATACTCTTCCACTAGTTTTTCTCTTAACCCGTCAATCCCTCCAATATATCGCAAATTTATTGACCTACCCATCCTATACTTGTCTATCTTGAAATCTCATACACCATTAAAGTACATAATCCACCGGCATGTGATCACCACAATATTCATATCCACATCACTTGTCGGATTCTAAAATTAGTCAACATTACCATCAATATCAGGTGTACAACTACTGGGAGAATGCTTCATCCAACTCTGATATCTTCCCTTTTCCTTTCCTTTCGGGATTCATCCTGCTCAAATCGTCCAGAAAACAATAAGGGTTTTCTTTTCGCAAACACCAACTTTTGTTGTCTTTTACCGGACAGGTGGTGTAATCTGAGTAGTTGTCCTATTAAATATTTAATTTTCTCTCCTAAAGGTACTTTAATTAGCAGTTTTTTTCCGCCAAATTTCATTTCTTGTTTCTCTCAATTTTGGGCCTAATTCTCACACGATTTAGAAAATTTTGGCAATTGGGTACATTTTTAGATGGGTAAGTTGGCCCAATAACCTCCCACTTGGTAGGGTACATTTTTCGATTTTTGCATCAGAGAGAGTATGCTCTCACTATCTCTCGTTACCCACTCGCGCGGAAGTCATGCAAACGCTATTACACTCGCACGTATGTCCGACCCCTCTCAAATACCAACACTTTCCTCTCTCTGTCTCGCTCTAACATCGATCCACCCTATCTCATTCTCTCTCTAAGACTTAGGGGTAAACTGACTAAACTCTCTCTCTCACTTTCTCTCACCGATTCTCCAACTAAAACTTCATGGTACCCAATTGGAATAAAAAGTCAAAAAGTACCCTAAATGTCAACTTACCCTTAATAATACCATATTTAGTTTTCTTCAGCCGTGAGTTTCTCTCTCTTACTTTACATTTGTTAAAGTCTCTTCTGCCCTTTGTTTTTTTCTCTTTCTTCAAATCTGGTTCTTCTCCTTCCTTTTATTCATTATTTTCTGTGAAGTCTAGTGAAGACGGAGATAAAAGTTGATGATGGTGGCATGACAACGACGACGGCGGTGATGGTGGTGACAAAGATGGTGATGATGGTAGTGACTGCGGTGGCAAGACAACAACGATAATAACAATAATATGGTTAAACGGTGGTGACATTAATATGATGATAACGCAGATGGCGATGGTGACGGAGGCAACAACGAAAATTAAGGAATAACAAAGTTAAGTAGTTATCGAGATAATTTTGTAAAATTTGTCAAGTTAACATAGTTAGTTAATCAATAACTTATATTTACCTTATTATGATAATTGAATTAGCATGATAATATTGGTTGGATAATAAGATTAATACGATAATATTGGTTGGATAACAAGATTAGCACGATAATTTTACTTATATAACTGGTTTAGCATGTTTTTATCATTGACAATTGGGTTAACATGTATGATAGATAATTTGTGTAACACGTATATTTTCATATTTTGTTAATTTGTTTAATATGTTAATTACATAATAACAATGTCGATTTGTGTAAACAGTATTTTTTAGACATATGTGAACAGTGTTTCTGAAGGGTTGTGAAAAGTGTTGTCGGGCATGAAGTGAACAGTATTATCAGGATTTTATGTTGCCAAAGAATTTTCAAACTAATGATATTGTTGTAATTAATTCAAATATGAAAATAGTTTTTTGATTAAGATTTTTCTTATATTTAATTTATAATTATCATTTCCTATTTATCTAATTAATTGGTTATATACCCAAGGATTTTTGAACTAATTAATGGCTGAAAAAAAGAAACAAAATGAATGTAGAAGAATAAAAGAAAATCTTTTTGAAAAAAAAGAAAAAAAAAAAAGAAGAAGAAAGAAAAACCCAAAGATTTATTTGTCCTGAATCTTGATTGAAAGGCGAGCCACCGATTGACGCAGTTGAAACACATGAATCAATCCATCCGCTCGGACAATAGATCCAAGGATGTCTGAGATTCATTCAACACAGTTAATTTGGTGAAGAAACTTCATCAGAAAGCTGATTTATTATACTTTTCAGCCAAAGAGGTTCTTAATATTGAGGAGTGAGAGAGAGAAGGAAAAAAAAAGACGATTTTTTTGATGGAATCAAACTTCAGGTGGCTTTTGTATGCCATTTTGATCTCTCTGACGTTTTCGGGTTTTGTTCTTGATCATGGAGTTGTCGCCGAAGGTGTTAAGCCTGATGAAGCTAAACAGCTTAGAGACGAGGTAACTTCCTCAACAGATCTCGATTGGTTTTTCAGTATATGTTGTCCCCAAATTGAGTATTAGATCAATTTATTTTTCTGGGACTTGAAGTCTTGATTTTGGAAGTTTTAATGATCTAAAGCTAAGTTCTTTAGCCTTTTGAGGATGGCATTTTAGTGTTAAACTAGCTGAGATCACTTGGTTTGGTGGAGAGGCTGTAGTGTGTAGCAACTACTTGTTTGATATAGAGCTACTCCTTGTTGTTGGATAAGTACCTAAATTTGATGCCTTCTGCATTTTCTTTCTCGTTTTGCTAAAAAGATCACATTTGAGTGTAGGTACGTGAGATGTTTTATCATGCCTTTGATGGATATATGAACAATGCGTTCCCACTCGATGAATTGAAACCGTTGTCATGCCAAGGAGAAGATACTCTTGGAGGCTATGCGTTGACTCTGGTAAAAAGCTTTAATAGTTTGATCTTCTCTTGCTTAAGGCGCCGTCGANGTTACAACTTGAATAGCTGTTCTTCATTTTCCATAACAGTATGGTCAAAAGAGTTATCCACTGAGGCCGGAATTAATCGAGAGCACGTATTGGCTATACAAAGCTACCAGAGATCCCAGGTAGCTGATTTTAATTAGTTAGCTTTTTTTAGTTCTTATCTTTCATCATATGATTCTGTTGTTTTCGAAAATGGATACCGAGAAGTTTCTCAAAGACATCATCTTCTTCTTTTTTCTACAGGTATCTTGATGCAGGACGTGACTTTGTGGCTAGTTTGCAATACGGGGCAAAATGTCCTTGCGGTTATTGTCACATCACAGATGTAGAGCTTCATAAACAAGAAGATCACATGGAGAGTTTCTTCCTCGCTGAAACAGTAAACAAAAACAAAAAAACTCTGTTTCATCAATATGCATTTTACTTACACTTACCTTTAAAGCCTCAACTTTTTTTTTTTTTTGCATTTCACAAATATTTTTCAGGTTAAATACTTATGGCTACTCTTTGATTTAGCTGTTGACTCAGATAACCTCGTCGACAATGGCCCTTACAAGTAACCTCACATTTAACCCTCTTGTTTTCGCGTATATTTACCGCAGCATTTCACTAATCTTGTTGATTTTTGCTGTATCTACAGATACATCTTTAGCACTGAAGGGCACCTATTACCATTAACACCGCAAATATCTCTAGCTCGAGAGCATTGCTCTTACTTTGGAGGATATTGTCCACGCAATGCCACGAAAACCGAACAAGAAGAAGAAGAGAGTAAAAACGATGATCAAGTCCCTGGAATCGAGCTCGGGACTCACAGTAACGTTTACCCCTGTCTCTTATACACATCTAGATGTGTATAAGAGACAGGATTCATATATTGGAAGTCATGTTTATACATCTTTGTTTTGTTTGTTCAGATAACATCAACTGCAGGTGGTGGTCTGTCTCTTATACACATCTAGATGTGTATAAGAGACAGTGTTTATACATCTTTGTTTTGTTTGTTCAGATAACATCAACTGCAGGTGGTGGTACTTTGACTTTAGAGTTTGGTGTCCTTAGTCGGTTAACAAATGATCCTGGTGAGTGAAGCTATGGAGCTTTGGTATTTCATGTCTAATCATAAATCAGTTAAGCCACTGAGAAATACGTCTCTTTAGCTCTCTTTATTCTCCTATCAAACATGTAATGTTGATTTTTATAGTTTTGTTTTTTACGTGCTCTTACATGGTGGTCCAACTTTGTTTTACTTGAAGTTTTCGAACAAGTTGCAAAGAACGCAGTGAGGGGACTATGGGCACGTCGTTCGAGTCTTGACTTGGTTGGTGCTCACATCAATGTTTTTACTGGTGAATGGACACAGAAGGTAACCCCAATTTTGGGCATATTTAAGGATCTTCTTCATTTCTTTGAGGAACTTTGCTTCCACAAAATAATTGTTCTATTTTGTTTGTCACACAAATTCTGAATAGTAGTGTCTACTTGGCAGGATGCTGGTATAGGAACAAGCATTGATTCCTTCTATGAGTATCTCCTCAAGGTTAGTAAGTGTAGATCTTGAAATCCACGTCTTTGAAATCCAGAAACCAATAAATTTAGATTCTGTTCTTCAACCTGCATAAAACTTGAGAGGCACTGAGATTTTCCTCGCTTTTTGGTTTTTGTTTGAGTTGACAATTACAGGCATATATACTATTTGGGGATGAGGAATATTTATTCATTTTTCAAGAAGCTTACGGGTCTGCAATGCAGTACCTTCACAAGGATCCTTGGTAAGCTTTCTATATCTTTTGTGTATTAGAAACATGAAGAAAGGCAATTCCTTTGTTTGGACTATTGTTTTTTCTAGTTTTGTCGTAGGTATGTAGAGGTCAATATGGATTCCGGAGCTATTGTCTGGCCAGTTTTCAACAGCCTTCAAGCTTTCTGGCCAGGACTTCAGGTAAAACTGATTGTATGTTTTAA
>JAHZTW010000005.1:11313016-11409295 GCA_020283515.1 Alliaria petiolata | reverse complement strand
TTAAAAAAAAAAAAACTTTTTGTATAAAAAAAAAGAAGAAAGAAAAACCCAAAGATTTATTGGTCCTGAATCTTAATTGAAAGGCGAGCCACCGATTGACGCAGTTGAAACACATGAATTTATCAATCCATCCCCTCGGAAATTAGATCCAAGGATGTCTGAGATTCATTCAACACAGATAATTTGGTGAAGAAACTTGATCAGAAAGCTGATTTATTATACTCTTAATATTGAGGGGGACTCAGAGGAGTGAAGAGAAAGAAAAAAAAGAGACGATTTTTTGATGGAATCAAACTTGAGGTGGCTTTTGTATGCCATTTTGATCTCTCTGACGTTTTCGGGTTTTGTTCTTGATCATGGAGTTGTCGCCGAAGGTGTTAAGCCTGATGAAGCTAAACAGCTTAGAGACGAGGTAGCTTCCTCAACAGATCTCGATTTTGGTTTTTTTTAGTAGATTTAGTGTTGTCCCCAAATTGAATATTAGAGCAATTTAGTTTTCTGGGACTTAAAAGTCTTGATTTTGAAAGTTTTAATGATCTAAAGGTAAGTTCTTTAGCCTTTTGAGGATGGCATTTTAGTGTTAAACTAGCTGAGATCACTTGTTTGATATAGAGCTACTCCTTGTTGTTCGATAAGTACCTAAATTTGATGCCTTCTGCATTTTTCTCTTATCTTTTTGCTAAAAGATGGGTTTGGTTTGATTACATTGAGTGTGTAGGTACGTGAGATGTTTTATCATGCTTTTGATGGATATATGAACAATGCGTTCCCACTCGATGAATTGAAACCGTTGTCCTGCCAAGGAGAAGATACTCTTGGAGGCTATGCGTTGACTCTGGTAAAAAGCTTTAATAGTTTGATCTTCTCTTGCTTAAGGCGCCGTCGAAATCTACAGTTGTATGTAAAAAAACCTGAAAGATGTGTGTGTTTGTTCCTTTTGTGTAGATTGACTCGTTGGATACATTAGCTCTACTTGGTGACCGAGAGCGCTTCGCTTCTTCTGTTGAATGGATTGGTAAAAATCTTCAGTTTAATATAGTGAGTAATGATACGTTTTGGTTTCTCTAGCAAGACCAAGTTTTTTAATTGTTATTTGGTTCTCAACTTCTCCTTTCAGCTTTCTTTGTAAGTCATATAACCTGGCTGTACAAATTGATGCACTGATACAAGGCTATTTTTTTTCTTTCTAACTGCAGAATAAGACCGTCTCTCTGTTCGAGACAACTATCCGAGTCCTTGGAGGTTTACTTTCTGCTCATCTTATTGCAAGTGATTATGCAACGGTGATTTTTTCTTCTGCTTAGCTATTTCATTCTTAAGCTAGAAGGCAAAAGTCGTTTTCTTCGCACCCTCTATTTATGTGTGAGCTTATTGTGCAGCTAATCTTACAATACCTGCTTGTCTTAAACCTTTTATGAAAGTGGTTTTGGTTGTTTACCCTGTGAGCTTGAATTGAATCCTATCTGATGTCAGGGCATGAGAATTCCATCGTATGACAATGAGTTACTAGTCTTGGCTGAGGATTTGACTCGGAGAATGCTTCCTGCATTTGATACACCGACTGGTATGCTCTTTTAGTTATGACTTGTTAGTAAGCTTGCGTGCGTATGGATATGTGAAAGCAGAGAATTGCTTTGTCATCTCCTTCTTCTCTTTTTTTTTTGTTTCTCTCTGCAGGAATCCCATATGGATCTGTGAATTTGATGTACGGTGTTGACAAACATGAAAGCAAGGCAAACATCTTCTTATTCCTTCTTTTGTATTTAGTTCATTGATCTGTGCTTTTGGTGACGCGGCTGAACAAACGGAACTTAGTTTGTCTGACTTTGCTAGTTCTCAACGAGTTAAAGAGTGTTGAGATTAGACTGCTCATTTTCAGCTTGACGAATCTTTTCTTTTGATTCATATATTGGAAGTCATGTTTATACGTCTTTGTTTTGTTTGTTCAGATAACATCAACTGCAGGTGGTGGTACTTTGACTTTAGAGTTTGGTGTGCTTAGTCGGTTAACAAATGATCCTGGTGAGTGAGGCTATGGAGCTTTGGTATTTCATGTCTAATCATAAATCAGTTAAGCCACTGAGACATACGTCTCTTTAGCTCTCTTTATTCTCCTATCAAGATGTAATGTTGATTTTTATAGTTTGTTTTGTTTTCTACGTGCTCTTTCATGGTGGTCCAACTTTGTTTTACTTGAAGTTTTCGAACAAGTTGCAAAGAATGCGGTGAGGGGACTATGGGCACGTCGTTCGAGTCTTGACTTGGTTGGTGCTCACATCAATGTCTTTACTGGTGAATGGACACAGAAGGTAACAACACCTATTTTCGTCCATGAACTGAAAGAAGGCTCCTTTATATGTTACAAGAACTACGGTTTTTGGCATACTTCAGCTAACAACTTAAAGATCTTCTTCATTTCGTTGAGGAACTTTGCTTCCACAAAATAATTGGTCTTTTTTTTCTGTCACCCAAATTCTGAATGGTAGTGTATGCTTGGCAGGATGCTGGTATAGGAACAAGCATTGATTCCTTCTATGAGTATCTCCTCAAGGTTAGTAAGTGAAGCCCTTTGATAAGATAATTTCAATTATTGGGATATAATGCTAAGTCCTAGAAATCCAGAAACCGATAAACTTAGATTCTGTTCTTCAACCTTGCAAAAATCTTGACCGGCACTGAGATTTTACTCCCTTGTTTGTTTTGTTTGAGTTGAGAATCACAGGCTTATATACTATTTGGGGATGAGGAATATTTATACATTTTTCAAGAAGCTTACGGGTCTGCAATGCAGTACCTTCACAAGGATCCTTGGTAAGCTTTCTATATCTTTTGTGTATTAGAAACATGAAGAAAGGCAATTCCTTTGTTTGGACTATTGTTTTTTCTAGTTTTGTCGTAGGTATGTAGAGGTCAATATGGATTCCGGAGCTATTGTCTGGCCAGTTTTCAACAGCCTTCAAGCTTTCTGGCCAGGACTTCAGGTAAAACTGATTGTATGTTTTAAAAAAAAACTGTTAATAAATGCAGCCCTGAAGCTTAAACTATTCTGCTTTTGTGTATCTATGTTTCTCTCTCGAAAGGTTTTAGCTGGAGATGTCGATCCGGCGATTAGAACTCACACTGCCTTCTTTAGCGTCTGGCAACGATATGGTTTCACTCCCGAGGGTTTTAATCTTGCTACACTTAGTGTCCAGGTAGTCCATTTTGATCTAAGTGATCTCAGTGATTGCTTTTTCGTTCTGTGATGTTACAACTTGAATAGCTGTTCTTCATTTTCCATAACAGTATGGTCAAAAGAGTTATCCACTGAGGCCGGAATTAATCGAGAGCACGTATTGGCTATACAAAGCTACCAGAGATCCCAGGTAGCTGATTTTAATTAGTTAGCTTTTTTTAGTTCTTATCTTTCATCATATGATTCTGTTGTTTTCGAAAATGGATACCGAGAAGTTTCTCAAAGACATCATCTTCTTCTTTTTTCTACAGGTATCTTGATGCAGGACGTGACTTTGTGGCTAGTTTGCAATACGGGGCAAAATGTCCTTGCGGTTATTGTCACATCACAGATGTAGAGCTTCATAAACAAGAAGATCACATGGAGAGTTTCTTCCTCGCTGAAACAGTAAACAAAAACAAAAAAACTCTGTTTCATCAATATGCATTTTACTTACACTTACCTTTAAAGCCTCAACTTTTTTTTTTTTTTGCATTTCACAAATATTTTTCAGGTTAAATACTTATGGCTACTCTTTGATTTAGCTGTTGACTCAGATAACCTCGT
Source organism: Alliaria petiolata (assembly GCA_020283515.1). Lineage (NCBI taxonomy): Eukaryota > Viridiplantae > Streptophyta > Magnoliopsida > Brassicales > Brassicaceae > Alliaria > Alliaria petiolata. Next base: position 11,405,514 of record JAHZTW010000005.1, on the reverse strand, counting down.
CGACAATGGCCCTTACAAGTAACCTCACATTTAACCCTCTTGTTTTCGCGTATATTTACCGCAGCATTTCACTAATCTTGTTGATTTTTGCTGTATCTACAGATACATCTTTAGCACTGAAGGGCACCTATTACCATTAACACCGCAAATATCTCTAGCTCGAGAGCATTGCTCTTACTTTGGAGGATATTGTCCACGCAATGCCACGAAAACCGAACAAGAAGAAGAAGAGAGTAAAAACGATGATCAAGTCCCTGGAATCGAGCTCGGGACTCACAGTAACGTTTACCCTTACCACGAGTCTTTTCCAGTTACCGGTTTGATAAAGGTCAGTAAGGTTTGTTTCTTTCTTTCGGATTCCATATACAACAAATGCATCAAACTCAGCTTCTTCTGTTGTGGGTTTTGTAGGGTTTGTGTCCAGGACTAACTCATGCTCAGAAATACGGCTTGTCTTATGTTTTACCTGAGAAGAAAGAACGTGAAGATGTTAACAGAGCTAAACCTATAATTACAAGCCGTTCGATTGTGTTGATTCCGGATCAAAAGACATCACAGGTTAATGAAGAAGAAGGGTTTACTACTCAGTCTGAACCAATTATGAGTATCTCTGGTGGTAGTAGCATCGACCAAACTGGTCAAGAGCTAACCTTGTTAGAGTCAGAAACTGATGATCAAAGATTAGTATACTCTTCTTAGTTTTCGCTGTCTTATAAAAAAAGGATTACAATTTTGCTTTATTTAGAAATATAGATTATCATCAAGACTTTCGTCCATCTCATCAAGAGTCTCAAATCCTTCTTATTTTGATCAATCTTTGCCTCGAATCCAAAGACATTGTTCACAGTAAAGTTCTTGGCTTTATAATCATCTTGCACCAAAAACATTATGGTATTCAGTTTCTTGATCATAGTGAAAATATTAGGTTAAAAATGTAAAAACCTAGTAAATTCCTCAAGAAACCCTAATTCAATGAACCTATACTATTTTCAAAGAGAGACTCTGATTCCAAGTTTCTTAGATATTATCAGATTTTGAGATTATTTTAATTGTATAGTGGAGACAAATTAGCACAGTTGGTAGATTTACTTGTTTAAGGTGTGGGGGACCAAAGCATCAGTAGGAATCAAAACTAAATAAAAGATAATATAAACATTTACAAAGTCCCAAAAAATATTCTCACTGCTCAATTAGATTTCTCATTTGTTTAATCTCTTTCTCTCTATTGTGATTAAACATATATAATCTAAGTTAAAAGAAACTAGAATCCAAGGATATTTGCTTAAAAGCTGGCTTTATTTCTTTATTTTATTTTATTTCTGCCATAAACCAGCTTTGGTTTATTGATTTGTCTGTGTTCATTTGAAAGTTAGGTTATAGCTTGATCCAATTAAAAACCCATTGATTGACTTAATTAGGGCCTAATCTTAATATGAGACCTTGGTTTGATGAATTGATGATTAGTAACATGTGATATGATTAATCTTAATATGAGTTCTTGGTTTGTTGATGCATTTTTTCCAAAAGTTGTTAAACACAGATCTTTTGAAGCAGACAAAAATTAAACATAATATTTTAGATTAGATCTTTTCAATAGCACACAACCTTTCCCTTTAATGGAGAAGAAAAACAGAGTTACAGCTAAAGTTTAGATTTAGATCTTTCCCACACTTATATGCTTAAGACCATTTTAAGCATCTCTCTGTTACATTTTGTTACCATCAGAATCAAGAAGACCACAAGAAAGTGAATCTTTTTTTCACCGATGAGGTAAAGATTCACAATCATGTTTGTATGAAACATCTCTCCCCGAAAACCCAAGCAGTTCCAAAGCTTTTTATTTCTCTTAAAAACAGAGAAAACAGAAAAACTCTGTTTCTGAATCTTCTCTTTGATATTTTGTCTCTATTTAGCTTTTTTCTCAAACACCACAACCTAAGCCTTTAACTTCTGATCCTTTCATGATCCTTAGCCTCTTACAAGACGATACAAACATCCTGTAACAACAACAAACAAAAACAACATAAATACATAAAACAAACTTTGTGTTTATGTTATTGATTTGAGAGATGAATGAATTTTTTTTTTTTTAACTTACTCCCAAGGAACATCTCCAACAAGCATCCAATCACCATCTTTGTCTTCATAAGTAGGCACAAAGTCTGAGCCTTTATATCCTTCTCTCTCAAAATACTCTCCCACAGAGAATTTGAACATGTTTTCAAGTGATTTCATCAATTCTGGATATTGCTTATACACCGTTAGATCTATCTTCCTCAGATATGGAGCACCATCCATACTTACTTTCACATACATTCCTTGACCTTCAGATTCATTCTTCTTTGTCTGAAAACTGTTCTTCCTGTAAGATCTAACAGGTGGCCATCCAACAATCTGAGCCCTACAAAAACAAAAACAAAAATTGCAAAAGATTAGTTTAGATCTAGAATCACCAGTACACATTTTTTCAGACAAAGTTTTGATTCAAAACACTTACTTTGGAGGAGAAGCGGTTTCGGTTTTTCCGGTGGATTCAATATCTTTCTCTGTTTCAGGTAATGCTCTTTTGTTGCTTTTACCGCAAGAAACCTTTTCTTTCTCTTCTTCACATCCATCTTCTGTTCCTGGTAACCCCAATCTCAGCTCTGTTGCCTTTAGGTTAACAAACTCATCACAAACACCAACTTTTTCCATTTCTTAGATTAATCTTCAAAGAAAGAAACTTTGTTCTTGTGTGTGTGTGTCTAGAGAGAGAAAGGCTTGTTGATAATATGAGGCTTTGTCAAGAAGAGTGTTTTATAGGAATTGAAAGTATTGTTTTTTTTTTTTTGTTAATTTAGAAAAAAAAAGGGGTTTAACTTGAATTAAGGACAAAGGCAAAAGCTAAAGCTGTCGGGTAGTAAACAGTAGCAGCAACTTTGAGGCAAAGTGTGTCCCATCATTTTGGGGACATTCGTGGGACACTTTCATCTTTCAAACCAAAAGATACTTTCATTGATCTTAATGGACGGTCTAGATTCATTTCCTTATTAACCCTAATTCAAGGAAGTGGGGTTAAGGTATGGTACACTCATGTGCAGAATATAAAAACCCTTTTCTTTGGTTGAGCAATTTGAGTTTGTAGGGTAAGGCATTACATGTGGTCTGCCATATGCATGTCACCTCTCTCTCTCTCTACAAGCCAAGAAGAACTTACTCTTTCTTCTATGTGTGGTTCTTGATAAATCAAAGATTAGATCATCCTAGTCAATTGAGTTGAAACTCCTAGCTGTCTAAAGTCAAAAACAAATTTTATAGTTTTTTTGTGTGTGTTTTGAAGGTAAGATTTTAAGGAGTTTCATTGACTTTTTTTATACATATATATTAAACATTTAAACTGTTCAGTTAAAATTTTGGTGTTTGTTCTATCTTGTTAATGAAACAACCACATGAATCATTTAATAACTCATTGTTTCTCTTTACAAGTCTTGAAAAAATCCTAACTTTGTCTCTCTGTCTCTATGAAACTTCTTATGATCTTTCATATAAAAGGAATCTTCAAACAAGCTGACAAGAAATCTACTCAAAAGGTTTTGTCTTTTGACAGTTCATTATCCTATGGGGTCTTATAGTTTTTGTGGTTTTGATTTCTCTTTTGTCTTTGTTCATGTTACAGCAAGACAGTTGCTGTACTTGTTATGTGGTTTAGTGAACCAAACTAAACCACAAAAATTGCGTAAGACATCTAATTAGTTTGAGACCGCGTTGAATATGATTTATGGATTACGACATTTTGTGAAGTGAACATTTTTGGAGATTATATTTTTGGTTCTTATCAGAATTTGGATCAAAAAGGAGAATTTTAAATGTAGTGTGGTATTTATTGTAACACGCTATACAACAACAACTTTGGGTTTCGATGTGAAGTGTGAAAACTTTGGTTTCGTTGTGTGGTGTTTAAGATTTAAAAGTTCATCATCACTAGCTAGCTACAAAATATTAAATACCGAAAATGAGATATATCTACAACAAATCGGTTAATGATATTCTCTTCACTTCAGCTTCATGGTCATAATTGCAAAATTCAATTTATATGGAATCTAAATAAAATTTTGAAAAGGTTAGGCAAGGCTATACATATGATGTTGGATTGATCCACCGTTCGTTCTATCCAATTAATGATATAAAATATATACAGATGATCAATGATCATACGTTCATCATCATCATAAGTTAGTAGGTAGGCACTAGGCAACATGAAGCTAATATTATTCGAATTCCGTCACATGCACAATTCTCATATGATGTAACCTAACCCAACATTGCAACCAATTTCCAGATATATATATATCCCATTTATTTTCTCTGTGAATGATATTCGGGAACCAATTTTCTTTTTTGTTTCTTTAATATATTAAAAAACCTTTACTTCCGACCAATAAGTTAACAAAACAATTAAATAGCTTAGTCGTGTACTGGTATTATTGTGTCATAATCCAAATTTAAATCCATAAACATGTGTATGACATTACAAGAAAAATTGGTTTAATTTGAAAGCTTTTAGTCAAAAAAAAAAAAAATTGGTTTTAATTACAAAATTAGTTGTAGCTATAGTCAATATTCTGTGGCTATTTGGCCATTAAACATGAATAACCACAACTCATATTTGTAGCTATGACCTTGTAGACATCGATCAATCATGGCTATTCGTAACGCTGATAGACACGATTGTCACAAAATAGTGTCGTAGCTAATAGACATAAATTACAAAAACTAAACATGTTTCTATTATAGCTACAATTTAGCTATCAAATAGCTACGGAAAATTTAATAACTAATACCACAAATAGCTATGAATATTATGTGACTATTCAAAAAAAAAATTCAATTAAAAAAAACAAATTAAATAACAATAAATAAAAATGCGATTAAAAATTAAACGTACAATTAAGAATAAAATACATAAAAGTTAGAAGTGCGGTTATGAGTTGTGAGAAATGTGCGTTGATAAACATATCAGCCTCGCACGACGTATCAAAAATAAAAGTGTAAATAGAAAGATTCACTCACAGCTTTATCCGCGATAATAGTGTTGTCATACTTGATAAGGGCGTGAATATTTGGATTAAAAAGGAAGAATGTTATTTATAATTAAAATGGAACACAATCAAATGATAAATAAAGATAATGATTGAAAATGATGGAAAAAATATAAAACCTATATATCAAAAAGATCGTTTAAGAAGATATATCGAATTAAAGATTTAAAATAACTGATTATAGTTTTAGATGATTTTAGTCATTTTGGATTTTTTTGTATTTTTAACTATAAAATTCATATAAAACAATGTTTTAAAAACACCCTGGAAAAAATGCACACAATATTTCCAATACAAGAGATTTGAAAGGTACTTATAGAAATTACTAACTGAATAACTTTGCATTTCAAGAAACATTTAACAATGTGTTTAAAAACTTAAAAATCCATCACTGAATAAGATAGGGTTTGTCGAACATAAATCATTACAAAAACTTAATTGGATACATCCCTAAAACAAGTTTTTACCAAAAACATACTATAATATTAAAAAAAGAAGAGATCTTCACTTATTTTGTTTTCTTTTTTAAATAGCTGAAGAAATCTTTACTACATCGCTCATAGTCATAATCAGCGTTAGTTTATATTCTTTCAAATTTTGCACAGAAGAAAGCTGTTAGATTATTGTGTGTGACTACTGACTAGACTAATTTACATGTTTAGCAGAATAGAAAACACATGAAAATTTCGTTAAAAATAGTCAAAAGAAAAGTAACACAGTTTTTTTCCTTTGATTCTGGTTTTACTAAAAAAGAACAAAGCATTGAGTTTTCAATTTCATCTAAATTTTAAGAAAGTACTAAAAGTAACTATAGTTTTTGCCCTTTTCCCTACATTCCCTTTTTTGATTTTCCTCTAGGTGTGAATTTTTTTTTTGTTGATTAATAAAATTTCACTATTTACACAAAAATAGTTATCTTATCGTTGAACGTGTGACTGTGAACTGTGAGTCTGCGACCGTGTGGCGGGAATCTGAGTGCTCTCACTCATGTGTGGGTCCGTGTGGATATGTGGGTCCAAATGAGAAACACGTACACGTGAAATAGACGGTGTAGCGTTGGGTCCATTGAAGACTGAAACGTATATTAACTTAACAAAGGCGCAGCAGTTTCAATCGAATTTTGCATATTAAAGATGATGAAGGCCGCTCTTACCATACCACTGAATATATTAAAGCAGAAGTGGAAAGGTATTTTCATCAATTGTTTGCTCTTAATGAGACTTTAAAATTTTCTCCCAATTTAAAATAACGTCGTTTTGTCATTTCAAAATCCGAAAGAATTTTAAAAATTGCTATTTTAAAATCGTAATTTCTAATTTTTAAAAATGTTCTCGTTTGTGTTTTCATACTAAAAACACCAAAACAACGTCGTTTTGAGATATACCGAACATAGCTCGTCGCCAACGTGTCACAAGCGAAAAGTTAATTGTTGACTAGCACTGTTTATGTCAGCACTGTTGTACGCACCAATTATCTAATCTAAGTAGTTAATTTAAATTTGTATGCGGATTTAGGAAGCAAAAGATAGTATTGTCTCGGATTTGATAAAATAGAATGACTTTTTCTTGAATGTAGTGTTGCATAAAATGAGTTTTAATGAAAAATGGTAGGCCTGCGAGTTCGGTTATTTCGGGTAGTTCGGATTGGGTAGTTCGGTTCTTCGGATAATTCGGTTTTAGAAAAGTTGGCCGAAACTAACCGAAACATAATTCGGTTCGGTTAGTTCGGTTCTCGGGTAGTTCGGTTATTAATTTTAAAAACCGAAACTAACCGAACTTTTTTAATTTTGGTTTAAAATCGGTTAAATTCGGGTAAAATCGGGTAAATTCGGATATTTCGGGTATTTTCGGGTAATTCGGTTCTTCGGTTCGGTATAATTCGGTATAGTTTGGTATGGTTTGGTTAAAAAAAAAAAAAAAAAAAAAATTCGGTTAACCGTTCGGTTCCCGAAACCGAACCGAACAAACCGAGAACCGAACTAATTTTCAAAGTAAAACCGAACAGAACCGAACTAGAACCGAACTAGAACCGAGAACCGAAAAATTCGGTTCGGTTCGGTTCGGTCAATTCGGTTCGGTTATAATTCCCAGGCCTAAAAAATGGTGTGGATGGATAATAAAGTGTATCACTATAACTACTTACTAAATATTATTGAATGGAACTCCAACTAGAAAAATTATCCCTGATCGAGACATTATATTGAGAGACTCAATTTCTCCATATTTGTATGTCATTTCTACTGCGAGATTGTCCAAAATTATTAAAATCAATATCGAGAAGCAGTTTTTGCATGGTTACAATGTAAGGGATAAATGTATATTAGGTGTATAAGGGTCTAAATGTCATTAACTGTAACCTAGTATCTTTCTAGAGTCTGTATAAATACATGTACACCTACCTTTAATAACATATAACATTCAGTATCTATATGGTATCAGAGCCCTACGTTTCTAAAACCTAAATTTTTCTCTTTCAAATCTCTTAGCCGTCACCATGTCTAACTTTGAAAACACCTCTGCCACTCAAGGCGTTGAAACCGTTGTCATCAACACAAACACCCTTCTCAATATCAATCTCTCCAACGTCTCGAAATTGACGTCCACAAACTACCTCATGTGGAGCTTGCAAGTCCATGCTTTGCTTGATGGGCACGCTCTTGCACATCATCTCGATGAGATGTCTGAAGTTCCTGCCATCACCGTCACCATTAATGGTGCCGCTTCTGTCAATCCTGAGTTCACAATGTGGACTCGCCAAGACAAATTGATTTATGGTGCCTTGGTGCGATTTCCCCGACGCTACAACCACTTGTGTCTCGTGCCAAAACTGCGTCTCGGATCTGGACTATCCTCGCTACCACCTATGCCAAACCTAGTCGTGGTCACATCAAGCAACTCAAAACCTAACTCAAGAATTGGACGAAAGGCAATAAGACAATCGATGAGTATTTGCAGGGTCTTACCACACGACTTAACCAGCTTGACATTCTTGGCAAACCGATGGAACATGAAGATCAAGTTGAGCTAATTCTTGAGGGACTCCCTGAAGATTACAAGACCATTGTGGATCAGATTGAAGGCAAATATACTCCACCTACGGTCACTGAGATCCACGAGCGACTCCCGAATCATGAAGCCAAGCTGCTGTCCAATGCTACTGCTGTCTCGCCTCAATTCCTTGTCACTGCCAACACTGTGCAACACAGATCCAACAACTACAACCACTACAATAACAATCGCCAAAACAACAACAACACCAACAGACGCTCCAACAACAGCAACGACTCCAACTGGCAGTCAAACAACAGGTCTGGAACTCGCGTCTCTCGACCCTACTTGGGAAAATGTCAATTGTGCAATGTCCAAGGACATAGTGCCAAACGATGTCCACAGTTTCAGTTGATGCCAATGACTGTAAACCCCACTCAAAGCAGCCCTTTCTGACCATGGCAGCCATGTGCTAACCTTGTCGTGGGATCTCCGTATGAAGCGACTCAATGGCTTCTAGACAGTGGTGCTACTCACCATATGACATCGGACCTCCAAAATCTGTCCCTGCATCAGCCATACAACGGTGGAGATGATGTGATTGTCGCTGATGGTTCTAATCTTGCCATAACACACACGGGTTCAAAAATTATTCCCTCTAAACTTCGTGATCTTCAAGTACATAAAGTCTTATGTGTTCCCGACATACACAGAAACCTTATCTCTGTTTGTCATCTATGCAATACTAACCATGTCTCTGTTGAATTCTTCCCTGCCTCTTTTCAGGTGAAGGATCTAAGCACGGGGGTCCCATTACTCCAAGGCAAAACTGGAGATGAGCTCTACGAATGGCCAGTGTCTCCGTCACATGTTGTTGCTCTCTCTACGTCTACTATTGCAAAAGCTTCTCTTTCAGTATGGCCCTCACGACTAGGGCACCCCTCTGCTTCAGTTTTAAACAATATTGTTTCTGCCTTTACTCTACCTGTTTTTGTTTCTTCTCCAAAACTTATATCTTGCTCAGATTGCCTCATTAATAAAAGCCACAAACTCCCATTTTTCTCAAACTACTATTGGCTCAAATCGACCTCTTCAATACCTTTTCTCCGACGTGTGGACGTCCCCCATCCTATCTATCGATAACTACAAGTATTATCTTGTTTTCATGGATCACTATACACGATATACTTGGCTTTACCCACTCAAACGAAAATCTGATGTCAAACATACCTTTATAGCTCTCAAGGCTTTGGTCGAGAATAGATTTCAACAGAAGATTGGCACCTTCTTCTCTGACAACGGTGGAGAATTCATCGGACTCCGTGACTTCCTCATCACTCATGGCATCTCTCATCTCACCTCCCTGCCGCATACTCCTGAGCATAATGAATTGTCTGAAAGGAAACACAGGCACATTGTGGAAACAGGCCTCACACTACTCTCCACGGCGTCGATTCCTACAAAGTACTGGCCGTATGCGTTCTGTACTTCCGTATACCTGATTAACCGTCTACCCACACCAGTTCTCTCACACCAATCGCCATATCTCAAGCTGTTTCAGGAGAAACCAAACTATGAAAAACTGAAGATTTTCGGAGTGGACCTCTTATTTTTCATTTTTTATTTGCAGATGACTCTTTGTTATTTTGCACTCTTTGTATCGTGAGGCTTCCTTATGAATATTTCTGTTTTTTGTGAATTTTCTTTTACGTCCATACCAGCTGCTTCTCCAACCAGCTTCTGCTCCCTCATGCTTATGCGACTACTACCTTATCCAGCTTTTGCTCCCTCTTAGTTAACTTCCGTTCTGTTTGGTGTTTTCTTTGAACAGTAACTTGTGCTTCTTACTTTCCTGATTCATATTTTTGATCTCTCTAACCTCGGTTTCTCTGCTTTGAGTTGTATACCCTCTTTTGTTCTCAAGTTCAGTCACAAACTTGAGATTCTCAAATCTATAACTTGTTTGATCGATCTTTTCATCAATAAGCTCAGTTTCTTGTTTGACAGTTTCTGAGTTTCTCTGCTTCTCAACTTCATCTACATCCTTTTCTCGCTGGTACCCAACAAGTTTGTAAACTTTCTTCTCAATCCATTCTCTTGGATTTGGACATTGCTGATCTCTGAATTTTGGTTTCAAGTATTAAGAATATTCCTCTATATCAAGATATCACATCCCTATAATTACTCACTCATCACTATACCCTAAACTCTCTCATTTAGTTTACAATATATTAGCTTATTATTAATGCTCATCTATAGTTTGTATAAATAAACTTTGTACTATCTTCTCAAATAATACAATTTACAGTCATATTCAATATGGTATCAGAACAAGTTTTTTGTGTGAGTTTTGATTCATCTATCAAACTCAATCTATATTTATATTTTGGCAAAAACATATTTTTCTTCCATTTCTATTAGAGCGTTTGCGCCTTGTTTTTCTTTTTAAAATTTTAAGCCAAAACAAATCAAACTCTTTAAAAAAAAAATATTTATTCTAAAAAAAAAAATTTACACAAAAATAAAAATCTCGATTTCTTTCATGGTCGACTCCGACCCCATCAACGAAATATGCATCCCATGGTCCTCAAAATTATCTCCATTCTTTCCTCGTGGCTCGCCTATACCAACCGTGTTGCCGTCGACAATCTTCGTCATCTCCGAACCAAATTATCTGCCGCCTTTAACCAACATCTCTCGGAAATTTGGTCTCACTATCCCAGTATCCCCTAAGATTACTCTCTCATTTAGTACAAAATATATTAGTTTTCTATTAATGCTCTTCTATAGTTTGTATAAATATCATTTGTACTATCTTCTCAAATAATACAATTTACATTCATATTTAACATCAGGTTCTCTAGCATCATGGCTTTATGTTTCCATAGCTGCCCAACACTTGATTCTCCCTTTTGGATACACTTTGGTAAGTCATTCTTGACTTCTTGCTTCTTTGTTTCACTATGGTTCTGTTTCCATTTCTCTTGACCCACTGTGGAATATTCGGCTTCTTCAATCACATAACTTAGTGATTGTTATTTTTCTTTCTCTTGCATGTTTAAATTTCAACTTCAGATTTTCCACTTGCTTTCCCAACAACTTCAAGCATGCTTTTTCATATAATTTGTTTACTCGTCCGCATTACTACCAAGAGCTACAACCGCATCACTGTAAGGAGCTACAACCGCATCACCACCAGGAGCTACAAGATGGCAATGGACAAGGGCAAGATATCCATAGCTGTCTTGATGCCGGTGCGTGGGGTGCTCGAAAGTGTGATTTCCTCGAATGTGTATGTACGCCTTTGTAAAATTGAACAAGCGATTTTCTTCTTGGAGAAGGTAAGGCAATGACTCAGATTATGCACACTATGCTTGAGAGCTTCTTGCAGATGAAAGAACTCAAGAAGATCATCCAAAAATTGAAAAACAATAATACAGTGAAATAAATTTATGCACACTATCGCTTGAGAGCTTCTTGCAGTAGCTAGCAATGATTCCAAATCTCACATCTTGCAGATTCTTGTTGTTTTAACTTTTTGTTGTTATTTTAATTACTTGTTAATAAAATACTTTTAAATATATTTCATTTTCTGCGTTTTCTGTAGGTTTATTGAAAGAATCGCCCATTTTTTCCCCAACACACGAGTAAATAAAAGAACGGAAACCAAAGAAGTAGATTGCCTAACAAGAATAATTTGAATTTATTCATATTCCTAACCTTAAAGCGGCAGAATTAATTACAAGACCGTTGACAAAAAAAAAACAATTACAAGATCAATTTAGTGAACTTATCGGCCAAGTTTTAGCTCATTCGTTGCAGCAGCAGAAACGGTGCTCAGGATCTCGGCCCATTTAGCATAAAAGCCCACATTAATAACAAGGCCCACTATTCTCACGCTACTAAGTACCAACAAAGACCATGCCATTGTCTTGTGATCGTATGATCCCAAAAAAACTTGACTTCTTCAACTTTCTCCTTCCTTGTCACCAATAAACTTCCCTACAAGAGTTTACACGACGAGTATGTTAGCCCGTAAAGTAACCGCAATTCACAGGTTAAAATTTATGAGAGCATGTAGTTTGAGTTAGAAATGTAGCGCGGCTTGAGTTCTTTGCTTTGATAAAAGAGTAGAACAGAGTAGTCTAGAGAGGTTTTGCCTCACCTTTCAAAGCCGGAGTTTCTTTTTCGGCTTGTGCGAAAAATTGTTTGGCCTTGTGTGCTACTTCGGCTTCAAGAACTGCCTCCAGCATTAAATCAGATCCTCTCGCACTCTCTGCAACCAAATGAATAAGGATAAAAAGTTTCAGTCTTTGTAGCCGGAACAACTTCATTTTTCCAAAATTATGGTCAAGAACATTTGGAAAGAAAACACGTAACGAAGAATCAAGAATTCTTCTTACCTTTGCGATGAGGGAGCAGCTTAGCCATCTCAGCTGAAACTGGAAGAACAGGCGAGAGATCTGAATCGCTGCTTAGAGTGTGGCTTTTGCCATTCACCGTCTCAGATAATCGTGCAAATGCTGTTGCTTGCGCGTGCATGTTAACTGAAGAAGACGACGACGACGAGCCACTAAATTGTTGAGCCTTTACGGACATAAAAAAGAGAGAAGAGTGTGATTGACACAACTATAGGAAACAAATGAATCAAAAAGGATAATAACATAACAAAAAAGAGACCTTTGTCCAATGATCTCCACTCTTCTGTCTTTCTTCAACGTTGTTGCCCGATGTAATATTCTCTAAAACGGACAGAATCAAGAACAACCAGAACAAACAAGAAGTAAAAAAAGTAGTGAGTGTGGTTTATATACCATTGGTGCTTTGATTAGATTCTTGAGAACGGTTGTCCACTCTTCGAGTCAAAGGACTCGAATTAAACAGAGAGAAACTTGCTCCATGGCTAATAGCATCAACCTGTGCTCGCAAATCTTGAACTTCTTTCGAAATCTAAACAAGTTATACGAGAGTAAGTAAAGATACACAAGACTTGGCTACATATTTTAGGTACCATTCTACATATAACCATCAAATTCACTGCAAAAAAAAGTCTCTTTTGATTCAAGATTAACTTAGAAAACTTGAGATCATATCAAGAACTGAGAAAGAACCTCCTGCATTTGAGGTTGTTTCATGACACCGTCTATGTGGCCACGAGCCATCTGGATGTAGCCAATCGATCGTCCGAATAATCTTCCTCCTGCTCTAGCAATAATCGGAAGATCCTTGGGCCCTGAAAAAATTAGATACCCACTGAGTCAAATGATCTCTGTTCTCACATTCTAGCTTCCAAATTGAATTCCGATCAACACTCAAATCAGTAGCGAAAGATTCACCAGGCGAATTTGGCTGAAGAAGACAAATATCGGCGAGGGAAAATTTTTTACAGGAGATTTGAAGAGACTAACCTACAACAGCAGCGGTTGCGCCGATGATGACTAAAATCTCACCGTAAGAGAGCCCAAGCATCGTTTCCTTTCTCGCCGGCGTCCGATCGTCGGTTCCTTCGCCGTCTTCGGGGAAGGAGGATTGTTCTCGATTCGATTTTTTCCTTACAAGGCCGAAATAAAACTTATTGGGCTTAATTGATTTGTTGTAGTAAAGCCCATTTAGTTGATATTTTTTTTGTCGGCCCATTTAATTGATATTTAAAAGCTAATATATGTTTTTAAAAATTAATACTGTATTTTATTTCTTTCACCTTTATGGGAGAAGAACGAATCGACTTCTCGTGGACAGTCTCTGACAGCGTAAAATCCAAGGATGTTTTTGATTCTTCGCCGGCCGTAGAGATTCTAGAAACTCCTCCGGTGAAATCCTTTTGCTCCGATCGATTCGAAGTTAATTTTTCAGTTTTCTCCCTCTCCGATTTTCCCTTCACTTTCCCGAGAAACGAAACAGTTTTCAATGGAATAAAACCTCACCAAAAGTTAGATCCATGGGAATGGGTTTGAAAATTCGCGATCAGTAAATCGAAGATCTAGCTATGGATTTTCTGGAGCTAGAAGCCATCGAGGGTTTACGCTGGTCATGGAACTCATGGCCGACGACAAAATCCGATTGCAAATCTCTCGTTGTTCCTCTAAGCATCATGTATACTCCATTGATGCAGTTCTCCGAGCTTCCCACGATTCCTTACGATCCGCTGATTTGTAGACCATGCGGCGCAGTGTTGAACCCTTACGCTCGTGTTGATTACCAATCTCGAATCTGGGCTTGCCCCTTTTGCTTGAACAAAAACCCTTTCCCTCGCTCTTACGCCGGAATCACCGAAACCAATCTCCCGGCGGAGCTTTTCCCGACTTACAGCGCCGTCGAATACTCTCCGCCGCGTAAATCCGCCTCCACCACTACCCCGACGGCTGCTTCGACCGCGGGTTGGACTAACGGGATCGGTCAAGGGCTGCAGCCGTCGAGATCGATGGCTTCTACTTCATCTTTCTCGTCTCTCGCTTCCACCGTCGGCGGAACCGGTGGTGGCAGCTACGGCGAGCTTGGGCCTGCGTTCGTGTTCGTGGTTGATGCGTCTATGGCGGAGGAGGAGTTACGGGCTCTGAGAAGTGAGCTTCTGCTGGTGATTGAGCAGTTGCCAGAGAATTCATTGGTGGCTTTGATTACTTTCGATTCTATGGTTAGGGTTTATGATCTGGGTTTTTCAGAATGCTCCAAAGTTGTTGTTTTTCATGGCGAACGTGAGCTTCCTCCAGAGCAGGTAAAAAACCTTGATTTGGGACTTTGGTCAAAGCTTCTTTCTTGCGCAAATGGTGGGATTTGATTAGTTAGATACAACAGAGGGATGCAAATGATTGAATCACTTACCTTTCTTTTCATTTAGGTGATTCGTATCTTCTGATTAGTGTGTTGTATTGTTGATGTGTAGTTTGTTTGCTGGTGTGATTTGAAGCTTTTTGTGTGGAGGATACAACCACTCTTTTTAGGCTTCTTGTTGTTCTTGAGTCAGAAAATCTACTGTCTTCTTGTGTTTCATCTTGATTGTTTGTTTCGATAGATTCTTCTTTTTATAGCAGTGCTTTTCTTCTGTGTTGAATTTGAATTTGACAAACGTTTTTCATCAGATACAACAATTTCTCGGGCTTGGATATTCGAAGCAGCTTCATCATGGGAAGATGTCAGCGATTCGGAAGCAGAGTTTCTTGCTTCCGTTGGCGGAATGTGAGTTTAACATAACATCAGCTTTTGAAGAAATCGTTCCATTGGTTAATGTTAAACCAGGTCATCGGCCTCATAGGTCAACAGGTGCTGCGATCTCAACGGCACTGGGACTGCTCGAAGGGTGTTCCGTAACAACGGGAGCCCGGATTATGGTTTTCACATCGGGACCTGCAACAAGAGGCCCCGGGATCGTGGTGGACTCGGATCTAAGCCATTCGATCAGAACCCACAGAGACATTATCACCGGTCAAGTGCCTCATTACGACAGATCTTGCGGGTTTTACAAGAAACTAGCAAAGAGGCTCTGCGATTCGTCTGTCACTCTCGATTTGTTCGCTTGCTCTCTTGACCAAGTTGGAGCAGCTGAGCTTAGATACGCTGTGGAAACGTCTGGTGGGTTTCTCTTACTTGGAGAGACATTTGAATCTGAGCAATTCAAGAAATGTCTGAGACATATATTCAGCCGCGATGCGGACGGGAACTTGAATATGTGCTTTGACGTTTCTGTAGAAGTTGTGACGACGAAGGATATGCGAATCTGCGGGGCGCTAGGTCCGGTTGTGTCGCTTAGAAGGAAGAATGATATAGTGAGCGAAACAGAGATCGGTGAAGGCGGAACATATACATGCTGTCTCTTATACACATCTAGATGTGTATAAGAGACAGGATCTAAGCCATTCGATCAGAACCCACAGAGATATTATCACCGGTCAAGTGCCTCATTACGACAGATCTTGCGGGTTTTACAAGAAACTAGCAAAGAGGCTATGTAACTGTCTCTTATACACATCTAGATGTGTATAAGAGACAGGTGGAAACGTCTGGTGGGTTTCTCTTACTTGGAGAGACATTTGAATCTGAGCAATTCAAGAAATGTCTGAGACATATATTCCTGTCTCTTATACACATCTAGATGTGTATAAGAGACAGATTAGATGGTTGGATGACGGTTTAATCCGGTTCGCTTCACGGTTCGGAGATTATATCCAAGAAGATCCATCTTCTTTCAGGTTGACTCCAAACTTCTCGCTTTACCCTCAGTTCATGTTCTATCTCAGGAGATCACAGTTTCTTGACGTCTTCAACAATTCCCCTGACGAGACCGGGTTTTTCCGGTTAATGTTAAACCGAGAAGGAGTGGTTAACTCAATCATCATGATTCAACCAACGCTCCTCCGGTATTCATTCGACGGGCCACCGGTTCCAGTCCTCCTAGACATCCGATCAGTGAATCAAGACGCGATTTTGCTATTCGATTCCTACTTCTACGTGGTGATCCACCACGGTTCGAAGATCGCGCAGTGGAGGAAGCTCGAGTATCACAAAGACTCGAACCACGAGACTTTCCGGAATCTTTTGGAAGCACCGGAGATCGATGCGGCGCAGTTAGTGAGTGATCGGATTCCGATGCCGCGGATTGTGCGGTGCGACCAGCACGGAAGCCAAGCTCGGTTTCTTCTCGCTAAGCTCAATCCTTCGGTTACTCAGAAAACCGATCATACCGGTGGTTCTGACATTGTTCTCACTGATGATTTGTGTCTTCAAGATTTCCTCGATGATTTGCAATCACTGGCTGTGAAATGCTGAGAAATGTCAATCAGCAAACCGTTAAATTGATTTGGGTTTTAATCGGTTCGGGTAACGGTTTTGACTAATTGGTTATACGAACGATTTACTTAATAGTCTTATAGTGTTCAGCTTTCAGAATCGTTTTGATGGGAATTGAATTTGAAATGTATGATTTGATTTGGCTTTGATTCGTTTTATCGAAACGGTTTTGATCTTGCGAAACAAATTGTGCAATAACCAACGAACCGGGTTAATTGTTTTTTCATTTTCTCGAGATGGTTTGAATCTTCGAGAATCAAGATTTTCGCGACGATTTGCAATCTCTGGCAGTTGTTAATAATAAGGCTTAGAAACGGCAGCAAACCGGTAAATTGGTTTGGTTTTTGACAAACTGGTAATACGAACAATTACTATGGGTACTTTTTAGTCATGATCTAAACCGGTTAGGGTCATATCTTATTATCTTGGATGGAAAAGCATACAAGTTGTTCAACTTTAGTTGGTAGTAGAGAAAATTATAACTCTACCTGAAATAAACGAATCAAAAGTTGGTCCAAACTCAAAAGTCGTTCGCACAAGGAAATTTCCTATCCTACGAGTAAAATGACACGTCAAAAGAAAATCTCAAAGACTATCTTGCAATAATAGAGGAAAATTAAATAACTACATCAACAAAAATACAAACGCTGCAAATAAAAAAACACTATTTATTTTGTAAACTTTAATCATTTTCTTTTTTTATACTTGCTAAACGAGGAAAGAATAACTAAAAACACATGAATATACTGGTATTTATGGAAAAAAATTCGTTTTGTAAATATAATAATATTTTTTATATTCTAACTAGAAAATAATACACTTTTTTTTGTCTCCACGGTCTTGTGTTTTTCAACTCATAAAAGAAAATAAATATTTTGAAAAAATTGGCAAATAATGGTGTTGGGTGAAATAAAATTACTAGACAATCTCCATCAAAACTCAGTTTATAAACTGAAAACTAACCGGTTAATAAATAATAATCTATTTTATATGGTTATTTTTATTTCCCCGTTAATCTCTAACAGTTTCCAAAAAATAAATAAGAAATCTTAATTCACTATGATGGTCACATCACTGCTCCCTAAAGAACATTAAAAGATAAACATCGACAACGCTAACAAAGTCTAATATCGACTGACAAATTTTTATTTTCGATTAAATTTAACCGATAGTTTGGTATAAACTCGTCTTTGGCATTCGATTACGTGGGTCGATTCAGGTTAGGTTTATGCGAGTTTGGATTTTTTTGGGTCCGACAGTTTAGAATCTAATTGGATTATGAAGTTTTTTCGGTTCAGACCAGTTCAAATTTTTTTAGGTTTAGGTCGATTCTGAAATTTAGAATTAGAACCGAAACCAAAAATAATTCTGATCGGAAATAGTTTAAAATATCTGAAAAACCTGAATAATTATTCAGTTAATTATTTAAATTTGATAATTAATTTTAATTTTTTGGGTAATCGTTCGGATCTCGGCTATTACTTAAATAATTTGATTTATTATTCGATTAATTATACAAATTATATGATATAAATAATATAATTAGTATTTATTTTTTCTTATAAAAGTGCAATAATTAGTATTTACTTTGTAATTGATTTCGAGTTTTCGAATATCCGTTCGTTTCTCGGATATTACTTGAACTGAGAACTAAAACAAATTTGAAAAAGAATCATTCGGTTATATTAATTTTACAGTTCAGGTGTAAACCCTGTATTTAGAGTCGGTTCAAATCCGATTCCTGGAAACAAGAACAAGAACGTATACACAAAATAATAAAGGAAAGATTACTAGAATAACTCTAATTTAATGTTTTATTACTAGAATAGCATGTATCCTTTTTCTGTAATTAAATATATTTTATGTCGAAATTGCCCTTTTAAACCTTCAAAACAAAAAAAATATTACGAAAATGCCATTACTTTTACCATGACAGATTAAAAAAATTAAATAAGTCTATCAAACAAGTCTGTCATTATTTTGATAGCAGATTTATGATTTTCGTACAGATTTATTTTGGCTATCAGACTTTTTTTGCAGATTTTGTGGATGACAAGTTTATTTGTAAAAGTCTATCATATGAGGCAGCAGATTTATTTTATTCGATAGACTTATCTTGTGTCACAGATTTATGTAGCAGATTTGTTGTAATGAGACAGCAGATTTATTGTCTTCGATAGACTTATTTGTTTTGATAGAATAAATGTAGCAGATTTATTGTAATGACACAACAAATTTATTTATTTTTGACAGACTTATTTTTGGATGACAGATTTATCTAATAGATTTTATTTTCTCACAATTGTGATTGGTGATTTTTTTTTAGCAGATTTTTTGATTAGAACATAGCAGATTTATTGTTTGGATACACACTGTAGCAGACTTAATAGAATATTTTTCTACGACCGACTTTTACAAATCTATGGTGGCAGAGTTACTACGACAGACTTTTACTAATCTAATGTGGCTGACTTAACGTCGTAAATTTTTACTAATGCGATAAATACCTATTTTGGCTTACAAAAACTAAAAAATAACACAAGGAACCGTGTCTTTTAGGGTTGCAGCTGCTAGTCTTCTTCATCCTCGTCAAAACATTATTTTCCGTTCTCGTTTTCCTTTAGCTTCTTGCCGATGACGAGTGATTATTCCATTCTCATCTTTCAATTGTAATTTTCTAGGCTACTGATTTTTAGTGGCGAGAGAAAACAAATATCTTACTTATGAAGCAATTAATCCTTGTATGTGCCATTGTAGTTCTTGGAGTTCATCAATATAACAAGCGTATTATCCAGAGATCGAGTATTGTTATCCTAACAATATGGTTGGAAGAATTGAGAACACTATCTTTGTGATGTTCATGTGTAAACAATTCAATTTCCAGTTGTATGAAATTTGTAATGGGTTCCGCAGATTATAAACAGCTTGATCATAGCCTTGTCAAACATATCTTATCAAAGACTACGAAGTTGGATTTTTAGGAATCAAATCTAGACGTGCATCAAACTAATTGTCTTAACTACAAACAGACTTTTAAATTGCATTGTACAGTTTGGGGGATAGAAAGACATGTAGCTAAGACTAGTGGAATAAAACATTTAGGATTGTGCTCTTTTGTTGCTGCAAAAAGGGCACTTGTAATGCTTGATATGCTCCGTTCTAGCTGGAGTGATCTTCACACACTTCCCATGGAACCATTTCTCGCACATGTCACAACAAATCCAAAATTCATCAGAAGCATAGTTATCTCCGCAAGCTCCACACATGGTTTCACCGTGTTCGTCTTCATCCTCTTACTCCAACCCTTCTTCATCGTCCTCGTCCTTCACTTGCATTGTCCTTGAGCTTTTGCCATCTAAACCTCTCTGCATTCCAGACCAAGGAAAATATTTACACCAAAATAGCAAGTGTAAACTTCAAAAAACTAATCAAGACAACTAATCAGCAACTGTCATTGGATCGGAACCTTGAGATAATTCGGCCATTTCACTACATGCTCATCTAATAATTCCAATTGCCTCAGTGATTAAAATTGAAGACAATCCTTGTCTTTGTTCTACCTCAAGCCTAAAGATTTCTTATGCCACAAGATCACAAACTACGGTAAGGGAAGTAAGTATATTGTGCTCAGTCTAAGTTTCAGAAGCTCAATAGCAAACTGTGTAAGATCTTACAATCTACGATGCATATAATGAAAAGATGTTTGAGGAACAATAATGTTCATCACTTCATTCGTGTGTTTAACAATGCTTAAGGTCGGTTAGTGTATGTGGGAGAAGTTATACAGAGAAGCGAACGTCATAAGAGTAGAAAATTCTCTTTTCTTCTATCTCAAATTTTGTTTTCTTCTATCGCAAATAGCACACAATTTTGGTGTTCTGTTAGGATTGAACACCAAAAAACCACATGAGAAATTGAGTGTATCTGAATTGGCGGATTGCGAAAGAATTGGCGGATTGCGAAAGAATTGGCGGAGGCGTGACCGATAGAGACGAGGTAATTGACCCAGACGATGTAGGTTAGTGGTAGCAGGACGAAAATAGGCTGGACTCGTCGGAGGAGAAAGAGGCGATGTCGAGTAGGAGAAAGAGGCGATTTCGTCGGAGGAGAAAGAGGCGGCGACGTGTGAGGAGAAAAAGGCGACGACGTTGGGAGGAGAAAGGGACGATGTTGAATAGGTGAGTGGTAGCAGGATGAAAAATAGGCTGGAACCCAAGCCCTACACTCGTCGGAGGAGAAAGAGGGAGAAAGCGGTTATGTCGAGTAAAATATTTTTTCTGGGGAGAAAAAATTATAAAGAATGAAGAATTAAGAGAATTAAGAGAAGGGAAACATAGATATTTCCTATAAAAATTTTAATCTATTGATAATGGCATTTGGTGTAATATAGTTGAAAACCAATGGGCTATAAATCTTTTTATTTAAAATTAGAGTTAGTCTAGTAAATCTATAAACAAGGAGTTACTCTAGTAATTAAATGGAAAATTAGAGTTATTCTAAGTAATTTCTCAATAATAAATCCACAAATCTTTTTTTTTTTTGAAAAAAAAATCCACAAATCTTAAGAGATGTATATATATTTTGTCGTCTTTCAATAACAACAACTAGAATCTAACAACCATTTTCAAACACAACTTTAGTCAAAGCTCTAAGTTTTATATCACGTATCAACCGACGATGAGCTACACGATTTTTTTGTAGCAATCTATGATTTAAACACGTGTGAAACTAGGTTAAAAAAAAAAAAACACGTGTGAAACCAGTTAAAACAAATCTAAACAAATGGTTAAAGCTTTAGTGTGCCACACAAGTGACTTTCTCTATCAATATGTTTCATACGTCAATTGACTTTGTCTAGAATTCTCCTTCATACGTCACTAACATAAACAAGAAAGTGGGAAAACTATCCATTGACCACGTGCTGAATATTTTTCACGTGCGTTAAATCAACAATAGCCACGTGTTTAAATAATAAGATATATATAAACACACGAGGCACACAACATCAAAGCACAGTTCAACATTCTAAAACAGTGAGAGAGAGAGAGACTCAGAGACAGAGAGATGGATAATTTCTTTCTAGATTCCTTTTGCCAAGAGGAAGAAGAAGAAGAAAGGTACTGGGATCTGATCGCCGGTGACATCTCCGGCAACGGTGACGGTGAAAAAACCATAAGTGTACTAAACAGAAGTGCCTTTAGGTCATACGTGAAGGATACGGAACAGAGGAGGATGTCGTCTTCATTGACGGTGAACATGAAGAGGAGAATGGTCAATCTGTTGAGGAAGAATTGGGAGATGAAGAAAAATGCGGCGGCGCCGGAGAAGGAGAGATGCCGGCGACATATGATGA
Organism: Alliaria petiolata; assembly: GCA_020283515.1. NCBI lineage: Eukaryota > Viridiplantae > Streptophyta > Magnoliopsida > Brassicales > Brassicaceae > Alliaria > Alliaria petiolata. The sequence goes on along the minus strand of JAHZTW010000005.1, from coordinate 11,383,315 downwards.
AAGAGAGAACGAGAAGAGAGAAACAAAAACAGAGTTACTTAGCTCTCCATTCTCTTCTACCATTGGCCACTAAGGTACATTACTTAATTGTGTTCATTAAATTTAAATCAAACAGAAAACAAACAAAAATAACTAATTTTTATTTTTATTTGCTGGATTCGTTATTATATAATTGTAAAAAATAAAAAAAATCAGACTATTCTATAGAGACTGATAAGGATCCTAAAACTAGTTTTTTCAGGGTTCCTAATATATATACCCTTTTTTTTGCAATCTTTTCTTGGTTAACTTAAACTTTGGGAATACATCAGATAATACAACAAGACTTGAAAGCATATATACAATTATTTCAGAAACATATATATGCTTGCAAGCATTTACATCTTATTAATATACTAAACAATTTTTGTATTTTAATTAATACACGTAACAAGGTTAAAACTGATTTTTTGTTTAAAAATTTGTATTATAAATGTAAAACGACACTATTTGTAAAACAAAAATAAAATTTTAAAATGACACTCTTTGAAACGGAGAAAATATATATTAGTGATATCGAAGATCCGTTTCAAAAAAATAAAATAATATATATATAGTGATATTTTATGTTTTTATATAATTAACAAATTAAAAATATTTGTCTAAAAACATAGAATTTTATACTGAGTAAGGTATGATCTAAAATTTTGAAATGGGACCGATGTGGAAACAATTTTGAACAACATAATTTCCCTAATATTTTTTTTTTGTCAACCATATTTTCTCTAATATTTGCATTAAATATTTTTTTTCCAGAATGACAAAAACTCGATTGTTGAAAAGACTGTGGATCAGATTGGAAAATTAGAAAGATTAAAGGAAGAATTAGAGAGAATAATGAATGTGTTGGAGACAAAATCAGCAAAGAATGATGATGAAATGAGTGGAACAAAGGTTAGGTTTAATCTACTAGAACCTTTGTCTGGGATCGATTCAATGGTAGAAGTTCTTCAATGTCTAAAATCAATGGGGGCAAAAATCAAAACGGTCCGAGCTAACTTCTCTCCTCACGAATTCACTACGACCATGAACATCGAGACTCTGGTACACATTAAATTTCATTTTTCATTCCAGTTTTTGGATTTTTGTGGGTTTTTTTTCTATGATTTGAAAATTATAGGCTGAGGCTTGTACATCTTTTAAGTCGGAGAATAAACCTCTTAATCATCAAAAAGAAAAACAAATCGTAACATATTACTTTTAAAGTTTTAATCTATAACAACAAACTAAAAATAGTTAGCCAAAAAAAAAACAAAGAAAGAGAAAAACGTATATCTTTGGATTGAGATCTAGTATCTATGATAATATAAAAACTATATATTAATAATATTACAACTATAATATTTTATTAATTTATCGATGTTTAAAAACATATAATCTTCCAAAAAAATATTTAAAACAAAAAAAAAATTTATGTCCATATTCTTTTTGAATTTTCTTTTATGTAAAAGTTATTTTGCTTTTATGTTTATATGTTTTCATGTTTTTATATTATTTTTATCAGGATTTCTTTTTCTTTTGATTTCATGTTTTCTTTAAAATTGATTAAAAATGGTTTCATCTTTTTTTATTTATTTATGACATCCAACAATGGCTAGGCTCCATAAAAAAAATCAATTTTTAAGAATTTTTTAAACAACACTAAAATCATATTTTATTGGTTTGTCTAAGTTATTTTTGTAATATATATATACATATATATTAATTTATTATGTTAATGGAATCATATATTTTCATATTTTTTTGAAGAATTTATTACTTTACTCGAGATATGAAAGACAATAATATAATAAATTTCAATTTATATTTTGTATCTAACTAACTCGAAAACAGAAAATTGATTAATTTTCGTATTAATTAATTTATTGAAAATTAGTTTATAGAGTTTTTACTAGTATGTACATTTAGATAGAATGGTTTGTGTTGTCTCAGAATTCATAATGTAGATTGTAGTTAAAAACAGATATGTAAGGTGAGATTAGTTAGAGATTAATATTAATTTATTTTTTGGCAGATAAGAGGAGAAGAGGTGGAAAAGAGAGTGGAGAGAAGACTTCAGGAAAATGAATGGAAACTCCTCTTTCTCCCAGAAGCTTCGTTTGTCAAAGACTATTGAGTTCATTTGTGTCGACTTTTTTTTTCTTCATTTTTTCGTCTTTGTTTGTAAAAAAAGAGAGTAAATACATTGGGCATCACTTTTGACTTTTGAGTTTGGTCTCTACTGTATTATTCAGTCTAAATTAACTGAAATGTTATGAAATAATATTTTATAAAATATAAGTAATATTGCAAATACCATTTTTAACTATTATGTTCTTCTCCAACTTAATAATATTTATATTAATTTTACGGTCAGTAATAATGCTTTTGTTACAATCTTAATTAATCTAATTGTGTATTATTTTCCATTTTTTTCTTCCTTCAACGATCTACATATCAAATTTTGTTTTGAACGATGAGTAATAACGTATATATTTTCAAAAATATTACTATTTTTAGGTAATTGATTCTGTTTTAAACTTTTAATTGGTACACCTAGCTGTTTTGAAATTTAATAATGCTGAATTCTACGATTTCAAAAAAAAAAAAAAAAAACTCATTCTACTTTTCAGTTAGCACACTGCTTCGCTGTATATATGGGAAAATTATATATACAGAAAAGACGCATTTTTAATTAAAATATATATTTTTAAAAACAATATTCAAACTTCAAAGTATATATTATACACATCTACTTTTAAAATCGCCAAAGAGGACCATAAATTTGTCAAAGAAAAAACAAATAATTAATAAATAATTCTCACCTACTTAGTCAACACGAGAAACATCTCCTTAATTCTTACTTGAATCAAAATTTTACTCTGGAAATGATCACTATTTGAAATATTTTTGAATACGAGAGCTTTCTAAAAAAAGGAGGAAGTAAGTCAAGTAATTCATGATGAGAGAAGGCTTTTAGCTAACCCTAGAATGTTCTAAGTTACGAAACTTCCATAAAACCATTACCAATTATTTAATTAATTCCATAAAAAAACATAAGTTAAATATATATGAATGTTTGTACTCTGGTTTTCATTGGTATTGTAAATATATAATTTGGCGGTTGATATATGTATAAGTTAATTATTAAATAAATCCAAAAATAACTGGTGATATTTTTTTTATGAAACGATATCTTCTACATTAAGTTAATTTAAAAAAAAACAAATTATGGCCAACCTTAAAAAAAAGAAACATATAAACATATAAATATATATATATATATGTGTATTTTTTTTTATGGGTTTAAAGAAAAATATATATCTTTTTTTTTTGGTCATCAAACAATAAGATATCTCATTTTACTCGTTAAAAACAGGAATACAGTATTTGAAGTTTATGATATTATAAGAATATAAATCTTAAATGAAAAAATTCAAATATTTTATTTAAACGCATGAACAAAAGTTTAGACAAAATCTAAAGAGAATCGAAGCAGAGTAAGAAACACAGAGAAACACAGAGAAACATGTTCCAAAAACAAAAAGAAAAACTCTATTTTGGAGTTGGAGCATTAACACAAGACTCTGAATAAGAGAGTTTATTCATTTGAGAGGGATAAACCTGGAGGAGTTGGTAGCACCAACACCAGGCCTACCGTGCTTAACCGGTTTATATGAGATTGAGAACTCAGCCAAGTAATGTCCAATCATCTCCGGTTTGATCTCGACTTGGTTAAAAGTCTTTCCGTTGTACACACCGACGATGCTTCCAATCATTTCAGGCACAATGATCATGTTCCTCAAGTGGGTTCTCACAGGTTCTGGCTTCTCACCAGCTGGTGCATCTCTTTTCTGCTCAAAAACAGAGAAAGGTCACAAACTTTTTAGTGATGATCGTAAAAGAACGAGCACAAGATTGTGTATTACAGAAGCATGAACATAAGGCTAGAGATGGATATATGCATCGAGACAAGAGACTTGAGTAATTTAAAGACAGAAGTTTTAGTGTTTAGAGGCATATATGGTTCACAAGGATGGAACACAAAATGTATGTGTATGCATAGAGATGGAAATACAAAACAAACATTATCAAAATTAGCACGAAAAATAGTATATAGATAGATTATCTGAAATGGCATGTTAGTCACACAAGAACGAGTGATTTAAAGACAGAACTTTTAGTGTTTTAGAGGCATATATGGTCACAAGGATCGAACACAAAATGTATGTGTACATAGAGATGGAAATACAAAACAAACATTATCAAAATTATCACGAAAATAGTGAAATGGCATATTAGTCACACACGATTGAGTAATTTAAAGACAGATACAACGAGTATAAATTCAAGTTGATAATCTTTAACACTACGATACAATGATTACATTAGCCATAATGTAAACCCAATTCAGCAATCAATCATATAAGCAAAAAAACAAAAAGTAATTTGAAGACAAGTTCCTAGAATCAGATTTTGAACGATTGTATTAAACTAGGGAGAAGGGAAAATTAGGGTTTTTACCGCTTTGCGCAGTTTCTTGATCAAGGCCATAGGCTTCCTTGTCAATCCTCTAGAGAACCTATAAAGAGAATTTACAAAAAAAAAAAAAAAACAGGTCATTCTCAGAACCAAGAGACAGATCTACAAAATCGATCGAGACAAAGGCTTTTTGTGGTTCAAAGAATCTAATACCTTCTACGGATACGAGAACTAAAGAGCTTGACAAGATCATCGGTAGACATGTCGAGAAGAGCATCGAGATCGACTCCTCTGAAAGAAAACTTCTTGAACGTTCTCTTTTTCACAATTCCAGCCGCAGCAGCAACCTCTGGTTCGATATCCGCCTACAGATTTTCCCAGGGGAGAAAGAGTTACAAACATAACGATGGAATATGTAATCAGGAGGATGGAGGAACAAACCATTTGTTGGATCGATGAAACCCTAAAAATCCACAAAGCTTTCAAACAATGTCTGCGCAAGCGACAAACAACTTAACTTAAGCACCAAATATACACGCACACCAGGGCTAAACCTAGAAGTTTTTTTTTATTTATTTATTAAAGGGACGTACTTATGTTCTTTTGTAATTTGCATCTGGGCCCATATATTTGGAAAAAGGGCCGACAAACCATTCACTTATTGAAAATTTTCAATATTAAACCAAAAACAAATCAATAATACAAAATAGCTTAAAAAACAACAAACCTTGCATCATAGACAACAAATTGTTAGAATTCGTTTATAAAAAGTGGTTTCTGGTGGGTTTTCCAGCGGAAATGTCTGTCGGAAATGACGAGGAGGATTTTAGACATGACAGAGTCGTCATCGTAAGCACTATAACATAGTATATTTATTTGCAAAATCAGAGTTGATTTGAATTAGAAATAATAGTGGGTGACTTAGAAAGCTTATAAAACTCGAAAATTTGGCTAAGTGTCAAAAACATATAAAAGTCCTACATTAAAAATTTGAGATGAAATACTTATATATAAAATGAAGAAATTCTAATAAGATTCAAACTTCAATGTCTTAGGAAAACTTTATGGAGAGATGGGCATACCCATTAACTCGGACTCGGGTTTGGGTTTGCTTTAGGTCCAATAACCTAGCTTATTGCATCAAAGTTTTGTATGCCTAAGTTAGTCTAAAAAAGTTGAACCAATGATTTCTAAAAAAGTTGAACTCTTCATTTTCTAAAAAAGTTGAACTAATGAATTCTAAAAAAGTTAAAAAAGTTGAACATAATCTAAAAAAGTTGCACTCTTCATTATGAGTCTGCGAGTTTGGTTCATTCGGGTAATTCGGTTTGGATAGTTCGGTTCGGGTAGTTCGATTCTTCTGATAGTTCGGATTTAGGAAAGTTGGTCGAAACTAACCGAAACATAATTTGGTTCAGTTAGTTCGGTTCTCGGGTAGTTTGAATCTTAATTTTTAAAACCGAAACTAACCAAACTTTTTTTAATTTTTATTTAAATTCGGTTAAAATCGGTTAAATTCGGGTAAAATCGGATAAATTCGGATATTCGGATAGTTTCGGCTAGATAAATAATTCTTCGGTTCGGTATAATTCGTTATAGTTTATTAAAAAAAACTGGTAACCGTTTTGTTTCCGGAACCGAACCGAACCGAGAACCGAACTAATTTTCAAACTAAAACCGATCGGAACCGAATTAAAACCGAACTAGAGCCAAAAACCGAAAATTTTGGTTCGGTTCGGTTCGGTTATAATTCCCAGGCCTAATTACGACAATTAATTCAAATATTAATATCAAAATTAATGTTGTAATCAAACCTCCACGATTATGAAATGTTTCTTTGGTTGAAAGTTTCAAATATAGACAAAAAAAAAATTGTTAGCTTTTGTTACCGAGTGCTACATAACCAAAAAACTATGCGGTTGTATCATGAGATTCGAATTGTGTCAAACCATCACAATACAGACAATTAAAGAATTAAAAAAAAATGTCTCGCTGATGCGGAGGGTTTAGAGCTTCAGTTCTTCAAGTTTTACATTTATAAACCTTAAATGCATGTAAGTGCATATATGTGCATTGTAGTACTTAAGATATCGATCCACAGGGAGTCCACGCCTAACTACAAAATAAATAGCGGTTAGAAAACGCTTCTAAGACAAAGAGAGGGTTTGGAGAGGTGTTTCGCGGATGGTGGTAAGCAAAAAAGTAAATAAGCGAAAAGCAAGCAATCAAAACGTTGTGTTATTCGAGTAATCTCTGGAGGTTCAAAACCGATCAAACAAGAAATCAATACAAAGCAAACGAAACTACGCCTATAATTCTCTAAGCTTGAATCACCATTCCATGATCTAAATATTTTCATAAGTAGATCGTCTATGTTTTAACCACTCTGTATGTATGCATTTGTATCCTACGATGCAATCAAACACGCAATATATGATCGAGTTCTTTATAAGATTCACGACATTCCGTAAGTGTGCAATTTGCACCTTACGACGCGACGCCCGTCTAAAATAGATCCAGTGAATAAATTCATCTTATTAGCGGTTCTAAACAATTCTAAAATCAGAATCTAGTTTGTGACGCTAGACTCATACAATACGAACAAACTTAGACGAAATAAAATCTTAGAATACGGCTAAGGAACCGATGAGCCACTTATTCAAATCATGTATGTGATTGAAAACAAGACGATTAAACAAAGAAAATCAGTGATGCTCTTAACCAACCCACGTTCGTGGTATTAATCTCGAAACACCTAAAGACAAACTTTAATCTAACAACCTAGCAATCAATCCATGAATCCCCTTTGAAAAGCCTTAAACACAACAAACGAATCTACTATAACATATTGGGACGAGCAGAAACGAAATCAATGAATGCAAGCAAATCGAGTAAAACATAGAAAAGTATCGAGGGTTCGAGAGATATCTCTCTCCCTCTCGAAGAGGAAGAACGAAACGTGAAAAGCCTTATGCGGCTGTAAGAGTTTGGTGGCTGCGAAATTAATAAGAGATGAACGTAATGGAACCCTTGGATGAATTATGCTCTTTGTTGCCGCGTTGGATAGATCTGATAGATTGGATAGATGATGGATCGATGAGACCGTCAAGAGATGCGGAAGTCTCTTGGTATTCTCCACTCCACGGAACCGAGGAAGTAACCCTTGACCACATATCTTAGGAGGTTTGCTGCGTTTGGAAGTAACCCTTGCCAAACTCAACGAAATGTTCAAGATGAACTAAGAGATTTCTCTCAAAAGAAGAAGATAAAAAGTTTGATGTATTTTATTATAATGAAGTTTACAAATACTTATAGAGATCAAACTAAGGAAGAAAGAAAAGAGAAATAAAGTTTGTGGATTTTCAATACATAGAAAATAAAGATAGAAGACTGGAGTTTATTCCTTGGTCAATGACCCTTGAATTCATGCAGCTTGCTTAAGTTAACCCTTCGTATGGCCCAATCTTTCAGTCACTTCAGGCAGTCTGGTGTATCGCAACGGGCAGTCAGACCGATGCAACTAGCCGATGCTGGAGTACAGTCAGGCAGTCTGGTTTCTCGCAACGGGCATACATGTCGATGCAACTGGCCGATGCTGCAGTACAGACAAGTAGTCTGGTTTCTCGCAACGGGCAGACAGGTCGATGCAACTGGCCGATGCTGGAGTACAGACAGGTAGTCTGGTTTCTCGCAACGGGCAGACAGGTCGATGCAACTGGCCGATGCTGGAGTACAGACAGGTAGTCTGGTGTCTTGCAACGGATGGAACATACATAAGTGTTCTCGGCCATTATGCAGTCGGCTTGGTCAATCCGAGTTATCTCACGTTCGATCTCTTCCTTTAATCTTTTAACTCGAGTAGAAAGTTTTTGACCGGAAGAAAAGTCGAAGGGGTCGTGAGAATACTTATCGTATGAACTTGGCTTGGTGATCAGATGCTTGGTTTGGACAATCTGATTTCTAGAGTGGACACGAGTTGGTCGAGAGACTCTATCATCTGGATGGAGTTCCCTTCGTAGGTTATTTCCGGACAATGTTGGATCAAAGCGGAACACGGCTGTGTCGGACTGAACACGTTCGCGGCCAATGCTGGTTTCTCCTCGATGAACCTCACTTGTACCATCCATGACTTGCTCCGGTACATGATGCTCGTCATCCTCCGAACCGTCTGTAGATGTTTGGCTCGGTGCTTTGCCACGGAATCTATCATTCCCCTCCTCTTGAAAAGGATTTGTCCTCAAATCTGGATCATCTGCAACAAAAGGAGATAAGTCAGAAACATTAAAGCTTGTGGAAATGTCATACTTACCTTGAAGATCCAGCTGATAAGCGTTGTCATGAATCTTTTTGACCACCGTGAATGGTCCATCCTTTCTTGGCATTAGCTTGGATTTTCGTTCCTCAGGAAACCGTTCCTTCCTAAGATGAATCCACACGAGGCCTCCTGGTTGAAACACCACCTTACGCCTTCCTTTGTTAGCGTACTTCTCGTATTGTTTTGTTTTGGCTTCAATGTTGGCTCATACCTTCTCATGAATCTGTTTGACTAGTTTGGCTTTCTTTTTGCCATCTAAACTGATTCTTTCACTCAAAGGAAACGAGATTAGATCAAGAGGAGACAACGGATTAAAGCCATAAACAATTTCAAATGGTGAATGCTTTGTAGCCGAATGCACAAAATGGTTATAGGGGCCGATTGGTGTTAGGACTGTAGAGACTTTAGAGCATTTAAGAGCCTTTACAATATTTATTTATCCAATCAAACTTTTGTGACTGTATTATTTTTTAAAGTCTTTAAAGCCTAATAACTGTTTTCTTCTTGGTTTTCAATATTTTTTTAAAGTCTCATTTTCGGAACTTTACAAATTTTAACAGCATCTCTCTCCACATAAATAAATGAATTTTTTTTTTATTGTTTTCTTCTTTCCCCAAAACATTTGAAAAGTCTTTCTAAGACTATATATTAAATTTATCATAAAAGTGTTTTTACTAATTAATAGTTATTATTTTTTCCAATCTTTTGAGATCCATTTTTCCCATATTCAATTAATTTTTATAATATATGACTAATTACATTAAAAACTAAAATTAATTTCTATATTTTATAAAATAATTTTAATTATAAAAATTTAAATACAGATGAAGATATATTTAAAATTTAACATTATAATTTATGTACCTCCATAAATATATAATCACATATATTTAAATTCAATTTAATTTTACCTTTAAAAAAATATCTAACAGTCACAGCTTCTACAGCTTTTGTTAACAATCAGACTTTAAAAAAAATTAAAATAACAGTCACAGTTTTTAAAGCCAAAATCTCTACAGCTAAAAGTCTACAGTCACAGTCTACAGTCACAGTCCTTACCAATCAGGCCCATAAGCAAATTCTACATGCGGTAGGTTCTCTTCCCATGTTCTAAGGTTCTTTTTAACCAAAGTTCTAAGCAAGGCAGAGAGCGTCCTATTAACTACTTCCGTTTGACCATCAGTCTGAGGATGACAAGTAGTAGAGAACAACAACTTAGTACCTAGCTTAGTCCACAAAGTTTTCCAGAAATAACTTAAGAACTTAGCATCACGGTCAGAAACTATCGTCCTAGGCATGCCATGAAGTTTAACGATTTCTTTAAAGAACAAATCAGCTATGTGAGATGCATCATTGGTTTTCAAACATGGAATGAAATGAGCCATCTTAGAAAACCTATCTACAACCACAAAGATGGAATCTCTACCTGTCCTAGACTTAGGCAATCCCAAAACAAAGTCCATAGAAAGATCAGTCCACAGATGAAATGGAATCGGTAAATGAGAATACAAACCTTGGGACGTGTTCTTGGACTTAGCCTCCTTGCATGTCACACATCTGCTACAGATCCTTTCAACGTCCTTCTTCAGGCCTGGCCAATAAAAGTGTTCCTCGAGCACTTTAAAAGTTTTTGCCACTCCAAAGTGACCCATTAATCCTCCTCCATGAGCTTCCCTGGTGAGCAACTCTCTCAAAGAACAGTGAGGCACACACAATCGATTATCAAAGAATAAGAAACCTTCAGAGATAAAGTACTTGCCATGTGCGTGTCTAGAACATGCCAAATAAGGTTCCCTAAAATCTGAATCAGCCTCATACAAATCTTTTATAAATTCGAACCCAAAAGCTTGGTTCCAAGAGAAGAAAGAAGTACATACCTTCGAGAGAGAGCATCAGCAACTATGTTCTCTTTACCTTGTTTGTACTTAATGACATATGGAAAGGTTTCGATGAACTCAACCCACCTAGCGTGTCTCTTGTTAAGCTTTTGTTGTCCCTTGAGATGCCTTAGGGATTGGTGATCCGTATGTATGACAAACTCTTTGGGCCTCAAGTAATGTTGCCACGTTTGAAGAGCCCTCACCAAAGCGTACAATTCCTTGTCATAGGTGGGGTAGTTAACGGTTGCACCACCTAGCTTCTCACTGAAATATGCAATGGGTTTTCCTTCCTGCATCAATACATCACCAATACCCACGCCTGAGGCATCACATTCAATTTCAAAAGTTCTCGTAAAATCTGGGAGAACAAGTAATGGAGCTTGAGTTAACTTCCTTTTCAAGGCTTGGAAAGCATCTTCTTGAGCTTGCTCCCATTTAAACCCCACGTTTTTCTTGATCACTTCCGTGAGAGGGGCTGCAATGGTACTGAAGTTCTGGACAAAACGCCGGTAGAAGCCAGCCAATCCATGGAAGCTTCTGACTTCACTTACGGTCTTCGGACTAGGCCATTCCTTGATTGCCTTAACCTTTTCCTCATCCACTCGGATACCATCAGCACCTACAACAAAACCCAAGAAAACTAGGTGATCCGCTCCAAAGATGCATTTCTTTTCATTAGCATATAAGCACTCTTTTCTAAGCACTTCTAAGACTTTTCCCAAATGCCTAATATGCTCATTCATGCTCTTACTATAAATTAAAATGTCATCAAAATACACGACAACAAATTCCCCTATGTAAGCCCTAAGAACATGATTCATCAAACGCATAAAGGTACTAGGAGCATTAGTCAAACCAAATGGCATCACAAGCTATTCATAAAGTCCATGCTTAGTTTTAAAAGCCGTTTTCCATTCATCCCCTTCCTTCATCCTTATCTGGTGATATCCACTCCTAAGATCTATCTTAGAAAAGATCCTAAAACCATGCAATTCATCCAACATGTCATCTAAACGAGGAATGGGATGGCGATACTTAACCGTGATATTGTTGATGGCTCGGCAGTCCACGCACATCCACCAAGTTCCATCCTTCTTAGGCACGAGCAGTACGGGAACAACACAAGGACTGAGGTTTTCTCTGATATAGCCTTTTCCCATCAACTCATCCACTTGTCTTTACAACTCCTTGGTTTCACCAGGATTGGTACGATAAGTGGGACGGTTTGGAAGGGACGCTCCGGGTACTAGATCGATCTGGTGTACTATCCCACGGATAGGTGGCAAACCACTCAGAGTTTCTTCCGGGAACGCATCCTGAAATCTGCTCATCAATGGCTTAAGTTCACTCGGCAGCTCCGGTGTAGGGTTAGTGGCCATTAGTGATTCTTTAAACACAAGTAAAATGAGAGAAGGTTTATAAAACAAAGTTTTCTTTACCTGACTTGGTTTAATGTAGAAGTTAGACCTTTTGACCGGTGCCTTAGCTGCTTCTTATTGTTTCTCAAGTTCACGGCTCTTTCTAAGTTGTAGCTGATCCTGGTGAACTTCAGATGGAGACAAAGGAATGAGAGTGATCTTCTTGCCTTGATGATCGAACATATGCCGATTGGTGTAGCCATCATGCACAGCCTTTTTGTCGAACTACCAAGGCCGTCCTAACATTATATGGCTGGCATCCATAGGCAAAACGTTGCATATGATTTCATCTTGGTATCGGCCAATGGTGATTGGTACAGTGACCTGTTCCTTGACGTGCTGAACACCGTCTTCATTTAGCCATTCAAGCTTGAATGGTCTCGGATGAGGTCTGGTTTCTAGTCCGAGTTTCCTGACAAGCACATCACTAGCAACATTAGTGCAACTCCCACCATCAATGATCAAAGAACAGACTTTATCATGTATGAAACAACGAGAATGAAAGAGATTCTCCCTTTGTTCGGTATCATTGGTTTCGGGGTGCACGCTTAGTGATCTCATGGTCACTAGAAGATTTCCTTGAGCCGGATAATCATAAGGCTCTTCCTCATCATAGATGGGTCCGGTATCCTCCTCTTCATCGTTTTCAACTTCGGATTCTATCTCTCCATTCTCAAGTAGAATCATCACCTTTTGGTTAGGGCATTTGTTTGCATGATGTCCTAATCCTTGGCACTTGAAGCACCTGATATCTCTGGCTCTACTCGTGGATTCCACGGTTTTGCCTTTGTCAAAACGAGAAGGTTGGTTAGTCTTAAACTCAGAAGTTAAAGATTTACCTTTATCCTGCAAACTAGGCTTAGGTGGATAAGCGGGTTTTGGAGCATAAGCTGGTTTAGGAAAACCCCTCCTCTTGACTTGTTGTTCTATCAAGATGGCTTTGTGGAGCATGTCCTCAACACTTTCAAACTCTTGAAGCTCCAGTCGGTCCTGAATTTCCCTGTTTAAACCTGCAAGAAAATGAGCCAAGGTTGCATCCATGTCTTCCTCTACATCCGCCTTAAGCATAAGCATCTCCATTTCCTGGAAATAATCTTCTACGTTCTTTGTGCCTTAAGTCAAACGTCTCAGCCTTTGATGAAGATCCCTGTTATAATGACTTGGAACAAAACGCTTTCTCATTAGTTCGGTTAGTTCTTGCCAAGTAGTTATTGGTCTTTTACATTTTCTTCTCCTAAGAGAAATAACTTGATCATACCAACTAATGGCATAGCCATTAAATTCAGAGGCAGCAAGTCTAACTTTCTTAAGTTCTGAGAGATTTTGACAATCAAAAACCAACTCAGTTTTTCTTTCCCACTCCAAATACGTGTCAGGTTCATTCTTACCTGCAAAGGATGGGATTTTGAGCTTGAGACCACCAAGTCCGTCATCTGACCTTTTAGAAAATGGGTTCTCTTCATCTTGGTTTCTATGTCCTCTCCTTGCCCGGAAGGTAGAACGGTTGTCATCGAATTCTTCATCTTCATGACCGTCAAAGGAGCGACTAGGTCTCCTTTCCCGGTTCCTTCTTTAGGCTGGTCGTGCTTAGCCTTCTTGATCCTCCTGGATTTTGTCAAGCCGAACATGAACCTCTTCAAGACCTGTGTTCATAGATCTCATCAAATGTTCGGTTAGTGCTTTCATTTGTAAACCAGACAATCCGGATCCAGGATTGTTATTTCCTTCTTCTCCACTTTCATCCATTGCTTTCCTGAAAATCACTTAGCAAAAAATTAGGAAAACTCTCTTTCTCTCAAGTGTTTATTGCCTCACCCACACACGTGTTTTGCTCACTGATTTTTATGGTGATCACACTGAGTTATTTTCTCGATGTTCTTATCAAACAATTCAAGCTAAATCCAGCAAATATTCCCACGCAACAAAGGAGAAAGAAAATACAGAAATTTCGAAGGGAAATCCGTTTAGCCACCTCTTGACTGGATTCCTCCTCAGCCAGCAGGATTTCTCTTCCACCACCCTCACAAACTGGATTTCTCCTCAGCTTGTCTTAAACCTTTTCTGTTTTCTTTTTTTTTTTTTTTTTTTTTAAATAAGAGGGTAGAGGATGGCCCGGGTTTTCAATGGAAATAGGGAGAAGAGGTCAGATTATATAGATTATATATATATATATATATTTTGTTTTTGAATGCGAAGAAAAGAAGATGAACAACTTTACCAACAAAGAGTGGCTCTGATACCATGTAATGGAACCCTTGGATGGATTATGCTCTTTGTTGGCGCGTTGGATAGATCTGATAGATTGGATAAATGGTGGATCGATGAGACCGTCAAGAGATGCGGAAGTCTCTTGGTATTCTCCACTCCACGGAACCGAGGAAGTAACCCTTGACCACATATCTTAGGAGGTTTGCTGCGTTTGGAAGTAACCCTTGCCAAACTCAACGAAATGTTCAAGATGAACAAAGAGATTTCTCTCAAAAGAAGAAGATAAAGAGTTCGATGTTTTATTAGTATGAAGTTTACAAATACTTATAGAAATCAAACCAAGGAAGAAAGAAAAGAGAAATAAAGTTTGTGGATTTTCAAGACATAGAAAATAAAGATAGAAGACTGGAATTTATTCCTTGGTCAATGACCCTTGGGATCATGCAGCTTGCTTAAGTTAACCCTTCGTATGGCCCAATCTTTCAGTCACTTCAGGCAGTCTGGTGTATCGCAACGGGCAGTCAGGCCGATGCAACTGGGCGATGCTGGTGTACAGTCAGGCAGTTTGGTTTCTCGCAACGGGCAGACAGGTCGATGCAACTGGCCGATGCTGGAGTACAGACAGGTAGTCTGGTTTCTCGCAACGGATGGAACATATATAAGTGTTCTCGGCCATTATGCAGTCGGCTTGGTCAATCCGAGTTATCTCACATTCGATCTCTTCCTTTAATCCTTTAACTCGAGTAGAAAGCTTTTGACCGGAAGAAAAGTCGAAGGGGTCGTGAGAATACTTATCGTATGAACTTGGCTCGGTGATCAGATGCTTGGTTTGGACAATCTGATTTCTAGAGTGGACACGAGTTGGTCGAGAGACTCGATCATCAGGATGGAGTTCCCTTCGTAGGTTATTTCCGGACAATGTTGGATCAAAGCGGAACACGGCTGTGTCGGACTGAACACGTTCGCGGCCAATGCTGGTTTCTCCTCGATGAACCTCACTTGTACTGTCCATGACCTGCTCCGGTACATCCTGCTCGTCATCCTCCGAACAATCCGTAGATGTTTGGCTCGGTGCTTTGCCACAGAATCTATCAGAACGTCTATTGTGTTAAGAGATGATTGAGAAATCCCTAAACTCGAGTATATATAGGCTTCAAGTCTTCTCGGGTTAGTTTAAGCGTTAGGAGGCTATTGGTCTTGAGCGGGATTGCAAACGGGCTTTGACGGGAATGAGAATGAGTTGGCCGAGCCACGGGGAATGATGGTCGTGAGTTCGTGCTCTGGTGGCGCGGGGAGATCAAATTCAACTCTTCATTTTCTTCTTTTGCTCCGTTCGCGAGACTGCATAACATGTCTTAGTGGAAACATCATAACTTTAGATCTAACCGTTAGGTTGCCTTCAAAACACTTGGATATCAAAGCTAACAGTCTCATCTATCTTAAAACAAAAAGTGAGGAAGATCGCGTGGTGGGAAAGCGTTGATATGGTGTCAAAGTTCTAGCAGTCCGAATCTGTCCGTTTTGCACCCTTTTTTATTAGTTTTCCTGAAAAGAGTTTTGAACATACAAATACTCAAAATATGCTATTTATGTATTAAAACCTTAGTAAAATTCTTATTAAAACGTTCACTTATGATAGCAAAAAATGGTCAAAATGAGTGTTATCACTCGCCAGCGCACAAACTAATCTTCGTTCACCGTATTTTTGTATCAATTATTGTTTTTTGATTATGTTTTGTATCAATATATTTTACAATTATTTAGTTTTGCTGTAACGCCCCGAATGCCCTTACCAGTGGACCTCCACGTCTTCTCTCGGCCAGTGGGCCCCACTCTTTTTCAATGGTCGGTGCATTAACTGAGAGACTCAAAAGTCATAATATACTGATCTTGCAATCACCATGTGATCTTTTTCCGTATTTTCTCCTCACTCACACGGTATCAGAAAAACCACTTCCCGATAGGTCACCCATCCTAATACTACTCCACCTCAAAAACACTTATCTCTAGAGTTCTCTTAGGACAAGTGGCCGAAATATTACTGTACTTTGGTGACATAGATAGTCAAAGCTTCCCCACATATATATTTATAATCCTTAAATCGAATGTTACATTTGCCACATCGTAGAAACTATGATTTTACACAAATATATCACCCTAGAATGTAATAACTAAAAAATTATGTAAATATCTTAAGATATAAATTCCATGATTTTCTTCAAGTTCAACTCTCCTGAGTTTGACGGTTCCATTTGGTGAATGATGTTTGGGCTGCCTCCATAAATCTTTGATTACTTCATTATTTACAACATAGACTTAATTTTAAATTACAAAGTATGAGGTGGAATGGTGTTATAATTAATCGATTAGATAAGAAAATTATTATAGGAGTTGTTAAGATTGTTGTAAAGCTAGAAATATACATATATAGAAGCAATGGTGACAATCGTTAAATACATGATAGATGAGTTATGTGATGCCACATTTAATGATAATAACGTAAGGAGCGGACAAACGACGCAAAGAGTGATCGATGGGTACACACTAAACTAACAAGCACTAACCTCGTTCAGGTTGGTGTTTATTAGTGTGTACCTATCGATCACTCTTTGCGCAGTTTCTCCGCTCCTTACGTAACTATCATTAATTGTGGCATCACCTAACTTTTCTTTCACGTATTTGACGATTGTCACCATTATTTATACATTTGAAGGACGTCAGAGCCTCAGAACACACGATGTAAGGATGTTTTCGGATGATTCTCCGACGCCCAAGTAAAAAAACCGTAAAAAGATGCCCCACGTAGTGACTCGTTAGAGAAGAGAAAGAAGATCGAAAAATGGGGAAAGGAAAGGGCGCCTGTTGGAACCGAAGAAAGGATGGATCCGCAATGGGATTTGATTGGTGGGATTTTTGGAGTAAAGAGAAGAGAAATGTCAGAGTTTGAGGGTGAGAAGTCACAGCCAGTGAATGACCGTAGACGTCACTGGAAAATGGTCGAAAGCGAGACGACTTAAAGTCTCCAAAAGGTAAGGAAAGCAAGTGTTTTGAGAGAGAATGCACAAGACGATATATAAGCAAGAGTTGTCAAAATGTCCCTTTCCTGTTAGAAGAAATGGCGTATTTATAGAGTTTAACCTGGCCCGTGTTAGTATATCGTGTCGAGTATTTGACCGCTACATTATCAGGTTAGATATTGAGTCGAATCATTGGTCGTCGGGTTATCGGATAGGCTATCACATTCATTGACTGGGTCGAGTATTTGTACTCGACTGCTCCCTCACCCATTTTCTTTGGAAGCTTGTGCCAGCTGCTCCACAATGTTTTTCGTATCTCTGCCCGTCTGAGTGTTGAGTGCGGCTAGGCACTCCCTCATGCCTTCGCTTTTTCCTAGGCGTCGTAAGTTATCACTTTCACATATTTACATGCGAACCTAAGACATTAAATGCGTGATCAGAGAGTGTAAGAGGTATGGACATGAGTTTGAATATATTCTAATTGCCGATTTAATGGGAAAAGCATTAGATATTGCACTGTACATTCCCACCAAGATGAATTGCAATTCTTTTAATGGTAGGAATCGGGCTGTCGTGGTTGTCTGGATGTCAGGATGTTGGTTCTATGTTCTTAAGGCCCTGTGTCGTTCATCCTTCCCAGCTTTCGGCCTGACTCATTCCTCATGACCACTCATTTCCAGACCGTCCAGTTTCTAACAGTGCGACCACACTGCCAGTTACCAGTAGCCTGGACTCAGGTGGCCTCCGTGGCAGAACTCCTGAATCTCAAGGATTCGAGGCCCGGTGCCAATTTAACTTGAATCACTTAGCTTGGGCCGTAGGCACAAGGTCCAGTTCGATCCTTAAGGATCACCTCCAAAAAAATCACAGATGACATATGGCGACACACGATTCGTTCACGTATAAATGTTCGTATTTCTCCCAAACAATAAGTATTTTTACAATTCGAATAAAAAAAAGCAATAAATAGTATCTTCATATGGATTTGTTTGTGCATTTCAAATAAAAATATTAAATTATTTTGTATATAATTAGTCAAAAAGAAAATCTTGCATTTATGAAATATATTTTATTAGATTCAAATATTTATTAAAATTTCAAAATTAAAACAAATTCAAAATTAAAATTGATTTGAAAAACAATTATTATGAACAATCTATGGCTACTACCCCAGAAAATTGGGCGCGGAGGATGATTTCTATGCTGAGACGGGAACTTCTATGGCAACACCCATGGGTGGATCTAGGTGAGCCAGCATGGAGGCGGCTGCCACCACTCAATTTTTGTTTTTTTTATGATAAATATTATAACAAATTTCAAATTAAACTCCAAAATTTGAAATTTTAAGCCTAATGCCTCCATTAAAATATAAAGCTGGATCCACCCCTGGCAACACCTGTGGTCACCGGCATCGTTGCGCTTCTCAAAGCTGTGCATCCTGACTGGTCTCCTACCGCCATTAAATCAGCTCCCGTCACTACAAGTATCATAATTGTATAAATCTTCTTTTATTATTTTCTTGCATATGAAGTTAATATGATGGTAATGAATGATGATTCCTTGTTAATTGGTCAAGCTTCCAAAACGGATCCCTACGGAGAACCTATCTTATCAGACAGGTTATCGCGGAAACCAGCTGACCCATTTGACTTCGGTGGAGGATTGGTGAGCCCAAACAAAGCAGCATACCATGGTCTTGTATACGACGCAGGTGAAGAAGACTACAGATGTTTCCTATGTGCTTCTAATTATGACGAGACATCCATCACTAGGACCTCTAGGAAAATGACGCTATATAAATGTCCGAGTCCAAGGCCATCCATGCTCGATCTCAATCTGCCTTCCATCACCATTCCTTACCTCAAGGAATATGTGACTCTCACTAGAACCGTCACCAACGTTGGACCCGTTGACTCTGCCTATAAACTCGTCGTTGAGCCTCCTTTGGGGGTCAAGATCAACATTACACCCAACACATTGCTCTCCAACTCCAGTGTGAAGAAGTTCAGCTTCCAGGTCCCTGTCTCCACCACTCACAAGTCACAAAGCCAATTCGATTTACTATTTTTTTTTTTTTTTGAAAACAGATTTTATCGATTTATTATTTTGGGAGCTTAACTTGGACTATAACATAGTATATTTATTTGCAAAATCAGAGTTGATTTAAATGAGAAATAATAGTGGGTGACTTAGAAAGCTTATAAAACTCGAAAATTTGGCTAAGTGTCAAAAACATATAAAAGTCCCACATTAAAAAATTTGAGATGAAATACTCTTATATATAAAATGAAGAAATTCTAATAAGATTCAAACTTCAATGTCTTAGGAAAACTTTATGGAGAGATGGGCATACCCATTAACTCGGACTCGGGTTTGGGTTTGCTTTAGGTCCAATAGCCTAACTTATTGCATCAAAGTTTTGTATGCCTAAGTTAGTCTAAAAAAGTTGAACCAATGATTTCTAAAAAAGTTGAACTCTTCATTTTCTAAAAAAGTTGAACTAATGAATTCTAAAAAAGTTAAAAAAGTTGAACATAATCTAAAAAAGTTGCACTCTTCATTATGAGTCTGCGAGTTTGGTTCATTCGGGTAATTCGGTTTGGATAGTTCGGTTCGGGTAGTTCGATTCTTCTGATAGTTCGGATTTAGGAAAGTTGGTCGAAACTAACCGAAACATAATTTGGTTCAGTTAGTTCGGTTCTCGGGTAGTTTGAATCTTAATTTTTAAAACCGAAACTAACCAAACTTTTTTTAATTTTTATTTAAATTCGGTTAAAATCGGTTAAATTCGGGTAAAATCGGATAAATTCGGATATTCGGATAGTTTCGGCTAGATAAATAATTCTTCGGTTCGGTATAATTCGTTATAGTTTATTAAAAAAAACTGGTAACCGTTTTGTTTCCGGAACCGAACCGAACCGAGAACCGAACTAATTTTCAAACTAAAACCGATCGGAACCGAATTAAAACCGAACTAGAGCCAAAAACCGAAAATTTTGGTTCGGTTCGGTTCGGTTATAATTCCCAGGCCTAATTACGACAATTAATTCAAATATTAATATCAAAATTAATGTTGTAATCAAACCTCCACGATTATGAAATGTTTCTTTGGTTGAAAGTTTCAAATATAGACAAAAAAAAAATTGTTAGCTTTTGTTACCGAGTGCTACATAACCAAAAAACTATGCGGTTGTATCATGAGATTCGAATTGTGTCAAACCATCACAATACAGACAATTAAAGAATTAAAAAAAAATGTCTCGCTGATGCGGAGGGTTTAGAGCTTCAGTTCTTCAAGTTTTACATTTATAAACCTTAAATGCATGTAAGTGCATATATGTGCATTGTAGTACTTAAGATATCGATCCACAGGGAGTCCACGCCTAACTACAAAATAAATAGCGGTTAGAAAACGCTTCTAAGACAAAGAGAGGGTTTGGAGAGGTGTTTCGCGGATGGTGGTAAGCAAAAAAGTAAATAAGCGAAAAGCAAGCAATCAAAACGTTGTGTTATTCGAGTAATCTCCAGAGGTTCAAAACCGATCAAATAAGAAATCAATACAAAGCAAACGAAACTACGCCTATTTTCTCTAAACTTGAATCATCATTCCATGATCTAAATATTTTCATAAGTAGATCGTCTATGTTTTAACCACTCTGTATGTATGCATTTGTATCCTACGACGCAATCAAACACGCAATATATGATCGAGTTCTTTATAACATTCACGACACTCCGTAAGTGTGCAATTTGCACCTCACGACGCGATGCCCGTCTAAGATAGATCCAGTGAATAAATTCATCACATTAGCGGTTCTAAACAATTCTAAACAATTCTAAAATCAGAATCTAGTTCGTGACGCTAGACTCATGCAATACGAACAAACTTAGACGAAATAAAATCTTAGAATACGGCTAAGCAATCGATGAGCCACTTATTCAAATCATGTATGAGATTGAAAACAAGACGATTAAACAAAGAAAATCAGTGATGCTCTTAACCAACCCACGTTCGTGGTATTAATCTCGAAACACCTAAAGACAAACTTCAATCTAACAACCTAGCAATCAATCCATGAATCCCCTTTGAAAAGCCTTAAACACAACAAACGAATCTACTATAACATATTGGGACGAGCAGAAACGAAATCAATGAATGCAAGCAAATCGAGTAAAACATAGAAAAGTATCGAGGGTTCGAGAGAAATCTCTCTCCCTCTCGAAGAGGAAGAACAAAACGTGAAAAGCCTTATGCGGCTGTAAGAGTATGGTGGCTGCGAAATTAATAAGAGATGAACGTCTATTGTGTTAAGAGATGATTGATAAATCCCTAAACTCGAGTATATATAGGCTTCAAGTCTTCTCGGGTTAGTTTAAGCGTTAGGAGGCTATTGGGCT
This sequence comes from Alliaria petiolata, assembly GCA_020283515.1. Taxonomy (NCBI): domain Eukaryota; kingdom Viridiplantae; phylum Streptophyta; class Magnoliopsida; order Brassicales; family Brassicaceae; genus Alliaria; species Alliaria petiolata. The sequence continues at coordinate 11,361,579 of JAHZTW010000005.1, read as the reverse complement.
TGAGCGGGATGGCAAACGGGCTTTGACAGGAATGAGAATGAGTTGGCCGAGCCACGGGGAAGGATGGTCACGAGTTCGTGCTCTGGTGGTGCGGGGAGATCAAATTCAACTCTTCATTTTCTTCTTTTGCTCCGTTCGCGAGACTGCATAACATGTCTTAGTGTAAACATCATAACTTTAGATCTAACCTATTGGTTGCCTTCAAAACACTTGGATATCAAAGCTAACAGTCTCATCTATCTTGAAACCAAAAGTGAGGAAGTTGGCGTTGTGGGAAAGCGTTAATATGGTGTCAAAGTTCTAGCAGTCCGAATCTGTCCGTTTTGCACCATTTTTTATTAGTTTTCCTGAAGAGAGTTTTGAATATACAAATACTCAAAATATGCTATTTATGTATTAAAACCTTAGTAAAATTCTTATTAAAACGTTCACTTATGATAGCAAAAATGGCCAAAATGAGTGTTATCACTCGCCACCGCACAAACTAATCTTCGTTCACCGTATTTTTGTATCAATTATTGTTTTTAATTATGTTTTGTATCAATATATTTTACAATTATGTAGTTTTGCTGTAACGCCCCGAATGCCCTTACCAGTGGACCTCCACGTCTTCTCTCGGCCAGTGGGCCCCCATCTTTTTTAGCGGTCGGTGCATTAACTGAGAGACTCGAAAGTCATGATATACTGACCTTGCAATCACCATGTGATCTTTTTCCATATTTTCTCCTCACTCACACGGTATCAGAAAAATCACTTCCCGATAGGTCACCCATCCTAATACTACTCCACCTCAAAAACGCTTATCTCTACAGTTCTCTTAGGACAAGTGGCCGAAATATTACTGCACTTTGGTCACATAGATAGTCAAATCAATTCTTTTAAACTTCTCTACATATACATTTATAATCCTTAAATCGGAATGTTAGATTTGCCACATCGTAGAAACTATGATTTTACACAAATATATCACACTAGAATGTAATAACTCAAAAATTATGTAAATATCTTAAGATATAAATTCCATGATTTTCTTCAAGTTCAACTCTCCTGAGTTTGACGGTTCCATTTGGTGAATGATGTTTGGGCTGCCTCCATAAATCTTTGATTACTTCATTATTTACAACATAGACTTAATTTTAAATTACAAAAATATGAGGTGGAATGGTGTTATAATTAATCGATTAGATAAGAAAATTATTAGGAGTTGTTAAGATTGTTGTAAAGCTAGAAATATACATATATAGAAGCAATGGTGACAATCGTTAAATACATGATAGATGAGTTATGTGATGCCACATTTAATGAAAATAACGTAAGGAGCGGACAAACGACGCAAAGAGTGATCGATGGGTACACACTAACAAGCACTAACCTCGTTCAGGTTGGTGTTTATTAGTATGTACCTATCGATCACTCTTTGCACAGTTTCTCCGCTCCTTACGTAACTATCATTAGTTGTGGCATCACCTAACTCTCCTTTCACGTATTTGACGATTGTCACCATTATTTATACATTTGAAGGACGTCAGAGCCTCAGAACATACGATGTAAGGATGTTTTCGGATGACTCTCCGACGCCCAAGTAAAAAAACCGTAAAAAGATGCCCCACGTAGTGACTCGTTAGAGAAGAGAAAGAAGATCGAAAAATGGGGAAAGGAAAGGGCGCCAGTTGGAACCGAAGAAAGGATGGATCCGCAATGGGATTTGATTGGTGGGATTTTTGGAGTAAAGAGAAGAGAAATGTCAGAGTTTGAGGGTGAGAAGTCACAGCCAAGGATTGACCGTAGACGTCACTGGAAAATGGTCGAAAGCGATACGACTTAAAGTCTCGAAAGGTAAGGAAATCAAGTATTTTGAGAGAGAATGCACAAAACGATATATAAGCAAGAATTGTCAAAATGTCCCTTTCCTGTTAGAGGAAATGGCGTATTTATAGAGTTTAACCTGGCCCGTGTTAGTATATCGGGTCGAGTATTTGACCGCTACATTGTCAGGTTAGATATTGAGTCGAATCATTGGTCGTCGGGTTATCGGATAGGCTATCACGTTCATTGACTGGGTCGAGTATCAGTACTCGACTGCTCCCTCACCCATTTTCTTTGAATGCTTGTACCAGCTGCTCCACAATGTTTTTCGTATCTCTGCCTGTCTGAGTGTTGAGTGCGGCTAGGCACTCCCCCATGCCTTCGCTTTTTCCTAGGCGTCGTAAGTTATCACTTTCACATATTCACATGCGAACCTAAGACATTAAATGCGTGATCAGAGAGTGTAAGAGGTATGGACATGAGTTTGAATATATTCTAATTGCCGATTTAATGGGAAAAGCATTAGATATTGCACTGTACATTCCCGCCAAGATGAATCGCAATTCTTTTGATGGTAGGAATCGGGCTGTCGTGGTTGTCTGGATGTCAGGATGTTGGTTCTATGTTCTTAAGGCCATGTGTCATTCATCCTTCCCAGCTTTCGGCCTAACTCATTCCTCCTGACCACTCATTTCCAGACCGTCCAGTTTCTAACAGTGCGACCACACTGCCGGTTTATCAGTAGCCTGGACTCAGGTGGCCTCCGTGGCAGAACTCCTGAATCTCAAGGATTCGAGGCCCGGTGCTAACTTAACTTGAATCACTTAGATTGGGCCGTAGGCACAAGGTCCAGTTCGATCCTTAAGGATCACGTGCAAAAAAATCACGGATGACACATGGCGATACACGATTCGTTCACGTATAAATGTTCATATTTCTCTTAAACAATAAGTATTTTTACAATTCGAATAAAAAAGCAATAAATAGTATCTTCATATGGATGTGTTTGTGAATTTCAAATAAAAATATTAAATTATTTTGTATATAATTAGTCAAAAAAGAAAATCTTGCATTTATAAAAAATATTTTATTAGATTTAAATATTTATTAAAATTTCAAAATAAAAACAAATTCAAAATTAAAATTGATTTGAAAAACAATTATTATGAACAATCTATGGCTACTACCCTAGAAAAATGGGCGCCGAGGATGGTTTCTATGCTGAGACGGGAACTTCTATGGCAACACCCATGGGTGGATCTAGGTGAGCCAGCATGGAGGCAGCTGCCACCTCTCAATTTTTGTTTTTTTATGTTAAATATTATAACAAATTTCAAATTAGACCCTAAAATTTGAAATTTTAAACCTAATGCCTCCACTAAAATATAAAGCTGGATCCACCCCTGGCAACACCTGTGGTCACCGGCATCGTTGCGCTTCTCAAAGCTGTGCATGCTGACTGGTCTCCTGCCGCCATTAGATCAGCTCCCGTCACTACAAGTATCATAATTGTATAAATCTTCTTTTATTATTTTCTTGCATATGAAGTTAATATGATGGTAATGAATGATGATTCCTTGTTAATTGGTCAAGCTTCCAAAACGGATCCCTACGGAGAACCTATCTTATCAGACAGGTTATCGCGGAAACCAGCTGACCCATTTGACTTCGGTGGAGGATTGGTGAGCCCAAACAAAGCAGCATACCATGATCTTGTATACGACGCAGGTGAAGAAGACTACAGATGTTTCCTATGTGCTTCTAATTATGACGAGACATCCATCACTAGGATCTCTAGGAAAATGACGCTATATAAATGTCCGAGTCCAAGGCCATCCATGCTCGATCTCAATCTGCCTTCCATCACCATTCCTTACCTCAAGGATTATGTGACTCTCACTAGAGCCGTCACCAATGTTGGACCCGTCGACTCTGCCTATAAACTCGTCGTTGAGCCTCCTTTGGGGGTCAAGATCAACGTCACACCCAACACATTGCTCTCCAACTCCAGTGTAAAGAAGCTCAGCTTCCAGGTCCCTGTCTCCACCACTCACAAGTCACAAAGCCAATTCGATTTACTATTTTTTTTTTTTTGAAAACAGGTTTTATCGATTTAATATTTTGGGAGCTTAACTTGGACTGATGGCCCTCGCAACGTCACTATCCCATTATCTGTTAGAGCGCAGATGTTGGAACAAAAATTTAATAAAGACATTGAGCTTTATTATTTTGTGTTTTGTGTGAATAAGAGATGGGTTGAAGCACAAACAAATAAAATGTTTTTATTGGCTATAACTCTTTGTGGAAGTTAAAATATCACACATTGAAAACTTGTAATGTTTTGAAGTCCCTTCTCATATTATATATATGATGGGTTAGCCTCTCTTTTTCAATCATCATATCAGATAATCAGATCATTAGAATTGGTATTCAGATTGTCAGTTGAATATTATTCAAAGCAAAGGCTAAACACACGTTCCTTCAATTCACTACTGCATCAGGTAGTTTCTTTATTTCGAGAGTATTGTTGAGATACAAGTTCGTTAGATCCGCGGTCGAGTGATTCTTTGAGTTAAGGAAAGAGATTGCGATCTCGACTCCGTTCCAGTGTTTCGGTTTTACCGATTTATTATTTACGATTTTCCTTAACTCATTTTTATTCGGTTTCGATTATCCTTTTTTTGGTGATTAAATCAAATATTTTGTATTTCTAAATTATGGATCTTACAGAGCAGATGCTGATGCATTACAACCGTGAGTTAATTTGTATTAATTGTATCCAATATCATATCGTCTTATTAACTCAAAACGTTGTGTGTAATATTAATATTAGTTTTGCTTAAAAAAACATATAACAACACAGTTCATATTGCCTCAACTTATTTTCTTCTGTTTTTTAAAAAGAGGTAAAACAAAATATGTTGATCTTTAATCCCCAAACTAGGTGATAACATGCACCTTGCGCAGGATGAATAACTTATTATTTATTTAGTTTTGTATAATTTAAAAATTAAACCATAGTAAACTATTTTATTCCAATTTTTTTATATAATAAACTGTTATGTTGATAATATCGTATGTTTTTAAGAAATATTTTCTGATAACAGAAAACAAAATTAAGCAAAGTAGTAATTAAATGTGTATAATATTAAATTATAGTTTATTTCGATTTTGTTTAATTATTTTTTTAAAAATTTTAGAAAATGAATCATAACAGAAAATGGATTATAATCTTTTTGGTTATAGTAAAAATTAAATATTACTCCCTCTGTTCCTTAAAGAAGGTATTTTTGAGTTTTTCACACATATTAAGAAAATTTTATAAAAGACTTTTCTAACCTTATTTTTATTAATTATTAATTAAGTTATTTTTTAAATATTAAATGTTATAAGGGAAAATTCAGTAAAAATGGACAATAACTACATCTAGAAAATTGAAAACTTATTTCTTTTTGAAACATTTTTTTTTATAAAACTACATTCTTTAAGGAACAGAGGGAGTATATTTTTATGTATATCATAAATTATTTGTAAATTTTGATTTCGTTTAATTATTTTATATAAAATTATTGGTTTTGAATTTTTTTTGGAAATGAATCATAAAAGAAAATGAAATTATAAATTTCTTTGTTATATTAAAATTAAAAATAGATAATAGCATATAAGGTAATTAGTTTATTGGAATAAATCTTTTTTAGAAAGTTGGTGATAATGAATGTGGTGGTGACATATCAACAAAATGGCAGCACTGTAAATATTTTTAAAAATAAAGATATTTTTAAAAAATGTTTCTCAAATAATATATAGGGGATTTGCCAAAGTAGAAAAATAAAGCGCTAACATTTTATTAACTGGAGTAAACGCAAATATTTTCGTTGTCAAAATATACATGAATTTACCGAATAAAATACCCAACTTTTCCTTCTTGACTCATGTAACAAAATCAGATTAATCTTCTTTCAAATCATTAATCTATGTTTAGAATATTCGAATCTTAAAATTAAAATCGTCATTTGAATTCGAGAAGTTAAACAAACACTTTAGTTCAAAATAAAAGTTAAACAAACACTGAATTCATGTTTAAGCATTTCACGAATCCCTCTAACTTTAACTTTCATTGCATAGAGAATTACTCGTTTAAGTTCTTATTAAGCAATTAAACAAACAGTAAATAACCCATGATTAGATCAACGTCCTAGTATATCCAATCTGAAATCTATTCTGAAATCCCAAAACCCAATTAGAAGGTACGCACACATTGAAACAATCAAAGCAAAAATGATGGAAGACATAATTGAGTTGTAAGAATAAGATAAAAGAATATGTAACAATAGATAGCAAATATGTCACGTTATATCAAAAATTAATCCACATTGAAAATATGTAAGCTACTCTCTCTCTCTCTCTCTTTCAGTTCGGGCCGTCGAAAATGGGTTGGAAATCAAAACTTAATTGAAGAAAAACAAAATTTGTTCCGCAGCGTGAAACTTAGAGCTTTGCTGCCCCCTTGGTAGATTTCGTGCCTTTTCCATCTCTTTTGTCCTGAATATTCTCAAAACTTTGATGAGAAAGATTATTTAAACAAGGGATAAATGATTAAGTGATAGCAAAATGACAACTCAAAAAACCAAGTGGTGGTGGCAGGGCCGGCCCTAAAAATTAGAGGGTTTAAGGTAAAAAAATTTTTTAAAGGGTTTTTAGACATATTTTTTAAAAATGAGAACAAATATTAAATGTTTAAAAAATTTAAGGGGTTTTTATTGCAAATAAAATAAAATTGGTGGCTTATTTTTAATATTAAAAACTAAAAATGTTTGGGAGGTATAGACCAATGTTTCATGGACATTGTCCCAAGGCTGGTCCTGGATGGTGGTCTAGTGGTTCTTACTTGAGAAGTTGTCCTGTTGGTCTAGGTCAGGAATCGATTTCCCTTAAGCGTGAAATTGTTAAATCATTTCCACTTGACCACACGGATATGGACCTTTCCTTTCGGCCCATTTAAATACCCGGAGAAAGGATCTATCAATGGGCTGCATCTCCCACAGAGATTAGTCTGGGATTTCCTGAGTTATCAAAAAAAAAATGACAACTCAAATCACAAATCTTCTTCTCGAATCAAAAATCACAAATCAACACCATTTGTTTATTTAAATTTAAATTCCAGGATAAAAAAAAATATATACATTTAATGGAATCTACTGAACGTTTGAACCTAAATCGGTCAACGATGTTAAGTATTCCCAAATGTTCAGTCGGGTGAAATACATAACATTTGGTCCCAAAAAAAAAGATTAAATAGTATAATATCCTTCTACATATTATTTGAGAATACATTTTAGTGAAAAATACTAACTTGTCAGCTGTATGTGTATTTTAATGATGACATATAAATGTGACATGTCAAATTTTCTTAAATAAACGAAATTTTTTGATTGGTTGAGTTAAAATTAAATAAATTATAAAATTAAACATGAATACACTAGATTAAAACACTAAAATTAATAAATTTAAATTAACATAAAATCATAATTACTATGATTTCAATATTTTTTTACATATATTCATAATAAATTACATAAAATATGATTATAAAAATTTTACAACCAATATATATTATATTTTTATATAAAAAATAATAATATATTATCCAATAGGAAATTAAATACGTTATACTATTTTTATCTCTTATTCTTTTTTAAATATATAAAAAGTTTATATCATACTCATATACAATTTCATTGTAAATCGAGAATTTGATATCAGAAATAAAATGAAATGTAACCGGATGAAAAAATAAATTATAATAAGATAAAACAAATATGAATGAGTAGTAGAAGAAAAATAAAAATAAATCTCTACAGTTTTATTTTTCCGTAACACTCTTATGCTTTGTTTTATGGAGTTATTTAAAAATCTTAAGAAGCAAATATTATAATAAACCCATGTGTGACTCAAATTTTATAATTAACAAATGTGTGCATGCCAAACATAAAAAAATTATTTTCTTCATTAATCCAATTTCTCAATATTGGACGAAGAGATGAGTGGAGAGATACCGGAGAATTTTATATAATCTGATTTCACAAATTTTAATACAAATTTTTATTATAATTTTTATTGAAAAGAAAAATTACTAATAGATTATCCAATGTACAATATTTATTTTTTATGATAAAGTTAAATATTATATTTTAAATTTAAAAAACTTCTTTCTATTTTTTTTAATATTTAATGTAAATTTTAATTTGAAACCATATATAATAAAATGCTGAAAATAAGAAATTTTGATTAAATAAAAAACGATATAAACGGTTTTCGTGATTGTTCTTAAACGCCAAAACTTCCTTGTGTTAAAACATAACGTTTGCGGAAGATATCAGAAAAACTAATCAACACTTAAATATTAAAACTTACTTATTTTTAACTCATACTTACATTTAAATTTCAACCATACATTATAAAAATATATATTACAAAGATATACTTTGTTTTTTTTTTTTAACACATAAAAGACATACTTCGATTTTTCCACAAATATGCATGTGGATATTAATATTAATTATGCAAAAGTCAAAGTTGCATGCGAACTTGTCGTGCATGCATTTTGTTTACCTCGATTACATTTCAATTTTAATTGTAGTTATTAAACAATTTATATGTTTTTTAAATCTCTATATGTCCTAAGAGCGGTGAGGTGATTGGTACACACGAATGTGCGGGCCAACCATCTACCCGCTTTTAGGATAAGTAAAGATTGTAAACCCCATTTTGTTTTAATTAGCAATGGGTCAAAGAAAAACATATACTTAAAATATATATATTGGCAAGATTATATTGTTTAAAGAGAAAAAAAAACATATTATAGATAATATTCAAGATATATTATAAGAATTTAATTATTATTTAATATACCTTTTACTTTTACATTTACATTTACAGCTTTCCATATCGAGTCACTCTGTCGCCACGATGGTATTGAGCCTCTCCAATTAAAAACTCCTTCATACGAGTAGGGACAAGCGGTGTATACTAACACGTAGGTCCAGGCCGGAGGTGTGGGTTTTCCTGGATATGAAGCCGCTTTGCGGTGGGCCTGTCACTTATGCACAAAATATACAGTACTGTGGTGGTACTGAGCCTCTCACCGTTCGCCTTAATCTTTATTTTGTGCAATGTTTTCGTATTAATTAATTATTTGATAAATAATTAAATATTACTATATTATTATATGTATTACTTTTTGACTTTTTAAATATTTGATTTGCATTATTTTATACTGTGATACTATTGAATATAATATGATTATTTGGAGGTCTGCATTTGTTTTGCATTTCTGCTTGATCTGCATTTATTCTGCTTCATCTGCATTTATTCTGCTTCATCTGCATGATCTGCATTTTTTGATATGCGTCACCATTCGAAGCCTGAACAACTTGAAGACACCATGAGAGAGAGAGAGAGTTTAAACTTTAAAGGAGAGCACATAGTCCACATGGTCATGCATGGTTACCATCTTATTATTCATCAATGCCCTAATCTTGGCCATAACTAAAATGTAAAGAAGAAATTTAAAAGGATTCAACACAAAAATGTATTGTATAAACTTATATTTATATACAAAGGAATAAACTCAACAATGTATAACTTTATGTTATACAAATACAAAGTATAGCCTTTGTGTTTTTCAAAAAAAGTATAGCCTTTGTGTGCACGTTCTAACTTCTAAGTATACAAATACAAAGTATAGCCTTTGTATTCTAATAATACATTTAGAGAGAAAAAAAAAATGAAAAACATAAGTATTTGTATGTTATATTCTAAATAATACAATTATAAGATTGTGTGCATTGATTTTTATTGAATTTTGTTATTTTTGTAAGATGGTGAATAAAGTAAGATTAAACTAGAGAGGAAATTGATAAACAAACCATCACAATGATTTTTTTTTGGGTATGACCATCATAGTGATCTTTTTAGGCAGAAACAACACAATTGATCCATCGTCATGAACCGATTCATCGGCTTTGGAGCTCGGTGTCTTGGCCAAAAAAGCTGGCTTCCTTTTAAATTTGGTTATCGAGATATTTCGCTAAAAGCCCAAGTCAAAATTATTTTACACTCATTTTGCATGAGAATACTAGACCAATAGTTTTGCCTATGTGGGCCCAAAAAGAAACACACAATATTAATCCTAAATTCCTAATTAATTAATTGTCGAATTCTAATATTATCAAACCAGGTGAGTTGTTCGTAATCCAAACACACACATATGGTGAATTGGTCTCAAAGAGTTGTTGTTTTTCTCATAATTCATAAAGCTCCCGATTTCATATTTACTATTACCATTGTTTCAAATTTCAGACCGGAAAAGAAAAAAAAAAACTCCAGAATATCGCCGCTGTCGTTGTAGAACGAAACCGGTGAAAGAATCTAATTACAACATGCTATGTTCATTCTTAGGTAACCAAACGCTTCCTGAGTACGCGTTATAATGACAAAAACTTCTCTAATATTTCAAATTTCTCCAATAATTGCTATTTAATTGGGATTAGGATTAAGATCTTTATGCATGAAGAATATAGGAAGGAACACGGGTTTTAAAATAATATGGGTTTGGATTTGGGGTGGAGATTATGTGATAGCCGCCATACTTGAGTAGAATAAAAATAAGTATGGGAAAATCTAAGTATTTGTATGTTATATTCTAAATAATACAAATATAAGATTATGTGCTTGATTTTTATTGAATTTTGTTATTTTTTGTAAGATGGTGAATAAAGTAAGATTAAATTAGAGAGAAAATCGATAAACAAACTGTAACACCCCCACCGTCCCTACCAGCGAGACCCTACATCTTTTTCGGGCTGTGGGTCCCCGTCCATGTCATACGATCGGTGCGTTATTTTTTTCGGTGGCTCGACCGACTGATTTACTTGTCCCTGCAATTACCACGTGACATTTTCTTTTGTTTTGACCTCACTCACACGGTTCCGCAGAGGACTTCCCGGAAGGTCACCCATCCTATTCCTACTCGAGTATAAGCATACTTAACTCTTGAGTTCTCTTAGGGTAAGTGACCGGAAAAGATAATTGCACTTTGATGACATATGTAGCCAAATCAATCCATTTAAACTTATTCAAATGGGCCGGGTCCGGTTCGTTACAGTTCTCTCCCACTTAATAGGAATTCGGGGACCGCTAGTGTGAATCCTAACCCCCAAACCGCAAGACGCTCTCCTGTGACAGAACCAGTTTGACTTCCCTTGACTCTGATACTACTTGCTACGTCCTGACCGCCCCTACCAGCGAGGCCCCACACCTTTCACGGGCTGTGAGCCCCCGCCACTGTTCGACGGTCGGCACGTTATTTTTCTCGGTGGCCCGACCGACTGATTTACTTGTCCCTTCAATCACCACATGACCTTTTCTCTTGTTTTGGCCTCACTCACACGGTTCCGCAGAGGACTTCCCGGAAGGTCATCCATCCTAGTCCTACTCAATCCATAGGTAGCCAGATCAATCCATTTAAACTTACTCAAATGGACCGAGTCTGGGACGTTACATAAACCATCACAGTGATTTTTGTTTTTTGTTTTTTGGGTATGACCATCATAGTGATCTTCTTAGGCAGAAACAACACAATTGATCCATCGTCATGAACCGATTCATCGGCTTTGGAGCTCGGTGTCTTGGCCAAAAAAGCTGGCTTCCTTTTAAATTTGGTTATCGAGATATTTCATTAAAATCCCAAGTCAAAATTATTTTACACTCATTTTGCGTGAGAATACTAGACCAATAGTTTTGGCTATGTTGACCCAAAAAGAAACACACAATATTAATCCTAAATTCCTAATTAATTAATTGTCAAATTCTAATATTATCATACCAGGTGAGTTGTTCGTAATCCAAACACACACACATATGTTGAATTGGTCTCAAAGAGTTGTTGTTTTCTCATAATTCATAAAGCTCCCGATTTCATATTTACTATTACCATTGTTACAAATTTCAGACCGGAAAAGAAAAAAAAACTCCAGAATATCGCTGCTGTCGTTGTAGAACGAAACTTTGATTAAATAAAAAACGATAGAAATGGTTTTCGTGATTGTTTTTAAACGCCAAAAACTAGCCTCGTGTTAAAACATAACGTTTGCGGAAGATATCAGAAAAACTAACCAACACCTAAATATTACAATTTACTTATTTTTAACTCATACTTACATGCATAAATATACGTATTTATGTCTTTTTAAATTTCAACCATACATTATAAAAATGTATATTACAAACATATAATTTGTTATTTTTTTAACACATAAAAGGCATACTTCGATTTTTCCACAAATATGCATGTGGATATTAATATTAATTATGCAAAAGTCAAAGTCGCATGCGAACTTGTCGTGCATGCATTTTGTTTACCTCGATTACATTTCAATTTTAATTTTAGTTATTAAACAATTTATATATTTTTTTAAATTTCTATATGTCTTAAGAGCGGTGAGGTGATTGGTACACACGAATGTGCGGGCCAACCATCTACCCGCTTTTAGGATAAGTAAAGATTGTAAAACCCATTTTGTTTTAATTAGCAATGGGTCAAAGAAAAATATATACTTAAAATATATATGTTGGCAAGATTATATTGTTTAAAGAGAAAAAAAAGCATAGTATAGATAATATTCAAGATATATTATAAGAATTTAATTATTATTTAATATAACTTTTACATTTGCAATTATATGTCACCGTAAACGGTAGCAAAAATAAAAAGTTTTAAAATAAATCAGTTTCAAAAGATACAAAACGATATGAAACGTTTGTGTGATTGTTGTTAAACACTAAAATTGTATATGTATAAAAACATAACGTTTACATAATATATAAGAAAATTAATCAATACATAAATATTACAACTATATATGTCTATAAAAAAAAAATATATATGCATATACGTGCATACCAATCATAAAAATTAAATAAATTACTATTTGTTTTAATATTTTTTCAGTTTATTTAGTTATCATATTTACACTTTTTATCTAAGAAAGTATTTTAAAATCTTGGTTAGTAGTTTTTATCTTCAATTTCTATTGAAATCTATAACATTTTCATTTGATTTATCGTTATTTTATTATTATTAAATATTCATATAATGTTATTATTAATACATAATTAGTTATGTATAAATTAAATATATCAAATTCAATATACAATATTAATTATATATTAAACATATAAAATGTTTTATAGCTCCCACACGGTGCAGACAGATCACCAAGTAAAAAATTAAAAACAAGAACATCAATCCCTTATATATTAATTGAGAAGCATTTTTAGAAACAAGTCTTATTTTTTAACATATTTACAGTGTTGCCATTTTGCTGATGTGTCACCACCATTTTCATTCTCCCAAATATTTTTAAAAAATTAAAACAAAATTTTTACATTTTGTGGGATCGAACTTAAGAAATCAAAGAGCATAATCACACACAACCACTTTTACAAAGATATTTTATATGTTTGCCAATCAATTTTTTTTTAGATATCTAAAACCAATATTTTTATTTAAATGTGTTTTGATAAAGAAAAGAAAATTATTAGTCAAAAGTATGACTAATAATCCGATAATGTGAGCGAATTCTTAATATTATATACACTCAACTACTACTTTGTTCAATTTTGTCTTCTCTTATCGTAATTTGTTTTTTAAACCTACTATATTGCCAACATAAAAATTTATTATATAAAAATACTAAATTAAAATATTTTACTATTGCTTAATTTTCAAATTATACAAAACTAAATAATGAATAAATTTGAGTTCACGTAAAAAGAATTCTATGAGAATAAGAATTCGAGTTTAGTTAAATTCTTAATAAAAAATAATTTGGTTATTAATTTTAAATTCGAATTTACGTAACAGAAAATGAATAAATTTATCACTCTGCGCAGAGCGAGGATTATCTATCACCTAGTTTAATTTTATAACATAATGTGTTTTATAAATCATTAAAAAAAAAGAATCATAGACTTAGTTAATAATCTTGGATGAACAAAGACAAATAAACTTATTACCAGAACAAGCTTGCACAAGTTTGTTCCTTCTAAAACAATCATGAACACATTGTAAACAAAACTCAATAGGAGCTCTATTAGCTTCAGGGATGGTGTAACCATAGAAATATGCACTTTGATCTTCTCTCTCAAAGTCAATTTGGGGACTCTTCGCCAAATTGGAAGAAAGAGACTTCTCTCCTGATGCAAATCCTGATTAAAAAAAACAAGTCCGAATAATGCAAAAAGTATATTATTATAGAATATATAATATTATACATATTTATTCTCGTGACCATAAAATAAACTTACATGAAACAATAATGAAAAATATGAAAAACAAAGCAGTCTTCATTTGTTTAATGTCAATATTTTCAATTTTCGTCTCTTACAAATTGTTTTGAGTTTTCGCTGTGAATGACTTCACATTAACAGTAGATAATAGCATATTTATATGCTATCTATCATATTTACGTTACAAAAGAGTTAATGTTCTCATCAACGTTTTTATTATAAAGCTGAAGTTATAAAATTATATATATATATATATATATATATATATATACCTTATTAATTAAAATTAATGTGGAAGTATTAATTCCAGAATCTTAACTAATAAAAGAAGCAGTTTGGGCTCCTCAGAGCCTCCACCTCAGATTTTTTAAAGTGTTCTATGCTATTGCCACATCAGCAAACGAAAAATAGCAGCCACGTGGCACTCTTCACAAAGTAAAAAATTATAATCGGCTAAGTTTAATGCTACTTAGATCAATCTCTTCGTCTTCTCTTCGTCTCCTCTCTTGCAAAACCGTCTAATTCCTTAAAGAAACATAAATGCAATCAACATTGCACCCCACTACTTATGTTATGTCTATCGTTTCCACTTATGTTATGTCCATCGTTTCGTTTGAGCTTTATTTATATATGAATCGAACAATAACGATGAGAAACCACAGTCATGGCTACAAAGCATTAGATCATGGCTATAGAGAAAAAAGCAATAAAGACGTTGTTTGAGTTGGTGGCTGGTTACCACATCGACGATGGATTTCGGGCTCTTGGTTCGCAAGTGAGTCACTCAGAGACGAGAAATCGGTGGCTCAATTGCTTGAGTTTTGCGTCAAACGTCGAGGGGCCGCAAACAACCCAAAGAGAAAGAAAAGGTTCACCTCTTTCTCTTATCTTAATGTGCAACTATGTTTCACCTCTCATGTTTCAACAAAACGGAATTGCTTTTTCCTCCATTTCAGCGCATGATTTGGGACTTTAATGCTTTGATGTTGCAGATTAAGGCATGGAGAATTCTGGAAAACAATGGGTATTATAATCACCAATGTCTAAAGAAAAACTTTAATAAAGAAAAACTCTACTATGTATGTAAAACGAAATCCTTAAGTCTATATCAGTTATTTCCAAATCAATTCTTCAAAGTGTATATCATAAAACGTAAAAAATCTCTCTTTTTCTTCTGTAGTCTAACTTCAGTTGTTATTTTCTTCTAACTCTGAAGGTAAAGATCTTTCTCTTTACTGGTTTATGAAGCACCTTTCATATTATTTAGCCATGAAGAGTAACTTCTGTTGATTTGTTCATTAACAGAGGAGGGTGTGGTCCGTCTAGAAGTGGCCACTTGGAAAAGAATTAGCAAACATTCACTACGATGTGCTAAATAAGTTAGTTGACTTCTCATTTTATCTGGATTCATACATAATTCATGTAATGGGTACTCTCAATATTTTTCTTCAAATTTTACCAACCTCAGTATTTGCCAAATGGTTCTTTTTGGTTCTTGTTGCAGGCCTCTTTGGTACAGATTTGTTCTTACATGATAGAAAACTCACAAATCCAAATATAAAATGTGAGTTATATTTTATGACCAACTCTTGCAAGATTATGCTTTATATGTAGTGTCATGTTTAGAATGTGAGTTATGTTTCAGTAGTTTGTATCTCTACTATCCAGTTTCCAAGAATAGCAATGTCATGCCAAAAACACAAGCAGTTTAATTTTTGATTTGAAGAACGAAATTACTATACAATTTGTTCCATCGTGGTTGTAACTTTGTTACAATCAAATGTGATGTCTGCTTCATACTTTGAACCCGACGCTTTACCAGATTTTTCACACATGGCACCTTGTGTCTCTGTTTTACCATTCTCTGTTTTTGTCGTTCTAATATTCAGAGTTGCCTCAGTGCAATTGAAAACCTTTCCAGACCATGGATACAAAGATCGAGGCCTTTTCTGCATAAATTTTCCCCTCGATGCATCATATACCTACCTTGATTGCCCAAGTCGCAGTTGGTACTTAATGTTGGTGCCAACTCTTAGGTTCTGTTCGATTTCAAAAATGTCAGAGTATTCCACAAAGATATTGTCCATTTTTGTTAACATATAAATCAAGTTTGGCATCTTCACAGTTATTATATTTGTTTCATCGTTAGAGCGGGTTCTTTAGGTGTATATGTGACGAGTCAATTAGAGTTTATCTGTGACCAAGTAAAAGAACCAAAAAATTATTATGGTTGAAATTGTTTTTACAGGTTTAATCTCCCTTGATAAGTACTATTACGAGCAAACATGAAATCCGAAGTAAATAACTGTCATTAGTATAAACACAAACTGACAGTCAAATGTTATGTCATCATATATTCATATTATGGTTTGTTTTGCTGATTTGTTCCACCACTCGAGAGAGTGAAGGATGTTGATAGTACTACTGGAGAAGTTGCATATTGATTAAAAAAAAATCCTTCAACAAATCTGGATTAAAATGCAATACTTTCCCTTACAAACACTTCATTCTGAGTTGGGACTCTCTAAGATTTGTAAGATGGTTACTAATATTGGTTTTTAACATTTCTATTAATTAGATTCTTTTGCGCAAAACTAAAGGATTAGTGTGAAAGGAGCAGCAGCAATAGAAACTTAGGTTTTAGTCACATATAGTAAAAGAGCATGTGGCAGAGATATTTGGTCTTCACGAGACAAGGACTGCGGATAAGAAAATAAGAACCATTGTATCTTTTACTTTCAACATTTGTAAAATTGACATTCCAGTTAAACAATAAATAATTACAATCATTACGTTCCCTTCCCTAAGGCATTTATGGATAAGAGGCGCTTGAAGTTGGAGAATAAGTTTTGAACAATGTTATAATTTATTTACCCACTTTTTTTCCCCTGAGAATGGTTGAACTGGCACGAACAGAAGCTGTCACTCATTAGTTGTGTGATACAAAATTGATGACAGGGAAATTGAGCAACATATCTGAGAAAATTAGGAAAATTCTAAATAGTGCAATCTGTGATTTTATCTTTAATTATATATTTTCTCGCTTATTTACAATGGTGAAGAAAAATTAGCAAAATAAATGTACAACACTTTGTTTAAAAAATATATATGTACTACATGAAATCGACACGAACAAATCAATGAATCAAATAGTTTTGGGGGAAAGAATATGCAAAAACATATGTAAACAATTATATTGAATTTAAAATAATCGGTGATAAATTAGCTAAGGGGTAGCCAAAAAATAAATTATGTATATTTTACATGAATCATTTCTACTTTTAAAATAAGTCAAACTCTTAGGTTAAAGAGATCATTATTAGTTATTTATTTTCATATTAGATGAATATACAATTGTGTTTTGGATCCTCAAAATTACAAACACTGCCATTACACCATTCAGACCAAAATGGCAAAAAAATCTATATAAGTAAACAGTGTTTAAAAAAGTGAATGGCGTTATACGGACAGTAGCCTTTAGCTTAGCGCATAAAACGTATAATCGGAACTTAGATGATTTTAAGTCGGTTTAACCTGTTTTACAACAATAAATAAAAATATATAACATTTACTATATTATAATGAAATAATCTCAATTAATGATATAACCACGAATCAAAAAGTTTAAGTTAAATGTAATGAAATTAAATAAACAAAATTAAAGTTATTTAAATTAAAAAATGAATTTTATCCGTCTAGCCTACACTCCCTACACCCATTTAATAATTGCATAAACGGCTGCTTTTTTAAAATAAATAATATATTACCGGACGTAGTGCGGAATATCCTCTAGTCTTAACTAATAAAAGGAGCTGTTTGGGGCTTATGAGGGACTCCACATCAGCTTTCTAAAACTATTCTACCAAGCTGCCACATCAGATTTAAGCTAAAAAATCCTCTTCAAAATCATCCTATGTAATTATATTTTACAAGTTACGTAAACCATGCCATGTGGCATTCTTTAAACGAAGGTAAAAATGAAATCATGCATTCTAACTTCTACCTCTTACGTGGCCAATCGCTCCGTCTCCTCCGAATTAAATTACGTAAATCAACGCAATTTACGTTCTAACCTTTCCACTTCTAATCTCATTCGTTTCGTTTGCACAGAGACTGCATATAAAGATGGATCGTGCGATGAGGAGGAACCTAAGACATGCCTTCCGGAAAACGGCGATGCAACAGAGAGAAACCGTTGGTGGAGCTGGAGGTGGGTTCTTCGAGACGCTATATGGCTCTACGAAACACTCAATTAAGGAGGTCATACCGGCGAAGTCGAGTTGCGACTCTTCACTTTTGGCCGGACAAATTGTTGGACTACCTCTCACAAGTTGGAAACCACAATCAACACAAATTTTGTTCTTAAATCAGAACACAAGGTTCTCTTTTTTAGTATAGATTGGCCTACTTTTTCTTCCTTAGGTGTTTGGTTTTAAATCGTGTCTTTGTTCCTGCTGGCTAAAGTGTCTGTAGAGAAAGACGAGTTTGATATATTCCCTTTTTGATTTGTGTTTGGATTGATAGCTAATCGGCTTCCAACAGAAAGTTACATTCTTGGATTTCCGTGTTTCCCTTCTCATATGTGATGGTTGTATGCACATGCTTTGTGAAATTGGTCCTACGATTCTATCAAGATTAAAGAGGACAAAAATGAAGACGGTTTTTAGTGCAGTTTTATACATCACTTTTAAATACAAATAGTTTGTTTCTTCTTTCAAAACATGTTCTCTCATATATTATATATCCCATATGACTATGAGGCGGAAAGCCCTTTCAATTTGGTCGTCTATTCAACTAATCCTGCCCTGTTTTCAGTTTTTTTGTCCATGGTTGTTGTAACTAAATATGAGAACTACTTCGCTTTATTTTTCATGTCTTTTTATTAGTATAGATGTTAATGTAGTTATAGCCTAAATAGTATTGTTAATTAATTGTATGTTACTGAATAGTATTATTCAAAGATTTACTTTTTCTACAGATTTGTGACGCGCATCAATGGCACGTATGCTTTTAAAATGTAAACGATTATGAGCTATGGTTATATTTTGTCTGGTTTTTAAAAAATGCATTGAAGTACAATAAGAAACAGGGAGACTAGCTTCCAAATATTAATTAAGGATGTTAAAAACAGCGGAGAAGGCAAAGCATTGTCAAAGATTACTATACCAACAATTTTATTAACACAAGAACAAACTAAATTTGGTCTCATAAATGTGAAATGAACGAAAGGACAAAGGATAATTTAAAAGAAAGAAGTTGAATCAATGGTTGGCACACGAATAATTATAATTAAAGAAGTTGTGCCTATGTGAAAGAACAAACCAGAACCATGAAGAGAATTTTGATTTACGAGGAAAAGCTCAAATAGATTAGTTAGAAAATGAGAAGGGATTATGTCGTATGTCGAATAAGAGGAAAAGTAAATAAAAACAAAAAAACAACAAAAAAGAACAAGAATTTTCATGTGAACGTGCATCTAATACAATTATTTCCAATGATTTTTACAATAAGTTTTTACAACAACTGTGTAGTAACATGTGAATTATAACAAAAATATTGGATTTGTAAGTTAACTTCTTTTTGCAAACTACTAAAAAAAAAATTGATATTGTTTTCGCAAAAAATATGTTAAGATTTAAAAAAACTAAAAACAATATTGTTTTCTCAAATCCTTTTTAATATTTGATTCAATACTGTTTTATCAAATTCCAAAATACGTTTGCTATGAAAAAACAATATAAATTTACTATTTTATATTTTTTGGGTGTGAACAATAGTTTTCAGTTTAAAAATGGCTCAAAATTTTTAACACACTATGTAGTTCTTAATTTGTATATTCATTGAAAAAAATCATCATTCTAAAAATAAAATCATATTTACACTCTAAAATCAGTTTTTAAACTTTCATCTTTAGCAATATTAGTTTTTAAATAAAATCATCGTTCTTTCATTTCAAAATAGAGAAAAAAAAATATATATATCAACAGAAAATATGTAGGCATGCACGTCTTTAGAAATATTATTTTCTAAGATCTAGATTTCTTCTAAATTTGTATATGGCAAATGTATTTTTGGGGTGAAATAATAAAAGCGTCCAATAAATATTTTAAAATAATATTTACATTGTTTTCATAAACTTAGAAACCCCTCAAAAACACCAGATATATTTGAGTGGAAGGTATTTCTCACATATTTTAAATTAAGATAAAAATGCACCATTTTCTAAGCTTTAGCATATATCAATTAAGTCATAAATATAATGATGTATGATGAAGTTTAATAAAGTTAATACAAAATTAGTAACATATAGAAATGCACAACTAACAAAAACAAACATTTCTCAGCAAATTGGATAATTTACATATTAAACTTATCTAAATGCAAACATTTATTTTGATCATACCAAATAATGAAGACAAACTGCGCGTAGCGCGGATAATACTCTAGTTGTTATTAAATTTAGTAACCAATTGGTTATTTTTTATGGAAAGGACATTATTCATTAAATTTTACTCAAATTGTATATGTATAAACTAGATAAGATATGTATAATTGTTTTTATTTAGTGGTGTTCTAAGTTTGATTTATAAATTTATTTGTGGATAAATGTATGTAAGAATATATAAAAAGTATAATGATTACGGTTTAGAAAATATATTTATACTAGGTGATAACCTGCGCCATGCGCATGATGAAAAATCTATAAATAATTTTATTAAAGATAATTTTGAAATTCTCTAAAGTAAAAATAATTTAATCAGTTTTATATATATGTGAATAATATAATTTAATATTTCAACTTTTTGACATAATATTTTTAACTTGTTTTCAAATTTAAATATTTATATTATTTGATTAATTTACATGATTCTATTAACAAACCATATAAACAAATATTTATAAATATGGATATCTATGAAAATCACACATATCGAAGTATTTTTTATTGTAACCTAAATTATAGTTTTAATTTGTTATAATTTTCTTATTTTTTTATTAAAATCACACATATCGAAGTCTTTTTATTGTAAACATATTTTTTGTCTAATAAAAAAAAAGTATTGTGTATATCATAAATTGTGTATAAATTATATTTTTTAAATCTATTGTTTTATTTATTTTTATGAAATGTATTGTGTAATATGATGTATATCATAAATCATCACATAACCTAAAATTCGATTTTAAATAATTCAAAAATTAAAACATATTTTTTTGGTTATATTAAAAGTAATAAATGGATAAAGGCATATAATGTAATTAGTATAATCAAAAAAAGAAATTTATATTAAAATAACAGGAGAATAAGTGTGGTGGTGACACATTAGCAAAATGACACCACTGTAAATATTTTAAAAAATAAGGTCACTCTTTAAAAATATTTTTCAATTAATATATAGAGGATATAATACTATATAGTGATGTATCGTGTTGTGCGATGAGATAAAAAAATAGCAAAAAATAATAATGAAGATTGATGTAAAGTGTAAAAATTAATATCAAAACAGAAAATACAAGTCTATATAAAACTGAAATTATTGTGTCTTAAGGTGAAAAGGTAACGTTTATAATTAGTTCGTATTGTTTTTATCATCCTATATAAGATTGTTTGCATTGGTTTTAATTTGATTTTGTTATATGAAAATTTATTATATTTCATAATAATGTAAAAATATGAAATCAACATATAAATGTGTTTTGCTCTATATATATCCTAAATTTTCCACTTCATAGATTCTTAAGGCCGGACTTCATTATAATAGATGGCTTTTAATTATACAAAGCTTTTAGTTGATCTTGTTTTGTTAAAGAAAAGCTTTTAGTTGATAAGAAATTGCAAAGTCCAAATACATGAGCATTTGCGTCCTAGCGGATTTTGGATAGTGACCTTCCAGGTCTAGTCCAAAAAAAAGTAAATGGGGTTAGCTGTGAGTTGTGGATAGCGTTTAGTTGCTTGGCAAAGCAGTTTCAGATATAAAAACAAAAAATCAATTTAATTTTAGAATATAATGATGGTTTTGAAGTTAGGAAAATTGACCATATTAATTGAAATTTCAATGTAAAGGAATTTTAAAGAATGGTCACTATGATAATTGATAAGTAACCAATTGGTTGTTTTAGATGGAAGTGACATATTATTCAATAAATTTTACTCAATTTTTTAAAAATGTATAAATTAGATAATGAATTTTTCTGCAAAAAGAGAAGAAGATCATTCCAAAAGTATATGTATATATTTGTTTCCTAATTTAGCAGTGTTTTAAACTTGATTTATAAATTTATTAATATGTGTTTAAAATATGTTTTAAAGCACACTAACAAATATTAAAGGTTTAACAAATGCTACCTTGGATAATATTCAATCAAGTAAAATTAAATGTCAAATGTATTTAGTTTTATATAATCAATATAACTATATATCAAATATTTTTAAAACATCAAATTGATTAATGATAGTTTTTAATTAAAATGATATCAATACATTATTACAATTGAAAAACAAAATGAAAAAAAAACAAATTGAAAAAAATAAGCATAACATATGCAAAATATGAGCAATACATAATTAAAAATGACAAAAGTTATCATTTCATCCTAACAGAGATAATTTTGTTTCTTTCTTTTTATATTATTATTTTTAGAGATATTTTCTTTTTTCTGCCAGCTTTCCTAATGTTTCGTTTGAAAATTCAATAATATAATTCTAGAGAGAAAAATAAATATAAGTATGGCAAAATTCAAGTATTTGTAAGCTATATGATGTTGATTATTCTCAAACTTTTAGTCGGGTGAATGTATACATAACGTTTGGACAGATATACATAGGTACAAAAAATAGAGATTTAATAGTGTAATGTAAAAACAAGAAAATCAATTTAGTTTAATGATATAATGTTAGTTTTTCTTTTATAAATCGTTAACAAATAGAACTATAAGGCTTATTACTCAATATTGTTGGGTGAACAAAGGCAAATACAATTACGACAAGCTTGTGTACTTTTGTTCTTTCTAGAACAATGTCGTATACATTCAACACAAAAACTAATTGGATTTTCAAGAGGTAATTGTTCATAGTCATTGTAATCGTCATTTGTATTATGATCTTTTACCTGAAAGTCAATTTGGGGATTCTCTCCCAAATTGGATGAAAGAATTTGTTGTTGAACAAAGGCAGATAAACTTATCACAACCTTGTATAGGTTTGTTCAATATTGTAATACAATGGTGTGCACAATGTTGACAAAACGCAAATGGATCTCGAGGTTCAATAGTTAACCCCTAGTCAACAAATGCACTTATAAAAGAAATATCAAATAACGTAACTAGTATATTATAAAAAATATATAAAACATTATACATATTTATCATAAGTAACCTAAAATAAACTTACACGATAAAACAATAATAAGAGAAATGAAAAATAAAAGTGTTTTCATTTGTCTTTTTAAAATTTTAAAACTTTAATATTTTTATCTCTTACTAACTGTTTCGAGTTTCGGTTGTGAAGTCACTAAAATTAGATAGTGTCCAATTTTTATGGTTTAATAATTAAGTTACAAAAGAGTTAATGTTCTGATTAACGTTTTGGTTATAAATTTGAAGTTATGAAACTATACCATATTAATTATAATTTTAATTTAAAAGTATTAATTAAAGAATGGTTACTATGTGTAGCAACCAATTGGTTGTTCTAGATTGAAATGCCATATTGTTATTCACAAAATTTTACATGTTTTGTATAAAATATGTAAAATTAGATAATGAAAATTTTTTGAAAAAAGAAGATAATCCCAAAAAGTTATGTATGTTTTTTTAATTTAGCGGTAATTAAAAATTAATTTAGAAATTTATTAATATGTGTTTAAAAATATACAGAAAAATGTAGAATGATTACTGTAGCTAATATTTTATGCTAGAATTGGATCGTGTTGTGCGTGAGATAAAAAAAAATTTAGAAAGATAAATAATATTGATGTAATTTAATATAACAACTTATTAGTGAAAAAATAATATCAACCAAGAAAATAAAACTGAATTATTAAGGACTAAAACTAAAATTTATAACTAATTCTAATTATCTTTACTAGAAATCAATCAGCGCATTGCGCGGAGTTATTTGTTAATCTAATTTTTTATTTTATAATTTTATATATTTATATTATTATTATTATATTTATTTTTACATTTTTATTTTATTTTAAATTTTATTGTTACATATGTAACAAAATTCTTCCCCGGAGTACAGTCCGGCGGTTATACTCCCGAATAATCTGGATTGTTGTCGTTGGTTATTGTCCGTTGTGCTTTCGCTCTGGCGGTTATGTTCTCTTTCGTCAATATCCTACCCGAAACCGCCATGGCTGCAAAATTATCTAAATCCCCAATTCCAGACAAGTTTTTCTCTAGTCCAATTCCCAATTACTTGTGTGATGAGTGACAACCTACGAAGACGTATGCAGAAAATTGATCTGGACGTCGAAGATGCTCCAATTGCTTTGCCTCAGTCGGTGTGTGTCCAAGCGGTGCAAGCAAACCAATACGCTATTGCTGGTGTTATTCTGAATCCGAAGAAACAAAATATGCGACACTAATTGGTCAGATGCCAAGGCTTTGGGGCATGAGTGATACAATTACTGGAAGAATTGTTGATTCCCGTCAGTTTCAATTCATCTTCCAAAGTGAAGAAGCCATTAACCTCATCCTCCGAAGGGGTCCTTGGTCTTTCGGCGAATGGATGATAGTCACCCAAAGATGGTCACCGGAATTACCAGAATGTGCCTTAAAGATAATTCTTTTTTGGGTCCAAGTGCGAGGTATTCCACCCCAATTCCTAAACCGCACAATGGTGGAGTACATTGCAGGGAAACTTGGTGAAGTTGCCGACATTGATTTCAATGAAACGGCGCAAATGGTGGATTTCGTACGAATCAAACTCAACTGGAACATTGACACTCCACTACGCTTTCAGCGGAATTTCCAATTTGCTGCAGGCGAAAACACAGTACTTAAGTTCCGTTGTGAAAGGCTCTGCAATTTTTGTATCCGTTGTGGGATACTAACACATGAAGCCAAAGACTGCCCGTTACTCCATGACGGCGATGATCCGGATGACCCGGATAACCCACAAGATGATGAGGCCGACCAGACATGTACGGCAACAACTGACCATCCTGAGAATGCCACCACTGGTAACGTTGAACCGGCACAAGACGACACTGGCGATTTGCAACTGCAAAGAACAACAAACAACGGTCCAAGGGATATTGCATAGTATGCACCGCTTGAAATCAGGGACGACAAGGATATGATCTCGGAAACATGGAGATAACTCCAGGCTAAACTTGAGAAAGGAAAGTTTACGGAAGGAGAATTCACAACTTTGCTAAAAGACTATGTGAATCAAGAAGAAAACTCAGGTTTTGATTATGCAAAACGCGCCAAAGTTGAAGAGATGTTAAGGAAATTTGATAATGCTGAATCAAGTTTCATGGCTGCCTCATACCATCGTGGGTATACTGATGATCCTCCACCGATAATCCCAGGCGTAACATCAAAAGGTACGTTTTCACATGAACAACAATACTCTGACATGTCTTCGAACTTTGATGTGTTCTTCTGCAATATGGATGCAAAAACAATGGGCATGACATCATACAAACACAAATTTGAGGAAGGACAGAAGCCATATGCTCTCTATGATAATGTCCTTGAGGATGACAAAGACGATGTGCAACCATGGAAGCGCCAAGCGACGCCAATCTTCATTGAAGATGATCGGAAGGTTCTGATTCCGATCAAAGCGGAAGTAACAAGTTTCAGTGTCGACCGGCCATTATTTGAAGATGAGGGGATCACTATCCCTTCACGGCTCTGAAGAACAACATGAAGATCATATCCTGGAATTGTCAAGGATTGGAATCACCTCTGACAAAAAAACAGGCTGAAGGAACTATGTCGCGAAAATGCTCCGGATATTCTGTTTCTGTCTGAAACAATGAATAAATGTGATGTAGTAAGAGATGTATGTACCACCTTAGGTTTCAATTTTGTTTACACAGTAGCTTCACAAGGCCATAGTGGCGGTCTAGCTATATTCTGGAACAAAGACATATGTATTACTCATTTGTATGAATCTGCCCGTATGTTTGATATTTATGTTCAATACAATGGTATGGATTTCTATTTGTCTTGTGTTTATGGAGACGCAAATCAATCACTTAGACATCATCTATGAGAAAGGATTGAACGTCTAAACCAGAATCGGATTGGTCCTTCGCTGCTTGTAGGAGACTTTAACGAAATCCTATCAAATAATGAAAAACAAGGTGGTCCGGTGCGTGATGAAAGGACTTTTCAAGATTTTCGAAACATGTATAACTCATGTAACTTTCTGAAGTAAGACATAAAGGAAATCGTTTCTCTTGGCGTGGAAACAGAGGGCATAATAAACTAAGATGTTGCTTGGATAGAGTAATTGGCAACTCAGAATGGTTGGCCACTTTCCCTGGATCTGAAGTAAAATTTGAAAGATTTTGTGCTTCGGATCACCGACCAGTCCTTACAAAAGTTGCTTTTGTGGAAGAATATATAACAAAATCATTTCGGTTTGATAAACGTCTACTACAAAACCCGGATTTCCGTTCATATGTGTCTAATGGATGAAATTCTGCTAAAGTATCATGAAGATATGCCATTACGGACCAAATTAAGAACGTTCAATTAGCAATGCGAGAAGGCCGAAGAAAATCTCAAACTAACTCGGCAAAAAAAAAAATTGAATCTCTGCAATTAGAACTCGATTTGTTGCTTTGACAGCAAATGATCCTACACCATACTGCATTCCTCAAATAAGACGGGAATTAGCTGAGGCATACCGGAATGAAGAGATATACTGGCACTTAAAAAGCAGAAACTCATGGCTTCAGGATGGAGACCAAAACACGCACTTCTACCATGATGTTACACAAATGAGATATTCCAAAAACCGAATACATACAATAAAAGATGTTGAAGGTACAATATACCGGGGGGATAGAGACATTGAGAATCATGATGAAAAATACTTCCAAAAATGTATTCAACGACAGCAACATCTTTCCCTGCAACAATTTTTGAGGGATTCAATGCAACTGTCTCTTCGGATGCTAATCAAACGCTGATAAGGGATATTTCTGAAGCAGAAATATATGCCGCCATTTGTTCTATTGGTGCTGACAAAGCTCCTGGACCAAATGGAATTACAGCTAGATTCTACCAAGAATGTTGGGATATTGTTGGCCGCGACGTCACCAAAGAAGTACTTGTCTTTTTCGAGACATCTAAGATGAAGGATCACTACAACCACACTAATATCTGCATGATCCCAAAGAAACAATCACCAGCTACACTCACCGATTATAGACCTATTGCGCTTTGTAATGTCTTCTATAAAATCATATCTAAAATACTTGTAACAAGATTAAAAGGCTTCTTATATACAATTGTATCTGAATCACAAGCGGCTTTTGTTCCTGGCCGATTGATCTCTGACAATGTTATGGTCGCTCATGAACTTATGCATTCCCTTAAAACTCGAAAACGATTATCACAAACTTATATGGCCATTAAAACGGATATGACGAAAGCTTATGACAGAGTGGAGTGGACATTTTTGGAAGAAACAATGCGGGCTTTTGGCTTTGATAAGAAGTGGATTCAATGGATCATGGCTACTGTCACATCCGTCACCTACTCTGTCCTCATTAACTGCTGCTCTCAGGGTTATATTCTCCTACAACGAGGGCTAAGACAAGGCGACCCCCTCTCACCTTATCTTTTCATTCTTTGTGCTGACGTGATGAGTAATCTACTTGATCAAAGAGTTCGCAAAGGAAAAATAAATGGAATCAAGATTGGGAATGGTGTACCTAGAGTCACCCATCTTCTTGCAGACAATTCTTTGTTTTTTTTGCCAAGCAAATGAAAGGAACGTGTCTGCAATTAGAGAAATCTTCAGGTTGTATGAAGAATGCTCCGACCAACAAGTGAACAAAACTAAGTCAACAATTACCTTTGGCTCACGTATCCCTGGTCGTAGACAGGAGAGGCTGAAATCCATTTTGAGAATTACAAATAGTGGGGGTGGGGGTAAGTACTTAGGCCTCTCTGAACAGTTTGGGCGCAAAAAGAAAGAAATATTTTCAAATATTATTAACCGAGTTAAGCATAAAACATCATATTGGAGTGCACAACTACTATCACATGCTGGTAAAGAGGTCTTAATAAAATCGGTGGTCATATCTATGCCTGTCTATTCTATGACATGTTTCAAACTACCAAAACATGTAACTTCTGAAATAACAAACAATCTATTACAATTCTGGTGGGAAAAACAATCTCAAACACGGAGAATTCCTTGGGTTGCCTGGAAACGTTTGCAATACTCAAAACGTGAGGGAGGGCTAGGATTTAAAGATCTCGAAAAATTTAACGATGCTTTGCTTGCAAAACAAGCATGGCGTTTGTTAGAACATCCGGATTATTTATTTTCCAGAATATACAAAGCACGCTATTTCCAGGGCGTGCATCTTTTTGAGGCCAAAACAAAACCGTACCAATCATACGGATGGGCTTCAATTCTCTGTGGCATTGATCTTATTAAAAAGGGATCGCGATTTATTATTGAAAATGGTAATCAAACACGACTCTATAAGAATAATTGGCTACCAACTCACCCACCAAGACCAGCCACCGGCGGGGAAGATAATGGCAACATTTAGGTTAAAGACATCATTCATAAACGATGAACATTCCAACAATGGGATCCAATAGCAATGAAAGCATATCTTTCTGACGAAGACAAAACACTTGCACATTCTTTATATATGAGACAAGGACAAGGAGAGGATAAGATCCGATGGAGTTACACAAAAAATGGGGAATACACGGTTAAATCAGGATACTGGTTTTTACGAAATCATCCCAATTTTCAGTTAGATGCTCCATCTATACCACACGGTGATCCCCAACTTAAAGAGAAAATATGGCAATTAAAAATTATGCCTAAACTCAAAATTTTTTTATGGAAAATACTTTCCAAAGCGATTGCAACTACGACAAGAATAAAAAGCCGTGGAATTGCTATTGATGAAACTTTCCGCAGATGTGGTTTACACCCACAAACAATACACCATCTTTTCTTTACATGCCCAGTCTCCATCTCCAGTTGGCGGCTATCCAAAATCCCATTTAACTTCATTTCTATACCATCTCAAGATACTGAAACTGTTATACGACTTCTTCTTGAGGCTCATGATATGGTAGGACTTACTACTATTGATAAATTGTTACCCTTTTGGATCTTTTGGAGAATTTGGAAATCAAGAAACAACCTAATATTCCAATGCAAAGGTATAAAGATAAGTAAGGATATTAATAAAGCTATGGCGGATCTCAAAGAATGGACAACGGTGACAAATACTTTGACAACACACGATATTAATCCTAAATTCGTAATTAACTAATTCTATTATTAAACCAGGTTTCGTAATCCCAACACACACATGGTGAATTGGTCTGAAAGAGTTGTTTCTAATGCTCCTAATTTCATATAAACCATTGTTACAAGTTTCTGACTTGAATATCGCTGCTTTCGTTGTGAAATCTATTCTGAAAACCCCAAAACCCAATTAGAAGGAATCACTCATTGAAACAATCAAAG
This sequence comes from Alliaria petiolata, assembly GCA_020283515.1. Taxonomy (NCBI): domain Eukaryota; kingdom Viridiplantae; phylum Streptophyta; class Magnoliopsida; order Brassicales; family Brassicaceae; genus Alliaria; species Alliaria petiolata. The sequence goes on along the minus strand of JAHZTW010000005.1, from coordinate 11,331,722 downwards.
CAAACAGAGGATATGATGGAAGACATAATTGAGTTGTAAGAATAAGATAAAAGAATATGTAATAATAGATAAGGATGCGTAGCAAACATGCTATATCAAAAATTAATCCATTTGCGGTTCGGGCCGTCGAAAATGGGTTGGACTTTAAGACCCATTTGCGATCCGTTCATTGAAGAAAAACAAAATTTGTTCCGGAGCGTGAAACTCCCTGTTACAAATAGAAGGAATAAGTTAATAATGACATTGAATAAAAATGAGTAGAATAATTTTCCTTAGGTGAATAAATTGAATGAGATTTATTCCTCCGGTACTCTCCTTTTTTTATGAGTAACAAATTTGAGAGGAATTGATAATTTTTCCTCTAATTATGTGGGTCCCACTAAATTGTAGAGGAAAATAGATTCATATGGTAAGTTTTGAGAGGAATGCAGTGGAATCAATGATTCAACTCATTTGTTTTCCTCCAACATGTCAATCAGTTGCACCCTCAGAGTTTCGCTGCATTTTTTCGTTAAGGTTATGGTCATGTACCTCTTTTTGAAAAACAGAAAGAAAATAAGTTGAGGCAATATGAATTGCGTTGTTATGTGTTTTTTAAGCAAAACTAATATTAATATTACACACAACGTTTGGAGTTAATAAGACGATATGATATTGGATACAATTAATACAAACTCAATGGTTGAAATGCATCAGTATCTGCGTCCTCACAGATAATGGGATAGTGACGTTGTGAGAGCCATCAGTCCAAGTCATGCTCCCAAAATAGTAAATCGAATTGGCTTTGTGAGTTGTGGAGACAGTGACCTGGAAGCTGAGCTTCGTCACATTGGAGTTGAAGAGCAATGTGTTGGGTGTGACGTTGATCTTGACCCCCCAAAGGAGGCTCAACGATGAGTTTGTAGACGGAGTCGACGGGTCCAACGTTGGTGACGGTTCTAGTGAGAGTCACATCTTCCTTGAGGTAAGGAATGGTGATGGAAGGCAGATTGAGATCGAGCATGGATGGCCTTGGACTCGGACATTTATATAGCGTCGTTTTCCTAGAGATCCTGGTGATGGATGTCTCGTCATAATTAGAAGCACATAGGAAACGCATGTAGTCTTCTTCGCCTGCGTCGTAGACAAGACCAGGGTCTGCTTTGTTCGGGCTCACCAATCCTCCACCGAAGTCAAACGGGTCGGCTAGCTTCTGTGACAATTCGTCCGCGAAGATAGGTTCGCCGTATGGATCCGTTGTGGGCGCTAAACCAATTGAGAAAGAATATATCTTTGTTACATTTAACATAAATAAATAATTAAACGTTTGCATTCATAAAAGGCCAAGCCTAAAAAGTTTAAAATGGACAAAAAACAGAACATAAAACAGAGCATTACAAATGTAACAAAATAGATTTAAGGAATCGCTTATTTGTAACCTGTAGTGACGAGAGCTGATCTAAGCGCGGCAGGAGACCAGTCAGGATGAACGGCTCGGAGGAGTGCAACCAAACCGGTGACCACAGGTGTGGACATTGAAGTTCCCGACTTAACAATGAATCCTTTCTTGGCGCCTGTTTCTAATGGGGTAGTAGCAGCCAATATGGCTATACCTAGAGCTGCTATATCAGGCTGCAAATATTACATTGGTATGATTTTAATCAAATATAGAATTGGGATGCATATGATTACGTTTGATATTTATAGAACTACGTTAGTTTGATTTGATCAAAATAGAAAGAGAGATTAAGTTGTTACCTTGAGAACGTATGGAGATATCGAATTGGGTCCTCTGCCTGAGAACGTAGCAACCTTAGTGGCTACAAGTGGCCCAGTGAGAGTGATTGCAGAGCTTATTTTTATGGTGGGCAAGCTGTTATTAAGTGTATCCCAAAACATTAAACAATATATTTTTGTTTTTGTTTTTTTGGCTGAAGAGCGCGCACACACATATATATATATATATAAACAATAGTAATTGTGCATGCAAATTAAACGATATTAATTGGCCATGCAAATTAAAAAGTGGTATGTATACCTGGTGGAAAGTATGTATTTCATCATGGTAGTTCCCTGTTCATAGTCGATATAGATTATTATGGGATCAGATTTGACAACTTGGATAACATCACTTCTTTTGCAGGCAATGATTAGAGCCTTCAATCCGGCTTCCAAATACTTATTATAAAAGTCTAGTTGATCATCTTCAGCTCTAGTCGAGAAAGCTAGCACCACTTTTCCCCTTGCCGCACTCGTTATCTCGGTTGCACTTCTTACAAATATTATATCCGCTTGGATATCCTGTCCCTTGAATGGGGTCCGTGCCTACAAAATGATAGATTAGGAGGTCACATACACATGTTCTGTTAAAAAGGAGTCAAGTACAGACAGGCTGTAGCTCTGTTTGGGTAGTTTTAACAATAGGGTCACGTTGTTGTCTAGCGCCAAAAGTGTGGGAAACCACCGGTCAAGACTGGTGGCAGCAACTGTTATTATCCATGGAGCTATGTTATTGACTGTGTAAGCTTCGGGGCCGTCGTTGCCCGCCCCACTGACCACAGGAATGCCCTTAGAGATGGCGTGGAATGCTCCATACGATAACTCTTCAAGCTTGCTGGTTTCAGTCGGTAAAGGGATCGCCTTGCCTAGTGAGAGCGACATCACGTCCACCCCGTCATCTATCGCGTCGTCCATGGCCTTTAAAATGTCTGCAACCGAGCAGTCCCCGACTCCTCTTTGCCAACATATTTTGTAGACCGCGATACGGGCACTAAGCGCCCCACCTCTCGCTGTGCCCACTCCGAACCCTTTGTTGCTCACGTTTGCGACAAAGGAGCCCCTATTGAGGCCACGTGGGTCCCATGCGGACAGCCTCCCCTCGCAGACATATATTCTGATATTCAGCGTCCGATATTCTGTTGTTGTCGGTTTTGTTCCTATGGAAGAAGCTCTCCGTGTAGTACCTTGCTCCTATCAACTTCCGATTGCAATGTTTCTTCGAGTCAAATTCTTGGCCGTCCACACACTTCCCTTTCCACCTTTTCGGGATTGGTCCTAACCCTCTGTCACTGAACGACTCTGACTCTGGCCACACCCCTGCGGGGGGGCGGGGGGGGGGGGGGAGGAGGACACGCATACGTAACTGATTATTCTCTCAAACTTATTATTCATATTTCAAACTTTATATATCAAACGAACATATAAGTTTACCTGAATCAAAGACACCAATGATGATGTCCTCACCCATATTGGCCTCACCGAGAAGCCCTTGTGGAGTGCTTTGAGTAAGTCCCAAATAATCGAAGGTTCTTGTTGTTTGTAGCTCATAGTAACTATTAGGGGTCACTTGAACAACATCTGGATGCTCTACATATACACATAATTTTAGGCGTAAAATCATCAATTAAGTTAATTAAGTCTTACAATATAAAATCTTTTTAAATCTCGATTGCTTCTATTTTTTATTTTGGACTAAACCTATTCATTGCTTATATTACGTACCTGAAATTTTCTTCGCTTGAGAACCCGTAAGATGAGTCGCGAAGCCTGAGAAACCATGTCGATAGCTGTGAATCATGGACTCTCTCGCATCTCGTTTGCTGTAATAACCACAAAACAAAACAAACCGTTAGTTTACCATCGACGTTTAAGAGCCGACTACACTCTTAATTCCCTTTTGGGTTAGCTGGATCCGATCGATTATTGTTTAGGCCATATTAGGTTGATTATTGTGGGCCTTTTGTAACTTTGTTTGATGGGATTCTATCGCTCTCTCTGGAATGATATAGAATACAAAAACTTTATAAAATAAATTAAAAAGATTTGGGTGGTTTGTTGGTTAATACCTTCCCAGTAGCAGCTCCAACATGTGAAGATGCGAGGCTGTAACGAGCTTAGGATCACTATACTTTCTTTCACCCATGTACACGATATGCACATATACATGTATATATAATGCATATTAATTAGTCACCTCTTCGCCCAATCGATTCTCTATTTACATTAATTATTGCAAAACTAAGAAAAATAACAAAATTGATGTTATACCGAAATCCAGTTATTATAAATAAATAAAAAAGATGGGTTCGAGAACTTTCTTATACGAAATATTTAAATCGGAGATTACAAAAGAAATCGTCGGAAAGTTAGCCAAAAATCGTCGAAAAGACTTAGTCGAAAATACAACGAGAAAATATCGTATAAATCGTAAATCGAGAAATTTGGGGTTCTCTCTGGAATTTGGGATCCTCATTTCCTCATCCTAGTGCAGTATTTATAGAAAAATGTAGTTTGCGGTTTTTGACGGGAATGGGCCCCACGGGTCTCGTTTTCAGACTTTTGACGGAAATACCGATTTGGGCCGGGCCAAAGTTACGGGCTTCAAGCCCAGTACCAACAGTAAGTCCCCCCGTCCGTTAAAATGTAGATGTTTATGTATGAATTTTGATGGATTTTTCGAAATTGTTGGTCCGGCATAAATCGGAGTTTTGGCTTTGTTGACAAATCCCGCGCCGTTACGGGAATCTCGAGATATTTTAGCTTCAACATGAGTGTTCCTCTTAGTATATATATATATTTTTTATAAATCTCTTCTTCTTGTTTTTATATTTTCATACTTCTTCTTCTTCTCCTCCATTCCCGAAGTGCTAATTAAGTGAGTGGATTTTTTTATTTATTCATCTCTTCTTCTCTTTCATTACCATAATGCTAAGTAGGTGAGTGACTTGTTTTTTATTCATCTCTTCTTCTCCATTCCCGTAATGGCTAAGTAGGTGAGTGGCTTGTTTTTTTATTCATCTCTTCTTGGCTTAATCATCCCATTATCATTCTCTTCTCTATTTGCAGTTGCCGTGTAAGTAGACATGACTCATCTTCCAATTGCAAAGTTGTGCAAATTTAGGTATTGATCTTTTCTACAAATCTTTCCATCATTTTTTTTTTACTTTCTTGTTGTTGGCTATTGCTTGCCGTTGACGTTGGGAGCTTGTCGTGTCGTGGAGCCTTCGCCGAGCCAGCTTGCTGTACGTGTGTAGTTGAAAGGGGTTGCCGTGTGTGTTGTAACCGGGTCGTGTGTGGTCGTGTTGGAGTTATGTTACCGCGCCGGAGGAATCTCGCCGAGTTGCCGAAGCTTCGTCGGATCCTCACCGGGTTGCCGGATCGAGAAGGAGTCGCCGTGGAGCTTTCGCTGAGTCGCGTGGTGCTTCGACGGGTTGCGTGAAGCTTTGCCGGGTCGTGCTGAGCTACGCCGGGTCCTCTCCTGTTCGCTGGGTGCGAGATCGCCATGGCCGTGCTGATGATTCGCCGGGTGGAGTCTCGTCGGGTGGAGGCGTGACGGCGAGTTGGCGTGAGCATGAAACGCCGGGTGGAGCTCGCCGTGTCCTCGCCGGGTGAGTCTCGCCGATTTGCCATGGTGATGTCGCCGAGCCGGGGTGGATGTGCTCGTCGTGCGCCGGGTCGATTTGGATTTTGCTGAATTGAATCAAGAATTTTCAGTGACTGCAAAACCATCGTCTCGAAATTCACGGGAAGAGGATGAACTTGGGTTATGTGGGCTCCACTTCGTTGTTGGGCCACTTATTGAGTAAAAAAAGTCAAGCCCAATAGCAATGATAATTTTCAAACAAGCCCACTAGCACCAGAAAAATACAAGGCCCACTAGCATCAGAAGAAATACAAAATCCAAATTCGATCCCGTGATGGAGTGAGATCGCCGTTATTTTGCCGAGCCAAATCGAGTTGGTGAGACATATGTTTTCGAGCCGTCAAATGAGAGCTCCGTCTTAAATCAGTGTGCTTGTATTGAATGGTTTTGATGGATTAGCTTTGGAATCGGCATTTGAGAGGGTTGCGAGTTTTGACGTTGTTTTGGTTCGAGTCTTTGTGTGAGGATGTCGAGATATCTCGGTGGGTGCTCGTTGCCGAAATCTCGAGAATTTTGTCGGGATTGCCTACTTCTATTTTATTTGGCCGAGCTTCGTTTACTCGTGAATTTTTTGATAACCCGAGTTTTCGTTATTTTCAGGTAGCGTGATTTTTTCGAGATCAAGTCTTTTGTTGATTGTTTGGACACTTGATGGCGGATGATGACGCATCTTGGCTTGATATAGTTATGGAACAGAATGTAACGGAGTTGGGCTCTTCTTCGAGCGGGACGGAGTCGGAGAGTTCGTCGAACGAGTTGGAGTCGCAATGTCTGTCGAACGAGGCAGAGTTGGAATGTCCGTCGAACGAGGCGGAGTTTGAACGTCGGTCGAACGAGGCAGAGTCGGAGCGTCCGTTGAACGACTCGGAGTTGGATGCAACGTGAATGGTACAAGGGAAGTACGAGGTGGCATTGATAAATGGTGCGCGTGACGTGGAAGACGAAAGGTATCGTGCTCTTGAGGCAGTCGCCTTGAGGTACCAAGAGCGTTTTGATGCATTTCGTCGTTTTTACGATGGTGATAAGGCCGTAGAAGAATCTCTTAGTATTTATGGTCAGGCGCAAGCGGTTCTTGAAGCTTTTCGAGGTTCCGTGAATGAGGGTGTTCAATTTCCCGAGGGGAAGATTTCCAATTTGGAAGAGCAGTTAGCTGAAAGAGATAGAGAGGCTCGGGCTATGCATGTCGAGGATTTCGTGGAAGCCGTTTTCGTTGTTACCCTTGTCGATGCTCGGATTGGCACTTGACGTGTCCAGAGGACGCGGCTCCTGTCATCAACGAGTATGGGTCGAACGCGACTAGGCTTACTTTGCGGTTGTGGCCACTGTCCGGGAGGATGATGCTTTGGAGCCTTAGTTATTTTTAGCCTTCGTCTTTTATTTATTGCTTTATTATCGGGTAGTCCGTATGTGGACTCTGTTTTCTATGTACGAAACTTTTGGTCTGACTTTTTTAATTAATCCATATTTTTCTTTCCCTTTTTTTATATATTCTGAGGTCGAAATCGCAACGTGCGAGGTGCTCGGCTTATTCGTTTGTTTCGACATCTTCATGCGGACCGGAGTCCGGCTTTGTCGATCCTGGGCGCGAGACTTGGCTCGGCTTATCCCGTTTAATTTGTGCGAGACTGGGCTCGGATTTTCCTTTTTTTTTATATATATATGCATCGAAGGAGTGGATTATATAATCACTGCATTCGTGCGTAATGTATTCCGAGGTCAAAATCGCAACGTGCGAGGTGCTCGGCTTATTCGTTCGTTTCGACCTCTTCATGCGGACCGGAGTGCGGCTTTGTCGATCCTGGGCGCGAGACTTGTCTCGGCTTATCCCGTTTAATTTATGCGAGGCTGGGCTCGGCTTTTAAACCCGACGAGCTAAGTTTTTTAGGCTTATGCATCGAAGGGATGGATTATTTCACCACTGCATTCGTGCGGAACGCTTTTCGAAATTGATCACCTGGCCAGGGTGTCAATGTGTTTGGGCAGCCTGACTGCGTGTCGAATCGGGTGAATTGATAACCCTCTTTTTTTTATTAAGTATGGCTGCACCTTTTAAAAAAAGATGCATACGTACCCCTAAAGTGGGGATCAAGCCAATGTGTTTGCGATTTTTTTTTTGCGATTTTTTTGCGATTTTTTTTTGCGATTTTATTTTGCGACTTTTTTTTTGCGATTTTTTTTGCGATTTTTTTTTGCAATTTTTTTGCGATTTTTTTTTGCGATTTTTTGCGATTTTATTTTGCGCCTTTTTTGCGATTTTTTTTGTGATTTTTTTTGCGATTTGTTTTTTGCGTGTTAGAAGGAGGAGGAATCCCTTTCAGGTCGTTAATCTTCTATGTGAATGTGGAAATGTTTCAGCTCGTCTCTGAGGTCGTCGCTTAATTTTGGTGTGATGCCGATGCGTTTTTCTGGATCTTGTATGTCGATATTGGTTATGACAACGTCTTCGCGCTGTTGATCGTCCTGGGCTGTTAGCTCGCTTGGTCCTTGGGTTGCGATTAGACACGTTTCTCCCGCTTTTCGCAGTTTGTGCTCGGTGATGAAGCAGGTTCTTGCCATTCGTTGGTTACCTCTAACCGTGAAGATGCCGCTCGAGGTTGGGAATTTTATGCACTGGTGATAGATTGACGGGACTGCTTTCATCGCATTTAGCCAGGGGGTGTCGAGGATTGCGTTGTAGATGGCCGGCTTATCGATGACCACGAACTTGACAACCTTAGTCGTTCGTCCGACGTAAACCGGGAGTTTGATGGTTCCGATTGTCATTGTGGTGTCCCCCGCAAACCTGTGAGTGGCTTCGTGCTTGCCTTAAATTTGAAACCTTCGAGTTCCATTCTTTGGGATAGTCATATTGAAGAAGCCTCCAAGGAGGGTGAAGAAGAAGAATCTCCAATGGCACATCCCTTTGCAAAGTATCTTGGTTTAATCTCCACCAATGAAGAGAGCATTGATGATCCATGGANATCTCTCTGACGTTTTCGGGTTTTGTTCTTGATCATGGAGTTGTCGCCGAAGGTGTTAAGCCTGATGAAGCTAAACAGCTTAGAGACGAGGTAACTTCCTCAACAGATCTCGATTGGTTTTTCAGTATATGTTGTCCCCAAATTGAGTATTAGATCAATTTATTTTTCTGGGACTTGAAGTCTTGATTTTGGAAGTTTTAATGATCTAAAGCTAAGTTCTTTAGCCTTTTGAGGATGGCATTTTAGTGTTAAACTAGCTGAGATCACTTGGTTTGGTGGAGAGGCTGTAGTGTGTAGCAACTACTTGTTTGATATAGAGCTACTCCTTGTTGTTGGATAAGTACCTAAATTTGATGCCTTCTGCATTTTCTTTCTCGTTTTGCTAAAAAGATCACATTTGAGTGTAGGTACGTGAGATGTTTTATCATGCCTTTGATGGATATATGAACAATGCGTTCCCACTCGATGAATTGAAACCGTTGTCATGCCAAGGAGAAGATACTCTTGGAGGCTATGCGTTGACTCTGGTAAAAAGCTTTAATATTTTGATCTTCCCTTGCTTAAGGCGCCGTCGATATCTACTAGAGTTGTATGTAAAAAAACCTGAAAGATGTGTTTGTTTGTTCCTTTTTGTGTAGATTGACTCGTTGGATACATTAGCTCTACTCGGTGACCGAGAGCGCTTCACTTCTTCTGTTGAATGGATTGGTAAAAATCTTCAGTTTAATATAGTGAGTAATGATACGTTTTGGTTTCTCTAGCAAGACCAAGTTTTTTAATTGTTACTTTTCTCGACTTCTCCTTTCAGCTTTCTTTGTAAGTCATATAACCTGGCTGTAAAATTGATGCACTGATACAAGGCTTTTTTCATTCTTTCTAACTGCAGAATAAGACAGTCTCTCTGTTCGAGACAACTATCCGAGTCCTTGGAGGTTTACTTTCTGCTCATCTGATTGCAAGTGATTATGCAACGGTGCTCTTTTCTTCTGCTTAGCTATTTCTTTGGTCGTGGTTTCATCTTATACGAGGATATTTGTACATTCTTAAGCTAGAAGGCAAAAGTCGTTTTCTTTGCACCCTCTATTATGTATGAGCTTATTTTGAATCCTATCTGCTGTCAGGGCATGAGAATTCCATCGTATGACAATGAGTTACTAGTCTTGGCTGAGGATTTGACTCGGAGAATGCTTCCTGCATTTGATACACCGACTGGTATGCTCTTTTAGTTATGACTTGTTAGTAAGCTTGCGTGCGTATGGATATGTGTGAAAGCGGAGAATTGCTTTGTCATCTCCTTCTTCTCTTTTTTTTTTTTTGTTTCTCTCTGCAGGAATCCCCTATGGATCTGTGAATTTGATGTACGGTGTTGACAAACATGAAAGCAAGGCAAAACATCTTCTTATTCCTTCTTATGTATTTAGTTCATTGATCTGTGCTTTTGGTGACGCGGCTGAACAAACGGAACTTAGTTTGTCTGACTTTGCTAGTTCTCAACGAGTTAAAGAGTGCTGAGATTAGACTGCTCATTTTCAGCTTGACGAATCTTTTCTTTTGATTCATATATTGGAAGTCATGTTTATACGTCTTTGTTTTGTTTGTTCAGATAACATCAACTGCAGGTGGTGGTACTTTGACTTTAGAGTTTGGTGTGCTTAGTCGGTTAACAAATGATCCTGGTGAGTGAGGCTATGGAGCTTTGGTATTTCATGTCTAATCATAAATCAGTTAAGCCACTGAGACATACGTCTCTTTAGCTCTCTTTATTCTCCTATCAAGATGTAATGTTGATTTTTATAGTTTGTTTTGTTTTCTACGTGCTCTTTCATGGTGGTCCAACTTTGTTTTACTTGAAGTTTTCGAACAAGTTGCAAAGAATGCGGTGAGGGGACTATGGGCACGTCGTTCGAGTCTTGACTTGGTTGGTGCTCACATCAATGTCTTTACTGGTGAATGGACACAGAAGGTAACAACACCTATTTTCGTCCATGAACTGAAAGAAGGCTCCTTTATATGTTACAAGAACTACGGTTTTTGGCATACTTCAGCTAACAACTTAAAGATCTTCTTCATTTCGTTGAGGAACTTTGCTTCCACAAAATAATTGGTCTTTTTTTTCTGTCACCCAAATTCTGAATGGTAGTGTATGCTTGGCAGGATGCTGGTATAGGAACAAGCATTGATTCCTTCTATGAGTATCTCCTCAAGGTTAGTAAGTGAAGCCCTTTGATAAGATAATTTCAATTATTGGGATATAATGCTAAGTCCTAGAAATCCAGAAACCGATAAACTTAGATTCTGTTCTTCAACCTTGCAAAAATCTTGACCGGCACTGAGATTTTACTCCCTTGTTTGTTTTGTTTGAGTTGAGAATCACAGGCTTATATACTATTTGGGGATGAGGAATATTTATACATTTTTCAAGAAGCTTACGGGTCTGCAATGCAGTACCTTCACAAGGATCCTTGGTAAGCTTTCTATATCTTTTGTGTATTAGAAACATGAAGAAAGGCAATTCCTTTGTTTGGACTATTGTTTTTTCTAGTTTTGTCGTAGGTATGTAGAGGTCAATATGGATTCCGGAGCTATTGTCTGGCCAGTTTTCAACAGCCTTCAAGCTTTCTGGCCAGGACTTCAGGTAAAACTGATTGTATGTTTTAAAAAAAAACTGTTAATAAATGCAGCCCTGAAGCTTAAACTATTCTGCTTTTGTGTATCTATGTTTCTCTCTCGAAAGGTTTTAGCTGGAGATGTCGATCCGGCGATTAGAACTCACACTGCCTTCTTTAGCGTCTGGCAACGATATGGTTTCACTCCCGAGGGTTTTAATCTTGCTACACTTAGTGTCCAGGTAGTCCATTTTGATCTAAGTGATCTCAGTGATTGCTTTTTCGTTCTGTGATGTTACAACTTGAATAGCTGTTCTTCATTTTCCATAACAGTATGGTCAAAAGAGTTATCCACTGAGGCCGGAATTAATCGAGAGCACGTATTGGCTATACAAAGCTACCAGAGATCCCAGGTAGCTGATTTTAATTAGTTAGCTTTTTTTAGTTCTTATCTTTCATCATATGATTCTGTTGTTTTCGAAAATGGATACCGAGAAGTTTCTCAAAGACATCATCTTCTTCTTTTTTCTACAGGTATCTTGATGCAGGACGTGACTTTGTGGCTAGTTTGCAATACGGGGCAAAATGTCCTTGCGGTTATTGTCACATCACAGATGTAGAGCTTCATAAACAAGAAGATCACATGGAGAGTTTCTTCCTCGCTGAAACAGTAAACAAAAACAAAAAAACTCTGTTTCATCAATATGCATTTTACTTACACTTACCTTTAAAGCCTCAACTTTTCTTTTTTTTTGCATTTCACAAATATTTTTCAGGTTAAATACTTATGGCTACTCTTTGATTTAGCTGTTGACTCAGATAACCTCGTCGACAATGGCCCTTACAAGTAACCTCACATTTAACCCTCTTGTTTTCGCGTATATTTACCGCAGCATTTCACTAATCTTGTTGATTTTTGCTGTATCTACAGATACATCTTTAGCACTGAAGGGCACCTATTACCATTAACACCGCAAATATCTCTAGCTCGAGAGCATTGCTCTTACTTTGGAGGATATTGTCCACGCAATGCCACGAAAACAGAAGAAGAAGAAGAGAGTAAAAACGATGATCAAGTCCCTGGAATCGAGCTCCGGACTCACAGTAACGTTTACCCTTACCACGAGTCTTTTCCAGTTACCGGTTTGATAAAGGTCAGTAAAGGTTGTTTCTTTCTTTCGGATTCCATACACAACAAATGCATCAAACTCAGCTTCTTCTGTTGTGGGTTTATGTAGGGTTTATGTCCAGGACTAACTCATGCTCAGAAATACGGTTTGTCTTATGTTTTACCGGAGAAGACAGAACGTGAAGATGTTAACAGAGCTAAACCGGTAATTACAAGCCGTTCGATTGTGTTGATTCCGGATCAAAAGAGATCACAGGTTGATGAAGAAGAAGAAGGGTTTACTTCTCAGTCTGAACCAATTATGAGTATCTCTGGTGGTAGTAGCATCCACCAAACCGGTCAAGAGCTAACCTTGTTAGAGTCAGAAACTGATGATCAAAGATTATACTCTTCTTAGTTTTCTGTCTTATATAATTGTTCCAACAACAAAAAAAAGGATTACAATTTTGCTTTGTTTAGAAATATAGATTATCATCAAGAGTTTCAAATCCTTCTTATTTTGATCAATCTTTGCCTCGAATCCAAAGACATTGTTCACAGTAAAGTTCTTGGCTTTATCTTGCACCAAAAACATTATGATGTCAGTTTCTTGATCATAGTAAAAACATTAGGTTAAAATGTAAAAACCTAGTAAATTGTTGGAGCACAGAGGGGAAGCTTCCTCAAGAAACTCTAATTCAATGAACCTATACTATTTTCAAAAAGAGACTCTGATTCCAAGTTTCTTAGATATTATCAGTTTCTTATGCAATAGTTTTGAGATTATTTTAATTGATAGTGGAGACAAATTAGCACAGTTGGTATATTTACTTGTTTAAGGTGTGGGGGACCAAAGCATCAGTAGGAATCAAAACTAAATAAAAGATAATATAAACATTTACAAAGTCCCAAAAAATATTCTCACTGCTCAATTAGATTTCTCATTTGTTTAATCTCTTTCTCTCTATTGTGATTAAACATATATAATCTAAGTTAAAAGAAACTAGAATCCAAGGATATTTGCTTAAAAGCTGGCTTTATTTCTTTATTTTATTTTATTTCTGCCATAAACCAGCTTTGGTTTATTGATTTGTCTGTGTTCATTTGAAAGTTAGGTTATAGCTTGATCCAATTAAAAACCCATTGATTGACTTAATTAGGGCCTAATCTTAATATGAGACCTTGGTTTGATGAATTGATGATTAGTAACATGTGATATGATTAATCTTAATATGAGTTCTTGGTTTGTTGATGCATTTTTTCCAAAAGTTGTTAAACACAGATCTTTTGAAGCAGACAAAAATTAAACATAATATTTTAGATTAGATCTTTTCAATAGCACACAACCTTTCCCTTTAATGGAGAAGAAAAACAGAGTTACAGCTAAAGTTTAGATTTAGATCTTTCCCACACTTATATGCTTAAGACCATTTTAAGCATCTCTCTGTTACATTTTGTTACCATCAGAATCAAGAAGACCACAAGAAAGTGAATCTTTTTTTCACCGATGAGGTAAAGATTCACAATCATGTTTGTATGAAACATCTCTCCCCGAAAACCCAAGCAGTTCCAAAGCTTTTTATTTCTCTTAAAAACAGAGAAAACAGAAAAACTCTGTTTCTGAATCTTCTCTTTGATATTTTGTCTCTATTTAGCTTTTTTCTCAAACACCACAACCTAAGCCTTTAACTTCTGATCCTTTCATGATCCTTAGCCTCTTACAAGACGATACAAACATCCTGTAACAACAACAAACAAAAACAACATAAATACATAAAACAAACTTTGTGTTTATGTTATTGATTTGAGAGATGAATGAATTTTTTTTTTTTTAACTTACTCCCAAGGAACATCTCCAACAAGCATCCAATCACCATCTTTGTCTTCATAAGTAGGCACAAAGTCTGAGCCTTTATATCCTTCTCTCTCAAAATACTCTCCCACAGAGAATTTGAACATGTTTTCAAGTGATTTCATCAATTCTGGATATTGCTTATACACCGTTAGATCAATCTTCCTAAGATATGGAGCACCATCCATACTTACTTTCACATACATTCCTTGACCTTCAGATTCATTCTTCTTTGTCTGAAAACTGTTCTTCCTGTAAGATCTAACAGGTGGCCATCCAACAATCTGAGCCCTACAAAAACAAAAACAAAAATTGCAAAAGATTAGTTTAGATCTAGAATCACCAGTACACATTTTTTCAGACAAAGTTTTGATTCAAAACACTTACTTTGGAGGAGAAGCTGTTTCGGTTTTTCCGGTGGATTCAATATCTTTCTCTGTTTCAGGTAATGCTCTTTTGTTGCTTTTACCGCAAGAAACCTTTTCTTTCTCTTCTTCACATCCATCTTCTGTTCCTGGTAACCCCAATCTCAGCTCTGTTGCCTTTAGGTTAACAAACTCATCACAAACACCAACCTTTTCCATTTTCTTAGATTAATCTTCAAAGAAAGAAACTTTGTTCTTGTGTGTGTCTAGAGAGAGAAAGACTTGTTGATAATATGAGGCTTTGTCAAGAAGAGTATTTTATAGGAATTGAAAGTATTGCTTTTTTTTATATTTTTTGGTAATTTAGAAAAAAAAAAAAGGGTTTAACTTGAATTAAGGACAAAGGCAAAAGCTAAAGCTGTCGGGTAGTAAACAGTAAGCAGCAACTTTGAGGCAAAGTGTGTCCCATCATTTTGGGGACATTCGTGGGACACTTTCATCTTTCAAACCAAAAGACACTTTCATTGATCTTAATGGACGGTCTAGATTCATTTCCTTATTAACCCTAATTCAAGGAAGTGGGGTTAAGGTATGGTACACTCATGTGCAGAATATAAAAACCCTTTTCTTTGGTTGAGCAATTTGAGTTTGTAGGGTAAGGCATTACATGTGGTCTGCCATATGCATGTCACCTCTCTCTCTCTCTACAAGCCAAGAAGAACTTACTCTTTCTTCTATGTGTGGTTCTTGATAAATCAAAGATTAGATCATCCTAGTCAATTGAGTTGAAACTCCTAGCTGTCTAAAGTCAAAAACAAATTTTATAGTTTTTTTGTGTGTGTTTTGAAGGTAAGATTTTAAGGAGTTTCATTGACTTTTTTTATACATATATATTAAACATTTAAACTGTTCAGTTAAAATTTTGGTGTTTGTTCTATCTTGTTAATGAAACAACCACATGAATCATTTAATAACTCATTGTTTCTCTTTACAAGTCTTGAAAAAATCCTAACTTTGTCTCTCTGTCTCTATGAAACTTCTTATGATCTTTCATATAAAAGGAATCTTCAAACAAGCTGACAAGAAATCTACTCAAAAGGTTTTGTCTTTTGACAGTTCATTATCCTATGGGGTCTTATAGTTTTTGTGGTTTTGATTTCTCTTTTGTCTTTGTTCATGTTACAGCAAGACAGTTGCTGTACTTGTTATGTGGTTTAGTGAACCAAACTAAACCACAAAAATTGCGTAAGACATCTAATTAGTTTGAGACCGCGTTGAATATGATTTATGGATTACGACATTTTGTGAAGTGAACATTTTTGGAGATTATATTTTTGGTTCTTATCAGAATTTGGATCAAAAAGGAGAATTTTAAATGTAGTGTGGTATTTATTGTAACACGCTATACAACAACAACTTTGGGTTTCGATGTGAAGTGTGAAAACTTTGGTTTCGTTGTGTGGTGTTTAAGATTTAAAAGTTCATCATCACTAGCTAGCTACAAAATATTAAATACCGAAAATGAGATATATCTACAACAAATCGGTTAATGATATTCTCTTCACTTCAGCTTCATGGTCATAATTGCAAAATTCAATTTATATGGAATCTAAATAAAATTTTGAAAAGGTTAGGCAAGGCTATACATATGATGTTGGATTGATCCACCGTTCGTTCTATCCAATTAATGATATAAAATATATACAGATGATCAATGATCATACGTTCATCATCATCATAAGTTAGTAGGTAGGCACTAGGCAACATGAAGCTAATATTATTCGAATTCCGTCACATGCACAATTCTCATATGATGTAACCTAACCCAACATTGCAACCAATTTCCAGATATATATATATCCCATTTATTTTCTCTGTGAATGATATTCGGGAACCAATTTTCTTTTTTGTTTCTTTAATATATTAAAAAACCTTTACTTCCGACCAATAAGTTAACAAAACAATTAAATAGCTTAGTCGTGTACTGGTATTATTGTGTCATAATCCAAATTTAAATCCATAAACATGTGTATGACATTACAAGAAAAATTGGTTTAATTTGAAAGCTTTTAGTCAAAAAAAAAAAAAATTGGTTTTAATTACAAAATTAGTTGTAGCTATAGTCAATATTCTGTGGCTATTTGGCCATTAAACATGAATAACCACAACTCATATTTGTAGCTATGACCTTGTAGACATCGATCAATCATGGCTATTCGTAACGCTGATAGACACGATTGTCACAAAATAGTGTCGTAGCTAATAGACATAAATTACAAAAACTAAACATGTTTCTATTATAGCTACAATTTAGCTATCAAATAGCTACGGAAAATTTAATAACTAATACCACAAATAGCTATGAATATTATGTGACTATTCAAAAAAAAAATTCAATTAAAAAAAACAAATTAAATAACAATAAATAAAAATGCGATTAAAAATTAAACGTACAATTAAGAATAAAATACATAAAAGTTAGAAGTGCGGTTATGAGTTGTGAGAAATGTGCGTTGATAAACATATCAGCCTCGCACGACGTATCAAAAATAAAAGTGTAAATAGAAAGATTCACTCACAGCTTTATCCGCGATAATAGTGTTGTCATACTTGATAAGGGCGTGAATATTTGGATTAAAAAGGAAGAATGTTATTTATAATTAAAATGGAACACAATCAAATGATAAATAAAGATAATGATTGAAAATGATGGAAAAAATATAAAACCTATATATCAAAAAGATCGTTTAAGAAGATATATCGAATTAAAGATTTAAAATAACTGATTATAGTTTTAGATGATTTTAGTCATTTTGGATTTTTTTGTATTTTTAACTATAAAATTCATATAAAACAATGTTTTAAAAACACCCTGGAAAAAATGCACACAATATTTCCAATACAAGAGATTTGAAAGGTACTTATAGAAATTACTAACTGAATAACTTTGCATTTCAAGAAACATTTAACAATGTGTTTAAAAACTTAAAAATCCATCACTGAATAAGATAGGGTTTGTCGAACATAAATCATTACAAAAACTTAATTGGATACATCCCTAAAACAAGTTTTTACCAAAAACATACTATAATATTAAAAAAAGAAGAGATCTTCACTTATTTTGTTTTCTTTTTTAAATAGCTGAAGAAATCTTTACTACATCGCTCATAGTCATAATCAGCGTTAGTTTATATTCTTTCAAATTTTGCACAGAAGAAAGCTGTTAGATTATTGTGTGTGACTACTGACTAGACTAATTTACATGTTTAGCAGAATAGAAAACACATGAAAATTTCGTTAAAAATAGTCAAAAGAAAAGTAACACAGTTTTTTTCCTTTGATTCTGGTTTTACTAAAAAAGAACAAAGCATTGAGTTTTCAATTTCATCTAAATTTTAAGAAAGTACTAAAAGTAACTATAGTTTTTGCCCTTTTCCCTACATTCCCTTTTTTGATTTTCCTCTAGGTGTGAATTTTTTTTTTGTTGATTAATAAAATTTCACTATTTACACAAAAATAGTTATCTTATCGTTGAACGTGTGACTGTGAACTGTGAGTCTGCGACCGTGTGGCGGGAATCTGAGTGCTCTCACTCATGTGTGGGTCCGTGTGGATATGTGGGTCCAAATGAGAAACACGTACACGTGAAATAGACGGTGTAGCGTTGGGTCCATTGAAGACTGAAACGTATATTAACTTAACAAAGGCGCAGCAGTTTCAATCGAATTTTGCATATTAAAGATGATGAAGGCCGCTCTTACCATACCACTGAATATATTAAAGCAGAAGTGGAAAGGTATTTTCATCAATTGTTTGCTCTTAATGAGACTTTAAAATTTTCTCCCAATTTAAAATAACGTCGTTTTGTCATTTCAAAATCCGAAAGAATTTTAAAAATTGCTATTTTAAAATCGTAATTTCTAATTTTTAAAAATGTTCTCGTTTGTGTTTTCATACTAAAAACACCAAAACAACGTCGTTTTGAGATATACCGAACATAGCTCGTCGCCAACGTGTCACAAGCGAAAAGTTAATTGTTGACTAGCACTGTTTATGTCAGCACTGTTGTACGCACCAATTATCTAATCTAAGTAGTTAATTTAAATTTGTATGCGGATTTAGGAAGCAAAAGATAGTATTGTCTCGGATTTGATAAAATAGAATGACTTTTTCTTGAATGTAGTGTTGCATAAAATGAGTTTTAATGAAAAATGGTAGGCCTGCGAGTTCGGTTATTTCGGGTAGTTCGGATTGGGTAGTTCGGTTCTTCGGATAATTCGGTTTTAGAAAAGTTGGCCGAAACTAACCGAAACATAATTCGGTTCGGTTAGTTCGGTTCTCGGGTAGTTCGGTTATTAATTTTAAAAACCGAAACTAACCGAACTTTTTTAATTTTGGTTTAAATTCGGTTAAA
>JAHZTW010000005.1:10964618-10996249 GCA_020283515.1 Alliaria petiolata | reverse complement strand
AACATATGTACAATTAACTATACATAAAAACAACTAAATTTGAATACAACTATTTAAAAATTATTATAAGTAGATGAAATTCTAATTTAATTTAAAAAATAAATAAATATATAAATCTTATATAATACATAATTTTAAATATATCATTATATTTTTTTAAGTGTCCTTATTTTCTACTATATGAAAGCTTAATGGGTGTCTACATGACCTGCCACTTCAGCATCTCAGAGTATGCCACGTGTCATTTATTATTTAATTTTCATAAAATTATTTTATTTATATTAAATCTGAACCAAAAAAAATATTTTTATCCTCTATTTGCATTCATGCTGATTCAAACTCATAATCCTCTCAATAAAAAAATACCGTTCTTTTCCATTTTGTCATAGGTACTATTTTATAACCCTCTCTAAAAACTTATGATATTTTCTATATATTTTATATATTAGAAGAACTTTTTAAATTTATATGTATATCAATTATAAACTTATGCCCCAACCCATAAATAAATAAATCCTTAATATGATAAATTGAACAAAAATATTTTTTTTTTAAAACATGAAGTAACATAAATACATATTAATATATGTACATTTAACTATACATAAAACAACTAAATTTGATTTCAACTATATAAAAATTATTATAAGTAGATGAAATTTTAGTTTAATTTTTAAAAATAAAATATATATTAATATTATATAATACATAATTTTAAATATATCATTATAATTTTTTGAGTGATTTAATACTTATTTTCAAATAAATTACCATAAATAAACTTTGGTATAAGTGCAAAAAATATGATATGGAATAAATTAAGAAGTTAACTGCAAACTATAAAATCTTAAGACACAACAAAATATTCAATAAAATATCGAGAAGATAACAAATTATATAAAAAAATATTGAGAAGAAGATAAAAATAAAAAAAAATAAAAATAGATACAAAAATATACAAAAGTTTAAAACATGGAAAAACATGGATTTAATGCAAGATATGTAAAATAAATCTTCAAAATGATTAACTTATTAAAGTTAAAATTATTATAATATTAAGATATAGATAAATAAGTTGAGTATTAAATTTAAAGAATAAATAAAGATTCATAAAATAATGTATGAAAGAAATTGCACAGATCATCAAGAAAATAAGTAAAAATTTTAAATTCTTAAAAAAACAAACAATAGTCAAAATATAGATTTAAAAAAAAACTATTTAAAACTTAATTTAAAATAAAACACGCGCATTGCGCGGATTCTCTACTAGTGTATATTAAAAACAAAATATAGTATGATCTGCAAAAAGTAAAAAAAAATAATTGAGATGATTAGAAATTTATTTTGCAGACGAGCTATGCATGAAAAGAATATTTGATGAGAGACTATTGCAAGCACGTTTCTCACAATGTACTAGTAAAAGTGGTGCTACTTCAGGTTGTTTATATATGTTTTAAACTTTTAGTTGTTAAATTTAGAGATAAGATAATGAATACGTAAAGGTTGTTTTTATATTTAAGCGAGCTCTTGATTATATTTTGTTCGTATCCGAAAGCTTTAATATTAGATGACAAAAACCAATTTCTCGCATTCAAGCATTAGATTTTCATCTATTTCTCGCATTCAAGCATTAGGGTTTCAGCTATAAATTTTTATGAATTTTTGATCTTATTAATAATTTAAACTTTAACCAAATGTCAATATTTAATGTATATTAAAAATGAAAATACACTACAAAAAGGATGTATTGTATCATTTAAATTGTATCACAAAACTAAGTGATACTATTTTTAAATTAGTTATTTATAAGTGAAACAAATATACATGCTTTAACATTAATTATAATAATTGATGTTATAATTAACTAGTTTGACATCAATTCAATAAAATTGATACAAATTATATTACTTTGAATCACTTTTAAAAAATTGATATTAAAATATAAATTTACATCAATTAGGTGATTGATGTATTTATTAATTTTTGTTAACATCACTTCTAACAATGATGCAATATTAACATCAATAAAAACTGATGCTAATAAAAATAATACTAATAATATAAACATAATTATGTGAATTAGCTTCAATAATTAAAACTGATGTAACTGTTCTGTTTTTAACATCAATTTCTTAAAAATGATGTTATTTTATCTTAACTTGTATTATTTAATACATTTGATACTAAATCAAACTAATTTACATCAATAAAATAATGGATATATATATGTTAAATTTTTATTATTATTATATAGTATAATATATTTTACATGATTACATCAATTAAATAGTATCACACAATTAAATAATTTTATTTTGAATTACTTATTAATTAATGATATAAAATAAGTGGTTTAACATCATTTATGGTAATTGATATTGTTATTACCTAATTTAACACATGTTTAATAAAAATTGAAACAAACTTATNTTTGATTGAACTTAGCATAAAGTGTTAGGTTTGAGACGACAAGTTTAGGCTCTCATGTAGATTCTAGTCTCACATATCGAGGCTAGCTTTAGGCTTAGGAATTTGGGTTTTGGGGCGCGGTATTACTTGGTGTTGTGGAATGGATTGTATGCTTGTATTTTAGCATGATGAGTTGTGGAAAGATATTAGAAAGAAAGGGAATGAAAGAGGCTTGGAAGGAGAATAAGTGAAGCATAGTTTGAAATGGTGGATCTTATGTTTGAAAAGAAAAAGTATAGCTCTAAGTGTTAAAATGAATTATGTACCCTTAAGAAAATAAAAAGAAAATCAAAAGAGGCCAAAGGGCCAAAGAAAGAGAAAAGAGCTACCTAGGAATGAAAAGAAGAGCTAAGTTATAAAAAGATCACACCATTCACTATGAGTTAAAGGATGAAGAAGTTTCCCCTTAAGTGTTATAAGAAGAAGAAGTGGTTTGTGAGATTTATGGGTTTAGCAAGGCACAAAGAGCCTTGAGAGAAAAGGGTAGCTTTAGAGGGTTGAGTGAGCTTGAAAAAAAAAGAATGAGAGGGGTTTATGATCATTTATAGCATTATGGGTAGATGAGAGTCTAGTCTTGTATGCATCACTTATCTTTTACCTTTAACATTATGCATGAAGTTCAATCCTCTTTGAGTGAAAACCCTTATGCGATTTGGAAGCCA
The DNA here is from genome assembly GCA_020283515.1 of Alliaria petiolata. Taxonomy (NCBI): domain Eukaryota; kingdom Viridiplantae; phylum Streptophyta; class Magnoliopsida; order Brassicales; family Brassicaceae; genus Alliaria; species Alliaria petiolata. Next base: position 10,993,118 of record JAHZTW010000005.1, on the reverse strand, counting down.
CATGAATTGAGATCATTCTTATCTCAAAGCCTAGTCCCTTAGCCAAATGAATTCACTTGCATTGCATTGTCATGATTCACTGTTTGCAACTTAATGAATGTTAAAGGGTTGGTTGGATAGGGAGACTTATCTAGATTGAGTTCTTTGTGTATTTGATTGTTGTGATGAGCATGGCTAACTCTTTTGGAGTAGTATGAATTCAAATGCATCTTAGAATTAGGAACTAGGACATTGAGTTGATTATTTTTGTTTGCATTCTTGGATATTGAGCTCCCACCTTCACACCTCTCTCTTGGATTTGTCATGTTGGTTTGCTTGAGGGCAAGCAAAAGGCAAGTTTGGGGGAGTTGATAGACTCATAATTTATCATATTTTAGCATTCATTTTATTTAGTTTTGCATGTACTTTTGCATTCATTTAGCCACTTTTAGTCTTATTTGCATCCATATTAGAGTTTAGTGAGTTTTATCTTAGGTTGTTGCATATTTGTACATATTGAGTCTTTATTAGGTGTTTTGGAGTCTTGGAGGACCATATGGAGTTTCATGGATAATCAAGAGGAGGAAGAGAAGCAGCTAAATGAGAAGCATAAGTCTTTTAGAAGCATGTTGAGCATTTGGAGGTGTGAAATGTATGTGTCCAGACGAAGGCCTTCCACTTAGATTCAGACTCCGAAGCCTTCTTCAACGTTGTAGAGGATTCATGGATCTTTCTAATGCCGTTGGAATCAAGTCATTACGATCAGCGGTTCAGGAGATACGGCAATTTTTGCAAGCCAGTACGAAGCAAGCAAACCGAGGAGGATCCACCAGAGTTTACCTCGGTTTGGTCACCTCGGACAGACAAACCGAGGAGAATCCACCAGAGTTTACCTCGGTTTGGCCACCTCGGACAGACAAACCGAGACGAAGCCACCAGAAATTACCTCGGTTAGGAGCACCTCGGACAACAAACCGATGCGGCGCTAGACTGCCTGAAGTGACTGGAAGATCGGGTCAGATGAAGACTTTCTGTTCCGATTCAGCCTTTGAGCTCTCCATGAAAGTTGTAGGTAATTGAATCATGTTTCATCTGGAGGTGATTTCATGTCATTACGAGCTTCTTTTAGGGAGATATGGCGATTTCCGCAAGACTGCTCCTCCGGGTCAAAACCCGGTTTGTTCCGGGTTGACCCGGTTTGACCTCCTTCCCTATAAATACTTAAAAACCTAATTTTTATGTATCTTCTCTTGGGCTTACACAGAAAAATGCCCCTTTGGGGTTTTGAGGAGATTTGAGAGATTTATTTTAAGTTTAATGCTATTTGATTCTTGTTTCTTCTAATCTTTCATCTATCTCTTCTTTAATCATGCTTACTAGTATTTCTTTCATAGGATTTGTGGGTTTCACCATGATTAGTGAGTAGTTTCTTAGGAACTTGGGGATGGGTTAGATTTAGGGTTTTCTAATGGTTCAATCTTGCAATTAAGGATAGATTCTTTCATCCCTCTTCTTATTAAGGTGTTCCTAATGCCAAATAGCTAATCTTTGCTATTTTGGATCATAAGAATTTCACACACCCACCAAGTGTTTGATGAAATGCTTGAACCACTTTTCTAAGTGATTTACATTCCTAGCCTAAGACATTAGTTGCCTAGGGTGTTTATCATGCCATTTAGACTTATGATTAATGCTTGCTAATCATTTTAATGCTAACACATCATTAGTTCATTAAGGTGATTAGGAAAGAGATTAGTACCACACATCATGGATTAGTCTTTATTAGTGTTCTAGGCATAGAGATGGCATGTTTAGTTGCTTAAATGATTGCAAGGTTGTCCATTTGATTGCCCAAATCAATGATTCCATCCCTAGGTTTCGTTTTTAGTAATTTGGTAATCTTGCTTAATGGTTAATCGCTTAATTAGTGCTTGATTAGTGTTAATTAAGGTTTTAAGTCATATTCTTAGTCTTGTAGTGTTTCCTTTAGCTAGTAGTTTGCTTTTAATTGTTGTTTGTCACTTCAATTTCGAATTTAGCTTAGCTTAGACAAAACTTTGTATTCCTTTTGCATCAAACTCCCAAGATGGATTGATATCTCAAGTATTGCAATGACATGAGCAATTGAGAAATTGCTTGCAAGAGTAAAAAGTCTTGTTTCATTATCATGCTCGTGAATGGGGTGTTTTGCGCTTCTCTAAGTACTTGATCGATTTCGGGAGCCGAGCTTGTTGCTTGGTGGACTCGGGAAGTCATTAACCTAAGTTGCCTGATTATGCCCTCCAGTTCGCTGTTTTGATTTTGACGATTAGGGGCATCGTTTTGCCGATCGGTGTGCTCTTGGCGTTGGTGGTCGTTGTTCGCCGGTCGTCTCTGATCCCTTCGCTCTTGGTCATCTATCGGGGGAGATAGTTCGCCCTGGTCATTTAGGTCGGCGATCTGGTCCCCGAACATAACTCGTTGTAGGCGCGGGGTGTAGGTGGTTTGCCTTGGCATCTGGCCCCTGTCGTTAGCGTTGTGGAGGTCGTCAATTCGGCTATGACATACGTGTTGAGCCGTGGCCAATTCGTCCAGTCGTTCGTTAGTCCTGCGTGCGTTATCGTTTATCTGAGCGATAAGCGTCTGGAGTAAAGCCGAGATGTCGGATTGTGTCGACGTGTCGTTTGCGGGTACTTCCATCCTTGTGGCGCTTATCGGATTTGCGGTCGTCCTGTCCATCCTTGTTGGATCGGAGAAGGATGTCCTCGTTGTAGTTAGGAAAGTCGGTCCCGTTGGCAGCGTGTAAGTTCGATATGCCGAGGCCATCGAGGTCGGCCTAGCTGTTGTTGCTGGAGTCGGCGCTTCAAATGTGCCGTAACTTGGCATCGCCGATATTGATGAGATCGGCATTTCTGACCCGGTGGGGGTTGGCCTTGCCGATGTTCCAAAGATCGTCGTTCCCGAGGCAGTGGTGGTTGTTGCGGCCGAAGTTGAAGAGGTTGGTTTCGTGGACGTGGGAGTCGTTCCTTCCGTCATTGATGATTGTTTTTTTTTTAAAGTGTAGAAATGTTCCCTTCCCCACAGACGGCGCCAAATGTTGATACCGAAATCCAGTTATCATAAATAAATGAAAAAGATGGGTTCGAGAACTTTCTTATACGAAATATTTAAATCGAAGATTACAAAAAAAATCGTCGGAAAGACTTAGCCAAAAATCGTCGAAAAAACTTAATCGAAAATACAACGAGAAAATATCGTATAAATCGTAAATCGAGAAATTTGGGGGTTCTCTCTAGAATTTGGAATCCTCATTTCCTCATCCTAGTGCGGTATTTATAGGAAAATGTAGTTTGCGGTTTTTGACGGGAATGGGTCCCACGGATCTCGTTTTCGAACTTTTGACGAAAATATCGATTTGGACCGGGCCAAAATTACGGGTTTTAAGCCGAGTACCAACAATTGATATATACCTTAGTGTCATCGTCGTAAGCTCCTCCGGCCACAATGAACTTCACATTGACAAAAGAAGAGACGAAAACACTTAAAACCCAAACAGCCCACCATAAGATTTGAGAACTCATTTTCGGTAACAGGTCCCAAGATACGATCAATGAGTTTTTTCTTTATAATGAGCAATGAGTGTTAGTCTATTTATAACAAGCAATGAGTTTTTCTTTTATTATCCAAAGTTCAAAATTCAAATGGCATAAATAATTAATAAAAATTATAATGGTAACAGTTAATGCGATTGAAAAAAAGAAAAAAAAAAGAGAGGACTAATTTGTCTCTTTATGCAGTGTTAGCCGATATACATAGTATCGTAGTAACAGTTAATGCGATTAAATCTAACGGAAAGTCAACACGCAAACTCTTTGCTTGTTAATTTACTTTTCACCAACCATCTCTTTATTAGGAAAATTGAAAAAAGGACAGTTTTAGTATAGGTTTGTGAAACCTTGGGAAAGTATATCTAGATTAATGTTAATCCTAATATATCCCCAATAATTAAAAACAGAAAATTCAAAAAAAATACATAATAATAAAAATAATTTTTATAAAATTGAATGATTATTCTATCTCTCCCGTCTCTCTTTATACAAAGAGATTTTTTTAAGAATTTTTTTTCCTATGCATCTTAATCATTTTTATGGTCGACGATGCAATTACATATAGTTGCAGATATAATTTGCTGAAGCATATCAATAATGAACTGGTCTTTTTTCAGTGTGTGATTCGAAGAAATTTTTTTAATCAAAATTCTAGACTCATACTTTTATCCATATTTTGGATTTAAAAGTTTTCTATTTTTACTATAACTTAGTGAAGTTTTGGTTGTTGAATGTATGAGTAGAAAGCTTATCAAGACAAATCGTGTTCATTGTCATTATGCTTTAGTGATGGATTCAAAAGGGAAGAAAATGAAAAAAAAAACACAAAAAATATTGCATAATATATGATATAAATATTTATGATATTTTATTTCCTTTTAGGATATACATAAATTTAAATTTCATAGAATACATATTTTAAACTTTTTAAAACATGTACAAAGTGTAAAATATGTATTCTAAACTTCGTAAAATACATATGAAGTTTAGATATTCTAAACTCCGTAGAACATGTATAAAGTGCAAAATATATATTCTAAATTTTGTACAATATGCACAACATATTCTAAACTTTGTAGAACATGTACACAATGCAGAATATGTATTCTAAACTTCATAGAACATATATGAAGTTTAAAAGACGTATCCTAAAATTTTTAGAACATAAACAAATATTTTTTATTTTATTTCTTTTCAAAAACTTAAGATCAAGAATTTTTAATTATAGTGTTATTGATTTTTCTATATTTTTGTTTGATCTTAATATATATATATTTTTAATATATTTGAAATTTTATATTAATTTGTTAGGGTTAATTTAGTTAAAATATAGATAAGGTATAGTTTCCCAAACCTTTAGTTTAAATATCCTGTTTTTTCAGTTTCCCCCTCTATATTTACCTCTGTTTTATTAATGTTACTCATCTAGTCTTGTTTCTTAAATCCCTTATTGATTATCTCAGAAAAAATACATATACATTTTTTTTGACAACCCAGGATAAATCTCAGGCCTATGAAAGGGGACAGACTAATCCCTGGGGGAAAAATACATATACATTAAATATTTTCCTATTTAGGTTTTGATCCTCTCACGGTTTTTTGTTTTCAAATTTTATGCCAATACTCTTCAAAAAAATTGTTGATTGGAAGAAGTATTGACAAACTGACACGATCTAAGTGTATTAAGCTTTCCCCTTTTTTTTGGTCAATAGCTTATTATGTGCATAGAGTAAATTTATTCGTTTATAATATAGGGAAGATTACTTAAATGACACAAATTCATAAGTTTATTACTAGAATAGCTCTTATTTTATTTTTATTATTGATCAAATTTTCATACCAAAAATACCCTTAAAGTCTTTGTTACCAAAAAACTAATTACAGAAATGCCATTATTATTTTTTCCAAGTAAAAAAACAATTTTTTAATAATTACGAAATTGCCATGGGATGGCAAAAGTCTGTGGAAGTAATAATGACAAACTTAATTTCATAAACAGATTTATTTTGAATGACAAAATTTTCTCAAAGATTTATTTTGACAGCCACAAACTTATTATAATAACAAACTTATGTACACAAGTCTGTCGCATGAAACAACAGTTTTGTTTTCTCTTACAGATTTACTCTAAATGACAGACTTGTGTCGATAAATCTATTGCATGAAGCAACATTTTTACAGACTTTGCTAGATTTTTTCATAGATTTATTGCGTTTGACCACATATTTACTTATTTTTGACAGATTTGATTTTCGTGATATATTTAAATGACAGTTTTATTTTTATATGACATACTTATGTATGCAAGTGCTAGCAGATTTATGTATTTAGCTCTCAAATGATGACAGATTTAGTGCTAGTCTGTCATCATTCACAGACTTATTTCAACAAAAATTAATTACTAGATTAGTATCAGACATATATTAACGTGATAGCAGATTTATGGTTTGAAATCACAAGATTTATTTGATGGCCGTCTTCTAGACGTGTAAACACAACAAACTTGCATTTTATTAGAATATATTTTGCTGCTCGTTTATATGATAACATGCTTTTTATTTATCCAATGAGTGAAGGTAATGGTTTTTATTATTTATGTTTATCATTTAATTAAAATATTAACCAGATTTTATAATTTAAAATTAGTAAAATCAAAATTTCGTTTAAAATTAATTATAATGGCATATTTGTTATTATTTGAAAAAACATTGGGTATTATGTTTTTTGCCAAAAATATAAGCTATTCTAGTAAAGTATCTTTGTTAGGTGTTAGTCTAGTAATAAACCAATACATTTGTGCTATTCTGAGTAATTTCTCTATAATATATCCATCTCCGAGTTTTAATATCAAGTTATTACATGTGTTTCAATTTTAACGATTCGAAGATGTGAACATCCGATAGTCTTTAAGAGACATTAGAGACGAGTTATTAAACAGTCCTTCGAGGACACTAGGAAAAAAATCAAGTTGATAATAATGATTTTAATGAAGGTTTTTGTTGGTAGTCGCTTGTGCCATCTCACCCAGTTTTCTTTCCCGAAAACCTAAATCGCATCTCACCCAGAAAAAGCCGCCGTTTCTTTTTTTTTCGGCTCCGATGGCTTCTTCAGCATCGGAGTCGTGATTTCAATTGCTTTCTTTGTTTTTTTTTTCCAGTTTTTTCGGCTTTTGTTGTTTATGTCCAGATCTGGTCGGATCTTGGCTGAGGCGGGGATGGAGGCGCCGGTTCCTTTCGATCTACGGTGCGGATTCGCTGCAAACGCCTTGGTTCTCGGAGTTTCGTCTTAGATCTATTTTCTAGATCTGGTTTCCAGTGATTTAAAAAGTTGGGTGGTTTGGCGTGGGCTTTAAGAGATTCGAGGGGACGTGTTTTGCTTCTTGGCAGTCGAGCTTTTGAAAGTGTTAACAGTCGGATGATTGCTATTTCTTTTCTTAAACTTGGTATGGGTTTCTGAAAGCATGCAAAGTCATAGAATTTCAAAAGGGATCTTCGGTTAGAGTCAAAGCTCTTTGGGTGGTGTGATTTGTTGTAAAAAATCCGCCAGCTTCGGCGGTTTTTTCGTTTTAGAGGTGGTGAGGCGGCGCCGGTGAAGCTTGAGCGGTCGTGACCATTCTCTTCTATCCTAGGGTTTCTCATGTTTATCCACTTTAGATTTGGGCTTCGTTAAGGGTTGTAATTCAGTTTTCTTTGTTTTGGGCCTGTTGGGCTAAAATAGATGATAAAAAAAAAAGATAATAATGATTTTAATCTAACAGTAATCATATCTATATTGTATATAGCCCTGCAAATTTCGGGACGGGTACCCGGTTCCCATCCGTACCGGTTTCAAATTTCCCGTCCTGTTTCCGTTCCCGTTCAAAAAAATTCTCGTTCGATACGATTTATTTTTTTCAAACGGATACGGATAAGCGTATGGGGAACAGAGGATTATATATAATTTTGTTCACACCAACTTTTAACATTTTTTCTGTTCTTAAAATGCAGTAAAATTATTTGTTTTTTGCTTTTAATTATATGTTTAAAAATAGTAGGGACTTCCGAGAAATACTTTTTGAATAGTTGTCTTTGTAATTATATACATGAATCAAAGTGTGTTGACAAAAAAATGAATGCTGACAAAAAAATGAATCAAAGTGTTAGTGATCAAATTAGATACTGAACAGTACTTAATAGATAATATTTTCCATTATTTATATTTGTGAGTCTGAAAAATTGCACTATATATACCGTAGAAACTCAATAAATTAATAATATTCGGATTTTGATATTTTATTAATTTATAAAGTTATTAATTTATCGGTTTTGAATAAAATAAAATATTTATTAATAAATAATTAAAAATAATATTTTCTTTAAAGTTTATCATATTTTTTATTTTTATTTAAAAATTAGAGATAAATTGTAAAAATATTTCAATTTTAATAAATAAAAACAACAATATACTCATATTTTAGTAGATTATCATAGTTATATATTTAAAAATTATTTTTATGGTAATTATTAATTTATGATATTAATGGGACTATATATTTACATAGGTTTTTTAAAAAAATTATTATCTTATTATTATATCGATTTATGCTATATTTTGAACCGGCCAAACTCGGGATCAGAAAAATTTATTAATTTACAGAATTTATTAATTTATCGAATATTAATTTATAGATACTGTATATATATATCAAAGTTGTAATGGTCAAATTAAATAGAAATGCAATGAACATATTTCACATACACATACAAATGTTTGCCAAAAAGAAATATTTCACATACAAATATGTTTATAAACCATAATTGAGTGTAGTGCAAGTGTTACTGTATACATATATTATGTTATGCTTGTGGGACTACCAACTAGGCGACTACGTGGAGAAAAGTCAAAAATAGGGAGGGTGGTTACTTTAGTTTTCTTTTTAATTTTCTTTTTAATTACTTTTTAGGTTACTTTAGTTTTCTTTTTAATTCTTTACTTTTATTCCATCTATCTTATATTTTTTTTCTTATAATGACCATCTACATTTTTGCTAGTGTCAATTGAAAAAAATAAATCTTAACCTTAAGTCAAAGCTATTACCAAACTGAACTGAAAGTATATATATAAAAAAAAAGTTAGAGAATCAAACCACAAAATCTGCTCTACAACTGCAAAAAATATAAACAGTCTGACTCAGCAAAAATAAAGTAAAATTCCATAAAAAATAAAAACAGGAATAAAAAGAATTTGTCATACCATCTAACTACAGTAGAACCTCTATAAATTAATATTCGATTCATTAATATCTCGCTAAATTAATATTTTTTGTCAATTTCAAAATTAATTTTTTAACCAAATAACATATCTATAAATTAATAATCACTATAAATTAATAATTTTTTATAAAACTTCATCGTCCCAACATTATTAATTTATAAATATTTTACTGTATCGAGCTGACAGCTGCTATATCATTTCCTTTTATGGAAATTCTGCTTCTTAATGCGATCTTCCCAATTCTCAAAACCCTTTTTTGCTTGATTCTTTTTATTTGGTTTCTCCGTTCGTGGATAAAGTGATGGTTTATTATTATTTTTTTTCTAGGAAAACTATACTTTCCTAGGTTTTATGCATTAGTGAAAAAAGCATGTTCGTAATAGATTACTGTATGGTATATTATTTGTCGTTTTGCTTTCTCTATCAAGAAACTCAACTTGAAGTTGCACCATCATAACACGTCTGATGTTATATTAAGGCCTCACTGGTTTAAACGTAATTGTTGCTGTTACGGTTGCGGTTAACAATGTTATTAAGCGAGTTGTACGACTGGCACAGCGGTTAGAAACGAATGCGTTTGCGGGATATTTACGACTGGTTAAATTGCGGATGTAGTAGCGGTTAAACAATATATTAACAATATAAACAAATTTTATAACTATAAAAATTATTAAAAACCGTATTATTATAAAAAACTATAAAATTATTAATTAAACATAATTAATTATAAAATTATTACTTTTATTTCTTAATTTTTTTTAGTTTGGATGAAAGTTATGATTTTAATAGAGAAATTTTTTTTTTGTATGGAGATGTTAGATGAAAATAATTTTAGTTGTTATATTTACATTAGTGATGAAGAGAAAATTTATCAAAATAATTAGAGTTTATAGATCTTATACATATAAAATTATGAAAGATTGTTAATGAATTATTAGTTAAAAAATATCAAATTTATTTATTTATTTGTAATTATAATATTCAAATGTTATTTTTAAAAGTTTCTTATATGTATATATATCTTAATTTTAAATATTTTTTTTGTTTTTTTTTTAATTTTTATTTTTTTTAATTATCCATCCGCAATCGCCCGCAACCGCAAACGCTAGCTGGAAGGAGCTTTTGATTTTGAGCGACACAAAGCAGTTCGAAGCGGTAGAAAGCGTTTTGTGTGATTGTTGCCAAACGCCAACAACCGCTACCACCCGCAAAAACTGCGTTTGCGGGTGCTAACGGGAATACCAATCAAGCCCTAAATGATTACAATAGGTGTTCATAATAGATTACTGTATGGTATATTATCTATCGTTTTGCTTTCTCTATCAAGAAACTCAACTTGAAGGCACCATCATAACACATCTGAGTTAGTTTAAACTTTAAAGGAGAAAATTAAAAGGATTCATGGTTACCATCTTATTATTCATCAATGCCCAAATCTTGGCCATAACTAAAATGTAAAGAAGAAAATTAAAAGGATTCAACACAAAAATGTATTGTATAAACTTATGTTTATATAAAAAGGAATAAACTCAACAATGTATAACTTTATGTTATACAAATACAAAGTATAGCCTTTGTGCTTTTCAAAAAATGTATAGTCTTTGTGTGCACGTTCTAACTTCTAAGTATAGAAATACAAAGTATAGCCTTTGTATTCTAAATAATACAATTCGAGTGAAAAAGAAAATTAAAAATTGATAAACCAACCATCACAGTGATGTTTTTTTTTTTGGGGGGTATGACCATCATAGTGATCTTCTTAGGCAGAAACAACACAATTGATCCATCGTCATGAACCGATTCATCGGCTTTGGAGCTCGGTGCTTGGCCCAAAAAGCTGGTTTCCTTTTAAATTTGGTTATCGAGATATTTCGCTAAAAGCCCAAGTCAAAATTACTTTACACTCATTTTGCATGAGAATACTAGACCAATAGTTTTGGCTATGTTGGCCCCAAAAAAACACACAATATTAATCCTAAATTCCTAATTAATTAATTGTCAAATTCTAATATTATCAAATCAGGTGAGTTCGTCGTAATCCAAACACACACATATGGTGAATTGGTCTGAAAGAGTTGTTGTTTTTCTCATAATTCATAAAGCTCCCGATTTCATATTTACTATTACCATTGTTTCAAATTTCAGACCAATAAAGAAGAAAAAAACTTCAGAATGTCGCCGCTGTCGTTGTGGAAAGAATCCAATTACGACATGCTATGTTCCTCTTAGGTAACCAAACGCGCATTATAATGACACAAAACTTCTCTAATACTTCAAATTTCTCCGTTAATTGCTATTTGATTGGAGTCAGGATTAAGATCTTTATGCATGAGGAATGTAGGAAGGAACACGGGTTTTAAAATATTTATGGGTTTGGATTTGGGGGTGGAGCTTATGTGATAGCCTAGCCGCCATACTTGACTATAATTTTTTTTTTTTCTTTTTTTGTTTGGTGGCTATTGGAAATATGAACAGATTTGTAAAAAAGTAGGGAAAATAGCATTTTAAACCCTCAAAGTAAGATTCGCTAGCACTTTAAACCTGAGACATTGACACTTACTTTTAACCGTCAAATTAGATTCTGAGTATGCGCCGCCGAATGACTGGACAAAATAGTTACGGAACAGTGATTTCCTTTGGCAGAAACAACAAATCTCATGAAGCACCTTACTTTGGTGTGAAAGTCACTCAGACGTATGTTTCAGCCAACACCATATCGAGGCACTAACCCTGGTTCTGGTCGGTTCAGTATAAAACACAAGTCAGCGTTAAATTGATGAACTAAAGCGAGGTGTAAATTGTAACGACTCGGGCCTGTTCTATTTGAATAAGTTTAAATGGATTGATTTGACTACCTATGTTATCAAAGTGCACTTACCTTTTCTGATCACTTACCCTAAGAAAATTCCAGAGTTAAGCGTGCTTATGCTGGAGTACCACTAGGATGGGTGACCTTCCGGGAAATCCTCTGCAAAACCATGTGAATGAGGCTAAAACACAGGAAAAGGTCACGTGGTGATTGCAGGGACAAGTAAATCAGTCGGTCGGACCATCGAAAAAAAATAACGCATCGACTGTCGGACAGGAACGGAGCCCACGAGCCCGACGAAGGGATGGATGACTCGTCGGTAGGAACGGTCAGGGTGTTACATAAATATACCACAATTCTATCATGAACCGCTTCATCGGCTTTGGGGCCCAACCTTCTATTTTTGGTTCTCAATCAACTTTTAGTTATATAGCCGTTTTGCTAAGATACTAAATTCTATACTCTAAAAACCCAAAACAACAAAAATTAATAACAAATACAACAATTTACATGATAGTTTATCGAACATTTCAACATCCTACTTTTTCCCACAATCTCTATCACCTTCTGAAGCAATTACTAAAACTAAACAGGAAAATAGTGATCAAATAGTATGATATAAAAACAAGAAAATCAATTTAATTTTATAATATAATGATAGTTTTTGTGTTTATAAATCGTTAACAGAGAAAATTACAAGGCCTTGTCAAAAATTACAAGGCCTATTACAAGCTTGCACAGGTTTATTCATTCTAAAATAGTCTTGTGCACATCTTTGACAAAAATAATATGGAGGTTAGAGATTTTCAATAGTGATTTTGGGGACTCTGCCAAAATGGAAGAAAGATTCTTGGGTGAACAAAGGCAGATAAATTCATGACAAGCTTGTATAAGCTTGTTCATTGCAAAACAATGTTGTGCACATTGGTAAAGAAAATTAAATGGATCTCGAGGTCCAAAATCCAACCCAGGATCATCAGATAGATGCACCTATAAAATAAATATCAATTAATGTAATAAGTCTTTTATTAAAAAAATATAAAAAATTATACATATTTATCATAAATAACCTAAAATAAACTTACACGATAAAACAATAAGAAGAGAAATGAAAAACAAAACTGTTTTCATTTTTCTTTTTTTTTTGAAATTTTTTAAGAGAATTTTGTCTTTTACTTTTGAGTTTTGGTTGTGAAGTCATTAAAATTAGATAGTGTCCTGTTTATATGGCTTTATATTTAAGTTACAGTTGAGTTAATGTTCTGATTAACGTTTTGGTTATAAAATTTTCTTAAAAAACGTTTTATAAAATTTTCTTAAGAAATGTTTTTTTGAAGTTTGGAAACTATACCATATTAATTAGAATTTTAATGTAAAGGTATTAATTAAAGAATGGTAACCAATTGGTTGTTCTAGATTGAAGAAGATTAATCCCAAAGATATGTTTATTTTTTTTTCTAATTTAGGGGTAATTTAAAATTAATTTATAAATGTATTAATATGTGTATAAAAATATGCAAGAGTATAACAAAAAGATAGAATGATTACGGTTTAGCTAATATCTTATGCTAGTATTGGATCGTAATGTGTGTGGAATAAAAAAAAATAGAAAGATAAATAATATTGATGTAATTAATATAACAATTTATTAGTGAAAAATTAATATCAACCAAGAAAATATTAGTATAGGTAAAACTGAAATTATTGTATCCTAAGACCGAAAATTAAAATTTATAACTAATTCTAATTATCTTTATTGTCACATGTAAGATTGTGTGCATGGATGAGTTTTCATTGAGTTTTGATAATTATTTTTTAAAATGCCAAATAATATAAGATTAAATTAAGTAGTAATCTGCGCTATGCATTTGGTAAAATATCTATTTATTATTTTAAAATTATACCGTAAATCATAAAAACTTAAAATTTTGATTTTGTTTTTGTTTTATAATTTTTTAAAACATTTAAATACAATTATATAATAGAGATTGTTTAAATTTGATATGTTTGTGAATAAAAATAAATAAAATATTTATATGATATAATATAAAAGTTTTTATTCGTAAAAAACTTTAAAACAAAAATTTGTATTAATTACCATTGTCTGAATATATAAATTTATCTAATTTGAATCCAATTAATGATGATTTGATGATATATAATGTTGCATCGAGTTTCCATTATTCAATATATGGCCAAATTTAAAAATAAATTATAATTCAAAAGTAAATATATATGTTTTGTGAATGAACAACATGAAAAATAATGTATGGATAACAAAAATCAAAAACAAAAAAAAATAAGATATGATAAACTGTAAAATAGTGACAGGAGGCGACGTTAGGGTTTCAAATTCGGGCGAACAAGATGCGACTATGATGGATATTGGAGAGAATGGAAGGCCACCGGGAGATCCGCTTGATGCACCAGGATCATGGGAATCGAAAGTGAAGGGCACAAATGTTGGAGGCATGCCGACCCCGGATAATTTGTTGGATGATGAGTTTGTGTCGTCGAGGTTACGTGTGGAGTTGCCTCATGGGGAGGACGGAGAACCGGAGATCACGATAGAAAACGAAGTGTTACAAGCGATGAATGGGATGTGGAAGCAGTGTATGATTGTCAAGATGTTGGGGCGTAGTATTGCCATCTCTGCATTGAGTAGGAAACTAAGGGAGCTGTGGAAGCCGAGAGGAGCCATGTATGTGATGGATCTGCCTCGCCAATTTTTTATGATCCGATTTGAAGAGGAGGAGGAATACTTGGCGGCGTTAACATGAGGACCATGGAGAGCGTTTGGGAGCTATCTTATGGTACACGCTTGGTCTTCTGAATTTGATCCATTGAGAGACAATATTGCTACAACACCAGTTTGGGTTCGGTTGACGAACATTCCGGTAAATTTTTACCATAGGTCAATCCTCATGGGTATAGCTCGAGGGCTCGGGAAACCAATCAGAGTGGATGGAACAGCTCTGAACTTTGAAAGAGCTAGGTTTACTAGAGTTTGTGTGGAGGTGAATCTAGCGAAACCATTGAAGGGCACATTATAAATTAATGGTGATCGATATTTTATGTCGTATGAAGGTTTGACGAACATATGTTCAAGTTGTGGCTTGTACGGGCATCTGGTTCACTCATGCCCACATGCAGGTCCGGAGGGAGCAACAGTAGTAAGACCATGAAGAGATGTTGAGGCTTTGAGTGGACCGACAAAAGTGGATGATGGTTTCAAGACGGTGAGGAAATCACGACAGCGGGAGGATGCGCCACCGCGTCAGATTGTTTTTACAGCGGGGAACTCGGGAAGTGAGTTAGGGCGGAATCTAAGGGAAATCCCGCAAAATTAGGCATCAAAGGGATATTGCGACAGCCAATAGATTTGGTAACTTGGGGGAGGATACGAGTCTACCTAACCAAAGGGAAGTTGCGATTTCAGTGGCGGCAAATAAGGAGAATGAGAATATTCGACACAACCACATAAAGAAAAAGAGTACGGAGCACGTTAAAGAGAGAATGTTTGTTGGAGAGCTGGGGACGAGTAAAACTAGAGCGAAAGGAAGGATGAAAGATAAACGGCCCGGTAATAATAAGCCCACTGGTGGGAATCGCACAAGGATATGACAAAGCACGAATATGCCCATGAGAGGGCTCGTGTTTGGCCCAACGAGAGGGGATATTGAGCTATCCGAGTATGGAAAAAGACTTAGGGTGGAGAAGGAGAGCACAGGGAGACCGTGAGGGGTTTTCGTGAATGAGAGTGAAGGGAAGATGGGAGTGAGCGAAGTGACACATAATCAAGAGATGATTGAGGAAATCAGTACTCTCGAACCAATGAAAGAGAAATTGCAAGGAGAAATTGTTATGTTTACAGATCCGTCGGAAGTGGCGGAGACAAACTATTCAGAATATAGATGAACCATTGGTAGTGGGTGGGGACTTTAACACTATCCTCCGGTTGGATGAGAGGACATGAGAGAATGGTAGATTATCGCTGGATACTTTAGCCTTGGAGATTGGATGAGTGAACTTCATCTTATTGATATGGGGTTTAAAGGAAACAATTTCACTTGGAAGAGAGGGCACGTGGAGAGTACTTATGTGGCAAAAAGACTAGACCAAGTTCTGTGTTGTGCACAGACGCGTTTGAAATGGCAAGAAGCTTCGGTGACACACCTGCCTTTTTATTTTCAAATCACGCGCCGTTGTATGTACAATTAGAGTCTATGGTGGAAAGGAACCCGAGTAGGAGACCTTTTAGGTTTGAAGTAGCTTGGTTGAAGCATACAAGCTTCAAAGAGCTGTTGGAGACAACGTGGAATGGGGAAATGAATACACCGGAGGCGTTAAATAGCCTGAAAGAGAAATTGAAGAGGTGGAATAGAGAAGTGTTTGGGGACGTTCAAAGGCGGAAAGAGAAGTTGATCGTGGATATCAAGGATGTCGAAGATCGACTAGAAACCAATCAAACAAATGCTTTTTTGAATAGAGAGGAAGTCTTAATTAAAAAGTTTGATGTGGTACTGGAACATGAAGAGGTGCTTTGGTTCCAGAAGTCAAGGGAGAAGTGGATAGCATTGGGAGATCGAAACACTAAATACTATCATATTTCGACCATTATAAGGAAGAGGCAAAATAGAATTTGATATGCTGAAAAATGATGATGGGGTATGGGTCTCACAACAACAAGGGCTTTAGTATCTGGCTATATGCTACTATAAACGCCTATATTCAATGGAGGATGTTGATTTAGTAGTTGATAAACTACCAAGTGAAGGCTTTGCATGTCTTAATCAGTTTGAGTTAAGAAACTTAAATAAGCCTTTCTTAGCTAAGGATGTAGAAGACTCAATACGGAGTATGGGGAAGTATAAAGCGGCGGGTCTAGATGGTTTTCAACCGGTTTTCTACCAAGATTGTTGGGAAGTTGTTGGGGTCTCGGTGTCTCGATTTGTTCTGGATTTCTTCAGGACGGGTAGTCTACCAAATGGGATGAATAATGCAATTGTGGTTTTGATTTCGAAAGTGCTGAAGCCGGAGAGGATCATACAATTCTGACCGATTAGCTTGTGCAATGTATTGTTTAAAACGATTACACAGACTATGGTCATGCGACTGAAGAGTGTTATGCTGTACTAATAGGGCTAGCACAAGCAAGTTTTATACCTGGAAGATTGGGCACGGATAATATTGTTGTTGTACAGGAGGCTGTGCACTCGATGCGACGTAAAAAACGAAGGAAAGGATGGATGTTGCTGAAGTTAGACCTAGAGAAGGCCTATGATCGCATCCGCTGGGACTTCTTGGAAGATACACTCCGGGTAGCGGGCTTTCCAGAGACATGGGTTGGTTGGATAGTTCAGTGTGTCACGGGCCCCTCAATGAGTTTGTTGTGGAATGGGGAAAACAGAAGCATTTAAACCGCTATGTGGGTTGAGACAAGGGGATCCCTTGTCCCTGTATCTGTTTGTTCTTTGTCTCGATTGACGCAAAGGAGTGGAAGCCAATTACTTTATCACGTGGAGGACCTAAATTATCACATATTTGTTTTGCGGATGATTTGATCCTCTTTGCTGAAGCGTCGTTGGCCCAAGTTCGTGTGATAAGAAAGGTTTGGAGAGATTCTGTGTGGCTTCGAGACATAAGGTAAATCTCGAAAATCGAAAATCTTTTTCTCTGAGAATTATAGGATTTCATATCGGATTATAACGATTTATAAAAATACTTATGAATTTACTTGCCAAGATCTCATGCAAATATTGAAATAAATCTAGAAAAAAGAATTTGAATATACCTGGATATTCTGCAGCGGAATGGTAAACGGATATGGATATAGGTTGTTTAGCACACTAAATGTTGTGCCTCTACCGGTATCCACACGCACACAAACTGGATCAAGACAGGATGCTAGTGCCGCTGAGATCCGATCTCGCACGCTTGACGTTCAAGTGTGATTATTGGATTTATTTGCATGAGAAGTAACCAATTACTTCTTCACGATCTCTTGTTTTTTTTTCTTTCTTTGGAGGATTAAAGAAACCTTTTATTTCTCTCTCTATCTACACCCTCACCAAGTCACGGGAGCCCTCATATATATATATATGCAAGTGTTGCCAATCAAGTTTGATTAGCCACCAAAATTGAATCGCCCACCATGTTTAAACGTGGGAATTCATAATTTGCTCAAGTAATGATGACAATTGCCCACCAAATTTGAACGTAGGAATTCATAATTTGCTCAAGTAATGATGACGATTGCCCACCAATTATCACATATATATATATATATATATGTTAAGTTTACTTTATATATCATTTATATATAAAATACAACTCTAAACCTAAAATTAATGAACTCAGGTCAAAGGACTATACCCTATAGTTGTGATGAGAACTTCTTATGACATTTATATAACGATCTCGGTGAGTTCTCATAGCGGGTCAGTCCGATACTGTGTTCTCCAACACATATCTATGTGCTTGACTTTGATACAACATATCAATGACTTCACGAAACATAGTCATCAGTCACCTCACATACTAGTCATCCATAGTTATTAAGTCCCATGTTAATAACCTTGACTAGGGACTTAAATAATTTTTATCATCTTCCACTAATATGGTTTCATGATCAAGTCACATACTTGATGACTATTAGAATGACATAAATTATTTTGGGACTACTATTTAATAAAGCAATTAAATAATACTGAAACAAAATTCATTAATTTGAAAATAAATCAAATGTATGTAAACATGAACATCAAATCATAAAAGAAAAATCTCCCACTATAATTGAGATCTGATCTTAAGAAATCTAATGCCTACAACAGCAGTATAACTTTCATGTTTAGGCCATACTGCTGTTGTAGGCCATGGAAGAGCCTTGGTCAAGGGATCTGCAACATTTGCATCCGTTGAGACTCTACTAATCTTCACATCTCCTCTATCGACAATATCACGAATGAGATGATATCATTTTTCAATGTGTTTGGATTTCTGGTGTGATCTGGGTTCTTTCGCCTGAGCGATGGCTCCATTGTTGTCACAATATAGATCCATCGAACCAGAGATGCTAGGAACTACACCAAGTTCAGTAATGAACTTCTTAATCCAAACAGCCTCCTTCGCTGCTTCAGAAGCAGCGATGTATACAGCTTCAGTTGTAAAGTCTGCCACGGTGCTTTGCTTGGAGCTTTTCCAACTCATCGCTCCTCCATTAAGACATAAGATGAAACCAGACTGTGATCGGAAATCATCTTTGTCTGTCTGAAAGCTTGCATCCGTATAACCACTCACAACAAGCTCATCACTTCCTCCATAAACCAAGAACTTATCTTTAGTATTTCTTAGATACTTGAGAATGGTCTTGACCGCTGTCCAATGACTTTCACCTGGATCTGATTGGTATCTACTCGTCATGCTTAAAGCACTTGCAACATCTGGACGAGTAAAGAGCATGGCATACATGGTAGATCCTATAGCAGAAGCATATGGGATTCTACTCATTCGCTCTCGCTCATCATGTGTCCAAGGACACTGCATTTTGCTGAGAGTAATGCCATGAGACATTGGTATAAAACCATTCTTGGAATTATGCATATTAAACATGTGCAAAACCTTATCTATATAAGTATCTTGACACAGTCCAATAAGCCTGTTCGGTCTATCCCTATAGATTCTTATTCCAGGAATATAAGCAGCTTCACCCATGTCTTTCATTGAAAAACAACTTCATAGCCAAGTCTTTACAGAATTAAGCAAAGGAACGTCATTCCCAATGAGCAGTATGTCATCTACATACAATACTAAGAAAACAACTGCGCTCCCACTAGTCTTCTTGTAAACGCATGGTTCTTCTTCGTTTCTAATGAAATCAAACTCTTTGATTGCCTCATTAAAATGAAGATTCCAACTCCGAGATGCTTGCTCCAAAGCATAAATGGAACGTTGAAGTTTACATACCTTCCCAGCACTTCCAGGAACTGTGAAACCTTCAGGTTGTATCATGTACACATCCTCTGCGAGATTTCCATTAAGGAAAGCCGTTTTCACATCCATTTGCCATATCACATAATTATAATGACCAGCAATTGCTAGGAGAATCCGAATCGATTTAAACATTGCTACTAGGGAATAGGTTTCATTATAGTCTATACCATGAATTTGTGTATAATCTTTAGCCACCAATCTCGCTTTGTATATTTGTACATTACCATCCATGTCTGTTTTCTTCTTGAAAACCCATTTACACTCAATGGTTTTAACACCATCAGGTAAATCTTCCAAAGTCCATACTTTGTTTATTGGCATGGAATCCATTTCGGAATTCGAGTCTTCTAGCCATTTTTCGGAATCAGGGCCCATCATTGCTTCCTCAAAAGACGTAGGTTCATCATTCTCTATAATTAATAGATCATGATGACCCGTCACCCAAACCCCATATCTATCAGGTTTGTGACGCGTCCTCTCAGGCCTACGGACCTCAGGTTCCACAAGTGTAGATTCTATGACTCTTCATAAATCTAATTGATCCTCTTCCTCAGAATTCAGAACAATCTCCTCCGTTTCTCGAATTTCTTCGAGTTGCACTTTACTCCCACTGTTCTTCTTAGAAAGATACTCTCTTTTCAGAAAGACACTGTTACGAGCAACAAACACTTTGTTTTCGGTGCGGTTGTAAAAGTAATAACCTTTTGTTTCCTTGGGATAACCAACGAAATAGCATTTATCAGATTTGGGTTCAAGCTTATCAGTAAACAATCCTTTTACATAAGCTTCACAACCCCAAATTTTTAGAAAAAAAAAATTAGGAACTTTTTCAGTCCATATCTCATATGGTGTCTTTTCAACTGATTTTGATGGACATCTGTTTAGCGTAAACGCAGATGTTACTAGAGAATATCCCCAAAAGGATAATGGAAGATATGCATGACTCATCATTGATCGAACCATATCTTATAAAGTCCGATTTCTCCTTTCGGATACACCATTCCATTGTGGAGTTCCTGGAGGAGTGAGTTGTGAAACAATTCCACAATCTCTTAAATGATCAATGAAAACTTGGCTTAAATATTCTCCACCTCGATCTGATCGAAGAGCTTTAATTCTTTTACCAAGTTGGTTTTGTACTTCATTTTGAAATTCTTTGAACGTTTCAAAAGATTCAGATTTATGTTTCATCAAATAAACATAACCATATCTACTAAAATCATCAGTAAATGTGATGAAGTACTGATAGTTTCCTCTAGCACTTAAACTCATTGGTCCACATACATCGGTATGTATAAGGCCCAACAAATCGTTAGCTCTTTCATTGTGTCCAATAAAAGGAGCCTTTGTCATTTTTCCCACTAAACAAGATTCACATTTCTCATATGATTCATAATCAAATGATTTCAAAAGTTCATCGCTATGAAGTTTTTTAATGCGCTTCTTATTTATGTGGCCCGAACGACAATGCCAAAGAAAAGTTGGATTTGAGTCATTCGACTTAAATCTCTTGGTACTAATGTTATAGACAAGAACGCTTTGGTTCAGAACATAAAGTCAATTTTCTAATGGACCGCTACCATAAAAAATATCACCACGATCAAATGAACAACACTTGTCTTTAATCAAAAAATGAAATCCTTCCAAATCCAAATATGAAATTGAAATAATATTCTTGTTTATAGCAGGTACATAGTAGCAATTATTAAGTTCTAAAACCATGCCCGAAGGCAAAGACAAATGAAATGTTCCTACGGCTAATGCAACAACTCTTGGTCCATTTCCCACGCGCAGGTCCACTTGTCCTTTCTCCAAAGTTCTAGTATTATTTAGGCCCTGCATATTTACACAAATATGAGCACCATAGCCGGTATCCAATACCCAAGACGTAGAACTAGAAGTAGCAACATTTACTTCTATAACATAAATACCTGAGAAGAAGTCTCAAAAGTCTTCTTCTTTTTCAGATCTTCCAAGTATTTCTTACAGTTTCTTTTCCAATGTCCAGAACCATTACAATAATGGCACTTGTCACTATCAGAAGGGCCTGGCTTGAACTTAGAAGAAGGATTAGACTTGCTCGGATTCTGAACCCGACTTGTCTTAGCTTTTCCTTTGTTCTTACCTAGTTTCTTAAAATTATTACACCCTTGTACCATAAGGACATGTGGGGTGCCCTTCTTGATGTTAGGCTTAGCAGATTTGAGCATACCATGCAGCTCATTCAAAGTCTTTGTCAAGTTGTTCATGTTATAGTTCATAACAAACAGATCATAACTTGACGGCAATGACTGCAAGATGAGATCAGTAGCCAACTCTTGGCTGATAGCACAGTCTAGTTTTCCCAAGTTATCAATATAACCCATCATCTTAATGACATGTGGACTAACTGGACTATCTTTTTGTAGCATGCACTCAATGAGAGCCTTAACGGTTTGGTATCTCTCAGTTCGCGCTTGCTCTTGAAACATTCCTTTCAGGCTAGTGATCATGTCAATTGGCGAATCCACGTTCTCATATTGCTTTTGCAAGTCTGAGTTCATGGTAGCCAACATAAGACAACACACATCGACCCTATCACTGACATGCTTATCCCAAGCATTTCTCTATGCATGTTGAACATTGGTCTTAGGTTTCCCAGGGAGACTCTTCGCCAGGACATAGTCCTTCTTCTCTTGTTTGAAAACAATTCTCAGATTTCGATACCATTCGAGGAAATTCGATCCATTCAACTTTTCCTTCTCAAGAACGGATCGTAGCGAAAATGAGCTGTGAGCAGTTGACATAGCTGAATCAAAAGAACATGAGATGTTTAATATGATGTTCTAGTATTAGAGAAATTTCAACATTTAAGAAAACTCACATTATATTCAAGCAATACAATCCTCAAATTGAATATAATGATCCAAGATCCATATTTTACTAGAATTCAAGTGAGCTTTGGCTCATTGCCCGAAGGTCTAGTTATTTAGGTAAGCAACACCATTGCTAATTATATCCAAAATAACTTTTGGTTGTTGGATGACATCTTATGTCAAATCCAACCTATGCCTCTAAGTCCAAAACCATTTTGATAGCTTAGTCAAGTAAACCAATTTTTTTTCATATGGCAACCATTACCATCTGTCTCATTCATGTAATTGCGAACACCTTCCTTAGCAAGCCCATCACACAATGAAACAAGTCTTGACTGTTGATAAAATTGGAAAAACATCAAAATACTTGATATTAAATGAGGAATTAAGTTTTAATCTAATTTTAATTTATATTTAAAATCTATATCTCATATATAAAAATAAATTAATATCTTAGATGTATTTTAATTGGATCATAAATAATTATTTAATTTTAATCTGATTAAAATCATAAATTATTTTAATTAATATCAATTTAATTCTTTAGTCTTAATCATATTAAAACTGAATTAAGATATTAAAAGATATTTCGAATCATAATATACGTTAGACTTTGACTTCGCTGGATATTTTCTGAATCCGACTCAAGCGAACGAGTTGATTCGATCAATTCAAATAATATATTCATTTAAAATCTCAGCCACCACGCATTACAATAATATATGCTGATTTTAAATTATATGTCTGGAGTCTTGTGGTTTAGTGGTAAGGAAACGGGATTGGAACACCAACATGTTTCAAGTTCGATCCACCTGCTACGAGAAACTAAAACACATTGCCTTGAACATCCATACGGATATGGACCCTTACTTTCGGCTCATTTGCATACCCGGAGAGAGGATCTATCCGTGGGCTGCACCTCTCCCAGAAATTAGCTGGGCCTTCTATAGGCATATGATTTACCCTGAGTTACCAAAAAAAAAAAAAAAAATTATATGCATGAACTGAAAGTTTATGACATGCACCACTACGTGAAGAATCATGTGGGGTTACGTTCGTTACTTCGTTTATGAACAACGTTACTTCGTTTATGAACAACACACGATTAACTAATTTTAGAATTTTAAGGTGTGAATCAAATTCATAAGCCTTAATTTAATCAAATAAATATTTGCATTAAACTTCATTCAAATCAATATTATGCACGTAATCTGGCTCTGCTACCAATCAAATAAATATTTGCTCAAATAATGATGACAATTGCCCACCAAGTTTGAACGTAGGAATTCATAATTTGCTAAGTAATGATGACGATTGCCCACCAATTATCACATATATATATATGTTAAGTTTATTTTATATTTCATTTATATATAAAATACAACTCTAAACCCAAAATTGAATTTGGTCTAATTTATATTAGATCCAATTTTATATTGATCTAATTTGCTTAGGTGTGTGACCCTGTAGGATCGTATAATATTAGTAATAGATTCTCAATCTATAGATTATAAGCGGTTTCTAGCAAAACATTATAACCACCTAATAATATACGTTTGTCAATCTTGACAATACAACTTTAACTAGAATAAAGTACAAATGATTTCAGGACATTCCCAACAAGAATGTATCTCGAGATTTGGGGAAGCTAATAAGTGATGAAAGGGGTATCAAGTCGACGAGAGAATTGGAGAAATATTTAGGCATGCCAATCCTACATAAGAGAATAAATAAAGACACGTTTGGGGATGCCATTGAGAGAGTTTCCCACGGCTGGCAGGATGGAAGAGTCAGATGTTGAGCTTCGCAGGACGGTTAACTTTAACTAAAGAAGTTCTCTCATTGATTCCAGTCCATACTATGAGCACTATCTCACTTTCGTGATCGACTCTTACAAGGTTAGATAGAGTGTCGAGATCCTTTTTATGGGGAAGTACGGTAGAACAGAGGAAGCAGCATCTGGTGGCTTGAAAGAGAGTCTATTTACCGAAGGGAGAAGGAGGATTGGGGACTCATACATCACAAAATATGAATAAAGCTCTTCTAGCAAAGTTGGGTTGGCGGTTAATAAGCGATAACACGAGTCTATGGGCAGGAGTATTGCGCAACAATTATATGTAAGAGAGGTTCATGATACTTCGTGGAAGATAAATAAAGGCAATTGGTCTTTGACATGGAGGAGAGTGAAAACGGGAGTGAGAGAGGTGGTACATATGGGACTGAGTTGGGTACTTGGCGATGGACGAAAAATTCGTTTTTGGAAAGATAAATGGTTATTGAATTGACCGTTATCGGAATTGGCTACGAGAGAGATACCAGGAAAAATGGTGGATGCTGGTTCAGTTCTCAGATTGTCCCATACGTTTCAACGAACACAAGACTGCGCTTAGCAGCTGTAGTTTTGGATAATGTCACGGGAGCACGGGATCGAGTTTCATGGGGTGAAAATCAAGATGGCAACTTCACAGTCAAATCGGCTTATGCTTTCCTTACTAGAGATAATGTGCCAAAATAGAATATGCAGAGTTTGTTTGGTCGCATATTGATATGGGTCAAATTTACCCTAAGCAACTCTCTCAAATTAAGAGATCAGTTGTAGTACTTAGGGATCGAATCCACAGAGAAGGGATAGTCATACAGCAATTTTCTAATTTCGAATTAAGCTAGGAAGAATAATAAAAGTAAAGACAGAAAGCAAATTAAAAGCGATGTAAACTTCAGGAGACAAAACGCTAGGTTCAGGGAAATTCTCAGGTGATCTAAATTGCAGGTCTAGACAGGATGTTAGGAAATATGAAGCTATGTTCTTAAACTTGAAACACTAATGTAAAATCAACCAACTCTCGCTGCGAAGATTATCTATGTCTAAATTCCAGAAAACCAAATCTCTTTGCGAATTCAAACAATTCAGACAAGCATTAATATCAGGTTCAATTGTTCACAAAACCCTAAACCAAATCTCTTTGTGAATAGGTATTTTGCTCATCTAACATTAGTTCAGGCAATTAATAATACTCTCGCATCTATTAATTAACCTAAGATCATATTCTAGGTCGCGAAGCTAGAATAAGCATTAAACACAAATCCAGATGAAGAACTCTAATGATTTTATCCTAACAATTTAATTCGACCTAACAATTCATCAATCACCTTTGAAAAACCCTAAACCTAACAAGCAAACTACTCAGACATGATTAATGAAACAGAAATCATAATTTGAATAGAAAGCATAAAAGAAATCAATAGAAGAAAATAAAGGAGTTCCAAATTTGCTCTAAAGGAGACAAATTCTTCTCTCCAAAAACTTAAACTTCTATGATTCTTAAAGTATGAGATTCTGCCTAAACAATGGCTGAAAAACTATATTTATAGGCCTAGGTACGAGTCTTCAATTCCTTTTAAGATTAGGAAAAGTCTTGGAGATTTCCTTTTCTTCAAAAACTGGAAACTTCTCGATTCTGGAAATTGGAAAACCTGGTGTCGATCGACACTACATGGTGTCGATCGACACCTTGCGTGTAATTCCAGTCTTGACTTCATCACTTCGTGACTTCATTCCATTAAGCTCCAAAATGTATCCAAATCTCCAATTTGTCTCCAATTGTACCTCAACCTGTAAAGACTCTATATAGACTCGAAAATAGCCAAAAGACTCTATAAAAACACTTATATCATGGTCTAAAAATGGGTAAAAACCATGATATATCAACTCCCCCAGACTTAGCCTTTGCTTGCCCTCAAGCAAAACAGAAACTTAGAATGAAGTAGAAGTTTGAAAACAGGAACTTTCGAGTACTTCTTCAAAACGCCACATTGATTAACACTTCTTGAATCCACATGATATAGAGCCAACCTTAGGAAATGTTCAGTGTACTTACCACAAGCTTAGCAATCTCCCAGTTCAAATCCAGATCCTTTCCTTGGTAAAAGATTCGAACTCTAACATTGGTATTGCCATAGAACTTTTCTGATTCTTTCCCTTCCTTAGTGCCTGAACAAGACATTCTCATACAGCTCCCCTATTTTCTCTTCCCTTAGTCAACTTCTGCCCATTTTCAGGGTGTTCTAAGATCTTTTCATTGACTCTTCTTTTTCTTATGAAATCTCTGGAATAGTGCTACTCTCTACTTGTGTTCCTTGTGAGGAGACGTGTTCAAGAGCATCACTAATATTGTTCCTTGTGAGGAGACAGGCTCATGACAAAGGCACTATTCCCAGACTTAGACTCTTTTTTCTTTCTTTTCTATTCTCAAGGGAAGATCAAGGAGAGACTGCAATTGCCTATCTATTCGGACTGAAAGAGGAATCAAGTTCTGCGCATACCTAGTTCTTATAAGGGGATCTGAACTCGCCCTGTTAGACTGATTCCACTTGCAGCTTTCTACTTAGTAAGTCCTGCAATCAACTCTTATAGCAATGGTTCTTTCAAGTGTTAACTTCCTGCGGTTAGTTCCTAAAAAAAAAAACGAAAGTTCCAACTGAATTTGACTCAATAAAACAATTTTTGAAAACTTTTGACTCAAGACTCTCAAAACAAAACACAAAGTCAGTAATCACCTCCCCCAGACTTAAACAACACTGTCCCCAGTGTTATCAAGCCCGAAGTTAGCTAAAAGAAAGATTAGAAACAACTTAAAAGACCAGATGGAAGACTTACCTTCGTCTGCGCGTGGTGTCGATCGACATAGAGGGTGTCGATCGACACTGGTCTGAGTTGAGTCCAATGTCGCCTTTTTCAACTGACTGAAACTAGGACTTAGTAAAACTAAGACAAAAATAAAAAAGAAAAACGTACCTAACAGTGGGTTGCCTCCCACTCAGCGCTCGTTTTCAGTCATTAGCTTGACTGTGTCGGGGTTCAGACGTCTGGTGGATCAGAGGGTGGCATCGAATGCTTCCCAGACGAATGTCTTCTCATCCATGGTGGTGTATAGGCATTAGGAGCATGAGATTGACCAAGGAAATGAGGAACAGCAGCAGGGTGGGACTTGAGTTCGGGTGGGACACTTCGTTTTCCTGCAGCATCATCAAAAGAAATTCCAAGCCCACGACGAGAATCTTGTGGCTTGGATAAGTGCGCAGCATTCTTTGAACATTTGGTATTCTTATTGACAAGATCAGGGGGTTTGGAATTGATTCCAGGAAATGCATACCTTTGCTTTCTTCGAGGTTTATGGGCTATAGGATGTGGAAGCATCTGTTTGATTACTGGTGGTGGAGTGGCAGCATTGGAAACGGTTTCTGGTGTCATCCGCGAAGGGTGTCGATCGATACCATTGGTGTTGATCGACGCCTACTCTGCAGCCCGAATCTCTGCACTTTTGTTGTATTTCTGCTCCGCAATCCTTGTCTCCATGATGAAAACTTCTTCCTCCATCAACTTAGCATTGATTAGACTTTCACTTTCGCTCAATGTCCTGAAGGTATGATTGTTTCCACTCCAATCTTCAAGCTCCACAACTTCCTCAAAATTTCCATCCAATGCCTCTGGAACAGCCTCTTTGTTCACTTGCTCTTTAGAATCCAGCTCCTTGTCATTTCTAGCGGCATTGTCATCTGAATCCTCTTTGATTGGATCTTCTTCCACGGACATCTCTACTGAAAAAGCTTGACCATCAATGGTGGATGGTCCTCTTAACTTGTCCATGTCAAAATTCATGATAACATCACCCAAGTCAAGCTCTATTTTCCCTTTCCTCACATCAATGATGGCACCAGCTGAAGCCAAGAATGATCTTCCCAAAATAAGAGGATCTGCAGGTTCTTCATCATACTTCAAAACCACAAAATCTGTAGGAATCATGCAGCCTTCAATCTTCAGGGGAACATCTTCTAGAACACCTTCTGGAATTCTCTTTGATCGATCAGCTAGGACAAGGGAGATTCTGGTTGGCTTGAAAACAGTCATTCCAAGTCGAACAACAACTGAGTATGGTATCAAGTTGATGCTTGAACCTAAATCGCAGAGAGAGCGAGGAAACCTTCCTGTTGAGATTGAGCAATCTAGCACAAAGTTCCCTGGATC
>JAHZTW010000005.1:10928206-10952568 GCA_020283515.1 Alliaria petiolata | reverse complement strand
ATCATAAGCATTTCACACACCCACCAAGTGTTTGATGAAATGCTTGAACCAACTTAATAAGAGATTTACATACCTAGCCTAAAACATCATTAGTTGTCTAGGGTGTTTGTCATGCTATTTAGACTTGTGATTAATGCTTGCTAATCATTTTAATGCTAAAACATCGTTAGTTCATTAGGGTGATTAGTAAAGGGATTATTGCCACACATCATGGATTAGTCTTTAATTAGTGTTCTAGGCATAGAGATGGCTTGATTAGTTGCTTAAATGATTGCAAGATTGTCCATTTAGTTTCCCAAATCAATGATTCCATCCCTAGGTTTCGTTTTTAGTATTTTGTCAATCTTGATTAGTAGTTAATTGCGTCATTAGTACTTGATTAGTAGTAATTAAGGCTTAGCTTCATATTATTGAACTTGTAGTGTCCCTCTTAGGTTGTGGTTGCTTTTTAATTGTTGCTTGTCACCTTAAACATTTTAATTTAGCTTAGCTTAAACAAAATTATGTATTCTTAGTGAATCAAATTACCAAGATGGATTGATACCTCAAATATTGCAATGATATGAGCAATTGAGGAATTGCTAGCAAGATTAAAAAGTCTTGTTTCAATTTGGCGCCGTTGCCATATTGGGATTGATTGATCATTAAGATTTGAGTTTAGTTTGAGACTAAGTATTCTTTTTGTGTTTATTGACCATCTCATTTTCTAGATTTCAGTTTACCCTTGAATGCATTTGAGATCACAAGGAGACAACAACTTCCAAGGTTTTCAAGAGATTGATCAGTTGGAGAGGGTTGCTAGGATTGCAAGAAGGGAAGCTGCAAGGTTAGAATGAGAATGGAAGAAAAAGCTGCTGTTCCTCCACCGATGGTGCATGCAAACCAAGCTCATAATGGAAATGAGCAAGCTCCAAGGGGCAATGGAAACCCCTTGCATGCGCCTAGACAAGGAAGAACCATTGGGGCTGGTGATGCTCCAAATATTCATCAAAATAGATATGGTATCCAACCTCCACCGGTTCACAACAATACCTTTGAAGTAAAGCCAGCCTTCATCTCCATGGTTCAACAAGACAAGTTCCATGGATTGCCTACGGAGGATCCACTTGATCACTTGGATAACTTTGATAGAGTTTGTGGGTTGTTCAAGATGAATGGTGTGAGTGAGGATGCTTTCAAGCTACGACTCTTTCCCTTCTCTCTTGGGGATAGAGAAAGGCAATGGGAGAAAAACTTACCTCAAGGTACCATCACCTCTTGGGATGAATGCAAGAAAGCTTTCCTATCTAAGTTCTTCTCCAACTCAAGGACGGCCAAGTTGAGGAATGAGATCTCTAGCTTCACTCAAAAGAACAATGAGTCTTTTAATGAAGCATGGGATAGGTTCAAGGGCTACACAATGCAATGCCCTCATCATGGCTTCACACAAGAGTCTCTACTAAGCACTCTCTATAGAGGAGTTCTCCCAAAGATTCGAATGCTTCTTGATACCGCAAGTAATGGGAACTTCTTAGGCAAAGAAGTAGAAGATTGTTTGGAGCTTGTAGAGAATCTTGCCTTGAGTGATGGTAATTATAATGACGATTATGATAGAGCTCCAAAGGGAGGTGAATATGAATCTCACAAGAAAGAAATGAAGTCTCTACATGACAAGATGGACATGCTCATGTCTTCCAATCAAAGGCATGTACATTTTGTTAGTGAGTACCAAGAAGATTGTGATGATCAAGTTAAGGCTCAAGTGTGTGAAGAAGTGGTCAATTTCGTGGGTGGCCAAGGAGGCTACAACAACTACTCCAACAACAACTATAAGGGTAATAACAACCTCTCTTATAGAAGTACTAATGTAGCCAACCCCGGAGACCAAGTCTACCCTCCACAAGCTACTCAAAACAAACCTTTTGTGCCTTACAACAATCAACAAACGGGTTATGCACCAAGGTCTAACTACCAAGGAGGAAACCAAGGCAACTATAATGGTCAAAAGTACAATGCTCCACCTGGTTTTCCTCAACCTTCACAAGGTCCTCCACAAGACAATGTTCAGCTCATGCTTCAACAAATAATTCAAGCTCAAGCTCAAAATGATGCTAATATGGGAAAGAAGATTGCTGAGATCAACACAAGGATGGATTCTTCACTCAATGAGCTTGCAACTCAAATAGGAGGTCTTCAACAAAAGTTCAAGCATCTTGATAACAAGTGCAATGCTTCTAGCTCCAATTCTCAAGGCACTTTCCCCGGTAAGCCCGAAGCTAACCCAAAAGAGTATTGCAATGCTATCTCCACTATTGATGCAGATGAGTATGAGATAGTTGTGCTAGAGTTTGAGCAACTATTCGAAGCTCCTTATGATACATCTACTTTCAATGAGGACATTTAAGTTCAAGATGGGGAGGTGGTTATTGAAAATGTCTCCATGGTTGTTGCTACAGAAATGGGTAAAGAAGTGTTTGATGAACCCAAGACTTCTACAAAGGCAAGAGTTGAGGAGGATGTAAGAGAAGTGGCTAAGAAGAGTGAAGAAGGAGCTTGTGATCTCCTTATCTATAAGCCACCACTTCCATATCCTGAGCGGATTTTGACTAAGGCACAAAAGAAAGTGCTTTCAAGCTTTAGAGGGAGTATGGAGAAAGTTGGAGCACCCTTGCCAAAGGGGGAGAGTTTGTCTCAAGTCAAGGGTCAAATAAGGTTCATCAAAGATTTTCTAGCTAATAGGGAGAAGGTAGAAGAGCTGATGGAAAGCCTTAATCCACCAAGCACAACAAGGGATGAGCCTAAGACTATTCCAAAGCTTGGTAATCCCTTAAATTTTTTTATTTCTTGCTCTCTTGGGAATTTAAAGATTGATGAAGCTTTGTGTGATTCTGGATCAAGTGTCAATGTGATGTCCCTTGAAATGTCTAAGAGCCTTGGGATTACAAACCTAAAGAAGTATCCCTCACCCATTACCTTTGTTGATGCTTCCTCAAGACAACCTATAGGCCTTGTTGAAGATTATCCATTGAAGATTGGTGAGTGTCTAGTCCCAACTGACTTCATAGTCATGGACATGGTTCAAGCAACAAGGTTACCTCTCCTCCTAGGTACTCCCTTCCTCAATACAGCTGGTGCAAGCATTGATTTCACAAACAAGAGGGTGATTCTCAAGAGTGTGAATGATAAGGTCGTCTATCCTATGAAGCCTTCTACCCTGGGTTTTTGTGGCACAATCACATGTGCTACTATTGAAATTGATGAAAAACCACCATATAAAAAGGAGCAGCTGATGGGATTCACTTGTGTGATGCTAAAGGATAATGATACCTCGGACCACAATGAGTATGATGGGTCAAGCTTTGATGGTGTGAGTCTTCTTGCTATGTTTGATGGAATCAATGTGGTGGAACATATAGTTGAGCCACCAAGGAGGGCAAGAAGGAGGTCTAAGAAGAAGAAGGAGGTGTTAGACATTGGAGCAAACACCATGTTCATCGAGAAGGGAGGAGGAACTTCACGTCCACTCCATGACCCTTCCAATGTGTAAAAGGTTTGAAAAGTCAAGCTTAGTGACTTTAAACAAGCGCTCTTGGGAGGCATTCCCATGTTATCCTTGTATATACTCTTGTTTTTATTCTATAATCATGTTTCTTTGATTTTTGAAAAGTCTTAGGTTGAGTATGGAGGGCTATGAGATTTCCCACCCCTCAATCAAGCAACCCATCCTACTCCTCCTCCTCCATGCGTTTTTGATCAAGGTACCACTCCAAATCATTGTAAATACCATTTAGTTTTTATTTTTGCATTTTGAAATCTTATCCAAGCTTGGATTACACAAGAGACTGTGTAATTTAAGTTTTGGGGAGTATGGTATTTGACTTTGTCTTTTGTGATCTTATTTTTCTTTAGCATGCATATTTGAGTCTCATCTAAGGCATATAAAAACCAAATAAAAAATAAAAAATTTCAAAAATTTCAAAAAAAATAAAAATATCATTTAGTTTGCATTTGCACTTGTTAACATTTTATGATTGAGTCTAGAATTTTTCTCATTTAGGTTGTTTGCATATGCATTGGGAGCAATGATGAGCCTATCCTTGTAGATTTTTAACTCTTGTAATCAATTCAATACCCTAGTTAGTAGTTCTTTAATGCTTGTGAATGAATTTGAAAGTAAGGAAGAACCATGCTTGGACCACCTCATTTGTCACTAGTTTTTGGTTAAAATATGGTCTTGAATTTGAAAGCCAACTCTACTTACTTAAACCGAATTTGGACATTTAATTATCATGCTTGCATTGAAAGTGAATTCATGGATTGAAAATACTTGAGCTTTCTTACTCACTTTGCCACCTTCTTGCTAGCTCAAGTAGAACTCCTACCAAACCTTATCTCCTTTGAAGCCAATTGTTTTTGTGTGACTACTTGTGAGGTCTTTATTTCGATTGAACTTAGCATAAAGTGTTAGGTTTGAAACGACAATTATAGACTTTCATATAGATTCTAACCTTGCATTTTGAGGTTAGCTTTAGGCTTAGGATTTGGGGGTTTAATTGGTTGTGATTATGCTTGATGAGTTGTGGAAAAGTTGGAAAGAAAGAGATGATGGTTAAAAGGGTTGGTGGAAAATAAGGGGAAGAATGGTTTGAAATGGAGAGTCTTGGGTTTTTTAAAAAAGGAATAGCTCTAAGTAAATAAAAAGTGTTAGGTGGTCTTAAGAAGTCAAAAGAGCCAAAAGGCCAAGTAAAAAAAAAAAAAAAAAAAAAATATATATATATATATATATATAAAAGGCCACCTAGAAATCAAAAGAAGAGCTAAGTTAATAAGTGTAGACTACTCCATTCACGGAAATTGCTAAGTTGAAGAAGTTCCCCCTTAAGGCTTTAAAAAGAGAAAAATGTTCGAAATTCAAAGGGTTTAGCAAGGCACAAAAGCCTTGATGAAATGGTAGATTCTAGAGGGCTGAGTGAGATAAAAAATGAATGAGAGGGGTGTAGGATCATTGATAGTATTTCGGGTAGATGATAGTCTATCCTTGTATGCATCACTTGTTTCTTACCTTTAGCATTATGCATATGGTTCAATCCTTTTGAGTGTTACCCTTACTTAAATGCAAAACCGGATGAATTGGGATCATTTTTATCTCAAAACCCAGTCCTTAAACCAAATGAATTCACTAGCCTTGCAATGTCATGATTCATGGTTTTGATCTTAATGAATGTTAAAGAGTTGGTTTGATAGGGAGACTTGTTTTGATTAAATTCTTAGTACACTTGAATGTTGAGATGGGCATGGCTAACTCTTTTGGAGTAGGAAGTATTCACATGCATTCTAGAATTAAGAACTAGGATATTGAGTTGATTATTATTGTTAACTATCTTGGATATTGAGCTCACACTTTCAAACCTCTCTCCTTAGCTTGTGTTTCATTTGCTTGTGGACAAGCAAAAGGCAAGTTTGGGGGAGTTGATATGTCTATATTTTGCATCATATTTCTCTCCATTTAGTGTAAGTTTGTCATCATTTAGGATCCTTATTTAGCATCATTGTATTGCATTTCTATCATTTAGATTCTAGGATCTCTTTGCATATTCTTTTGCATGTTTTAGTGCATTTGGAGTTTTGATCAGGTGAAAATGACACTATGGAGGCGTGGATGGAGCTGGAGAAGGATTGCATAGCACTTGGAGGAGAAAGGAGTCACCTAGAAGATGAAGGAGAATATTTCTCGCGCTGGTTCGACGTGTTGGATCGACGAGTACGCCGATCCAAAAGTCCAGGGGTTCGGATCGATGAAACGGATCGACGTAGCTCGTCGAACCACAAGTCCAGGGGTTCAGATCGATGACACCGATCGACGTAGCTCGTCGAACCGAACCAAGACGTCAAGAAGAAGCCGGACGACCAGAGCTCGGATCGACGTAAGTCGTCGATCCAAATTTCCAGATGTTCGGATCGATGAGTTGGATCGACGGACCTGGTCGATCCGAACACAGACGAATCCTCCTTGTCACTTTTATGGGTCTCTCCTATAAATACGCTTTAGACCTAATTTTTATGATAACTTTTATTCTCTCTTGTCTTGTCATAAATTTTTAGCATCTTTGAGAGAAAACCTTGTATTTGCTTTGAATCTTTAAGTTTTATGCAATATAAATCTTGAACTTCTTTTAATCTTTTCTCTAATCATGTTTAACCTTTCTCTTATCTTTGATTTGATGGGTTTCACTATGATTAGTGAGTAGTTGTTTAGGAACTTGGGGATGGGTTAGATTTAGGGTTTTCTAATGGTTCAATCTTGCAATCTATGATAGATTCTTTCATCTCTCTTCTTATTAAGGTGTTCTTAATGCCAAATAGCTAATCTTTTGCTATTTTGGATCATAAGCATTTCACACACCCACCAAATGTTTGATGAAATGCTTGAACCAACTTAATAAGAGATTTACATACCTAGCCTAAAACATCATTAGTTGTCTAGGGTGTTTGTCATGCTATTTAGACTTGTGATTAATGCTTGCTAATCATTTTAATGCTAAAACATCGTTAGTTCATTAGGGTGATTAGTAAAGGGATTATTGCCACACATCATGGATTAGTCTTTAATTAGTGTTCTAGGCATAGAGATGGCTTGATTAGTTGCTTAAATGATTGCAAGATTGTCCATTTAGTTTCCCAAATCAATGATTCCATCCCTAGGTTTCGTTTTTAGTATTTTGTCAATCTTGATTAGTAGTTAATTGCGTCATTAGTACTTGATTAGTAGTAATTAAGGCTTAGCTTCATATTATTGAACTTGTAGTGTCCCTCTTAGGTTGTGGTTGCTTTTTAATTGTTGCTTGTCACCTTAAACATTTTAATTTAGCTTAGCTTAAACAAAATTATGTATTCTTAGTGAATCAAATTCCCAAGATGGATTGATACCTCAAATATTGCAATGATATGAGCAATTGAGGAATTGCTAGTAAGATTAAAAAGTCTTGTTTCAAGCGCAATGCTAAATAAGGTAAGCCCTTTCTCCTCTTGAATAACCGGCCATGCTTTGATATAATTCATAGTTTTCATACATGGGCCTTTGTGGATGTATGGATCAGCTCCTGGATGATCTTGACTTGTTCCCTTAGCTTGTATAATGCCGTGATCTTCAAGCTCCATGTTTGCAAGTGCTGCTTCTCTGGATATGCTTAACTTGTTGAGCTAAGAAGTGATGTCTTCTAGTTTCTTCCTGGTAAGTAATGTCTCCACGGCTTGATTAAAGCTCTCAGTCAAGTCCTTAGTTCCTGATCTTGTCCTTGGTGCTTGTTTCATGATGGGAACTTCAGTAGTAGGATCAATGCTGGTATCCATACTTGTATCAGAAAGCGCATGGTATTTTTTGAGGGGTGATATGCTCTCAAATTTACCCTAGAGCTACTCTCTCAAATTTACCCTAGAGCTACTCTCTCAAATTAAGAGATCAGTCGCAATACTTCGGGATCGAATCCACAGGGAAAGAATTAGTCACACAACAAACTTCTAATTTCGAATTAAGCTAAGAATAAAGATTAAAAGTAAAAGCCAAAAGCAATTAAAAGAATGTCTCCTCATCCATGGTGGTGTATAGGCATTAGGTCCATGAGATTAACCAAGGAAGTTAGGAACATCAGCAGGGTGGGACATGAGTTCGGGTGGGACACTTCTTTTACTTGTATAATCATCAAAAGAAACACCAAGCCTTCTACGAGAATCTCGTTGCTTGTATAAGTGTGAAGAATCTTTTGAACCTTTAAAGTTCTTATTGAGATGATCAGGGGGTTTGGAATTGATTCCATGAAGTGCATACCTTTGTTTTCTTGGAGGTTTCTGGGCTGTAGGATGTGGAGTCGTCTGTTTGACAACTTAGGATGGAGCTGCAGCATTGGAGACATCTTGAGGTT
The DNA here is from genome assembly GCA_020283515.1 of Alliaria petiolata. Classification (NCBI taxonomy): domain Eukaryota; kingdom Viridiplantae; phylum Streptophyta; class Magnoliopsida; order Brassicales; family Brassicaceae; genus Alliaria; species Alliaria petiolata. The sequence continues at coordinate 10,944,670 of JAHZTW010000005.1, read as the reverse complement.
TAATTTCCGGAGGGTGTCGATCGACACTAGGATTGGTGTCGATCGACACCACATCTGCAGCTTGAATTTCGGCACTTTTCCTGCAGTTCAGCTCTGCTATTCTTGCCTCCATGACGAAAACGTCTTCCTCCATCAACTTGGCATTGATCTGAACCTCATTTCTGCTCATAGTCCTGAAGAGATGATCAACAACTAGTTTCCACTCCAATCTTCTAGCTCCACAGCTTTCTCAGAATTTACATCCAATTCCTCTTGAACAACCAGTTTGTTCACTTGCTCATTAGAATCTAGCTCCTCTCTAGCGATCACAGCAATGCAAGAGATGTGTTTGGAGGTTCCAGTAGTATGGATAGCTTTGTAGAAGACTCCCTTGTCAACATTAGAGAAAGATATTCTCTTATTGGGCATTTCTACAATAGCTCCTACTGTGGCCATGAAGGGTCTCCCAAGGATGAAAGGCATGACAGAATTCGTACTTACTTCCACAACCTGAAAATCAGTAGGTACTAAACAATTCTCCACTTTGACAAGCAAGTCTGGAATTGTACCATATGGGACTGTGGTGGAAGAGTTGGCGAATGCAAGAGTCATCTGAGGAGGATGAATGTCAGCAATCCCTAGCCTCTCTGCAATGTCCTTTGATATGAGGTTCACGCTAGCACCAGAATCGCAGAGAGATTGTTCAAACACAACTTCTCCAATGGAGCATGGAACAACAAACATCCCTGGATCTTTAACCTTAAGTAGTTGCTTCATTGGGGGTGGTGTACCCCTTGCTTTGGTAAATAGTTCTTCAATTTCTTCAAGACTCTCTCTGCAATTCTTAAAGAAAACACTCAAAGGATAAATCTCCCAAGCTTCAGCAAATGAGATCGCAGTGGAGATCCTTCTCACCTTCTTGTTGAAACCAGCCAGCTCTTTTGCACTAATGGGCGGCCTTAGGTGTTTGGGTATTGAAGGATATGGAACCATAGGCATGTATACCCTTTCCTCTGCAACTTGTGAAGCTTTAGACGTGTCTGGCAAAGTCTAGAAAGGGCGTCGATCGACACCCAGCTGGTGTCGATCGACACTAGTCTTTTGTGTCGAGGATGATGTGTCGGTCGAGCTCGATTTCGGTCTGTCAGAGCTCGAAAAATTGTTATTTTCTACTGGTGTCGATCGACACTCAGCAGTGGTGTCGATCGACACTAGCTCTGCAACTTCAACATCTTCTTTTTCAAGCTCCTCAAACTTCTCAACCTCCACGAAATTTTCTGCACTTCCTACCATGATGACATTGATATGATGTCTTGGATTGTATCAGTCTTTCCAGGAAGAAACCCATCTTGTCTCTTCAACGCTCCCGCAGTTTGAGCCACTTGAACATCCAGTTGCTTCATATGAGAGTTTAGGTTATCAATCTTCCCATTCAAGTCTTGGTATAGTGAATCTATCTTCTCATTGAAATCCACTGTCATCTTCTGCTGTCCTTCTAAAAGCTGCTCTAGCATAGACTTCACCTCATTGTCTTGTGCAGGAGGCTTATGGTAAGAAGAAGAACCATAAGTTCTGTTGAAGTTGTTGTTCTGAAAGGGCTTCTGGTAAGAGGAACCATAACCTTGTTGATTGTCAAATCTTGATCCTTGAAAACCAGTTCCATTGATGTAGTTAACTTCTTGTTCCTCAGGCTCAAAAGTCTCCACTTCAGCAGCAAATTGGACATGCTTCTTTCCCACAAGAAGGCTATGCATCGAGTCGAGCTTAGCTTTAAATTCAGCGATCTGATTGCCATCCATATTTCCAGCTTGCTTCTTCCTCTCAAAGTCTGCATTCTTGGTACTATTGCTAGATGCCAAGTTCTCAATAAGAATGGTAGCATTCTCTGGATATTGGGTGTTGAAGTTCCCATTGCTTGCAGCGTCCAAAGCCATCTGGTATCTCCAATCAATACCTCTGTAGAAAATTCCCAGCAGTTGAACTTCACTGAAACCATGATGTGGACAGACTCTTTGATAAGCCTTGAATCTCACCCAAGCAGCCTTGAATGCTTCAGTTGGTCCTTGAGAGAATGTAGTGATCTTCATCCTAAGTTCCTCAGATCTTTCATCATCAAAGAAATTGCACAGGAATGCATTCTTTGTATCTTCCCATGTAGTTAATGATCCTGGATCCAACTGCTTCAGCCAATATGCAGCATCTCCAGCAAGTGAGTAAGGGAAAAGCTTGCAGAAGAGGTAATCATAGGACACTCCATTTGCCTTTATGCTTGATGCCAAATCTTCAAACCTCTCTATGTGGTCCATGGGATGCTCATTAGGAAGGCCATGGAAAGGATGCTGAGAAACCAATGTGTAGAACGCAGGCTTCAGCTCAAAATCATTCCTCTGGAAAGCAGGAGGACGAATCGCAGCTCTATTAGCATAGAACTAATCAGGCCTGTTGTAATCACCAACTGTTCTTCCACGTCCAGCTACTTGCACTGCTTGCTCGACGACAACAACCCCATTCTCATCGAGTCTCTGTCCTTGTGCGTTCCTTCTGTTCCCCTCTGCATCAAATAAATCACCAGCTTCATCTCGGATTAGGATCATACGGTCAGCCATCGCGATTTGCGACTGGTGTCGATCGATGCCAATGGTGGTGTCGATCGACACTCGTGCAACTTTTCAGTTGGTCCATTCTAGTCTGGCAAGTTCAACGATGCTCAAAGTCACAAGCTCCTTTTCCTTGTTGCTCCTGGTACTGCGATTAAGCATACACCTGAAACAAGAACAAGAAAAAGTTACAGAAAATCAGTAACCAAAAACAAAAATAAAAACTTGGACAAAATTCTAATACTAAAAATCTGTAGGCAACTAATCTCGATCCCCGGCAACGGCGCCAAAATTTGATATGCTCTCAAATTTACCCTAGAGCTACTCTCTCAAATTAAGAGATCAGTCGCAGTACTTAGGGATCGAATCCATAGGGAAAGAATTAGTCACACAACAAACTTCTAATTTCGAATTAAGCTAAGAATAAAGATTAAAAGTAAAAGTCAAAAGCAATTAAAAACGATGTAAATTCAGGAGACGAAACGCTAGGTTTAGGGAAATTCTCAGGTGAATCCTAATTGCAAGTCTAGAGAGAATGTTAGGAATTATGAAGAACTGTTCTAGAACTCGAAACACTAATGTAAAATCAACCAACTCTCGCTGCGAAGATTATCTATGTCTAAACCTTAGAATTTCAAATCTCTTTGCAAATTCTATCAATCCTAGACAAGCATTAATAATAGGTTCGATTGTTCACAAAATCCTAAACCAAATCTCTTTGCGAATAGGTATTTTGCTCATCTAACATTAGTTCAGGCAATTAATAATACTCTCGCATCTATTAATCAACCTAAGATCAGATTCTAGGTCATGAAGCTAGAATAAGCATTAAACACAAATCCAGATGAAGAACTCTAATGATTTTATCCTAACAATTTAATTCGACCTAACAATTCATTAATCACCTTTGAAAAACCCTAAACCTAACAAGCAAACTACTCAGACATGATCAATGAAACACAAATCATAATTTGAATAGAAAGCATAAAAGAAATCAATATAAGAAATAAAAGAGTTCCAAATCTGCTCTAAAGGAGTCTGATTTTTCTCTCCAAAAACTTCTACGATTCTTAAAGTATGAGATTATGCCTAAACAATGGCTTTGAAAACTATATATAAGGGTAAAAACACGAATTGGGTACTTTTGCAAATAAAAAAAACTTTTTGGGCAATTTCCTTTTCTTCAATCTTGTACAATCAGGCGGTTTGGCTTGCCTCGAGTGGTGTCGATCGACACCAGTGAACAGTGTCGATAGACACTGTTCATCCAACAATTCTCCAACTTCACATTTTCAGCATCTTCTTCCACAATGCTCCAAAATGTTTCAAAATCTCCAATGATGCTCAAAACGTACTTGAACCTGCAAAGACTCTAATAGGACTCTAAAAGACCAAAAAACTCTATAAATAAGACTTATATCATGGTCAAAAATCATGATATATCAAGGGGTCACTGCTTGAATGGATCTATGAGAACTTAGGAGAGAGCGTAGAAGTGGGAGGAAGCCCTTAGTCTACGGTTTTCGCAATGGGCATATGGTGGGGATGGAAATGGCGATGTGAAAATATCTTTGGGGCTAATGGCATATGGAGAGACAGAGTGCGTTTCATAAAAGATCTAGGTAAGGAGGTGTGGCTTGCGCATTCTAATGTGAAGGGTGCTAAGAATGTGACTATGATAGTGGAACGCCTTATTTCGTGGAGTTTTCCAACTCACAGATGTGTGAAACTCAATACTGATGGTGCGTCGCATGGATATCCTGGATTAGCAACAGCGGGAGGTGTATTGCGAGATGATATTGGTAATTGGTGTGGAGGCTTTGCTCTAAACATCGGCATATACTCGGTTACCTTAACTGAGTTATGGGGAGTCTACTATGGACTGTATATAGCGTGGGAGCGGCGAGTTCCTAGGATCGAGCTAGAGGTGGATTATGAGATTGTGGTTGGGTTTTTTAAGACAGGGTCAAGTGACTCTCACTCATGTCCTTCCTAGCACGTTTGTGCTATGGCTTCTTATCTAAGAACGGGATAGTCCGTATTTCTCATGTATATAGGGAGACTAATCGTCTAGCGGATGGATTAGCGAACTATGCATTTTCTTTACCTTTAGGGTTGCATTTGTTTGAAGTTATTCTGAATGATGTTAGTTCGATCATGTCGAAGGACGCTAATGAGTCTGTGTGACTTAGACTTGTACGAGAGTAGCTTTTTTCTTCCTTGAATAAATTTGGAGCGAGACATTCGTCTCCTTCCTCTTACCAAAAAAAAATCATAGCTACCAAAATCATTTTATAGCTAAAATATCTCTCTAACTATTTGTGAAGATTGTAATATTTCCAATATATATTCTCTGAATCTTCATCCAAAATGAAAAAAATATTATTAACTAATTAAGGTATCAAAACCAATTTTTGTAACAAAGTAAATTGATAAAATATTTTTTTTCTATAATTTTCATCTTCCAACTTCTAAAATACTACTTATTCACTATATAAATAACCCTTTTACAACCATTTATACACAACATTTAACATTTTTATTACGTTTCATTATGTTTTCCTTTCATGGTTAGCATCTTTTTAAAAATCTGACTTAATATCTTTGATTTTGTAGATCGACATGTGAGGATCTTTGAAAATTATGAGAATCAATACAATGGAATCAACAAAGTTATATGTTAGAAGTCACAAAAATTCATAAAAATAATTTGAGGTGATTTTCTGTTCATATTTTGTTCTATTCCTTTAAAACATATAATTAGCATTATTAAATCAAATAATTTACCTTTATTCTACGCTATGGCCTATGTGTATGTAACAAAATCTGATTATTTATAGGAGTCATTTACATAGAAATGCACTTTTTGTGTTTTGATTACATAAAAAGGTACTTTCACAACTAGAGTACTTTTGCTTGATTTTGCTTACTTTTGGATATGTGGTTTACCAAAAATACCTTTAATGAAAAGAAGGGTGAAAATGTTGAAGCTGTGGACAATAGCAAGTGGATACATAATCTGCTTACACGGTAGATATTAGTTTGTATGAGATGAAGCTCGTGGACGGTTTTGTGTGAATATAGTAGATTTGTAGGAGATGAAGGTCGTAGACGGTTTGGTGTGGATGTGGTAGATTTGTAGGAGATGAAGGTCGTGGGCGGTTTGGTGTGAATATAGTTGATTTGTAGGAGATGAAGGTCGTTGATGGGTTGGTGTAGATATATCGTGGACGCTAATATGTGGATAGGCATAATGAGACAATATGGATAAGTTGGTGTGGATAACCACTTTCAGTTTTACGCGCTCGTGACCAAAGATATGTGGATAGTGTGGTATGGATGATGGCTGGTGCGTGAGTTGTGGTGGTTTGTGTTTGGCATCAACACTTACACATCTATCTCTCAATCGCCATTCACCAAACGACGTTGTCACCACTGACTTTAAGTAGGTGTCAACGTAAGATCATGCAAATGCATCCACATTTTGTTATTCACGCTTTGTTATACAAATGCATCTACGTTTTCATTGGTAGTGAAAGAATTATGAGGAGAGAGAAGAGATGAGAAGTAAAAAGAATTAAAAGGAGAGAGAAGAGATGAAAAAGATTTAAAAAAAGTGAGGTGTAGTTGGGTAAAAGAGAGGAGGGCAAAAAAATTCTTCTTACTCAATAGAAGAAAGTGCTCTATTTTGATATTACATTTTCAAAAAGTACTTTTTGTAATTATCTCTTATTTATAGGCCTAATCATTTCAAAGATTTTTTTTCATGTCAACGTGTAAATTAATAGTGCTAATTAATAATTTTATTACGCGCATAATGCGGATACTAATCTAGTATGAATAATACAGTAAACAATTTTTTTGATTAATCTCATTAGTTAGAGAGACATTAGTGATAAAAAAAAAATTAGAGAGGTAAAGGGGCCGATTGGTAACGATTGTGACTGTAAGCTGTGACTGTAGACTTCTGAGTGTAAAAGTTTTGACTGTTAAAACTGTGATTGTTACTTTAAAAAAAAAATTAAAAGTCTGATTATTGATACTGTAAAAAATATTGCTTTTACTATACATATTATTAATTTTTGTTAAAAATATAAATTATGCCTGTTTTAAATATATATAATAATATTTCAAACAAACTCGAACATTTGCTACATATCACAATCAAAATTATTAAACTAATAATAAATTTGCATACTTAAATATTAATATGAGTAATCAATATATAAAATAATTAAAAGTACAAAAGTTTAGAATTAAATTAACTATAGACTACCATTTTTCTTGCAACAAAAATCTAATTTAAATAATCTGCTAGCTAGTTTTGTTATTTGATTTTATTTATATTGTGATAAATATTTTGTTTTTAGCAATAAAGTTGTTAAATTAATATTACAAAAGAGTTTTAGTGAAAAAAATTGAATTAAATAAATAAAGAATCTCACAGCCACTTAAAAGTCTCATTTAGATGACTTTAGAAAAAAACAAAATTGAAAGAGTAAAAAAGATACATTGACAGTTAAGACTGTAGAGAAATAAAAGGAAGGAAAAGTCTGATTGGTTTAAAATTGACTGTACAAACTGTAAAATCTTCTACAGCCGAAAGCCAATCACCTCCCAAAGTTTGATAGCAAATTTTCACCGTATTAGCGTCTAACGAATTTTTGAACATCGGCCCAAAGTTTTACTCTCATTCCTCAACCAACCGAAATGATAAATGTGTCGATGTAAAACCTATTTGAATACATAAATACACACAAGTTGCCCCCAAAACAAGTATTATCTGTTTTAACTAATATCCTAAAAGCCTAACATCTTTCTCTGCTGAATTTTCCGACTAAGTTCCTCTGCCGACGGGATACCGTCACCACCACTTCTTCCGGCACTTTTTCCGGCGGTCCTCCACCATGCCGTCAACTCTTCCTGCTCAGGTAAAACAATACAAAATATATTCAGATATGAAAAACTTTATAAATAATACAAAATCAAAAAGTTAAATTCTTAAACAACCCTTTAGTTTGTCAATTCCAAAACTTTTGACATAATTGGTCAAATATTATAATCAACAATTGTGTGTGATTGTACCTCAAGAAAGTCATGGTTTGAGATAAACTGAGACTCAACAAAGCAAGTCATCCCTCCAACCTTAACCGAAATTGAGCTGTTCACTGAATGTTTCCTTGAGCTTTGTCCCTCTATGGCACCTAAATATGTAAATTAAAACCAACATTGTGTCACAAAGATTCAAGAAAGAAAGCGGATTTCGAGCAAATATACCTTCTATGCGGGCTACGTGGTACCCGGTTCCTCCAAGACCTTCATCCCATTTCCCGAGCCTTAACCGCAAGAAGAACCCTTCGAGACCCGATACAGACTTCTTGGTGTTTATCCATCTGAAAACGAAACGTCAAAATGATATTTTTTTAAGCATCGCAATGTGACAGGTGAAACGGTCTTTTGAGTGTGAAACTGGAAACTTACTTGAGAACGTCTGTGCGGGTCAAGCGAAGCACTTGAACCGCATCAAAGACGGTCTTTGGTGCATCTGTGAAACCACTTAAAGGCAGCTTCGTGCCAGAGGTAGAAGCTAAAGCGTGTTTCATCGCTCTATCTTCAGCTCCTGAAGTAATGTTCGGTGGAGCATTCGGGCATGTAGCAGCCCAGTGACTTAGCTGAAAACATCTAATGCACAGACTTGACGCTTCTTCTCTTCTACCGTTCCGACCATAGTTATGTACTAGATCTCTGAGCTCAGTGTCAGTTACTTCCAGACAATCCTGTAAACGATGACCCTTTTTACCGCAGTAGAAACAGATTTGATCCGTATGTCCTTCCTCTGCGTTCTCAGCTAAAGAACCTGAGGGAATGATGTGTTTCATTGCTTCAAATCTTCTTGCAAACAAAGAAACCATTGCTTCCGAAGACTCTATTTGCAGAGAAGAAACTATGGGAAGAATAGCGTTCTGCGCTTTAACCGCATCTGAGGATGAATCATTGGCCTCTTTAGCCACTTCATTAGTGATTCTCTCATGAAGATATTTTTTCTGAGGGAAAGAACTCTTAGAAGAAAACCGGCTTATCCACAAACTCTCAAGACCAGAGTTCTTGTTGGTTAAACATTGAGTAACCTTTTCATCAGCTTCACCACAAAGAGTCTTTTGCTCTTCATTCAGTTTAGACTTACTAAGCGACAGCAAAGATATGTTTGGCTCTTTGGCCTCGTGTTTCTTCTCTGAAGAGAATGTTTCATTTGTCTGGTTAAATCCAACTTTTTCAGCCACTGGACCAATCTCATTGCCAGATGAAGAAGACAAGTGATCTCCTCTGGTAATGAGACATTGTTCAGGAATCCATGGAAGTTTCTGCAAAGAAGCATCATCCGGTGAATCCATCTCGACGGCATCTTGACCTCGTTTCTTCGGACAATATATAGACTGGAAAAAAGACTGGAAACCGGTCTTTTCCTTCGGACTCGTTTCTTGTTCATTGACTCGAGCATTAGCATTTGAAGTTGTGGTAAGAGCTACAAAAGGAGAATCGTCATCTTCGTTACCATTCCAGATTCCTTTCGTCATGTTTGATATCCAATTCATAAACGAACTATCTTGCTTGAGCTTTGAAGTTGACCCAAAACATTCTTGGTTTAGCGTTTTGAGCCGTTTGCTTCCAAGAATCCGTTCCTGTTCAAAGCCTGCTCTTTTATTTCCCCTTAAGAGCAAACCAGCACTGTTGCAGCTCTCTACACTCCCAAAACTCTCATCAGATAAAGCTTTTTCTTTCCCTTTCGCTTTGGCTAGACGCCTGTAGGAACAGCTCGGTCCAGCCTTTTCGACATCTGTCTCATCTTCCCCTTTGCTCTCACATTCCACCAGAGCCTTCCTAGCTACAACAGCAAGAGTTTCCAAGTCGTTCTCAGCCGTTGCTTCTTCTCTATCTCCACGGTTACTCGGACTATCTACTCGGTATCCAAACAAGCATATAAGAGAAAGAAAGAAGCAAGAAACATAAATCTCTACTTCATATAACCATTTCTCACCTAAAGATCTTTTGGAACTTCCTACTCTTCTCTCTGCTTCTTCACTCTGTACATCATCATTGGTTTCAACTTTTTCCTCAACCATCTCTTCTCTCTCAGGTTTCACATCCTCAACAGAATCACCAATCCCTGAAAACACACACACAAGAACTCTCATTACCTCTCAAACAAAGACAGTTCCAACAATAATCATCAATTTGGTTATATCATTTTTAGCAAACCTGACAATGCTCTGTTCACTTCATCATCAGTTCTACTTCTATCCATCATACCGAGATCTCGTCTTCTGGCTTCTTCTTCCTCCTCCTCTGCTTCTTCTTCGAAACCCGTGGTTTTCGAACGAGACTCCATGTTGTTGGTTTGTCCTATATCATCAAAGAAATTAGGAGAGAGTAATTTTCCCTTTCCCGTGAAACTGAAATCTGCACATCTTAGGGTTAGACCGTTGCGAGGAGACCAGACTAACTCTGATAAAGCATCCACCGAAGCAAACTTCATTCTTGCTTCTGCATTTGCGCTATGACTCGATGAAGAACGTCTTAGCTCTTTACTTTGCTCATCTCCATCACCCATATCACCTGAAACGAACCACCCTGAAGACAATAACGAACCAGAATCCACACGGATTTGACCTCAAAAACGAAAACTCTAACCTCACTTAGCTTACAAAACAAGAAACGATAGTAACCACAGGCACTAAACCTAAAAACCCATCAAAAATCAGGCAAAATCATGCAGAGTTTCAGTAACAGTAAAGAGAAAACTACAAAATTAATAGAATACCCAAATTGATTCTTGAGATCATTAACCCAGAGAACAGCTTAGAGAAGCTAATTTGAAATCCGGATTTTGGAAAATCTGTTGATTCGCGGATCAAGCAAATTATTACCTCTATCTCAAGCAACCACTAAAAAAAACGAGGTATCTTCAGAGTCAAGTTGTTCAATTAAAGAAACCCTAAACCCAAAAATCCAGAGAAAAGATGTTTCTTCTTAGAATCAAAAACCCAGAAAATTCAAAAGCAAAAACGTCAAAAATTTCAGGGAATTATACCAACTAAAAAAAAAAGAAAAAAGCTAAATTCGAACCCAAGTTACCTCCATCGAGGAATCGATTTTATACTTCCAGCGAATTCTCCACTAAGAAAGGAGAAAAAGAAAGAAAGAGAGAGAAGAGGAAGACGAAGACGAAGACGACAACACCAAGCGGCTATATGGCTAACGATGTGATTTGAAACTTGCTTCAAAAGCTTTTTTATTTTCTCACTTGCGTTTTCGTTATGAGGCCCCTAGACCACCACGTGTACACATTCCTCTCCATACATTCCACACTTCCGAAATTAAAAAAGTGTCATTTTCTGATTCTGGCTATGTAAATAGGTATTTAGAACTTAGCGTCTATGATGAAAAAGAATCCATCATATCGAAAAGATTTTTGTAGTAATGCGAGATATTTTGTTATTGAAAAATATTTTTTTTCAAATGCAAACAAAATAACAATGAACCGTTTCCTCTTCAAAGATTTCTCTTCCTAAAGTCTATATAAGTGCATACAAAAACAAAATATATGAAAAATCACATAAAAATGTATATATAAAATTTGTTTGATAAAAAAAAAAAAAAAAAGGCACGATGAGTAATATCCTCTTCCGCTGTCCAGTTCTTGTTTGCTTCTGTAACTGTACGACTGCTTTCAAATTTACTTAGCTTTGAAAAAAGTAATATTAAAGTTCAAAAAAGAAAAGAAAAAAAAGTAATAGTATATATGTAAACTCCTCGAGATGTTCCATGGCAGGCAGACAAACAAAGCATACAAGGGTAATTTTATCACAATCAAAACCAATATGAGTAAAGCATATGACTAAGTATAATATAATTTTACTGTCAATCTACTTAGAAAAATAGTATTTGCGGAAAATTAAATTAAGTGGATGATGTAGTGTATCCTATCAGTTCAATATAAAGTAACTTATAAATGATCTCTGACCATTCTAAAAAAACTACCACAAAGGATATGTTATCGCCATATTTGTTTATATTATGTAACATGGCATAATATAAAAAATATATAATATGTTCTCAAATTTATCCAAAATCTACTTTCTTAAATTAATAGATGAGTCGTAGTACTTAGAGTACCTCCGATGAGAATTCTTAACATAGAATTTTTAGAGAAAAAGCTAAAAAAATAATTCATAACTAAATAAAATGTTAAAAAGTGGTTCTTAAAAGAGAGTTTTTAAAATTGTTAAGAATCTCATACGTGTCCGTTTGAGATTGGTCGGTTCATTTTAACAAAAAAATTTTTTAAATTCTTAAAATTTTAAAACTTCACAAAACTTCACAAAAATTAAAATTTCACAAAACTCACAAAACTTCACAAAATTTATAAAATGCAATAATTTTTAAGTTTTACAAAATATAAATTTTTTAATAATTTAAACAAAATAAATTCTATTTAAAATATTATAATTTTCAAAATAATTTTTTTTTTTTTTTAAGAACCTCAAATGTGGTTCTACCATTGGAACCATACAATTTTAATTACTTTTAAAGAGGTTCTTAACTTAAACATTTTTAAAATTTATAACTAAAATAATGCTAAGAACCCATGAGAGGTTCTTAGCATTGGAGATGGTCTTAGGGATCGAATCCACAGGGAAAAAGTTAATCACACAACAAATTTCTAATTTCGAATTAAGCTAAGAATAAAGTTTAAAAGTAAAAGACAGCAGGTAATTAAAAACGGTGTAAGTTTAGGAGACGAAACGCTAGGTTCAGGGAAATTCTCAGGTGATCCAAAATGCAGGTCTAGACAGAATGTTAGGAATTATTAAGCACTGTTCTTGAACTCGAAACACAATTATAAAATCAACCAACTCTCGCTGCGAAGACTTTCTATGTCTAAACCCTAAAATCCCAAATCTCTTTGCAAATTCTATCAATCCAGACAAGCATTAATAACAGGTTCGATTGTTCACAAAATCATAAACCAAATCTCTTTGCGAATAGGTATTTTGCTCATCTAACATTACTTCAGGCAATTAATAATACTCTCGCATCTATTAATCAACCTAAGATCAGATTCTAGGTCAAGAAGCTAGAATAAGCATTAAACACAAATCCAGATGAAGAACTCTAATGATTTTATCCTAACAATTCAATTCAACCTAACAATTCATTAATCACCTTTGAAAAACCCTAAACCTAACAAGCAAACTACTCAGACATGATCAATGAAACACAAATCATAATTTGAATAGAAAGCATAAAAGAAATCAATATAAGAAATAAAAGAGTTCCAAATCTGCTCTAAAGGAGTCTGATTTTTCTCTCCAAAAACTCTCTCTAAAATAATGTGTGTGTGTAACCTAAACAATGGCTCTGCAATCCTATTTATAGGCTCAGGTACGAATCTTCAATTCCTTGGAAGATTAGGAAAAGTCTTGGAACTTTCATTTTCTGCAAAATAATGGAAACTTCACGTCTTTGCAATTGGAAAACCTGGTGTCGATCGACACCAATAGTCTGTGTCGATCGACACCCATCGTGCAACTTCAATCCGACTGCAACACTTCGTGACTTCATTCCATTAAGCTCCAAAATGTATCCAAATCTCCAATTTAGCTTCAATTGTACCTGAACCTGCATAGACTCTATATAGACTCGAAAATAGTACTAAGACTCAATAAAAACACTTATATCATGGTCCAAAAATGGGTAAAAATCATGATATATCAACTCTCCCAGACTTAGCTTTTGCTTGCCCTCAAGCAAAACATAAACTTATAATGAAGTAGAAGTTTGAAAACAGAAACATTCAGCTAGCCTTCAGAACGCCACACTGGTTAACACTCTTGAATCCACATGCTATAGAGCCAACCTTAGGTAATGTTTCAGTGTACTTACCACAAGTTTAGCAATCTCCTAGTTCAAGTACATATCCCTTCTTTGATAAAATTTCGAACTCTAACAAACTGTATGACCAAAGAACTTACAGATTCTTCCCTTTCTTAGTGCCTGAACAAGACTTTCTTTATACATTGACTTTTTTTTTTCTTATTCTTTTGAAGCCTTGGAATAGTGCTACTCTTTACTTGTGTTCCTTGTGAGGAGACAAGTTCATGAGCTCTCACTAATATTGTTCCTTGTGAGGAGACAGGCTCATGAGGATCTTTGCACTATTCCTTGGTCAGACTTCTTTATTTCTTTCTTTTCTCAAGGGAAGATCAAAGAGAGACTGCAATTTGCTTATCTTGTCAGTGCTGAAAGAGGAATCAAGTCCAATGCATACCCAACTCTAAACAGGAATCTGAACTCTTTCTGTTAGATTGATCCACTTGCAGTTTCTACCTAGTAAAACCTGCAATCAACTACTATGGCAATGGTTGATAAACAACTTTTTCTCAGAGATTATCAAACCTAAAGCATAGTTAAGTCATTGTAATACTTCAGGATGTCAATCCAACCTTGGGGTGAAAGATACTAGGAATACAAAAAATTTATGAAGCTAAGCAAAATTCGATTTAATTGGGTAAGAATTCTAAAAACAATTGCTTGCGGTATTTAAACAGACACGAAAACAATTTTACAAATCCCACAGAAGGGTTATACTACTACTAGATGACTCCTAAACAATAAAACAACCGATGTACTAATTTTACAAAATCAAAACTTAAAACCGGATTATCTAGACAAATATATGCTAAGTGGCAAGATTTTCGAAAACTACTTCTAAAAATCAAACGGTTACCAAATCAATTCCAGACATAAAGCAAGACTCTAGACAATTTCTAAAATATTAAAAATAGCTCAAACACGATTTTACAAATTTATTAAAACTCTATTTCATAATTAAGCTAATTTAAAGATTTTTAGAGAAAACAATTAACTTTGAACAGGGAGAAAATGATTTTTAGTTTTCAAATATTAAAAACAGATTCAAGGTTGGGATTCATTCTTAGGGAGGTTGAAAATTCGAACTTGGGTTTTGAAAACATATTTTTTTACACTTTTTAGTGCTATCTCTAAGCCTTAAGAAACCTAACTAGATTTACCCATGGTGTATGGTGTAAATCCTTTCTTCACTCTATCATCCTAACCCATGGTGTTTTGTGGAAAGATAAGGTGAAGAATATTAAGCATAGATCTTAAAAAGTTGCTTAACTAGCTCCCTAAACATCCATGGTGTATGGGAAAGGATGAGCTAGTCTCTTGGATTTGGTTTTAAGGGATTTCCTAAGTCTTTTTGGGATAAGGAAATCCCTAGATTAAAGAGATCTCCATCGAGAATTTCTAGACCTTAAAACCCCCAAATCCAAGAAGAGAATTAGATGAAGAACAAGAAAATACCCAAAATCTAGTTTTCAACCCCCTTAAATCATCCCAACCCCAAACCTTGGTGGATTACTCACAACTCATGTTCATACCTCTCTTAAACATAAGTTTAGAGCTGATGAACATAAGCGGTTTTTAAGAAGAAGAAGGATTTGACTTTAGAAGGATGAAGATACTTGAAATTTATACAAAATACAAGAGTTTTTAAGAAGAGAAATAGCAAGAAACAAACAAGAACTATCAAGAACAAGCAAGAACAATCAAGAACAAGAGAAAGCTTATAAGATAAAAAGACTTGATTAAAAACTGAATGATTATTACAAGCATACACACACTCCTTATATAGAGTTTTAAACATGGCTATTGGCCTTAAAAGAGGGGTCAAGGGGCAAGGGACAAGGGGCAAGGGACAAGGGACCTCTCTAATCCCACTTTTACTAAAGCATAAACACTTTTTGGAGCACTTGCAAGTGGTATCTTTTGGTTCGGGTACATGGATTGATCGATCTGTATCTTTTGCACTACTGCACCGTTTGACTTGAAATCACCACCAAATTAAAGCTAACTCAATTTCCTAAAACTCTCATGAAGACTGTAGAGGCTAAAGCGCAATGAAAACCCTTCATCCGAGCTGATCGTTCAGTTTGGTCGCCAAACTTCTAGACGGACATATTGTTACTTAAATAGCCGTATCTTCTGAACCACTGACCATAATGACTTGAAATAACCTCTGAACGAAAGGTAACTCATTTTGCTATGAGTTTTATGAATATTGCGGAGGCTGAATCGGAATGGAAAGTCTTTGTAGAGTCTGATCTTTAAGTCGCTTTAGGTGGCATGGATTTGAATCGGTTGCAACATCTCGGTACAGCAAGTCAGATGACATTAATTTGCTCTCTACTTGTTCCTAGCTCATCATCTTATGTTTCCAGCTTCCACATTGTCGCCAAATCCATAGAATAACCTGAAATGATGCATATATACAAAAGAAAATGCAAATGCAAATGCAAATGTTCTAAATCCTATAAATGATCAAATAACAACAAGGTGGGACTTGACTTTGGGTGGGACACTATTTTTTTCTGCAGAATTATCAAAAGTAATATCACACTACAAGAAAACATGACATTTGCCACGATTTTTTGCGAGGAAAATAAATCGTAGTAAATTAGCATCGAATTAACGAGGAATTTACGAGGAAAAATAAAAACGTCGGTAATTCGTCGGAAAGACCAACGAAAATAAATCCTCGCAAATTCGTCGTAAAATTCCAACGAATTAACGAGGAATTAACGACGAACATATATTTCGTCGCTAATTCGTCCTAAATAAACGAGGAATTCGCGACGAAACATGTTTGACGTGTATTCCTCGGAAATCCGTCGTTAATTTCCGATGAATTACCGAGAAAGTATTTCGAAGTAAATTAACGACGTATTAGAGAGGAAAAAAAGTTAGATGAAAACGTGTTTTACTGGTTTTTTTGCCACGAAAATATTCCTTGTTAATTCGTTGG
>JAHZTW010000005.1:10826763-10918297 GCA_020283515.1 Alliaria petiolata | reverse complement strand
TTTATTTTAAATTTAAAAGTTTACTAGGTATTTACGACGAAAATAAGTTTGCCACGATTTAAGGACGAACTCTGTTGCAACGGTTTTGCGACGATTTTTAAGTTTGCCACGAATTTACTACGATTATTTTCTCCTCAATTTGCCACGAATTTACGACGATTATTATTTTGCTACGAATTTACTACGATTTTTTTCCCCTCAATTTGTCACGATTTTACGACGATTATTATTTTGCTACGAATTTACTACGATTTTTTTCCTCTCAATTTGCCACGGATTTACGACGAATTATGTGTCTCGCTATTTAACGACGAATTTACGACGACACTATTAACGACGATTTTACGACGAAATCTGGATCTCCCAACATTAACGAGGAATTTGCGACGAATTTGCTTTCGCGACGATCGATTACCGACGATTGAATTTTCGTGGCAAATTCGTTGGGACTGTCGATTTGCCACGAATTTGCCACGAATTCGGCCCTCGTAAAAAGTATGTTTTCTTGTAGTGTCAAGCCTTCTACGAGAATCTCGTTGCTTGCATAAGTGTGAAGTAGCTTTTGAACCTTTTAAGTTCTTATTGATAAGATCAGGGGGTTTGGAATTGATTTCAGGAAGTACATACCTTTGCTTTCTTCGAGGTTTCTGGGCTGTAGGATGTGGAGTTGTCTGTTTGACAGCAAAGGATGGAGTTGCATCATTGGAAACAACTCGTGTATCATTCTGCGAAGGGTGTCGATCGACACTAGGGGTGGTGTCAATCGACACCACATCTGCAGCTCGAATCTCTGCACTTTTTCTGCAGTTCAGCTCTGCAATCCTTGCCTCCATCACAAAAACGTCTTCGTCCATCAACATGGCATTGATTAGAACCTCATCTCTGCTCATAGTCCTAAAGAGATGATCAGCAACTATGTTTCCACTACAATCCTCTAGCTCCACAGCTTTCTCAGAATTTTCATCAAATGCCTCTTGAACAACCAGTTTGTTAACTTGCTCTTTAGTATCCAGCTCCTTGACATACCCAGCAGTAATGTCATCTGAACATTCCATGATTGGATCTTTATCCATGGAAATTTCTACTGAAAAAGCTTGACCATCGATGGTGGATGGTCCCCTTAACTTGTCCATGTCAAAATTCATGACAACATCACCCAAATCAAGCTCTATTTTCCCTCTCCTCACATCAATAATGGCACCAGCTGAGGCCAAGAATGATCTTCCCAAAATAAGAGGATCTGCAGGTTCTTAATCATATTTCAAAACCATAATGTCTGTGGAAATCATGCAACCTTCAATCTTCAAGGGAACATCTTCTAGAACACCTTCTAGCATTCTTTTTGATCGATCAGCTAGGACAAGGGAGATTCTGGTTGGCTTAAAATCAGTCATTCCAAGTCTAACAGCAACAGAGTATGGTATCAAGTTGATACTTGAACCTAGATCACAGAGAGAATGAGGGAACCTTCATGTTGAGATTGAGCAATCTAGCACAAAGTTTCCTGGATCAGGTAACTTCTCTTGAATCCTCTTCTGAATCACAACACTGATTTGTTCAGGAACCCTCACCTTCTTTTTCTTCCTTGGAACTATGTTCAATAGAATTGCATTCATGTCTCTGGTAAGCAATGCTCCTTCCTCATGACTCACACCATTGACAACCATTCTCTTGACACATTTTCTTAATGCAGGAGAAAGTTTGACTGCATCAACTAGGGGTAGCTCAACCATCAGCTTATCCATCATTTCCTTGCATTTTGCTTCCTCTATCTCCTATTTAGACTTTCTAGGAGGCATGGGATAAGGTATTTTAGGTTTATACACATTTTCCTCTGCACCTTTTGACGCTTCAGGTTGATCCAGCGAGGTCTGGGTAGGGTGTCGATCAACATCTAGATGGTGTCGATCGACACTGGCTTCTTGTGTCGGTCGACATCCAGATGGTGTCGATCAACACTGGCTTCTTATGTCGACACAACATTGTCGATCATGGTCGATTTCGTTCCGCCAAAACTCGAATTACCGGGCTTTTCTAGTGGTGTCGATCGACACTCAGTAGTAGTGTCGATCGACACTACCTTTGCAGCAGCAGTCTCGTCTTCCTCAACTTCCTGAGGTGTCTCGATTTCTTCTACACTCTTCACCATGATGGCATTGACTTGACGTCGAGGATTCACGCCTGTCTTTCCAGGAAGACATCCCTCTTGTCTCTTCAAAGCGCCTGTAGTTTGAGCAACTTGAACATCCAATTGCTTCATATGAGAGTTCAGGTTATCAATCTTCCCATTCAAGTCTTGGTACAATGAATCTATCTTCCCATTGAAATCCACTGTCATATTCTGTTGTCCTTCTAGAAGCTGCTCTAGCATAGATTTCACCTCATTGTCTTGTGCAGGAGGCTTCTGGTAAGAAGAAGAACCATAAGTTCTTTGGAAGTTGTTGTTCTGAAAAGGCTTATGGTAAGAGGAACCATAGCCTTGCTGATTGCCAAATCTCTGACCTTGAAAACCAGCTCCATTAACGTAATTGACCTCTTCTTGCTCAGACTCAAAAGTCTCCACCTCTGCAGCAAATTGGACTTGCTTCTTTCCCACCAGAAGGCTATGCATTGAGTCAAGCTTAGCATTCACCTCAGCAATCTGACGTCCATCTAGATTTCCAGCTTGCTTCTTCCTCTCAAAATCTGCATTATTGGTACTATTGCTAGAAGCCAAGTTCTCAATAAGAATGGTAGCATTCTCTGGATATTGGATGTTGAAGTTCTTATTGCTTGCAGCGTCTAAAGCCATCTGGTACCTCCAATTAATACCCCTGTAGAAAATTCCCAGCAGTTGAACTTCACTGAAACCATGATGTGGACAGTCTCTTTGATAAGCCTTGAATCTCACCCAAGCAGCTTTGAATGCTTCACTTAGTCCTTGAGAGAATGTAGTGATCTTCATCCTCAGCTCCTCCGACGTCGCATCGTCAAATAAATTGCACAGGAATGCATTCTTTGTGTCCTCCCAGGTGGTCAATGATCATGGATCCAACTGCTTCAACCAATATGCAGCATTTTCAGCCAGTGAGTAGGGAAAAGCTTGCAGAAGAGATAGTCATTGGACACTCCATTAGCCTTAATGCTTGATGCCAAGTCTTCAAACCTCTCAATGTGGTCCATGGGATGCTCATTAGGAAGACCATGGAAAGGATGTTGAGCCACTAGAGTGTAGTAAGCAGGCTTCAGCTCGAAGTCATTCCTCTGGAAAGCCGGAAGACGAATTGTAGCCTATTAGCATAGAACTTATCAGGCCTGTTGTATTCTCCCAATGTCCTTCCACGCCCAGCAGCTAGTCGTAGTGCGTCCTGTTATGCTTGGTGTCGATCGACACCATCGAGCACCTCTTGTTCGACGACAACAGCTCCATTGTCATCCAATTTCTGCCCCTAGGCATTCCTCCTATGCCCTTCTGCATCTACCAACTGACCCTCTTCGTCTCGTATCAGGATCATAAGATTGACCATTGCAGATTCTTTCTTGGCCTTCCTGTAGTTTCTTTCCAATTTGGCGAGTTTGCCTATGCTCAAAATCATTAGCTCCTTGTCCTTGTTGCTTCTGGTACTGCGATTAAGCATACACGTGAAAACAAGAATAAGAAACTAAATTAGTAACCAAAAACAAAAGAAAAACCTAGACAAAATTCTAATATTAAAACTCTGTAGCCAACTAATCTCCTTCCCCGGCAACGACGCCAAAATTTGATATGCTCTCAAATTTACCCTAGAGCTACTCTCTCAAATTAAGAAATCAGTCGTAGTACTTAGGGATCAAATCCACAGGGAAAGAGTTAGTCACACAACAAACTTCAAATTTCAAATTAAGCTAAGAATAAAGATTAAAAGTAAAAGACATCAAGTAATTAAAAACGGTGTAAGTTCAGGAGACAAAACGCTAGGTTCAGGGAAATTCTCAGGTGATCCAAATTGCAGGTCTAGACAGAATGTTAGGAATTATTAAGCACTGTTCTTGAATTCGAAACACAATTATAAAATCAATCAACTCTCGCTGCGAAGACTTTCTATGTCTAAACCCTAACATCCCAAATCTCTTTGCAAATTCTATCAATCCAGACAAGCCTTAATAACAGGTTCGATTGTTCACAAAATCCTAAACCAAATCTCTTTGCGAATAGGTATTTTGCTCATCTAACATTAGTTCAGGCAATTAATAATACTCTCGCATCTATTAATCAACCTAAGATCAGATTCAAGGTCATGAAGCTAGAATAAGCATTAAACACAAATCCAGATGAAGAACTCTAATGATTTTATCCTAACAATTCAATTCAACCTAACAATTCATTAACCCCCTTTGAAAAACCCTAAACCTAACAAGCAAACTACTCAGACATGATCAATGAAACACAAATCATAATTTGAATAGAAAGCATAAAAGAAATCAATATAAGAAATAAAAGAGTTCCAAATCTGCTCTAAAGGAGTCTTATTTTTCTCTCTAAAAACTCTCTACAAATCTCTCTCTAAAATAATGTGTGTGTGTAACCTAAACAATGGCTCTGCAATCCTATTTATAGGCTCAGGTACGAATCTTCAATTCCTTAAAAGATTAGGAAAAGTCTTGGAACTTTCCTTTTCTGCAAAATAATGGAAACTTCACGTCTTTGGAATTGGAAAACCTGGTGTCGATCGACACCAATAGTCTGTGTCGATCGACACCCATCGTGCAACTTCAATCCTACTGCAACACTTCGTGACTTCATTCCATTAAGCTCCAAAATGTATCCAAATCTCCAAGTTAGCTCCAATTGTACATGAACCTGCATAGACTCTATTTAGACTCGAAAATAGTATTAAGACTCAATAAAAACACTTATATCATAGTCCAAAAATGGGTAAAAACCATGATATATCAATATACTTAAAGCGGAACAGGCAAAACAAATTACGGATCTAAGCATCGCACAGACGAGTTCACGGATATCACGTATGTTATTTGCAGATGATAATTTGTTTTTCTGCAAGAGCGAGAAAGGAGAATGTGAGAAGATTGTACAACTCTTAAAGCATTATGAAGGAGTGTCGGGCCGACAAATAAACTTCTCAAAGTCCTCACTCCAATTTGCCCATACGGTGGAGTTATCGGTGTGGGAGGAAATGAAACAAACATTGGGTATTACAGCTATTGGAAGAATGCGAAAATATTTGGGCGTCCCGAAGAATATAGAAGGAGAAAAAACACAGATTTTCAATTTCCTAATAGACATACAGCATGATCGAATTAACGGATGGACGGCACAATTACTATCCAAAGGAGGAAAATGGGTTCTTATTAAATCAGTGGTTGCGGCAATGCCAACATATGTTATGTCATGTTTCAGATTGCCAACGTTCATCAAGATGAAACTAAAAAGCGGGTTTGCCCAATTCTGGTGGTTGTCAAATGGACGATCGAAAGGCATGCACTGGCTAGTTTGAAAAAAAAATGTGTCGGCTCAAAGTGGACATGTGTATAGGATTGCGAGTCATAGAGGATTTCAGTACGACCTTATTGACCAAATAATTAAGGCGCTTAATGAATACTGAAAAAACCGGACTTTTTATTTGCAAAAATTTTCAAGGGAATATATTATAGGAACACAACTCACTTGGATCCCATCAAGTCTTACTCCCCCTCTTACGGATGTTAGAGCATTATCTCAGCTATATTTCTAGTACACAAAGAGCTTATCAAAAGAGTTAGATCTGGTAATTCTATATCAGTTTGGAATGATCCAAGGATATTGGCTTCTCGCCCGAAGTAAGCAACATGCAAAGGATATAACTATTATCCAAACCTTATGGTTAATCATCTGATTGACCCACAAACACATACGTGGAATATGCAATTGATCAATGCGATCATGGATCCAACAGTTGTTCCCTTTATTCAGAGCATCCCACCTAGTAGGACTTACAAACCTGATTCCCTGGGATGGGGTCTAACAAAATCGGGACGATATACGGTTAAATCGGGATACATGATAGAACAGGAGATACCAAACATTGAAACCTTACCCGAATACTACGAACCAGATGTTAGAAAGTTGCAGGCACACTCGTGGAAGGTGATATCCCTTCCCCAAACTCAAACACTTTCTTTGACAAGTCAAGACGACTTGCCTCTCGGTCACAACAAATTTACGGTCACGAGAAATACAATGTGATACCCAATGTTCACGATGCAGAGCGAAGAGGGAGTCAATTAACCATGTGTTATTTGAATGTCCACCTGCACTTCAAACGTGGGCGCTATCAAGTATTCCCACCAACCCAACCAACTTCCCAACATAAGCTATTTTTACAAATATCAGTTATTTGTTATGGGGGTTACCTAAAGATAATCATATCCGGAGTTACCCATGGATATTATGGTACATATGGAAATCTCGAAATGATAAAGTGTTCTCTAATTTAGACAAAGACCCAAGAGATATCCTTACCCTCGCGGAGACGGAGGCACAAAATGGGCTTTAGCCCAAGTCAAGGAAGAACAAGGAACAATATCAGCGCCAAGCTCCCATATAGCCCAGTCGGTTCACACAAGCTTTTGGTGATATATAGATGCATCACGGAAATCAACATGATCTTTCAGGGCTCGGATGATTCTGTTTTCAAGAGTCTCTAGTCACATCTTTCTTGAGGGCCTGAAATCTTTGTCGGAGCGCGTCTCTCCTGCATGCGGAGTTGGAATCACTCATATAGGGTATGCATTGTATGATAGAAAATAATCGGCAGAACTAGTGACCATGGTGTCCCGACCAAAGGAATGGTCGACTTTCTCCACACATTTGGAAGAGCTCGTCAGAAGTAAGGAGGAGTTCAACTTTTTTTCTTGCTCGCACTTATCAAGTTCCAATAATATGAAGGCGGAAAACTTAGCATAGAGTGCTTGCAATATCCCCATGAAGCCAATTATGTAAACTTAATACCACCAAATTGAATTTATAATCTATTTTAGATGTCGAGACTACCGACAAAAATATAATAATAATAATATAAAATTGTCCATTGTTGATAGATAACACTGATGTATAGATGCATTTATGCATATATGAATTTTTAGTAGGTATAAGGCCCAACGCGTATATATGCCACACATGTTTTAGGTTTTCTCTTTTCATTGAACCGATCGTGCTTCTGTTATATATTATACTAAAATTTTGTTGTGTCGTCATATTATACTAGATTAGATTAGGTTTGGCATATATGCAGAACTTGTTTTTTAATATTTTATAATTTATAAATAAAAATAAAAACAAAAAATTTAGAAAATAAAATCAGATTAATCGTAAAATATAATAAAACAATGAGAACACTAATACGAAATTACCTACCATGAGATTAACAATTGTTTATTTATTGTCATTTTATTTTTCTTCCTCTATTATATGCTTTCATGTGAATTATTATTACCCTTTTAAAATTATATTTGTTTTTGGAATGTTTTGGTGAATAACCAAAAAAATTGTATTTAAAAAAGTAACGAATTTCTTAGAGAGGGATAAGAAAAGATAGAGAGAGACTGGTTATATTGTAGATTATAGTTTTTTAGTGGTTATTCACCACATTGTTTTCTTTGGTTTTTTCTTTGGTCTTATTTTAATTTTATTTTTAAGTAATATGTTCTTAAATCTTTATTTTGACTATCGATTTTCTCTTGTTTTTTTTTATTAATTTGTATTTTCTACATTTGTTTATTGATGATCTTTGTAAAATATATCATTAAATGTTTTTTTTCTTTTTCATATTCTTTTCTTTCATCTAAATTTAAATATTATAATAATTTTTAAATTTTCTCAAATTACCATTTTGAATTTTTTTGATATATATCTTTTATTGGATCCATCTTTTTTTCATGTTTTGTATCTTTTGTATCCATTTTTTTCTCTATTTTATTTCTTATATCTATTTTTTAAAATATAATTTGTTATTTTTCCTATTGTTTATTAAATATGTTTCTTATATCTTATGATTTTATAGGTTGGAGTTAACTTCTTAACTTATTCAGTCTCATAATTTGTTTTTTTCTTCACTTGCATTATAGTATAATTTTTAATTGTTCTCAATATACGATTTTGAGGTTTTTGTTATATATATCTTTCATTGAATCCATCTCATTTTTACATGTCTTAAAATTTTGAATAAATTCTTGTATTCAATCTTTTTTTTCTTTTTTTTCTTTATTCTCTGTTTTTTTATATAATTTGTTATCTTCTCGATTGTTTATTGAATATTTTTTGTGTCATATGATTTTATAGGTTAGATTTAACTTCTTCACTTATATTCTCATATTTTTCTCTTTTTTAATTGCATTTAAATTAAATCATCCTTATTAGTTTGCAAATCCTAAGGATTAAATTACTTTTAAAATATAGAATGATACATTTAAAATGTTATATTATATAATATTTATATGCTTGTGATGTTTTAGAATTAATTTTAAATTTTATTTACTTTTTATGTTATATTTTTTTTAAATTATTAAATTTAAATTAAATGAATTCTATGTATTTTGAATTTAATCAACTAATTTTGAATTTATTGATGTTATTTGATGGTTTTAAAAAAAAAAAAATTGAGGTGATCAATGAGAGGGGGGCTGATGTGTCAAACACAGGAGAGATCTTTTCATTTTTAGAGCATCATTAATGCACAGTTTTTGTGAAGGTCCTTAAGATAAAAAATAATAAAAAATGAGCTGGCAAATGAAAAAAGTAAGAATCGATTCTTCTTGAAGAACCGCTAGAATCGTTTCTATGACATGTGTCAACTCTCGATTTGTCATAGTTTATTTTTTTTTATTTTTTTTTTTGAAAATATTTTTTTTAAATATTAAAAAAAATTGAAGAGCCATCTCTCCAATAATGATGCTCTTATAGTATATATTATTTTGTCAAATTACATGTGTTGAAAACTGATGGACAAAGTGACATGTGTAATTTCCTTAATTTAATTACTTTTTATACTTTTATATTTTCTTTTGATGTTAAAAATTTGTAATTTTGCCTTAACTAAAGAAATTTATGTTAATGATTTGTAATTTTTTTTTTATTTTAACATTATGTTAAAATTTAACTAGTTAAAAAATTTTACATGTGTTGAATTCCGATTAATAAGTTTGACATGTGTCACGATCATATTAATTATTAACTTTAAAACATCAAAATTTACATAATAAAATATGTATGTACGTTAATTATGTGCATTCCTTTTTTTTAAAAAAAATGAACCATCGGTCTATTTTTTGTTATTTTGGAATTTATTTTTGTTTTTCAGCCTCATTTTTTACTATTCAAAACAAAAATAGAAAAAAATACTATATATGTTGAAATGTTATAAATAAATAAAAATCATTCTTTCTAACTCATTAACAAAGAATCCATTTATTATATAAAATTAAAATACGTTATAGAAATATAGTAAAATCTTTATAAATTAATAATGTTGGAACCATGACGTTTTATAAAAAAAATATTAATTTATAGTGATTATTAATTTATTGATATATTATTTGGTTGATAAAGTAATTTTGAAACTGATAAAAAATATTAATTTAGTGAAGTATTAATGAATCGAGTATTAATTTATAGAAGTTATACTATAGCATGAACTAGCATACGGTAGTTCATACTATATTTTAAACTATGATTTTTTTTTGTCTAGATTTATATGATGTGTTTGGCAGGGCCGGCCCAGAGGGCAAGCAAGTGAAGCAAATGATTAGGCCAGCAAATTTTAGGGGCATTTTTAAAAATATTTTCCTTATTAGGATTCTTTGTTAATGTGTTTAGTGTCGTGATTTAAGGCAAGTTTACAAATTGTGGCCCTTAATATAAAACTAAAATAAATTTAAGAAACTATAATATTGTTTAAAAATATATAATATAATGATAATAAACCTTTTTGATAATATAGAAATCACAGTTTTGCTTTTATTTTTTTCCTATAAAATCACTCATCAAATTCACATATTCGATTTTTTAAAAACTAATTTCCTCTCTATAATAATAATAGCCAAATTATAACTTCTTTTGTGACAATAAATGTTTAATAATATGGACTTCTCAAACAAAAAATCCAAATACATATATTATCAAACTATATACAATAGCCTTTTTAAAAAAAAAAATGTGCCCCTTTTTTTGTTCATTTTTATGTGATCTTACACAATTGCCTTATTTTTTTTATAGAAGGCATGGCTATGTCTGTTTATAAATAAATAATTTGTTTAACTCTTTTTATAATAATAATGTTTATAGGGTTTTTGTTAGCAATTTATAGATTTTTTATTAACAAACATACTAATTAAGTTCAGTGTTATTTTTATTAATAAAATTTTGTTATAAGAAAAAATTAAAACTTTTAATCAGTTAACAAATGTGTAGCCGACTATATAGAGTTATCTTTCAATATATAATTTTTTATTGTTTTTATTTTTTATTTTTTTACAAACTGTTTATGAGTTAAAACAAATTGTTTAGATTTGGATTGTTTTATAAGGTTTGAAAAACTCTTTATGATATTAAATATAATATATGAAAATATATTTTTTTAGATTTGTATAGGGCATCGAAAATCTTTGGACCGGCACTGTTTGGTTTCTAAATTTTTTCAGTGTGAAATTATTAACATGAACATGTCTCTTCAAAATAATTATTTATTCCATTCATTTTTGATCGAATTCTTCTCGACTGGATGGATATTCATTTGATTTTAGTGGAAGCTTCTACAAAATGAATATTTATGATATATTTTTTTTTGTAACATCTGATATTATGATATAATAAATGGATAGTACAAGTAGTTCAACAACCAATTAGCAGGAGAAGAGAACAATTTACATAAACCTTCTTTGAAAGAATATATGCTACCTTTATTCCTTTCTACTTATGATATTTCATTTTAAAATAAAACGTCTCATGATCCTCGCTATTCTGTTTTTTTATAAAGTGAAAATTCTAAAGAATAAATCCATTCATGTTAAGGCCCTTTTCCAAAAAAAAAAAAAAAAACCATTCATGTCAACATAAGTGATGACTTTTTAGTTTCTCTATGTTTTCTCTCTGTGTCTTTTTCAGTATTCTGGATTTTTGAATAATACGAGAACAAAAATATAGAAACTAGGTGACGGGGTCACACCGTGCAGGGGCATGAACAATTTTACAATTATAATATTTAATTTTTTATTAAATTAAAAAAATTTGAACTGTCTATAACCACAATAAAAACGTAATTAATCTATATTATAATAGATGAGCTATCCAATGACGACATATCAGCATTTTTAAGCGAATGAAAAATTAACATGTGTCAACAGTTAATTATAATTTAAAAAAAAATAATTTAAAATCATTTCATTTGAATCTAACTATTTATAAATTATTAAAACACAAACATAAAATAAATAAAAAATAAAATTTAGTTTAAAAAAACGTATAAATATTTTATAATGCAAATTTTTATGCTTTTTCGTTTTTTGCATGATTTAATCATTATCTCCGAATAAAACGAAGACAAATGAATTTTAATACAAATAAAGAAAGACAATATTATTAGATAAAAAATGAGAATAACAGGTAAAAAAAACTTTAAACAATTGATAAAAAAATTAAACTAAAAAACTCTATGACATAAAAAAAAATACTTAGTAAATAATCAATAAGATAACTAACTATCAAAAATAGAGAAACAAATATGACCCAAAAAAAGGACATGAAAAAAATATATACAAAATTTAAAAACACAAAAATGAAATCAATAAAATATATGTGAAAAATAACAAAACTGAAAGTGTAAAATCAATTTATATATATATATATATATATATATATTAATATTGAAATTTGTATTAATGAAAAGAGCATGAGAAACAAATAAATATCTATAAAATAATATACAGAAAATATTAAAAGAATGATCAGTAAAAAACAAACAAAATAAAATTTGGTAAATGAAAAAGCAAGAAAGGTTGAAAATCAAAATAAAAGTATAAAAACATGTCACTTATAATCAAAACTAAAGTAATCGCATATTTTCTCTAGCGAATTACTAATAACATCAAAATAAAAAAAAATATGTAAAATAATATTGATAGTTAAAATAAAAATCTAAAAATATATTAAGTATTCACAGAGTAAAACGAAACATGTGCGTTAGAACGGATTTTCTCCTAGTAAAATATAAAATTTGATCATTAAAATAGTGAACTCATTAAAATCATTAAAAATTTGATTTTCGATGTTCAGATTTAAAATTAAATTTTGAACATTGAACATTTTATTATATCCGACTATGGTACCTTATTTTGATAAAGTAGAAATAATATAATATTAATTATAAAATATTTAACTCGAAAAAAAATATGCCGGGTAAATAATACTCCCCATAAAAAACAAAAGTCTTTACCCACTTAAAAAATACTCCCCAAAATAAGAAATAATAAGCTTAAATGGCAATTACAAAACCCCTAAAAATTGGTTTTCAAATGCTGGCTTCAGGATATAACATGTTATATGATCTATTTTTAGAAACATGTTATATGATCTATTTTTATTTTAGTTTTATTCTGTATAATGAAAAAGGCTTTATAATTGCTTATGATTGTTCCATCTAATCAAAAATTGGAGCCGGCCTGTGATGAGCAACAAAATGTTATGTTTTAAAAGTATTTTGTAGGGTTATTAATCTATAATATCATGAATTGGAGTTTCGGCTTTGACATACCTTATGGTAAAAGCTGGTATTCTGATCGCCCAATCCGAGCCATTGTATCTGTGACTTTTGCCTAAAAAACTATTCCTCTAGTCCAGATAGGCGATGCCACTTTTCCCAGGCCTCCGCTGCTGCCTCGAAGGTAGAGTTTTGGGGGTTCAAGGCTGCTTCATTTTGCTTGTTACAGAGTACCATATAAGCTTCTTTAACCCGAGCGAGCAAATCTCCATAGGCATCTCTCTTTAGTTGGCGCATGCCTGCTTTTAACCTCTTCAACTTGCCATGAAACAGAAGCAAAGCTGATCTGGAGTGGTAAAGTGGCGCCGAGCTAGACCATACCTGTGAGACAATCTGGAGAAAATTGGGATGAGAAATCAGGTGTGTGAAGAATCTGAACGGTTTACGGTTTCCCAACGGTGGATCCTGCAGCTGTATACATAACCGTGCATGATCAGACACACCTCCCATCTCAAAGGTAGCATAAGAGTGGGCGAATTGTGTGAGCCAAACACTATTCACTAATCCACGATCCAACTTCTTGCTAATGGGATTTTCCGGCTGGCTATTTGTCCAAGTGAATAAAGGACCAGAGAAGGATAGGTCCTCCAAGCCACAGTTCCTAACAGCCTCCTGAAAATCCCTAATGGAGTGTCTATCTGTCTCGTAATCTAAAGCCTGAGAGTGCTCTGTTCTCGATAAGGTGACATTGAAATCCCCCAAGATTACCCAAGGATGACCTCCACTGACAATCGATCCTGATATTGCATTCATTTCCTGCCAAAGAATTTGCCTTTCCTGTGCAAAATTTGAAGCATAAACAAAGGAGCAGAGAAAACTCTCGCCTGATGCCTGCAACTTCACCCAACAAGTAATCATTTGTGCACTAATGAAAACTGGTATAACTTCAACCTCATCTGACCAACACACCCAAATCCGACCTAACCGATGACTAGCATAATTTGTGATAGAGTTCCATCCCGGAAATATATTCTCAAAAATCGAAGGATGGTTTACTTCATGTATCCTGGTTTCAAGAAGACACCCAATCGAGATTTTTGAGGCACGAACCCATTGGCGAACTGCATTATGCTTGCGTGCCTGGTTGAACCCACGCATGTTCCAAGCAAAAATCGACGACATCAGTGCTTCCGGATGGAAGCTTTCTTACTTTAATTCTGCAGCGAGAGTTGGATCATATCTTTCTTGTTCATTACTGGTTTACGTCCATGCCGTCCACGTCCTGCTTGTTTTTTAGTATTAGAGGCCATAGACGACACCCCCATCTCAGAGGTTTCTGTCTCAGTAGGTTCCTTCGTTGTATCTTCGTCTATTACAATTTCCCCTTCCTCATAAATATCATGCAGGATACCAAACCCATTCGGGGAAACAAGCTTTAAACTTTTACCATAAGGTATGTCAAAACCGAAACTCCAATAATGCAATTCGAAGGTTAGTTCTGTTAGATGGCATGATCCTAACAGATCCGAAAGATATTAAAGCCAAAGCGGTTTCCTACTTCACATCCTTTATGCAGCAGACACCACGAGAATTGAGAGCAGTATCTAGTGGGGAACTTAATGAACTCATAACGTATCGCTGCCCAATGGAAGATGATGTACAGTTAACTAGACAAGTTCAAGCTGCTGAAATTAAAGCTGTCTTATTCTCTATGCCACCAAATAAAGCACCGGGACCTGATGGCTATCCTATGGAATTCTATAAAGCCGCATGGCCAATTATTGGGAATGACTTTGTGATAGCTGTGCAGTCCTTCTTTTTGTATGGTTTCATGCCGAAAAGTATCAACGCAACCTTATTGACATTAATACCCAAAGTCACTGATGCGGAGCATATGTCAGATTTTCGGCCCATTGCTTGTTGCAATGTACTATATAAGGTCATCTCGAAGATACTTGCGCGGTGACTGAAAGCGACCCTTCCCAGTGCAATTGAACTCAACCAATGTGCTTTCGTGAAAGGGAGACTACTACTTGAGAATGTTCTTTTAGCCACTGAACTTGTCAAAGATTATCACAAGGAATCTATTACATCAAGAGGAGCAGTAAAGCTTGACATCTCTAAGGCGTTTGACTCGGTCCAGTGGCCATTTATCGAGTCCACTCTTAAAGCTATGAACTATCCAGACCAGTTTATTAGCTGGATTTACTATTGTGTCTCCACTGCATCTTTTTCGGTCTCAGTGAATGGTGAGCTAGAGGGTTTTTTCTCCAGTGCCAGAGGAATCCAGCAAGGGTGTTCACTCTCTCCCTACTTATATGTGATTGTTAGTAATGTTCTCTCCCAGATGATTAATAAGGCGGTAAAAAGAGGAAGCATTGGTTACCACCCATCTTGTCAGGAAATTGGACTTACTCATCTCAGTTTTGCTGATGATATCATGGTTTTCACAGATGGCTCTCCTGGTTCATTGCGTGGTACATTGAAGGTATTTGAGGAGTTTGCACACATGTCTGGACTAGCTATAAATGTCAGGAAATCATCGCTGTTTGCTTCGGGACGTGGAAAACAACTTGTGGAACATGAGGCATTGCGACTAGGATTATCGGTGAGTACTTTGCCTATTCGGTACCTTGGTCTCCCTCTCACCACTAAGTCGATGACAAGGCACGACTACGAGCCATTGATAGAAAAGATTCGAGGCAGGTTTGTTACGTGGACAAGCAAGTTGCTGTCTTTTGCAGGCGGTCTCCAGTTAATTAAATCTGTAATTGCCAGTATCACTAATTTCTGGTGCTCGACGTTCCAGTTACCTAAAAGTTGTTTTGAGGAGATTGAAAGTATGTGCTCAGCTTTCTTGTGGAGTGGGTCGCCTGATAACCACAATAAGGCTAAGGTCTCTTGGGCAGAAGTTTGTACTCCGCGTGATGAAGGTGGCCTGGGAATTCGACGGCTTCATGAAGTCTCTCAAGCTTGTGCTCTTTGGTTAATCTGGAAGTTATTTGCTCAATCTGGCTCTCTGTGGGTGGCATGGGTTAGACATTATTTATTGCGGCAGGCTTCTTTTTGGGATGCACGAGATACAACAGTAGGGTCTTGGGTTTGGAAGAAGCTTCTGAAACTTCGTCCTATCGCTGCCACTTTCATCAGAACAGAAATTCATAACGGTAACTCTGTTTTTTTCTGGTCTGATTACTGGCACCCGCAAGGGCGACTTATTGATGTGATAGGAATCAGGGGTACAACTCAGTTGGGTGTTGGTAGAAATGCTCGAGTAGCTGATGTGGTAATAAATTCTGAATGGCGGTTTCGAAGGTGTAGGGATCCCATTTTACAGCAAGTGATTGGGTAAATCTGTGACCTACCGGTCCCTAATCCGGAGGCAAGGGAGGATGTCGTGCTGTGGCGCCATGCTCCGGATGTTTTTCGTACCAGCTTCTCCACCTACAACACATGGCAGCAGCTGCGGTTGCAGAGGGAAAAGAAGTCATGGAGTAAGGATGTATGGTTATCTCAAGGGGTTCCGAGATTTGCATTCATAACTTGGCTAGCTATAAAAAATAGGCTATCTACAGGTTCCCGCTCGAGAGCTTGGGGATGCTATCAGTCTTGTTTATTTTGTGGCGAGCCTGACGAGACTCGAGACCATTTGTTCTTTGCGTGTCCCTACACGTTCACGCTTTGGATCGAAGTAGTGGGGGATTTGCTAGGGGAGGAGACGAACCCAGATTGGGATCACACACTCCACCGTCTCACCCACCACGCCAGAGATTTTAACACTTCTATCTTGCTCAGACTGGCGTTTCAGGGGAGCATATATTACATATGGCGAGAGCGAAATGAAAGAAGACACAATCAGACTTACCGTTCGGTGCAGCAGTTAGCTCGGCTCATTGATAAGACGATCCGTAACAGGATAACCTCTCTACGGTATTTTGAAAACCCAAGACTTATGGAACTCCTCCAAAGATGGTTTCAATCACGTGGGGGCTCTTAGGATGGTTCTTAGAGTCAATTTTGTATTATTTTGATTCTTGTGTAAATACGCTTCCTATTTGTTGATTAATAATTTTAACATTTCAACAAAAAAAAAATATCATGAATTATAGAATGCAAATGCAGGATTAAAAAAGAGTGGTGTTTGTTTTTAATTTGTTTGTAACTTTAAAAAAAAAAACTTGTTAAATTACATGTCATTTGCTAGGTTGGGATGGTATTATCAAGGGGTTGGTACGGATGAGACATTAATGGAGGCAAAAAATGTACGACGAAGCATCTCTCCATTACAAACGGAGCTGAAAGCATTGATATGGGCCATGTATTGTATGATAGATGCAAGAAGATTAGTGGTGGCATTCGCCATGGACTGTTTCGAGCTGGTGAAGATAGTGTCTAAACCAAAGGAATGGCCGGCCTTCACAATACACCTGGAGGAATACGAGACAAACATGAAGAAGTTTTCATTCTTCTCTATCTCGGACATTCCACACGATCAAAACACAAAAGCAGGCAAGTTGGCACGCAGTACTCGAGAATACTTTTATCACTTACACTATGTAAGCTTAGATCATCCCCATTGAAGATATCTCAATGGGGTTCTCATAATAAAATAATACTAAAAACTTGAAAGTTGAAGAGAGAAAATGGGAAGAGTATCTCAAATGAGATATCCATGAGAACTCCCTTCCCATAGTTGTTTCATTTCTATTGGTTCAATTTTTTTTTTCAATTAAAATTAAATTATATAACTAAATTATATTTCAATATTAATATTTTAATAGTTGAGAACCTCAAAAAAAGTTTTAACCATGTGAATGCTCTAAATTCTCCCGGTTTGGATTCCTGAACCATTTTACGATTTTTTTGCTGAACCATGTCATTTTTTGTAGTCATAATTTTTGTCAGGATCCAATGAAACATCAAGGGCTTTAACAAAAAAAAAATGAAACATCAAAGGACCATAAAATAAAGTTTTTTCATTATAAAGACCTTAAAAAAAAACACCTTGGGGATGGGTGCATATTGGATTAATGATTTGAATTAGTTTGGATAAATTTAAATCTTTAGAAGATTTTAAAGAATTTAAAGATATAAAGTGATTTAAACATATTTTACATTTCAAATTTTCTCAAATACCATCATATTAGGTGGTATTTCTATTTATTGAACTTTAACTTTAAATAATCACTCAAGTCGTTTCAAATTATTTTTGGTATATAATTTTAAAGAAATCTCTATTTTCCAATAAGAGGAGATTTTAAATGATTTTTCTAAATACCTAAGTCAATAAAATTAGATTTTGAATAATTTTAACAAATGTTGAATACAATAAAGATAGGATTTTAAAACATTCTACAAAATCATTAATACAATAAAGCAAATTTTGGTAAGAAAATAAAAAATCAAATCATTGATTTAATATGCCCCTCTTGTCATAAATATTGTCTTCATTTAGAAAAAAATATATATATCTATAAAATATCACAAGTTTTGGTTGTAGTCCATTTAATATTCTCATAAATAAATAAAAATAAGGTGTTGGATTAATTTGGTGAAGTATCATATAAACTTTAAATTTGAAAGCTGTGTAATTGAAAAACAGCTAGCAATAGGTCCCAAATATTTATACCGACCTCTTTTCTATGTCAACTACGTATAGAAATCATAGTCACATCAACGGACAACTGAATAGTGAATACTAATAGCTAAATCATATGGAACAAACAAAAAATCATATATGC
The DNA here is from genome assembly GCA_020283515.1 of Alliaria petiolata. Lineage (NCBI taxonomy): Eukaryota > Viridiplantae > Streptophyta > Magnoliopsida > Brassicales > Brassicaceae > Alliaria > Alliaria petiolata. The sequence continues at coordinate 10,899,846 of JAHZTW010000005.1, read as the reverse complement.
ACTTAAATAATACATTGGATATGTCAAAAAAAAAAAAAAAAAATACATTGGATATTGGGTCTTCATACTGATTTTGTTTTTTTTTGGAATTTCGTCCGATTTTAGAAACACATAGCAATACGAAAGAAGTTATAAAATGTTAGTATCATCATTAGCTCTTTTGTTAGTCTTGGCATTACTTCAAATTTTACTAAAAGTGAATTTTTGATATCCGTTTTTGATATTGGTAGGTGATATTGCTTTTCAATCTTAAAAAGTGAATTTTTGTTACTGATTTAAGTCTTCCACAGATACTACTGTAATTTTCCATCTCATAACTTGCTTTTCTAATAATCTTTTGTTGTTGATACAAGACGTCCATAGACAGAAAACAAACTTTTATCCAAGGGAGATCCGAAATTATAGTTATAAGAGATCCGAAATTAGTTGGACCAACACATGTGCGGGGAAAAGTAAAAAAAAAAAAACCCCTCTTCCAATGGACGTGAAAGAAGGAGTATTATCTAACGAAATTAGGAAAATAACCAAACAAAATTTTTACTATGATATTCAATATATTTTCTAAAATATTTGCCATTTTACCTTTATCTCTCACAATCACTCTCTCATTTTCTCTCTTTCGCTTTCTTTTTTTATTTTATTATTAAATATTTTCCCCATTCCATCTTAACTACTTTAAATCTTCTACAATATAACGATTCAAATTCTCAATTTTAATAGAAAAAACATAGATTTTTTTCTACATATAACATGATTTGAATTTTTTTAAATAGACATAAAAATAAAAATATGTATACGTGATATTCAAATAAAAAAATAATAGTTCTATTCTATATGGAATGAAATCCCATTCTATACTATTGTCCATGTTTATATGGTATAGTTTGATTTTACACAAAAATCATATAATATATACATCATTTCAAAACTAAATTTATTTAGTGAACTAAATTTTTAGTTTATCTTATGCCTCTGCAATTTATTTTTTTTTGTGTTTGACACGAGATTTTTTTATTTAAGGTTCAGAATTTCACATAGAATGAAATGAATAAAGATTATACTTAAATAATAGTATATCTTTATATATATATATATAGTATAGAAGACTCATTTTCTTTTATAAAGGATAATTTCGTCCAAGAATATTACTGTGAATATCATGTATTATATATCATGTATTATACGTGATCATTTCTGTCAATATCTGTGATTATACGTGATTATACGTGATCATTTCTTTTCCATGGTCATTTCTGTCAATATCATGTATTATACGTTCTGTACTTTAGCCTATCAAATCAGAAATCGATCTTAATAAAATTTCTGGTATATGTGTCATAAGACAGATCGATACCAAGAGCAAAGCTGTTGTTGCCAACCACAGTGGAAAAATTGATAGTTTTGGTTTTGAATCAACCCATACTCGTATGATAGTAGCAAAATCATTCAAATACTAGCTAAATATGTTTGTAAGAGTTAAAAAGACAAAGACGAAAGTATAACAAAAACAAGATAGTGAGATAAGAGAGACTAGAATTCATGTATTCTCACAATGACAACGTCTAATAAATCCATACCCTGTTGGAATTTTGATGGTTGGAAAAGTTGAAATTAAAGATTGACTTAAATCCATGAGCAATCGATTCAGAGGTTGCAGCAATACGAAGTTGAAACTTACTATAGTATACGCACAACAATGCTTGCTTCTTGTATGAACAACAAAATATTACCAAAATAAAAAAGAAAATTGAAATGATAACTTACAGTAGCATTTGTGGAAACTTTAAATTACTAGCAAAATTCACTCCTCTAAATTAAAAAGATTGAAAAACAACAAAATTTGAAGTAATGCCAAAACTAGCAAAAAGATTAAGAATTAATATACGTCTTCATAACTCTTTTATCTTTCACTTTTGTGTGTCCATGAAGCTCATCCATGTGACTTGGTGTTGCGAAAAGCTTTTTTCTCTTTAAACTTAAATTTGTATTGTCTTAAAGTTCAATAATAAAATCAGAAATTATACTCAATAAAATAAAAGAGTTTCCAAATCTATTATTACAATATATATATTTCCATTGTTCATAAAAGAAACAATTTTGGAGATGTCGAACAACTTCGAAAATTGAAATACTAACATTGGTTATAGTACAAGGATATTAAAAATATACAGCTTGGATTTCTAAAACGATCTATATATTTAGTTAAGCATATCATTGGTTGGAATTTCTTTCTCTTTCTTGACAAAAAGAAAAAAAAAAATTGCACATATATAATGCTCTCTTCCAAAGTATGAAGTATGAACACATTGTATAAAGAAAGTAAAAGAAAATATAATAATAATGCGGTCAAGTCAGAAAAGGAAAGTGAGAGTGACGATGCAGGCAGGTATAAAATCTGTAAATAACGACCTTTTTGTCTGTCTCGATGATTTAATTAAATCCACTAATTATTTCAAACTTATGAATAAATTGAAATAGTGCTCTAATGAATCCACTTGTTTGTGTTTTTTTTTTTTTTTTTTTTGGAAACTTAATCCACTTGATTGTCTCGTCACACTTTCAATTTAGTACGTTTTTCATAGTCCCTATGAAAATTAAAAAAAAAAAACATTTCAATCTGGACTCTTTAGCTATATAGTATGGCATATCAAATCAAACAGTGATCTTAATTAAAAAGTTGAACTATTTAATCAGTAGACTATATCGTACCTAATAACTTTCCATAAAAATATTAATCTTATGCGGATAATTTATTGATTACCAAATAAAAACGAGTGGAAATATACGAAATATTACTATTGAAAACTAAATAGTCAAAAAAGAGAAAGAAAAACCAACTATTATGAGCCAATTTCCACACTGATTCCAACAAGTTTTTTCACCGAAATTAGTAAAGAGACTGAGAAAAGGCAAAAAGAGATACCCCTCTATCATTTAAAGCTGCCATTAATTTTCGATTTCATATCTTTCTTCCTACTATCAGCGCCTAAAAATCAGTTCATACTATAAATGACGTAAAACATGAGTACTTATTATAGTTTTGATTCTCTATATATATATACAAAAATAACCACAACGTTGCCAATTCATATAATACTGCATCGTCAAATTTTTCTATTTATTTATTTTTATCACGCTTCACATTCCTCAGAAAATAAAGCATTTGATAACACTATAAAAAAAACTAATCAAACCGTTTGATTCAAACGTAATTCAGTAATGATCGGTTTGTATATAGTAACTATAATTATTAGGATCCGCATATATGTGAGTTTTTAATAAAATATTTTAAACCCGAAAAATAAATTAAAAGCAAAGTAGAATAATTTGTAAAGAAAAAATAAAATTTACTTTTATTAATATTTCTAGATGTATATGTTTTAATACTCTTATATGAATTATGTTTATTTCTAATGCTTTATATATATATATATATATTTATTTATTTATTTATTCTAAAAATTTGACGAATTAATTATCATTCTTTTATCATAATTAAATTTATAATAATTAAATCTAGATTAGGATCCGCGAGATTTATAATAAAAATATTTAAGAAAATAGAAACAACATATGATCACTACTGAGAAAAATATATGAAAAACACAATTTCGAAAACTAAGAGTTATTTATTTATTTTAATTCTCATTTATTTTCAATTGAAATATTCAAAACACAAAATCTGTTACGGGTTCTAAGCAACATTAAACATATTTCTCATATATTTCACACACTTTATCAACTATTTTTTCTTTTTTCGCTGCGTAAAAAACTTGAGTATGCAATTCGAGTCATTCGAGTATGTTAACAATCTCCTCATTAACTCTCTCTTCAAGCAAATAAAATATCTATTTCTTTTCACATTCATCTTCCTTGTATGATCTCTCTGCTATCTAGAGAAGTTATGCTTCTCAAGATTCACATCTAAAGCCTCTCTACATGATTCTTGATACATTTCTCCTTATTGAGCTCACCATCGTTTAATGTCATATCATTAGCATCTAAATTTTTTTTTTTTAATTGAAATATATCCTACTTAATCAAATTTATTTTTGTGTTTCTCTCGTATATGATATATATCCTTTATATGATCCCTCTTCTCTCTATAGAAGTTATACTTCTCAAGACTCGCATTAAAAGCCTCTGTACATGATTCTTGATACCTTCTTCCTTATTGAGCTCACCTTCTTTTAATGTCATATCATTAGCATCTAAAATTTCTTCTTATTATTTACATTTTTCTTTTGATTTTCCTTTTATTATTAGTAATTGATCATACATTTTTCTTAATTTAAATGAAAAACATAAAAAAAAAACTTTTTTCCTTTTTCTTAATTTTCTTATTTATATTTTCAATTTTCAATTTTTCTTTTGGTATTAGTAATTGAAAAAAAAACTTATTTTCCTTTTCTATTTTTAAAACTAATTTTTTGATTTTCCTTTTAGTATGTGTAATTGATCATACAATTTCCTTTATTTAAATGAAAAACATAAAAAACTTATTTTCCTTTCCTTAATTTAAATGAAAAACATAAAAAAATTTATTTTCCTTTTTCTTAATTTTTGTATTTATTTTTTGATTTTTTTTGTTTTCCTTTTTGTATTAGTAATCGAAAAAGAAACTTATTTTTCCTTTTTGATTTTAAAACTAATTTTTAGATTTATGTAAACATTATGTTAAAATCTAATTGGTTGAATTTTTTTAACACGTGTCAAAATCTTATCGATTAACTTTTTTTTATTTTCCTTTTTGTATTAGTAATTGAAAAAGAAACCTATTTTTCCTTTTTGATTTTAAAACTAATTTTTAGATTTATGTAAACATTATGTTAAAATCTAATTGGTTGAATTTTTTTAACACGTGTCAATGTTTTGTTAAAATCTAATTGGTTGAATTTTTTTAACATGTGTTAAAATCTCATCGATTAGCTTGACACGTGTCACGATCAGCAACTATTTTGTAAGCAGTATTTGTCAAAATATTCTACATTTATATATTTTTATGATCTGGGATCAGTTCAGCAAAAAAAAAAGATGTACTCCCTATGTTTCATAATATAAGCTGTTTTAGTTAAAAAAAAACAGAGATTAAAACAATTAATTTTCTTCAAAAAATATTATTAATATATAAATTAAATACAATTCAACCAATCATGAAAAAACTGCAGAGTATAACTGGTTACACAAATCTAATAAATGTAAAAGTTGCATAGAAATGTGAAAAATAATTATATTTTAAAACAAAAATTAAAATTTCTAAAACAACTTATATATTATGAAACAGAGGAGTATTATTGTTACTCTTATTCTTATATTTACATATGAAGAAAAAAAGTTGTAGGTGTGAAAAAATAAATTTAATTATTAGTAAAGATTTCTCGACCAAAAAAAAAAAAATTAATAGTAAAGATTTAAGAGATAATTTAAGGAACCAGACAAGCAGATATGCCAAACAAATTGATATACTCGAAGAAGTAGAACCCATTAATCACTGTATGCAATCGATTGATGATGAAGATACACACATACATGCACACATATATATAGATAATACATGTGTGTTTGTTGGGTTTGAATTCATTCTTGGCTTACCGAAGATTTGGTGTCGAAGATTAAGAGGCAAAACGTGTAAGTTGAGGGGGAATGAAGCCTGGTCCGAGATCATCATCATCATCATCATCATCATCATCTTCATCATGACCATGAGGTGGAATGGTCTCGAGCCAGGCATCATCCACCTGAACTTTTGGCTCAGAGAGAGAAGAGAGAAGAAAGGAGAGAAGAGTGGAGAATATAGAGAGAAGTCTAAATGGCCATGCAATTTGTTTTTTAATTTTAGGATGGGCCCTTTATATTATTATTACGTGAAGGGCCTGGAGACTGGTTTTTTTGTTCTTACCATTGAATCGCTAATTATATAAATAGAATTATGCAGTAAACATAAATTAAATGGTACTCCCTCCATTTCACAAATGTTGAAATCAGTTAGACGTAAAAATGTACAACAAAGAAATTATAATGAAAATACGTGATTTTCTAAAACATTTATAGAATTGTTAAAACGGTTAAAAGTATATAAAATAGTGATGATAAAAAGAAACGCAATTCTCCAAAATATTTTTAGAATTATTATGATGAAAACATGCAACATTCCAAAATAAATATTGTAGGATTATTTAAAACGGTTATAAGTGAAAAAGATAGAAAAATGATTTTCTGAAACAATTTTTAGGATTGCTACGGTTAAAACTGAAAAGTTACAAATATTAAAAAAAAATTGATTTCCCAAAAATATTTTTTAAGATTATTAATGAGATTTATTTATTATAAAGTAGTTCATTTTTAAATATAAAATTAACTATCTTTCTAAATTTCTTTATTCTAAAATATTTATATTATTCTTAGACAACTCGAGACAACATTTGTTTGTGTGGAATGTGGATATTCTAAAATATGAACGTAAAGTTTGGTATACCTAAGATTCAAGAAGATACATGTGTGATCTCTAACTAAACATCATTGCCTTAAAGTTTGGTATGTGAAATAAAGACGTACTCCTATTTAAAACATTCACATTCACTTTTAGAATTTTTTCTATTTCAAAGTCAAAAAGAAAAAGAAAGTTTCTTTTGACAACCATTCATAATACTATTAGCTGCAGAAAAATTAGTTCCCTATCATAATCTGAGAGTTAACTAACATTCACAGCCTGTGTCATCTTCATCAATCGTCAAATTAACTAAAACATATTTTTCTCAATTAACTGTAACAGAAAATATTGAATAAGAACTCTGAAAAAGACAGTAATTTTATTTTTACCAATGAAATCTGACTGATAGCCACCAACAACATTTATTGAATTTTCTTTACATTGTCAAAGATACATTTGAGCACAAAGACAGAAGAACAGGTACAGAATGTGCAAAGCTTCTGGATGAGAAAGAGGGTTTGCTTCAGTCTAAAGAGAGCTTAGCAAGAGTTAGGGAAAGTACCTTTACTCCATTCGCCATGTCTTCAGGAGATGAGTATTCTTCAGGTTTATGGCTGTATCCTGCAAAATAACACACAACCAAAACAAAGCTCAGTGGCGATGCTGATTCGACTAAGATCACGGTCTCATTGGTTCGCATATATACCTTTGTAGCACGGGATGAATATCATACCCATTGGAGATATCCTGGAAACAGCAAAACACAACAAAGTTCAGCATCACTCTAAGCAAGAACATTGGAAGTAGAAAGTAGACTAATGAATCAGAATCGGTTAGAAACCAGGACAAGGAATTTTAAGTGTTTCAAGTTGAATTGTTCTAAGTTTTTTTTGCTGCAAAGTTATGCTCAATTCGAAAGTTTAGGGTTGTATTCCAAACATGACACTTGCAGTTTTGTTTGTAGTACCTGGCCATGAAGAGAGAATCATGATAAGCTCGGCTTATCATCATCTTGTGTGATAAGTTTAGCTCTGTACTTGCCTCTGCCATTTTCTTGATTACTAGTTTGTCTGAGAGTGCCGGTGGATCTTGATTTACAATCTTGAATTCTGATAGCTTCACTTTTCGTTTTCGAGCTACCGTGTTTGCAGATTCCTGAATTTTCTTGATCACGGTGTTTCTTCTCGCTTCATCGATATCCCTCGTATCTTTGAAAGAACACAAGACAATGAACATTGTCCAAACGATCAAACCAAGACAATGGACTTCCTCTATTAGTATGTGGTGATGGAAGATAAGGCATTACCGATTTCAAGATGAGATTTGCTCGGAATGCTGTTGATTGCCCCAGGATGCAGCTCCAAAATACCTTAAACCGCAACAATGTATATTGTGACTGAGTTCCATTGAAAGTAAGTTTTTGTGAAATCAGTGAGGAAAAAACTTACCAACAGTTCCTACAGTATCTATTGATTCCGATTCTAATACATGTTTCTCCACGGCTAGAGCCAACTCTGCAGCCGCAAGCCCGGCATCATTTCTAAAAATTCGCCATTTATAGATTGATCAGTGTACAAGTGGTTGAAGCAGATGGTTTAAGTCATACAATATACCTCACCTATATGGCATAAGCACAGCACCGGCGTGACCTCCATTGCCTTCGAATTCCACCTTCAAACTCGCTGGAGCAGCAATGGCGGTTACTACACCGATATCTAAACCTGAGGTCAAATACTATCTGATGGTAAAGAGACAGAAAAAGCAAGAAACTTTTTGTATGGAGAAAATGGGAAATTAAACCGTACCTTCATCTTCGAGTATAGGTCCTTGTTCGATATGCAACTCAATAAAAGCAAAATAGCTTCCTTTCTTCAAGAACACACTCGACAAGTCGTCATCTTTACCTTCTGCGTATCCGGCTGATCTCGCTGCTTCTATAAAGGAAACATTTTGTCCATCAACGACTGTAGTCTTAAGAGCTTCCGCAAGCTCTTTGCTTCCAGCAAGTAAGCGGCTGTAATATCAAGAACGTCTACAAGTAAGACAAAACGAAACAAAGCATCGATCTTTTTGTTGTTCATAATAAAGATTTACCTTCCTAAACAACTGATCCCAAATCGGGTAGGCTCTTCAGATGTGAACAAGATTATCTCCAGAGACCTCTTCGGTTTAAACCCCGACCTTTAAGATAACCAAACAAACCAAACAAAAGAACATCAAGAAACACAACAATCACCTGACAGTTTTCTTTCTTGATAACATTTCAGATTCATCATACCTTTTCAACACATTGATAGCTTCAATAGCGCCTAAAACACCGACAACGCCATCATACTTCCCTGAATACGGAATAGCATCGATGTGAGAACCGGTCGCTACAGCAGGAAGGTCTGGCTCCAAACCATCCCTAAGTTAAGAGGATTGAAACAACACATCAGATGAATCAAATCAAGCAACATACAAACCAATTTTTTTAACTGTGGTCGATGAGCAAGAGAGAGCCAAACCATTTGCCAAATATGTTACCAACAGCATCTTCTCTAACAGAGAGATCAGCAAGTGCCATCAAATTCTTAACATACCTTCAAAAAATCAACCAAGAAACTCAAATTCAGATGAACAAAATCTATTGCTTTTACTCAAACAAGTAATGATAATAGCAAACTGATTCCAAAATTTCACCGTCTTGCCAAGACATCTTTGTCAGTATAGAGAACTCTTGTGACTGATGGAGAAGGAGCATCAGAGAAACTTGAAAGCTCATCTATCTAACCAAAACAAAGAACAGCCATTAAAATCAAAACCTCTGAATCCACTATTCTACTAAAAAACCCCACTTTACAGATGATTGAATGATCGAGAAACAGATTCGAAATCACACTCCATTTGAACCTGTTTTTGCAATCCTTGAGCATCAACGGAGAGTGAAGAAGCGAGATTGATGGAACCGAATTGACCCGGTTCGTGAATCAGGTACCCGGAAAAATCCTCCATTGTTCTAATCGTTGGGTTTGGTTCATTTTGTTGTTGATGAGCTAAGCTTGAAGGTAGAAGGCAGAGAATGGAGATAAGAAGAAGAGCAATAGAGCAGAAACGACTCGATTCCAAAGATTCCATTTTTATTTTTTTTCGTATCAGTGTTTGATTCTGATAGAGAAAGAAGAAGACATCGAACACATTATTTAGAGTCTTTATAATTTGGTATCTATTTTTTGGAGAAATAATTAATTAACCTTTAATTTAAATTTGGAGCAATATTCTCCAAATTGTTTAAAGGGAAATCCTGAAACTCAGTGGGAATCTGACACACAGTGTTTTGTTGTATTCTATGCCTCTATGGCTGTATCTCAAGATATCATGTGAGGTTAAAACTAATTATTTTTATGTCTAGGCTTCCTTTTCTAAGGGGTTGATTTGTCTCACTCGAAAATTTTGGTCTCTTCCTCCAAATAAAAGAAACAAAGACAATTTTTCCTCTCTAGGATCTGTTGTGTATGTACCCATATTCTTTCATCGAGCGTTACTGGGCTTTTAAGGGAAGTAATTTTTGAATCAATCATTTATAGTGTTCATATATTATTCCATAGCGGCCCGTTTCATCATTTGGAAAAGCCCAATTCGTTAGATCACTTACAAGTCTAATCCAAAAATAGAGCCGTACATTAAATTTGTGTGGGTTTGAATGTTAAAAAGTACATTTTATTCAGGCTTGAATCATTAGGTTCATGACCATAGATGGAAACAAAATAAATTTGATTAGGTTTTTAGAAAAAAGTACTTATTAAATTCTTCAACGAATTGCAATCAACACATTAAATCTTTAACTATCACATGCACATAATAATTCATCAATTTATAATTGACTTCGCAAAATCGTGATAAATATAGTTAACCGTTAACCTTAAAACGGCGAAACGTTAAATCTATTTTTTATCTTCGGAAAATATTCATTTAATTTCTCAACTATTTGCAATCAGCACATTAAATCTTTAACTATTTGCATACGCAAAATAATTTCTCAACTCGTGGTTGACTTTGCAAAATCGTGATAAAAATAGATGGAAAATTAAATGACCATTTTTTCCGATGACAAATAAACAGATTTAACATCTCACCGTTTTAAAGTTAACTGTTGACTATTTTTATCACGATTTTGCGAAGTCAACCACGAGTTGAGGAATAATTTTACACATGCAATAGTTGGAGATTTAATGTGCCGATTAAAATTTATTGGAGAATTAAATGAGCATTTTCTCTTAAATTGAGAGATAATTTTTAAAATGATTTCTTTTGACAATTTAAAAATGCTCACTAAATTGTACGGATTTTTTTCTACTGAAAAAGTATTATTTTGTGTGATTATCAGATCCATAATCGTGAAAGTCTAAATCCTATTATATATGATAATTAATTTTTGTTAACAAATCCTTTCAAGATTATCGGTCCATTTTCAATTCAATTTAAACTGTACGTAAAACGACAATAAAACTTGGATCACTCTTTTTAAGTCAATAAACTCGACACTTAGATATCATCTTAAATTTAAAGTACGTTTAACACAAAACTAATTGACCAAAAATGAACTGACTCGTATTTTTTTTTTTTTTTGATATGAATGTCAAATTTATTCAAACCAAAAAAGATTTTTTACAACAAGTGCTTCTTAAAGCATAGAGATTGATAGTTTTGCTGAAATTAGAAATCTATAACTTTAAATCGAATTGAAAAGAGAAACTTAGGTCCTTGTGGCAAACCATAATTGGAGGTTCTCCTCATACTTATGATCGCCCAAGGCTCTGATTGATAGTAGTCGATCTCGTACTTGTCTGTCGATGAGCTTCACGATAGTAGTTCGAGAAGATGGCGTTGCACCATGTTTCCTCGCATTCCTCTCTCTCCAAATACTATGTATCGTTGCTTGAAACACATACCTAGTAAGAAAAGTGGGAAGTCTACCCTGAGAAGCATCCGAGATTAGTTGAATGATGATTGACCAGTTATTGGAGAACCGAGCCCGGAGCAGACCTTTTGCAAGATTCATCCATACGTCAGTAGAGAACCTACACGAGAAGAACAAGTGATCTCTTGACTCCAGAGGATCATTACACAAGACACATGATGCATTAACTCCTATGTTCCACGCGAGCATGCGATCACCTGTGGAGAGTCGGCGATCACCTGTGGAGAGTCGGTTGTGAACCGCAAGCCAGGAGAAAAAAGAGTATTTGGGCGTTTTATGGGTAAACCAGATGCCCTTATACCAATCAACTCTAGGCAGGCCGTCTCGGGTTAGCATCCATGTACTTTTTACGCTGAATTTATGTTGGAAAATATCCTCCTTTGATTTCCAGAGAGCAATATCCCCTCCACCCGAGGTCCCCTTAGCCCTTTGTGCTTCCACCTCAGCCTCCATCATAGTTAGGGTAGCTGATATGTGCCTTCTCCTTCTCCGACTTTGAAGTACAGAAGCAACAGATGCATGGATTTGAATCCCCGTTTCGATGCATCCCCGCAAGCCAGTGATGTCAATGAGATGGCCCATATTACACCAAGAGTCATACCAAAAAGAGGTTATAGCTCCATCTCTCACCTCCATCTTATGAAATTTCTTTGCGATGTCTCTGGACTTGAGCAGTTTTCTCCACATCTAAGAACCCGCATTCGTATCACGCACTGACCAGAATGTTCCTTGCCTTATCAAGTAAGTTTGAATCCATCTAACCCACAGAGATTTCTGAGAGGATGTTAAGCGCCAAATCAACTTGAGACAACATACCAGATTAACTTCCTTCAGTGAGCATAAGCCGAGACCTCCTTCACATTTCGGTCTACACACATCAGTCCATGCTATATTTGCTTTCCGAGAATTCAGTTCCGGACCAGACCAGAGAAAAGCGGAGCATAATTTTTCAACTTCCCGTAGGCATTCCCTTAGTAGTCGAAAAGCGGATTGCCAGAAATTTGTAATGCTAGCAAGCACATAACTTATTAATTGCAGACGGCCTGCCATGGAGAGAAGGCGAGCTGTCCAGGAGCTTATTCTCTTTCTAATCGTCTTTAAGAGCGGAAGATAATCACTTGCACCCATACGTTTCGTGAGAAGAGGTAAGTCCAAGTAGCGTACCGGTAGGTCCCCTGAATTAATCGAAAATTGATTCTCCATCTGTATTCGAGTTGTATCGTGGACACCCGCATAATAGATTGTGGATTTCTACGAACTAATTTTCAATCTCGACATTTTTGCAAAATCATCGAACACCTCCACAATACCTTTTAAAGATATGATCCTTCCATCCGTAAAAACTATAATATCATCTGCAAAGCTTTAGTGTGTAAGACACAGATTCTAACATTTCGGATGATAGCCGAGCTTGTTGTCATTCGCTGCTTTGTCCAGTAGCTTTGAGAGCACATTCATACTGATCACGAATAAGTAGGGGGAGAGAGCACATCCTTGACGCATGCCTCGCTCGCTTTTGAAGAAACCAGCTAATTCACCATTCACTTGTACCGAGAACGCTGCAGTGGTGATGCAAACTTTGATCCAGTGTATGAATCACACAGGAAAATGCATTGCTGCGAGTGTGTTGAGTAGAAAATTCCATTGAACCGAGTCGAAAGCCTTCGATATATCAATCTTGATAGCACAACGACCTGAAACCGTATCTTTGTGGTAATTCTTAACCAATTGCGTCGCAAGAAGAAGATTCTCAATTAATAGCCTGTCTTTGACGAAGGCAGATTGGTTTAACGCAATGAAATCAGGCAGGGTTTCTTTTAGACGATTAGCTATGATTTTGGAGATCACCTTGTACAAGACGTTGCAGCAAGAGATGGGTCTGTAATCTTTCATTTCTCGGGCCTCTGCTTTCTTTGGAATTAACGCTAAAATCGTTGTGTTGACGCCTTTCGGGAGAAAACCTTTCACAAAGAAAGATTGGACAACGACAATGAACTCGTTCCCGATAATCAGCCAAGCCACTTTGAAAAACTCTGCAGTATAGCCATCTGGTCCTGGCGATTTATCATTTGGCATTGAGAACAGGACACTCTTGATCTCCTCATTCGTGACTTCTTTCACAATTTTGCTTTTCTCTAGATCCGTGCATCTATACGGCAAAATAGTTTCCAGCTTTTCCACAGTTATACCTGCAAAATCCATCGGTTTGTGCTGCAGAAACTCTTTGAAGAATTTTTCAGCCTCTGCTTTTATATCTTCAGCGGTGGATACTATGTTTCCATCACTGCATAGTATCTCCTTGATAGCATTTCTTGCTGCTCGCACAGCTGCTGAATTATGGAATGATTTGTTATTTTTATCCCCCACTTTTAACCAATGACATTTCAATTTTTGCTTCAGAAACTTCTCCTCCAGATTTGATACGTTTTCCCACCGTCTATAAGCCATGTTTTCCTCCTCCAAACTCTGTTGAGTTGGGTTGTGCATATTTACCTCCTGTTTCTCACATAGAACTTTATACGCCTCATTTGCTCTCTTTGTGAGGTGACCCATTTTCTCCTTAGACAGAGCTCGGATCACTGGCTTGAGAGCCTTGAGTTTTTTTGAGAAACGGTGCATTGATGAAGTAGATAGGAAGATCGGTTCTGTTTCACCCCAGAACATGTCCAGCATTGGCATGAACTCCTCCATTTCAGCAACGATATTGACAAATTTAAATGGCCTACGTGGCCTATTTATTTCTGGTGCAAATTGGACCCTGCACCTGAGATGATCCGAGCAACCTCCTCCCTTAAAAATATGTATGACTGAGAAAAAGATTGTATCCAATGGTCATTAATCAAAACCCCTTCCTCTCTCTTATTACACCAAGTGAAAAGAGGCCCATGAGATGCTAAATCAATGAGTGAGCAATACTGCATCACACTTTGAAAATCCCGCATTCCAGACGTTACCATTGGTGTATTCTCATGGTCAGAGTGCTCCTCTATATCCAAAGTTTCATTAAAATCTTCCATAATCATCCATGGCTTATTTCGGATAATAGGGGAGTCTTGATGACTTCTAATATCACTCCATAGCTCCTTTCTTTCTTCAGCGAGATTTAAAGCATACACAATTGAACAAAAGAACTCCTCTCCTTCCTCCAACAGCACTGAAACAGTGATCATTTGATAACTTTTGAAAAACGGCGTGAGTCGCACAGTGGGTTTCCAGACCACCCAAATACGTCCCAGCCGATTAGACTCATAATTTATAAAACATCTCAGTCTCAAATCTGTGTTAACGATCTCCTGACACTTTTCTTCCTTCACTCTTGTCTCCAACAGACCACCAAACTGAAAACCCTTTTCATTTATCCATTTCTTCACTACGGAATGTTTATTTGATTTGTTAAAGCCGCACACATTCCAGAAGAAACTCGACATACTTATTTCTTGTGTTGGGGATTCCGTTTACCTGAAACACCAGAAGCATTCCTCTTTGTGTTTAAGGCATAAGAATCTGCCAAGGCAGTGTTTTTCCCTTTCTTTGATCGCGGTAGAGAAGCACGAATGAGATTATCTTTTTCCTTCTGCTTCTGCTTGTTTACCGTACTTCCCGAAATCGTTATTTCTCCCTCCTCACTCTCTTCCACTTCGTCCTCTATCTCCTGTTCAAATTCATTTTTATCATCCTCATCGAGAACCGTATATCTTGACAGTGATCCCACATCTGGGATCTCCACTAACATTGTTTCACCTGATCTTCGAGATTTTCCCGGTGACACGTGAGACCAACTTGCCTCCTCAGCAATTTCTAGGGAAGCCACTTCGCACCCGGTTTCTGCACCGTTAACATTTCCGCATTTCTCGGAAGTCTCTAGACTGTCGACAATGCTCTGTCCTTCTGAACCAACTATCGCATTATCAGATGCTGCAACGCTCTCCTCACTTTTCAAAACACCTTGTTTTTCTGACACCATAGTCTACTCATTTGCTTCTTTTCCATGTTTTTTTTTCAATCGCAGGAACTCCCTCATTAATCATCACCTCCTCCTTGTTTTATGATTTTCGTCCCTTAATTGTGCAATCAAAAAACGTGTCTCCCCACTTAGAGCAGTTCGTGCATCTAGGTGCTAGCCAGGGATAGATAAACTCAACTTCAGCATCCACTCGGAGCTTTGACTTAAATCGATGGGTTGTCGGTAAAACTTTTGTCATGTATGCTTCTACAAAGACTTTTGCTTCTTCGAAACTTACACACAGTTCCGTATCCGGATGTAGTCGTTTTGGGTTGCCCACTGCGCTTGCAATGAAACCCAGACCATCCCACGAAAACATCTTGTGAGGAACATTCTTGATTGTGATCCACATGGGGATCATTTTAATCTCTGGCTCTGTTTCTGCCACAACAGGTGACCACTTCGACAGTAGCATTGGAATGTCACAGATATTGCACATCCCCCTTCTAAGAATCCACAGACGTGTTGCCGCGTCTCTGATTCTAAACTTGATTGTCGTGGCATTGACGGCAAACACATCAATCCAAATTGTTTTATCACCAAGGGGGCAAATCTTGTTAACAATAACATGTATTTTTGCTACATGTGGTGTCGTCGATAAGAACTTACCTTCGAGTAGATCATCCCATAAGGGTACAGAGTTTTGAATCACATCATCCGATATCTCCACCGTAGCTTCACCATCAACCAATCCCACTTCAACAACATGTTCTGACAGAGTTGGTTTATTATTGACGATATTCACCCAAGATGACTTCTTTGCTTGTTGCAGAGCAGGATCTATTGGAGTTTCCAGATCCGCTGACGGTGGTTTCTCTTTCTCCGGCGCCGACATCGGCCTGAGATCGTACTCGCAACTTTCCTTTTTGAAAAAACCCAATCGCACTCAGAATCGCTTCTTGATGACGTGGCAATCGCACTCAGAATTTCAACTGATTTTTATAAAAACTCGTATTTCTTATACGTTACTCTAATTTTCTTTTATAATTTTCGATGTGATCAGATGCTAATAATTTTCTCCCAAACTGTTTTTAAGCAATAGCTCAATCTAAAAAAATAAATTTATTCATAGAAGTTATCGACAGAGACTAACACTTTTTTGGAGAATATTGCTCAAAATACATGCATATGTATAGGTTTTTTTTTTTTAAAAAACTTTACGGCAGCGGCCTGGTGGTACCTTAACGAGTATAAGACATATTCGACCCGCATGTTTTACATCGTGTGTTTGTATCCAATACGTCCTAAAATTAATCAGGCTCGGATCACCCAAATTATAGATAATATGCAAACCCTTTAGCGCCAAAGAAAAAAATATATATATATATATATATGTTATAAAAAGGTCATCGAACGCACCCATCAACATATGCGGCGTCAATTAAAAATACATGTAGAGTCCACCGTCACTATGCATGCACAGTATTTTATATTTTTCTCCATATAAAAGATCATTTCGATCATTTGTAAAGAACATCAAATACCTTTTCATTTAACACATCTCTTCCTTCTCTCTCTTCCCAGTAACCCCTTGTTCTGCGGATATAAAATTTCTGTCTTTATTTATATTTATCTATACGATAAATTATCATTATTATAACATGTTATCAGCACGAGCGTCTCTCGATCCGTCTATATACCGGAAAGTTGAGATTTAATTATGTTCAATTTATTTTAAAGTTTATTATTTACGGAAAGAATGGCTCTGTCTTCTCCGTTTATTTATTATGCCATCATTATGGTAGGCTATGCCTTCACGATCGAAATGATCACATGGCAGACTATGTCTCCTCAGATCATATTTATGGAGTGAGAGATTAAAATCCACATCCATGCTTATTTATTAATATTATACTGGAAGGCTAAGCCGCCTTATAATTTATTTATTGCTTAAATGTGAATGATCTCATCACCACAATATTACCATTAAATACATGTCAATATTATAACTTTGAAATTTGAAAAATTTAAGTGATTATTATTTAAAAATTTCAGATTGATTTTTTTTATTTTAACTCTTTATCACCTAACGGTAACAAAGAAAAATTTTAAAGTTTTTTACACTCCCAAAAGCTAGTTAACAGTTAGTGAACAATATTTTTTCATCTATAAATACTCTTATATTTCACTCATCCCACTCAAATATTTCATCTTCCTACAAAATCCTCTCCAAACAAATTTTTAGTTTTCATAAGAAAAAAGAAAAAAAAAGGGAAAAATATGTTTTCTATTTCTACTCTTTGTACTTGGTTATATTCTCGCCATTTTTTATAGTTTACTCGTCGGAGAATTTTCTCTAGAAGAATCTGTAATAATTTTTTTTTGATGTTTTGTGCGTTCGTATTCCTTGTAATCTCGTTACTTATTCCATTAACTCGCATATTTTAATTTGAATAAAATAAACATGTGCTTTCATGAATATTCAATTATGCAATTGTTATATCATTACCATGCTCAAATTTTTCTAAACAAAGATTTTACGATTTTTATTAAAACTAAATTGTTAAAGTTCTTGTTTATTCAGAGATAATGTCAAATCTGGCAAAGCTCGAGATTGCTGTCCTCGATATAACTGAGAAAAATTATATGACGTGGGCAGTAGGTGCGAAAACGCATCTAAAAGGAAACGAGCTCATTGATACCATCGATAAGTCCAAAATGACGTTAGACGAGAAAAAGGCAAAATTCATGATATTTTTACGTCACCATGTCCACGATGGTTTAAAAGATGAGTACATCATAAAAGAAGATCCTGCAGATCTCTGGCAATCTCTTAAAGAAAGGTTTGATTACCAGAAATTTGTGATCTTATCAAAAGCCAGACATGAATGGTTACATCGCCGGTTTCAGGATTACAAAAGTGTTAGTGATTATAATTCTGCGATGTTTGGAATCACATCAAAAATGGTGTTATGTGAAGAAACTATAAGTGATTATAATATGATTGAGAAAACTCTCTCCACATTTCACCCGAGTAATGTAGTCCTGCAACAACAATATCTGGCAAATAGATATATGCGTTATTCAGAGTTAATGCATGTACTCCTTGTTGCAGAACAGAATAACGAACTTGTGATGATGAACCATCAAAGCCGTCCAACTGGATCTGCACCATTCCCAGAAGTGAATGTTGCGTCGTCTAGCTATAATAATTGGCAAGGACGTGGATGAGGACGCGGTCGATATTGTGGTCGTGGCCGTGGATATGGTCATGGACGAGGTCAAGAAAAGGGATAGCATCCCTATGATTTCAAGTACAAAAGAGAAAATAAGAATTTTCAAGAAAAAGATCATGGCCATGTAAAAGAAGGAAGGAAACTGTTTGCTATAGATGCGGCATGAGAGGTCATTGGGCACATACATGTCGTACGCCAAAATATTTAGCTGATCTGTACCGGAAGTCACATAAGGCAAAAGAAAAGGGAAATGAAACTAATTTCATTTCTGGTGAACCCGGACCTTCTTTTCATGGTTTAAATGATGACACTCATCTCGATGTTTTAGATTTCCTGGTTGATCTTGAAGAATCAAGAAAATCGATGTAATATGATGTTTCCCTCTGAATAAGACAAGAAAATAAAAGTTTGATATTTTTTAGTGTTTTATTTACTTTTGTGTTTAATGTTTTTATTAAAAAATAAGTTTCATTATAAAAATAAGTTTTTTTGTGAAATAAGTTTTATAATATAAGTTTATGTTTTGTTAAATGATTATTAATACATCTTTTATGAATATTTTAAATCCAGAAAATGTCAGAATTTGAGATAAAGGATGGAGATATATGTATGGCAGACAGTGCTACAACGCACACGGCAATTAAAGATAAAAAATATTTGTCCTATCTCAAAATGAAAGATTCTGCCGGAAGCGTGAATACAATATCTGGTAATGCAAAAATTATTATGGGCTCCAGAAGAGTCAGTTTTTCAATGCCAAGGGGAACAAAGTTTGAAATAAATGATGCATTATATTCCTCAAAGTCTTACAGAAATTTGTTAAGTTTTAAAAATATTCGTGGAAATGGATATCATGTAGAGACTATGAATAAAAATGGCATTGAATATCTTTGCATTACATCAGAGAGGAAACAAATATTGGAAGAATTGAAAATGTTATCCTCTAGATTATATTGCACAAAAATTAATATGATTGAATCATATGTTACAGTAAATCCGAAGTTTGCTGATATTTTTAAAGTTTGGCATGAAAGATTAGGCCATCCTGGTTCAATCATGATGAGAAAAATTGTGCAAATTCTAATGGCTATCTTTTGAAAAATGAGAAAAAATTACAAACGGGCAAATTATTATGTAATGCTTGTTCTCAAGAAAAGCTCATAACTCAGCCATCACCAGCTAAAGTTGGGAATGAATCACCAGATTTTTTAGAAAGAATACATGGTGATATATGTGGACCAATCCATCCACAATGCGGGCCGTTTCGATATTTTATGGCTTTAATTGACGCATCCAGTTGATGGTCACATGTGTGTCTATTGACAACACGAAATATGGCTTTCGCTAAATTCATTACCTAAATTATCAGGTTGAAAGCACAATTTCCTGATTATGCCATAAAAAGTGAGATTGGATAACGCTGGTGAATTCACTTCACAAGTGTTTAATGATTATTGTATGTCTTTAGGAATCTATGTTGAACATCCGGTTCCACATGTTCATACACAAAATGGCATGGCTGAGTCATTGATTAAACAGTTGCAATGGATTGCAAGACCGTTAATATTAAGAACAAAACTCCTAATTAATGTATGGGGACATGCTATTCTGCATGATGCGGCCCTAATACAGATAATGCCAAGTGCATATAATGAATATTCTCCATTACATTTAATATCTGGTCAAAAGCCAAATATTTCTCATGTTCGTGTTTTTGACACTGCGGTTTATATTCTGATAGCCCCACCGGAAAAAACAAAAATGGGGCCACAAAGAAAATTAGGAATATACATCGGTTATATGTCACCAAGTATCATTAGATATCTAGAACCAGTAACTGGCGATATGTTTATGGCACGTTTTGTCGATTGCCATTTTAATGAAAATGAATTCCCCGCGTTAGGGGGAGGATTGAGAGAATCACCAAAAGATAACATCACATGGTGTACAAAATCTTTGGCTTATCTTGATCGTCCTACCAACAAACGTGAGATGAAAGTTCAGAAAACTATACATATGCAAAGTTTGGCAAACCAGTTACCAGACGGGTTCACAGATACAAAAAGGGTGACAAAATCATACATCTCCGCTGTAAATGTTCCATCCAAAATTAGTGTTCCTGAAGAACACATTGATGGGAACATGTCAAATGAACCTAGGGTTCAGTTAAAGAGGGGGAGAGCGATGGGATCTAAAGATAAAAATCCTCGAAAGAAAAAGAATGTGGGAGAACAAAGTAAAATGGTTCTAGAGGAACCAAGTAACGAAAAGTGCTAAGAGGACATAAATGAGATAGTTCAACAAGAACCACATATGGAAGAAAATTCTCAAGATAAAAATGAAAAAAAACAATATGAGATTTTCATCAATTACGTCCAAAATGGAAAATTATGGATCAGAAATGAAATAGAAGATAATGATGGAATATTTTCTTTTTCTGTATCTAAAGAGCTCGATCATGGAAGTGATGATCCAGAGTCAAGGTCCATATCAGAATGTCAGAAAAGACATGATTGGGAGAAATGGAAAATGGCCATAGAAACGGATTTATCCTCCCTAAAAAAGAGAAATGTTTTTGGACCTATTGTCACAACACCAGAACATGTAATGCCAGTCGGATATAAATGGGTATTTGTAAGAAAAAGAAATGAGAAAAATGAGGTCACAAGGTATAAAGTCCGACTTGTGGCACAAGGTTTTTCTCAAAGACCAGGAATTGATTATGAAGAAACATATTCTCCGGTAATTGTTGCAATCACATTCAAATACTTAATGAGTCTTGCAACATCCAAGAATTTAGACATGTATCTTATGGATGTTGTGACAGCATATTTAGATGGGTCACTTGATAGTGACATATATATGAAAATCCCCGAAGGATTGAAAATGCCAGAATCATTAAGATCAAAATCTAAAAATATTTGTTCGATCAAATTACAGCGATCACTTTACGGATTAAAACAATCCGGACGCATGTGGTTTAATCGCTTAAGTGAATACTTGTTGAGTAAGGGTTACATTAACAATGTGATATACCCTTGTGTGTTTATTAAGAAATATGCATCAGGTTTTGTGATCATTGTTGTCTATGTTGATGACTTGAACATAATTGGAACTCAAAAGGAGATTGATGATGCAAGAACTCATTTGAAAGAAGAATTTGAAATGAAAGATCTTGGAAAGACAAAGTTTTGTCTTGGGCTTCAGATAGAGCATTTCTGAGATGGAATATTTGTGCATCAGTCAAATTACACCAAAAGAGTGTTAAAACGCTTTAGTATGGATAAAGCGACTCCTTTAAGTACTCCAATGGTTAATAGATCACTTGATATTGACAAGGATCCATTTAGGCCTTGTGAAAGTAACGAAGAAATATTAGGCCCTGAAGCACCTTATATGAGTGCTATTGGTGCTCTTATGTATCTTGCAAATTTTACTAGATCAGATATAACTTTTACTACAAATTTACTTGCAAGATACAGCTCATCACCTACTCGCAGACATTGGAACGGAATAAAACATATATTTTGTTATCTACAAGGTACGATTGATTTTGGCTTATTTTATTCTAGAAATTCCGAGGTTGGTCTGGTTGGTTTTGCAGATGCAGGATATTTATCAGATCTACATAAAGCTCGATCGCAAACTAGATATGTTTTCACATTTGGTGGAACTGCAATTTCTTGGCGTTCCCAAAAGCAAAATTAGGTTGCAACGTCTTCAAATTATGCAGAAGCAATTGCATTACATGAAGCTTGCATGGAGTGCGTATGGCTCAGATCTATAATTCATCACATACAAGAAATAAGCGGGATAAACACAAAGAATGAGCCAACAAAAATATTTGAAGATAATGCTGCATGTGTTGCTCAACTAAAGGAAGGATATATCAAGAGTGATCGAACAAAACATATCCCTCCAAGAATTTTCTCCTACACTAAAGAACTCGAGAAAAATCATTCAATATGTTCGTTTATGTGATAATCCAGCCGATCTATTTACAAAGGCGCTTTCTACTACAATATTCAGAAAACATGTTTATAGTATCGGAATGCGGCATCTACGAGACTTGTGAAGAGAAAATAAGATACATCATTTCCAGAGGGAGTTTGCTGTTGTTGCACTCTTTTTCCCTTTGTCATGATTTTTATCGGGAAAACTGTCATTTAAATGCCAACTTTCAAATTTTAGCCACTCAAAGCACCACCTTTTGCATGATTCGTTTAAATACCAAACTTTTTCGTTGACCGATTTTTAAATCACAAATTTATGTTGACTCGGCCATATTAGGCACAACTTAACTTCACTAACGGATCGACAAACGCTGTTTAATCTCCGTCTGGAAGTAAAGTTAACGTCATGCCTAATATGACTAAGTCAACATAAGTTCACGATTTAAAAAATAGTCAACGTAAAAGTTTGTTATTTAAATCGTTCACGCTAAACGTGGTGCTTATAATGGCCGAAATTTAAAAGTTTGACATTTAAATGACATTTTTCTACTGACAGATAACTTCTATTTCTGATGAAAAAGTATCTCAAACTCAAGGTTTTGCGATGTGAAAGATTAAGGATCTCAAGGTTTTTGAGACATGTAATAACAATAAAACTCATGTATTGGTGATGAAAGAACATCTTCGACTCAACCTAATGAGGTTCTTGAGGTAATATACAATTTGTTTAACAATGTAATTTTTTAAACAAAAATCAAATATTTCAAGCTGGTGAGGTTACTACAGTTGTCCTCCACAACTTGAAACTTTAATGTTCCAGTGAAACTCTAATCATGAGTGGTGAATGATCAATGTTTTAAGACTTTTCCATTTACTGAACGCTAACCGAAATGAATACTTGTTATGACAGCACCAGCGGGGTATAACAAGTTTCTTCGAAGTTTTTCAACTTATGTATGTAGATTTAGGGGTTCATAAGATTTGCAAATTGTTAAATAATTATGACATGCGGTTAAATTGATGTTTTAAAGGCTAAACCCATTTTTTGGTAATGTAAATTTAATTTATGCTTGAATATATTCTAAAATTATTTTTTGTTTACTTGGGTTAGCAATTACGTAATATTATGTAATCCGAAAAAATTAAAATTATAGGTTAGACGGGTAAAATGCCTTTTAAATATCAAACTTTTAAATTTGGTCATTATAAGCACCACATTTCGTGTGGACGATTTAAATAACAAAGTTTTATGTTGACTATTTTTTAAATCACGAACTTATCTTGACTTAGCCATATTAGGCACGACATTA
The DNA here is from genome assembly GCA_020283515.1 of Alliaria petiolata. Classification (NCBI taxonomy): domain Eukaryota; kingdom Viridiplantae; phylum Streptophyta; class Magnoliopsida; order Brassicales; family Brassicaceae; genus Alliaria; species Alliaria petiolata. Next base: position 10,876,014 of record JAHZTW010000005.1, on the reverse strand, counting down.
ACTTCACTTCCAGACGGAGATTAAACGGCGTTAGTCGATCCGTTAGTAAAGTTAACATCGTATCTAATATGGCCGAGTCAACATAAATTCGTGATTTAAAAATTGGTCAACGAAAAAATGTAGTATTTGAATGAATCATGCGAAAGGTGGTGTTTTGAATGGCTGAAAATTGAAAGTTGGGCATTTAAATGACAATTTCCCGATTTTTATCCCACTGAGTTTTTACATGAAATAATTTTTATTGAGACAGCACACAACTTCACAAGATGTGATAGTAACACTAATCTACAAGGGGGAGTGTTATAAGAAAGTCATCGAAAGAGGTGCAACCATCAACATATGCAGCGTCAATTAAAAACACATATAGAACCCGTCACTATGCATGCACAGTAACTCATTTTGTTCTCTATATAAACGATCGTTTCGATCATTTGTAAAGAACATCGAATACCTTTTCATTAAACACATTTCTTCCTTTTCTCTTTTCGGTAATCCCTCATTTTGCGGATATAAAATTTCTGTCTTTATTTATATTTATATCATTATTATAACAATATATAAATAATAGATAATATATACATATACGGACCAATAAATACAGATAATAATATTTTGTTCAAAAAACAAATACAGATAATATCAACGTGTTGAGTCAATCCAATCTAAAGCACATGGAGAAAACAAATTAAATATAAAAAATACGACCACTTCATATTAGAAAAAGTAAAGATAAATTTGGTAGGAGTTTCAAATCTATTAAACTCTAGTACAAACTTGCCACATCATAGAGATGAGCATCACCCCTATGAATATATGTGATAATTTGTGATAAATACAGTATGATTGGTTTATAAATTATAACTCGTTTTTTAAATATATTGAGAGTGGCATGAATACGATACGATGGCTCTATAAAATCTTGAGTACATATGTATTGTAGATACTGGAACAGAACAAAACCGAGTTGAATAAAAAACTATGAGAAATTTCTGAACTGAATACTTCAATTTCTCTTATTTTCTTAATGCTGATCAAGTCTCCTTAAATAGACTTAGATCGCTTACAAGTTACAACTGAACACCGAAAACTATTCAAACTACTAACAAAGTTGTTGCCTACAAACCAGGTCAACTTTGATTTATTCTCTGAGACTAGCTCAACCAATTTGGACATAGAATCTGTTCGTTTGCCTGTCGCAGGAGGCTGCGGCTGCAACATGCTGGCAGTTTATGTTCGTTTACTTGTCGTAGAACCTGCGGTCAAACGCTGTGGCCAGACGCAAACCGTTGCATCTGGATTTTTTTTTATCGCAAAAAAAATCCAGCGTTGCGGCTGGAACTGTTGCAATTGAACGCTGCAACCAGTCGTACGGTTACCAAACAAACAACAATCGTTACGTTTGGATGCTGCGTCTGGCCACAGCTTTTGCCCGTAGCCGTCGGCGCCAGACAAACGAACATACCCTATATATTGTTGGGTGGCGTTTAAGACTTTATATTATGATTAAAATAACTTGTGAAGTCAATAATTAACAACCCGATGTACTTATATGTTCAGAAATCAGAATCTACAAACTCTATAAATACCATGCTTATTATGATCAGGAGAAGAACCCAATACAAAATAAAATCACATAAATCTATATCGATACATTTACTCAAGAAAAGATGGCAAGCATATGCGAAGGTATTTATATATATTAGTATACGTACTTATTACTTAACCATCTATTCAAACGTAAAGTTATTAGATTAAAAATTTGACAAAAATAGACTAGTTCATATCGCTTTTTTTTGGTTAAATGACTACTTCATATCTCTTGTCTCTCTGTTCATTTATGTTCCCATGAGGGGATTCATAATGAGTTTTCAAATCTTGAACAGAAAATCATTTAAATTGAACCAAACCAAATTGTTTATTTAGCTTTGATCCTTATCCCTTTTCTATGAAAACCCGGTATCTAGTTTCTTATTATTAACTCGTACATGTTTATAACACAAAAAAAAGAGGAAAATAATCAATTGCAAACCAAATCTACCGTAGATACTTTTTAAGTATTATAATTCCAATTATTAGTGTAACGTTATGGTTAATCTTGAAATTTTTGATCCGATACTACTATGTTAATTATCGATTAATAAACAGATCCGGGAAAGAGCTCGTGGCCCGAACTAATGGGGACGAAAGGAGAATATGCAAAGGAAGTGATCGAAAGAGAGAATCCCAAAATGAGAGCTCTTATCATTTTGGATGGAACTGCCGATCCTCATGAGATCTTTATTTGCGATCGTGTTTATGTTTCGGTCAACGATTGCGGAATCGTTGTTCGAATCCCCATCATTGGTTAATTTTTAATCAGTTTCAAGAAATTGTATACGTACTCCCAAAAATAACTACTATATCATATGTAAGCGTGTTTGTTTGTTTGTGTTTCGGTGTAATAAATTAATACTAATAAAGAGATTCATTTATGAACTTCGAACTTTATTTCTTATTTAGATACCGATTAGTTAATAATTTCACTAACTTGTTTTTGTTTGGTCGACCAAATAACCTAGTTTATGATCTCCTATTAAACAAAGGTTTTTGTGTACTTTCAGGGTTTGATCCAATTTATTCAAATTTGTGAAGCTATTAAAGCCAACTATGGCTTATACTAGATTTCATTATTAGATGTATATACTTCATTGTACAGCTTATATACTTCCACAGCATATTTATCTCATATGTACATTTCACCATTAATTAATCAGAAATGCAGATTTTTTTTTGTTTCCCTCTCTCTCAACCTTAATATGTAGTATCAGAGCAAACAAACTAATTTCCGCCATTTTTTTACCTAGCTCGATCTTGACCTCACGATTTCTTCGAGCTTCGATTCAGCTCAAATGAGTTCTCTTCTCTGACTCGTCAATGAATCTTCGATTCGCTTGTTTCTGTCATTTTCGTTGTGATTGAGCTTCTTTCATTCATCTCCTTCGCTATTTTTCTTTCGTTTTTTTTTTTCATCTTTCACCTAGATTTGTACCTTAATTTTCATGATTAGTTATTTGGTTCGTAGTTCGGCACATAAAACCAGACATTAACCTGATATTAAAAGTTTTACTTAAACAAAAAGAAACAGATGTCAAAATCAAAAGATACAATTTAAGTTAATTTCATTATTCCAACGATATAGCAAATATAAATATTTGATTTATCTTAAAAACATACAAATCGATGGCATGTAATATACCTCGTTTCTTTATTACAACATACCACAACACGCATATAGATCTTATTTCACACATATACGTTATACATATATATTAAGATCCATAATGATTATATAATAATTAAAATTAACCAACGAAAGGGGTTTGTGTGACAATGCCATAGTCATTGACACGAACATAAACCCTATCACAAACCACAACGGCCAAAACAATTGCATCTTCAGATATTATCTGAGCCGTCACTTTCGTATTCTCTCTATCGATTATCTCTTTTGCTTCTTTTCCTCTTTTCCCCACCAATTCAGGCCACGAGCTCTTCATTCCTTCACCTGCAGTGTCTATACATATATACACACACATGTATTATAAATCTTATTATATAAAGTAGGATGCGTAAAAGTTGCTAATTCACATGATCGTGACACGTGGCGAGTCATTCGATCAGATTTTGACACGTTTCAAATCTTATTTTATAGAAAAAAGAATGGACAATTCTCTTAAATAGCACAAAAACAAGTTTATGGATCAAATATAGCACACACGCTGATTTTTTATCTGAAATAGCCATCATTAAAGAGCAAAAGACAAGTCTGCCCTCTCTCATAAAATCAGAACATTTCACGGCTTATAACATTTCACTTGGCAAGTTAATCGATAAGATTTCGACACGTGTTTTGATTAAAATATATTATAATTAAAAAATCTACTAATCTTAAAAGAAAAAGGAAAATAATGTTAATTTTAAAAGAAAAATAAATAAAATAATTCTAAAAGAAAAAGGAAAATACTACTATTTTCAAAAAGAAAAAGGAAAATAATATTAATTTAAAAAAATAAATAATCCTAAAAGAAAAAGGAAAATAATACTATTTTTAAAAAGAAAAAAAACGTAAAATAGATTTAACTAAGATATATTTCAATTAAAAAAAGAAATTCTAGATGCTAATGATATGCCATTAGACGATGATGAGCTCAATGAGGAGGAGGATAGCAAGAATTGTGTAGAGAAGATTTTGATGCGAGTCTTGAGAAGCATAACTTCTCTAGAGAACAGATAGATCATATACAGAAGAAACAAAAAAAAAATTACATTAACTAGAATATATGTCAATTAAAAAAAAATTCTACATGCTAATGATATGGCATTAGACGATGATAAGCTCAATGAGGAGGAGGAAAAAAAGTTCTAGATGCTAGTGATATGACATTAGACGATGATAAACTCAATGAGGAGGAGGATATCAAGAATCATGTAGAGAGCCTTTTGATGCGAGTTTTGAGAAGCATAAATTCTCTAAATAGCAGAGAGATCATATAAGGGAGATGAAATGCGAAGAGAAATAAAAACTTTATTTGCTTGAAGAGAGTTAATGGGGAGATCGTTAACATACTCGAAGGAGTCGAATTGCATACCCAAGTTTTTAACGCAGCGGAACATAAAAAGATAGTTGAAAATGTGTGAACTATATGAGAAGTAGGGTTAATATTTCTTAGGACCCGCAAAAGATTCTGTGTTTTGAAAAAATAAATGAGAATTAAAATAAATAAATAATTCTTAGGTTTCTATTTTGTGTTTTTCATATATTTGTTTCCCAGATTTTTGCTTTCTATTTTCTTTTAAAAAAAATATTTTAACGGGTTTTAAATTTTATTATTATAAATTCGGTATACACGGATCCTAATCTAGATTTTAATTATTATAAATCTAATTATGATAAAATAGGTAATTAACAGATAAAGCATTAGAAATAAACCTAATTAATATAAGAGTATTAAAACATATATATTTGGAAATGTTAAAAAAAAAGTAAATTTTTTTTAACAAATTATCCGATTTTGTTTTCAATTTATTTTTACAGATTCAAAATATTTTATTAAAAATCCGCATATATGCGGATCCTATTCTAGTACATATATATTAAATAATGATAATTGATTTATTATGATCATGCATGTATGCATACAGAACCGTCTTTACTGTATATTTGGTTGTATATAAATTGGAACCCTATTTAATATATTCGAGTTCATCAAAAGATGTACACTTAACAGTTAACAGAAAAAAAAAAATCAACTGCCCATAATCTTCAAATAGTTTGAGACGGCTTTAGTATATGTGTATGTATTATGTATATTTATAATAATACCTGGGCACACGTTCGACATTTCTTTTTTCTTTTTCTTTCTTTTGAGTCTTTTTTCTTCTTTGGGAGGTTTTGATTTTTGAAGATTGTACAAGAACAAAATGACTATTTATAGAGAAGTTTGTGGTGGCTATTTCATTTTCTTTACAATATGTACGCATGAAAACATTGTGTGCGAGAGAGAGAGATTCGTACGCTATTAAGTTTTGACCCAACGTGAGGTTTCTTAAAATTTTCAATTTTATATTGTTAAGAGTTGTTTTCACCTACTTTAGATACAAGTCAAAGATATATATGGATATGTCAAATGTTTGAACAATATGGCGGCTCTAAAATACAGTATAATTAAGGGAAAGTATCTATTACAATTTAAGAAAAAACAAAAAATAAAGTAAATAAGATTGTTAATTAATTTGATCGCGACACGTAGTGCTTCATTCGATTTAGATTATAACATGTGTTCCAATAAAATATTAGAATTTATTTTAACTATGAAAATGATCTATTAGAATTTAAGAAAATTATTTTTTTTAAAAAAGTAAATAAGATTAACTATGATATATTTCAATATTCTGACACGTGTCCCGATAAAATATTATAACTTTATATAATAAAATATTAACTATGAAAAGGATATATTAAAATGTAAGAAAATTTAAAAAAATGTAAATAAGATTAACTATAATATATTTCTAATAAGATTAACTATGATATGGAGAGTAGAGAGATCATATACGACTATGAAGAAAAAAATAAACTTGGTTTGTTTGGAGAGAGTTAATGGGGAGATCGTTAACATACTCGAATGACTCGAATTGCATACCCAAATTTTTAATGAAGCAGAACAGAAAAAGATAATTGATAAAGTGTGTGAACTACAAAAAAGTAGGGTAAATGTTGCTTATGATCAGCATAAGATTATGTGTTTTGAATATTTTAGTTGAAAACATATGAGAATTAAAATAAATAAACAATTCTTATATTTTGATTTTGTTTTCTATTTTTTTAAAAAATCATATTAACGGGTTTAAAATTTTGTTATTACAAACCCGCGTAAACGCGGATCCTAATCTAGTTTCCTATAAATTTAAACCAATAGTAATTCAGTAAATTCAATTAATTCTCTTGAAGTTTACAATTTTTCATCATTTACTAAGAAAACATGCATAGAAAACTTAAAACAACTATCTTTGTGACACAAAAAATACAATCTAGAAAGTCTTTCTTTTAGAAATAGAGGGAGTATCATTTATGAGTATAGCACAAAAAAAATTAAAATACATGAACTATTTAAAAATTAGAAGAAAAATACATCAACTATTTTGGCTCTCCAAAAAATACACAGACTATTTAAAACCCCAATTTAATACACAAACTTTCAAATTTTGTTGCTTTTACACTTGCTCCGTTAAACTGTTGAACAAAAGTCTGAAAATGCTGTTAACGGAGTTGATGGAACATGTGTAAAACCAACAAAATTTGAATGTTTACATATTAAACATGATATTTTAAATAATCTGTATATATTTTTTGAGAACCGAAATAATTAGTGTATTTTTCTTCTTAAATTTTAAATATTTGTGTATTTTTAAGGTTTTTCCTCTATAATAATAATACATGATTACCATGGCTATTTTGCACATTTTTTTCCAATATGGTTATTGAGTTAATTCATCCTATAATTAATGTAATAACATATATAATGTATATAATATTCGAGCAAGTCGTGGATAGTTTAAATACGTAGGCCGTAGGGTCTAATATGAATCTAACGCGTATATTTTTGAAAATTGGTGGTCATTTTATGCCTAACAGTTGTATAAATTTAATCAGAACGTACGATATTTTCCATAATTACACACAATAAATCTCTTTTGTTTGAATACTTATCACAAAGTTTATGTTAGGGATATTATATTACATCTAGATCTAGGTCATATGTGTACCGTGAGAATGCATTTTGGGGGAAAAAAACATTTTTAATAGTTCAAGTGGACTTTTTTCGTCATAGTTTTCTATCCAAAAACGCATTCGCATTTGCATTCACACATCTAGATAAATACTTCAAAATGAATGTTGGCTCAATTTAATAACTCATCACTATCTTGATTTTGGGCCTTCTGTGTCACGGTGAGAGGTTTCTCCTAGAGGGTTGAACCAAAAAATCATAAACACCAAATGGATTAAGAAAGCCATAATATTATTATAGAAAAGAAACCTATAGAAAGGATTCATTTGAAACGAAGAGGACGAAAACTCCCTTTACACAAATGGTTTTCATTTTTCCTTTTTTTTCTTGTTCTTTCCATATCTATATATATATAAAAGATTACATATGCTTACCACCCCCTTAAACCCAAAAAACCTCAGTATCCATTCGATGGCCTGAAGTCTCTGTAGCCGTTGATTCCAGCTGACAGATTCGGGTTCGATGAATCTAAGTCAAAGTAAGAGTAGTTACTAGCTGCTGCTGCTGCTGCATCGTCCTGGTTCCTCATGGCGAGTAGAGACAAGTCCATATTCGCCATCCGCCACTGCGTCTGTGTCAACCCATCCATTTGCACGTTCCCATACGGCGAAGAAGAAGAGGACGAGCGCGACAACATGTATTCGCCGTAAGACTGGTGAAACCCATCATCACTGTAGCTCCTGGACCTGCCAGAGATCCCGAAGTCCGCACCGCCATGGTATGAGTACATGTTGTCGAACCGCTGTGGTACACGGTACACGCTATCACTGTCCATGGAACCGTGTTCGTCTTCAAGCAGATCGTTGATGATGTCGAGATGAGGGAACTCATCGGTCATCAGACTCTGTGTCGTTCTTCTTCCAAACTGAACATCAGCAGGCCGGAAGCTGGTAGTTACTGGTGGTGTGTTGTAAGGGAGATTCATCCTATGATTCCCGCTGATTGTTGTCGTCGTTGTTGTTGTTGTTTCTCTGTTTGAACTCGAACCACCGGTCCACAAGCCGCCCCCAGCAGACGAAACATCCCACGAGAAGCCAGGCTGATTAGATACTGAGATAGGAGGCGGATGCGAATAAGGTGGCAATGCGCTTGTTGTTCCCGTCGGTTGAGAGCTTGAGTGGCTGAAAGAAAATGAACCAACTATGGCATGTTTATAGGATTGAGGAATGTAAGTTTGGCTATGTGTTGGCGAACCTACACGGCCTGTTGAGCTCATTGAACGAGCAAGGGGTGTTGTTGAGGCTTGAACAGGGGATATTACAGGTACAGTTTGCTTTGGAGGGATTAGAGGAGCACTCAAAGGCCTTGACATAGAAGGTGCTGGTTGTGCTGTGGGTTTCGGAGGAGCGGTTTTCTGTACATCGGCTCTAGGACCCACGGTTTGAAACTGAATGTCTCGAGATGGTGATGCTTGATCTGATGAAGGTGATCTAGCTGGTATTGCTTTCCTGTTTGGAGCAGCATCTACATTTGAAACACCCTTTTTCTCCGGTTTTGCTTGTGTTACAGATGAGAGATGATTCCAGAGAGCAGCTCCGGGCGAGGAGAGTACAACAGGGCTTTTCTCTTGCGTCCGAACCGTGCCATGATCCTGCATAATGGATTGAAGGAAGAGACTATAACAACTTCTGGAAAAAATACTCCAATGAACAAAGTCGTGTGGCTTTCCCTCTTTACAGGTTATCTTTTAATTTCAAATACTAATATTTCAAAAGTATGAGTGAAGCACCTCGCTTACAGGTTTACGCTCCCCAGGGCTCTTTGGTTTGTGAATGTGGGAGATAACCACGTCAGCTTCACCAACTCTGCGTATCTCAGAAGAATGGCTTTGATTCTTAGGTTCAGATGCATGTCTTGAAGGTTGTTCCTCTGTTTCACTGGCTAAACTGTTGGAATCAGAGACCTTTCCTGGTTGTGTTTTTCCGCTGAACATCACAAGGCATGTTAGATAACAAGCAAAAGAATCAAAGGAAGCTGCAAAACAAGAAGTTTAGTTTACGTACTTGCTAAGCCATTTCTGGCTTCGGCAGTTTGAAACACTCCCTTTGTATGACCCATTGGCTCCCCCTGATCGGATCGAGTCATTAGAGCAAGTTGAGGAACTATCATCCATTGTGGAGACACACTTTCTTTCTGCAACTCCATTAGGTATGGATATGGAACTGCCTCTTCCTCTGCTAGTGTCTCCTAAAGGGGGAGGATGAGGAATCTCCGAGGCATCTATTTCCCAATGAACAGGGCTGCTCTCTCTATCTTCTGAATCAAGCTGAAGAATATCAGCTGAACTATCTACTGAATCAGAAACATCAGACACGTTTCCAAGCGTGTCGGGTTTCCCAGCTGACGATTCTGCTTTCGCTCTCACGCACTCCTCTTTCTCGATATCCCTTTCTTCTGTTTGGGATCTCACCTTCTCTTCTTTCCTTTTCTCCTTTCCTCTATTTTTGTTCTTTTTCTGTTTAGCCTATGAATTACGAAACAACCAAGAATCCCCATTAGCACCCACCAACAAGTTGTTTTATGGCATTATATAATTTGGAAGCAACAGAAAGTGTAATGACCTGTTTCTTCTTAGATTTTTTCTCTCTTTCGGCTGCTCCTCTTTTCGCCTTCTGTTCGCTTTCTGCCAGCCACTCTTCCTCTTCTTCGCGAATAAGTTCTTCTTGCCTCCTCCATGCAATAGCTTCTTGGTATGCAACTTCAATTTTGTTGCTGCATTTCTCAGAAAGATTGCAGTGCGATACATGAGGTACTGTTAAGAAAACAAAGACAACAACAATACCAGAAGACCACAAATACACAACAAACACTATCAGCGGTTTCAGAATCAGATCTTCCACGCGTGTTTTGAGCTTGTAAACAAAGTATGTGCTTGCTTATGAATTGATTTGTATGGAAATTTCAAAACCTAGAGACAAGTTATGCCATATTACCTGAAGATATGTGTAAGAGCAAATATCTCCACAGTCCGTCGACCCAACTCAGTTAAACGCTTCTCATCACGCTCTATGGCTTCTGTCCTGAATTCCCCAGCATTCCCATCCTAGATTCGGTTGAAAGAATAAAAAAACAATATTAATACAAGTAAGAATAAAAAATGCAACACAGCACAGGACTATAAACCATGAATTCAATCAGTACAGTAACATAACATATGACACAAACCTTCGTACGGTTTTGAGAACCCTTGTCTTCTTTTGGAGGCAATGGCTCCAGAGCAGCCCTCTCTATGAGTAATAGCACATCATCAACTAACACAAACATATCTTTGTCCACGCTAACCATTGGAGATGTCGATTCTCCGGTATCCATCAGTCTCGGCCTACTTTTCTTGCTCTTGGTTAGGCCTTCGAGAGCCATCGACCCACTATACAAGGAATCCATCACCAAAGTGGATGTAACTTCCTTCTCGATGAAGAAGTGTTTTACAACAATCTTTAAAATTACATCCATTTTCTCTCGGGACATCCGACGCCTTGAATTCTGGTCCAACCCTATCCAGAAAGCACCAAAGCTGTGCAACATAAAATAACAATCCATTCCTTGTTATGAAAATTGCTCAAAACTTTGAGGGAACAATATCAAGAAATAAGAAAAGAAAAGTGAACAATATTGGCGTCAATAGCTATTTATAATCTCATTTCTGGAATCTGGAGGAGATGAGTATAAATGAGGAATACCTTTTCCATTTTGCCTTATCCTCTATCAACCTACCAAGCTTGCTTCTTTTCTCTTCCACAAACCGCCCGCAAATTTGCTCTACATTATTCATATACACCCTAACAAGTTCCCTACGATACTGAAAAAAAAGGCAGCGAAATGGTCGGTCTACCCTCTCTCTGCAAGCATCAATTTACAAAATGTTATTGCAATGTGTATGGTTGAGAGAGTTTTAAACACACGTGGATGTGTATGCTAATGGAGATGTATATGACACATGACTTTAGGTAAACTCTATTTTGCATTTACCTGATCACCTGAACTTGAGCCTTAATTATAAGAGAGCCAGAATCATCTATGAAACCTTCCTGTAATTTAGGTAACTCTATGAACTTTTTCCATCCCCAATCATGCTCTTTCTTCCAAAACCGGTGTAATGTATCTACACAACAACAACAAAAATGTTCAGTGTCTGTGTAATGGGATGCATGCAAAACTAAAAAGATGCAGAAGGTAACCTGAATGCTTCGATTTCTTTGGATCTTTATTTATCACAGCTATAGTAAACTGAGCAAAATGACTCCACCCTGTCTCAAAGATACCGGAGGAACCTAAATGAATAAAGTTTCCAATTCGACATCGTTAAACGAATAACAAGCCAAACAACAATACTCACCCGGAAGAAGTTTATCATGGTCTGCAACACAGAGAAACAAAGAGAGATGGTTGCAAACATCACACCCTTGTGGATAAATTAAAATATACCTGCCACATGAGAGGAATATGGAACCTTTCTGTAAATAATTTGAGCATGCATAAGGAAAAAAATACACAGCTAGGTTTAGCATTTACAAGAACTTCAACCTTATTATCATGGTAACAGAATGAATATGACTTGTGAGAGCCTATATACATGGAAGGAGAGAACAATAAAAGATGTCATTTACCATTTGTAGCCACCAACTTCGAAAACATCGCCACGGAGCTCCCGTTTGTTGATTTCTGAAAATTTCTCAATCTTCCAAGTATCTTTCCCAAATAGTTCAGAAGGTTTTAACCCTACGAAAATAAGGAAAAAAAGTCGAATAAAACGCCTCGAGACACACATGGTAATAATACCACAAAAAGCCAAAGAAAAAAGGCGAGTCATTCATGCAGCTAAACAACATCAGTTCCTTTATCTTATGTAAACACTTGGTAACACTTGGTACACGAAGAAAAAAGAAACAAGAACATTCATGAAAACCTAACATGCAAAGAAAAGAAAAAAAGAGCATACCAAAGTCATCCTCTTCATCAATGTCCCAGTACGGGGGCGACGTCGAAGGAGTCCCGTTCTCGACTCGATCAGACGAACGCCACTCCGCGAGCGCTTCTGCAGATTGGCTTCTTTGTTGTCCATTTGAACTCTCCTCCACTGATCTCCCTGCTCCAGAATCTTCATTAGTAGTCTCGGACATTCCTCTAAAAGCTTACCTCTCTTTCAAACTACGCAAAAATTAAGGATTCAAAATACAAAATTAGATCCTAATTCAGAAAGTTGAATGTAGTCGAAAACATTGCTATGATCAAATTGTCAAACTGAAATTAACAAATGAACAATTAATCAAGGATTATAAGTGGATCAGGAAAAAAAAACTACTTCGATCAATTAATCACTCACTCACATCGAAAAAATCTAAATCAATCACTCACTCACAGGAACCAAACGAATTCAATAGCTCAAATCAAAACACCAAAAAACCCACCACACATCAGATAAGCAATGAGGACTGAGAATAAACCCTAAGAACCAATCTTAAAAAAAAATCGAAATGCAATCAATGGTTACATCTCCAGAATTCATTTCTAGCAATTAAATCTCCAGAATTACAATCAATTGCAAAAAAACAAAAAAAAAACCCCATCGAGAACCCTAACAAGCTCGGAAGAAATCAGCGATCGGTAAACCAAAACCCGCACAAACTAAATTGAAATCGGAAACCTAAGCCTCGGAAAATCCGAATAAGGAGGGAGGCGAGACTGAAGGGGAGGTAAACGAAGAATCCGTGTAGATCGAAGCGAACCTGAGGATGGAGGAAGAAAGAGCAGTGAAAAGCTCAATCGTCGAATGGATTAATGGCAAGCTCCTCGAGCTTTTCTAGAGAGAGAACGAAAGAGACGGAAGAGAGAGAAATGGAGAGAGGTCGTAAGAAAGAAGAAGAAACACAGCGAAAGAGAAGAAGAAAAAAACCCTTATTTATTTAGGCAAAAAAGTTATTTTAATAGTTTTAATTACATATATAACGTTCGTTCATGTTTCATTTTTTATCCATTTGCTAGTTAAGGATGAAACCAGATGGCAAAAATAAAATCTGGTGATTTATCTTCATTGATTCACATCATTTACGTTTTCAAATGATCAATAACTTCACTTCCAAAAAACTAAACAATTTTTGTCTAAATAACTAAATTATGGAAAGAGATATTAAATGTGTTGCTTTAAAAAATATATTTTGTCATTTTTTTTTTTAAAGTTAGAAATAAAACCTAGTAAATTACGCTAGAGATTAGTTTACGATAAAGAGTATTTGTGACTTGTAATTTTTATATATAATTTAGTTTCTAACAAACTAAAGAAAAGTGATACTGATTTTTTTTTTTAAAGAAAAATTGTGTTACTTGTTAAAAAAAAACGATGTAAATCATGCGCTAAAGTTTTTTGTATATAAATATTTATGACATTGTATCTTATAAATAATTTACTTTAAATAAATTCTAATACCTAACATTAATAAAGTGAAAATCATAAAATCTGCCAAAACAAAGAGAATAGCTAAGATGATTAGAAAATTCTAATGCCAGATTTTGGTAGTGTACTAGTAAAAATGGTGCTATTTTGAATTGGTTTGTATAGGTTTTAAAGTGTTAGTTGTTAAATTTAGGGATAAATTAATAGATACATAAAAGTTATTATTGTATTTTAAGAGTTTTCGAATATTGTTGATTATATTTGTTCAATAGTCGAGAGCTTTAAAATTAGATAATAAAAACTAATATGCTAGTATTTGTTTTTTTTTTTGGTCAAAGGGGAAATTATATTGAAAATAACCGGTTGGTTACATCAGATTTTGCTCAAACCACAGATCGGTTTGAGCCGATTTAGCTAGACCATCAGCAATTACATTATCAGTTCTTAAAATTTTTCTAAAGTAGATTTCTGAGAAATCCTTTGCAACCGAGAGGATGTCTTCGACGATACGGTAGATCTCTTTGAATTGGAGTCGTCCATTGATCGAATCTATCAATTGGGAGGAATCCGATGCAATAACGAGGTTTCCCAAGCCTAAATGACGTGCGTGCATCATGGCTTTGTAGATGCTTAACCCTTCAGCGGCCATAGCCGAGGAGACAAAGCGTTGAGCATTAGATCCAATATGCTAGTATTTGTTTATGTTAGGGGTTCAACTCTTGTTTCTTAAATCATTGCATTCAAGTGGAAATTATATTGAAATTAGTATACAGAAATTATTTTCAATTTTCCCTATTCTGCTAAGAAGAGAAAGAGATGAAACGAAATATTTTACGTTCTCATATTATAACTATTCTTCTTATAAGAAACTAACAATTTTGACATGGAGAATACAACGAAAAGAGATATGAACTTTTTTATTAAAAAGAAAATTTTTAATTTGTTTTTCTATAAAATAAAATAAAATAAGACCTATAGCACTCAAAAAGTTATTTTCCATAATAAAAGAGTATTTATTATTTGTAATTTATATCTAAGTTAAATTATAAATATTTTTTACCTAACAAACTAAATGAAAATGACATTAACTATTAATATAAAATTGTGTACTTGTAAAAACAAAACAACGTAAACCACACGAAAAAATTTATATTTAAATAATGATTTTTTATTTTATTAATAATTTAAACTCTAACCAAATGTCAATATTTAATGAATATTAAAAACGAAAATATTAAGATCAGCAAAAAATAAGAAAAATAATTGAGATGATTGGAAATTTATTTTGCGAACGAGCTATGCATGAAAAATATATTTGATGAGAGACAATTGCAAGCACGTTTTTCACAGTGTACTAGTAAAAGTATTGCTATTTTGAGTTGTTTAAATAGATATTAAATTTTTAATTGTTAAATTTAGAGATAAGATAATGGATACATAAAAGTTGTTTTTATATTTAAGCGAGCACTTGATTATATTTTGTTAGTATCTGAGACCTTTAATATTAGATGACAAAAACTAATTTCTCGCATTCAAGCATTAGGGTTTCAACTATTTCTCGCATTCAAGCATTAGGGTTTCAGCTATAAATATTTATGACTTTTTATCTTATTAATAATTTAAACACTAACCAAAATGTCAATATTTAATGTATATTAAAAACAAAATATAGTAAGAGCAGTAAAAGTAAAAATAATAATTGAGATGATTGAAAATTTATTTAGCAGACGAGCTATGCATGAAGATAATATTTGCTGAGAGACAATTGCAAGCACGTTTCTCACAGTGTACTAGTAAAAATGGTGCTAGTTCGGGTTGTTTATATAGGTTTTAAACTTTTAGTTGTTATTTAGAGATAAGATAATGAGTACGTAAGAGTTGTTTTTATATTTAAGTGAGCTCTTGATTATATTTTGTTAGTATCCAAGAGCTTTAATATTAGATGACAAAAACTAATTTCTCGCATTCAAGCATTAGGGTTTCAACTATTTCTCGCATTCAAGCATTGGAGTTTCAGCTATAAATATTTATGACTTTTTTTTATCGTATTAATAAATTAAACTCTAACCAAATGTCAATATTTAATATACTATATAAAAGCATAAGGGCTTTCTCCTGCTTCCGCCACGTTAGCACGTGAGAGAGCGCCACGTGGCACTTCTTCATTTATTTTTTTTAAATATAATTTTATTTCAATTAAATCTGAACCAAATAAAATATCTTTTTTTTAATTGCATTCAATGGGATTTGAACCCATAACCATCTCAATTAAAGAAGATCGTTTTTTCCATTCTGCCATAGACACTCTTTGACAACCCTCTTTAAAAACGTAAGATATTGTCTCTATGTTTTACATATTAAATTATAAGCATATTTTTTAAATTTATATGTATATCAATTATAAACTTATGTCCCAAACGTAATGTATAAACACAAAAAAACCTCAAAATAATAAATTGAAAAAGCAATTATTTTTTTAAAACATTAAGTTACATAAATAAATATTAACATATGTACAATTAACTATACATAAAAACTACTAAATTTGAATACAACTATTTAAAAATTATTATAAGTAGATGAAATTCTAATTTAATTTAAAAAATAAATAAATATATAAATCATATATAATACATAATTTTAAATATATCATTATATTTTTTAAGTGACCTTATTTTCTACTATATGAAAGCTTAATGGGTGTCTACATGACCTGCCACTTCAGCATCTGAGAGTATGTCACGTGTCATTTATTATTTAATATTCATAAAATTATTTTATTTATATTAAATCTGAATCAAATAAAATATTTTTATCCTCTATTTACATTCATGCGGATTCAAACTCATAATCCTCTCAATAAAAAAAAATGCCGTTCTTTTCCATTCTGTCATAGATACTATTTGATAACCTTCTCTAAAAACTTATGATATTGTCTATATATTTTACATATTAAATTAGAAGAACTTTTTAAATTTATATGTATATCAATTATAAACTTATGCCCCAACGCATAAATAAATAAATCCTCAATATGATAAATTGAAAAAAAAAGTTTTTTAAAAACATCAAGTAACATAAATACATATTAATATATGTACAGTTAATTGTACATAAAACAACTAAATTTGATTTCAACTATATAAAAATTATTATAAGTAGATGAAATTTTTAGTTTAATTTTTAAAAATAAAATATATATTAATATTATATAATACATAATTTTAAATATGTCATTATAATTTTTTGAGTGATTTAATCATTATTTTCAAATAAATTACCGTAAATAAACTTTGTTATAAGTGCAAAAAAATATGATATGGAATAAATTAAGAAGTTAACTGCAAACTATAAAATCTTAAGACACAACAAAATATTCAATAAAATATCGAGAAGATAACAAATTATATAAAAAAATATTGAGAAGAAGATAAAAATAAAGAAAAAGAAAAATAGATACAAACATATACAAAAGTTTAAAACATGGAAAAATATGGATTTAATGCAAGATATGTAAAATAAATCTTCAAAATGATTAACTTATTAAAGTTAAAATTATTATAATATTAAGATATAGATAAATAAGTTGAGTATTAAATTTAAAGAATAAATAAAGATTCATAAAATAATGTATGAAAGAAATTGCACAGATCATCAAGAAAATAAGTAAAAATTTTAAATTCTTAAAAAAACAAACAATAGTCAAAATATAGATTTAAAAAAAAACTATTTAAAACTTAATTTAAAATAAAACACGCGCATTGCGCGGATTCTCTACTAGTGTATATTAAAAACAAAATATAGTATGATCTGCAAAAAGTAAAAAAAAATAATTGAGATGATTAGAAATTTATTTTGCAGACGAGCTATGCATGAAAAGAATATTTGATGAGAGACTATTGCAAGCACGTTTCTCACAATGTACTAGTAAAAGTGGTGCTACTTCAGGTTGTTTATATATGTTTTAAACTTTTAGTTGTTAAATTTAGAGATAAGATAATGAATACGTAAAGGTTGTTTTTATATTTAAGCGAGCTCTTGATTATATTTTGTTCGTATCCGAAAGCTTTAATATTAGATGACAAAAACCAATTTCTCGCATTCAAGCATTAGATTTTCATCTATTTCTCGCATTCAAGCATTAGGGTTTCAGCTATAAATTTTTATGAATTTTTGATCTTATTAATAATTTAAACTTTAACCAAATGTCAATATTTAATGTATATTAAAAATGAAAATACACTACAAAAAGGATGTATTGTATCATTTAAATTGTATCACAAAACTAAGTGATACTATTTTTAAATTAGTTATTTATAAGTGAAACAAATATACATGCTTTAACATTAATTATAATAATTGATGTTATAATTAACTAGTTTGACATCAATTCAATAAAATTGATACAAATTATATTACTTTGAATCACTTTTAAAAAATTGATATTAAAATATAAATTTACATCAATTAGGTGATTGATGTATTTATTAATTTTTGTTAACATCACTTCTAACAATGATGCAATATTAACATCAATAAAAACTGATGCTAATAAAAATAATACTAATAATATAAACATAATTATGTGAATTAGCTTCAATAATTAAAACTGATGTAACTGTTCTGTTTTTAACATCAATTTCTTAAAAATGATGTTATTTTATCTTAACTTGTATTATTTAATACATTTGATACTAAATCAAACTAATTTACATCAATAAAATAATGGATATATATATGTTAAATTTTTATTATTATTATATAGTATAATATATTTTACATGATTACATCAATTAAATAGTATCACACAATTAAATAATTTTATTTTGAATTACTTATTAATTAATGATATAAAATAAGTGGTTTAACATCATTTATGGTAATTGATATTGTTATTACCTAATTTAACACATGTTTAATAAAAATTGAAACAAACTTATAATAGTTTGCATCATTTTAACAAAACCGATACAAAATTATAAATTTATATCAGCTAAATAATCAATGTAACTAATGATTTTGGTTAATATCATTTAGAAAATGATATAAATTTTATATCAGTTAAAACTGATGTAACTAACTTTTTTTTACTTTGTCCCACATTGCTAATGGATGAAAAAGTGGAAGAAAAAACATGTCTATATATATTGAAACTTAAATATCTAATATTTATATTTATTGGTGAATAAAATTATTATTTTATGTTGTTTTTAACCAAAAAGATTAATTTTCTTTTTGGTTTTAACCAATCAGATTTTTGTTTTTTTGTTTTAACCAATAAAATTAATTATATAAAAATAAATGACACATTTATTACAATCAATTATGAAAACTCGCATAAATTTAACATCAATTATGTACAAGTGATAGTAATATTAAGTCAATTATTGTAAATGATACAACTATTAAAATCACTTATTAAAATTGACGCTAATTTTAAATTCAATTATTATAATCGTCACAAATACTAACATCATTTTTTTAATTTGATGTAAAAGATAACATCAGTTTTATGTAATTGACACATATTGAAATCGATTATAACAATCGATGCAAAAATAAAATATATTTACATCGGTTGATAACTAACTGATGTTAATTATTTGCATCACCATAAATAGAGTCACTTTTCTAAGTGATGTAAGATTCATTTGCATCAATTATAAGTAATGCAAATATATTAAATAAATGATATAACACACCTTTTTTTGTAGTGATAGTAAGATCATCAAAAAATAAGAAAATTAATTAAGATGATTGGAAATTTATTTTGCGGACGAGCTATACATGAAGATAATCTTTGATGAGAGACAACTGAAAGCATGTGTCTCACAGTGTACTAGTAAAAGTGGTGCTATTTCGGGTTGTTTATATAGGTTTTAAATTTTAAGTTGTTAAATTTAGAGATAAGATAATGAATACATAAAAGTTGTTTTTATATTTAAGCGAGCTCTTGATTATATTTTGTTAGTATTCAAGAGCTTTAATATTAGATGACAAAAACTAATTTCTGGCATTCAAGCATTAGGGTTTCAACTATAAATATTTATGACTTTTTATCTTATTAATAATTCAAACTCTAACCAATGTCAATATTTAATGTATATTAAAATTAAAAATTGTAAGATCAGCACAAACTAAGAAAAATAATTGAGATGACAGTAAATTTATTTTGCGGACGAGCTATGCATGGAGAGAATATTTGATGAGAGACAATTGCAAGCACGTTTTCACAGTGTACTAGTAAAAGTAGTGCTATTTCGGGTTGTTTATATATGTTTTAAATTTTTAGTTGTTAAATTTAAAGATATGATAATGAATACATAAAAGTTGTTTTATATTTAAGCGAGCTCTTTATTATATTTTGTTACTATTCGAGAGCTTTAATATTAGATGACAAAAACTAATTTCTCGCATTCATGCATTAGGGTTTCAACTATTATTTCATAACTTAATGCATGCAGGCGAAAGTACTTTTTACATTTTAAATTGAATTAGTATAATATATTTTCAAATTTTTCTATTTTGCGAACAAGAGAAAGAACTAAAACGAAATGAAACAAAAGTCCAATAATCTTCTTTGTTAATTAATTTAATTTACTTTCTTATATTATTACTATTTTATTTCTATCAAACTAGAAAAAAATATATTGATATAAAGAACTAAACGAAGAAGATATTGCTTTTTTATTCAAAAATAAATATTTCTTATTTTTTAGGTTAGAAAAAATTCTAATAAACTACGTGAAAAAATCATCTCGATGAATAAAGAATATTTATGATTTATAATTCAAAACTAATTTACACACTAAATTAATATCAATACTGAATCTATATATATAAAGTAGAATATGGTCTCTCCTTACGCTGCCACATCATCAGCTCATATCTTCAAATGTTGACACATTATCTACTTTTTTTGTTAATTTCAAGTTCTTTATTTAATTTATACTATGTTTTATGTCATTTTACCTTTAATTCTCATTATACCTAACATTCATTGATAGAATAATTTCCCAATAATTTTAAATAGAAGTTAAAAGATCATTTATTTTAAAAAGATAATTTACATATTGATTTAAAGAAACTCTAATTTAATCATTTCAGTTTTATCACATTCATTTATATAGTTCATCAAAACATTTACGTCTAAATACATACATCAAAAAATATTAATAATAATTTTCATTTATAAATTTCTCTTCATAATAGTATATTGATTTATGAGAGAGCAAGAAAAAGAGACTTAATTTATTACAAAATTATATAATCTAAAATAATAACATCCATTATCCCAATATGGATATCTACAAATTTTACAAATTTTACATCATAAATTATCCATATTGGGATAATGTCTAATTCATAAGAGACCAATATGGATATCTACTTCATCTACTTAATCTTATAGTTGAAAAAAATTAGTGTTTAGACCAGGCCATTGGTAAATTAAGTTAAAACCGGACTAAAATATTGTCCATAATTCGATATGTTGCCCGTTTATGAAAGAGAAAGAAAGAGAGAAGAAAGAGACAGAAAGAGAGAGGAAGAGATATATATATATATAGATAAAAAGAGAGAGGGAGAGACACTACAAGAAAAATGGTAGATAGCATCACTTATAAAGTGTCATTAAAATAATTGATACTATTTAGAATCACTTATTAAAAATTGACATTAAATATATAATTTTGCATCAATTCTTTTATTTGATATTAATACTAACTTGATTAGCATCAATTAAAACAATTGATACTAATACTAAATTGATTAACATTAATTAAATAAAATTGATACTAATACTAACTTGATTAGCATCATTAAAAATGATTGATATTAATACTAACCTGATTAGCATCAAATAAAAATAATTGATACTATTACTAACTTAATTAGCATCAATTAAAATAATTGATACTAATACTAACTTAATCAGCATCACTTATTAAAAATGACACTAAAAAGTGATGCAAACAAAATTTTAGCTAAACAACTATTTGTCCCACATTGCTAAAGAAGAATGAAAAGTACTAGTTTTCACCTCTATAAAAGATCAACACCATATTTTTTTTCTATTTTAAATCATACATATGTATTTACATATATGCTTTAGAATAATAAATAAAAAATGATTAGTTATTTGCAAATGATAATATTATAAAAACTAACACAAAATTTAAAATCTACATGAATTTTAATATCATTTATTTATAATTTATATAGTATCAACTAAAATATATGATATAAATATATAACATCAATTTGTTACAAAATCAAAAGTTACGGCAAAAGCAGTCATCAAATGTGGCTACACGTAAAACGTGTTAAATTATTATGGAGCCCACCGTCACTATGCGTGCACAGTAACTTATTTATTTCTCTATATAAACGAACGATTTTGTTCATTTGTAAACACACCTGAATACAATCTCTTAAGCATCTCTCTCATCTCTCTCATCAGTGTATCAAATTTCTGCGGGTATATATTTCTTATCTTTATTAATATTTATCTATACGATAAATCATATAGTCATTATTATAATACGTTATCAGCACGATCACTCTACGATTCAGCTAAATATATATTTATAATATAGCAGGCGGTATATCGCATATTTAATTATTTATTATATTTAAAGTGGTTGTTTAACGCACCACTATTTTCTTAATATTACTGTGGGCTGTTTGTCGCCTCGTTAATATTATTATCTTTATATCATTGATGCTAAAAGCACCATAATTATTTATTTACTGTTAATATTATACTGGACGGGTGAGCCGCCTTATTCTGGATGGCTGAGCCACCGTATAATTTATTTACTAATTAAATGTGGATGATTCCGTCACCATAATTTATTATTCACCTTATTCTGGACGGATGGGCCGCCGTATAATTTATTTACTGTTTAAATGTAGATGATTCCGTCACCACAATATTACTGTTAAATATATGTTTAATTATGGTTATTATTTAAAAAATTCGGATTGATTTTTATTTTAACTTTTTATCATCCAACAGTAACAAAGAAAAATTTCATAAATTTTTACCTTTTCAATCGGCTAGTAAACAGTATTTTTCATCTATAAATACTCATATATTTCATTCATTCATCTCATTCAATTATTTCATCTTTCTCCAAAATCTTCTCCAAACAAAATCTTTTGTTTTCACAAGAAAAAAAAAATGTTTCTTATATTTTTAGTTTTTATATTTGGTTATATCCTCGCTACCTTTTATAATTTACTCGTTGGGGAATATTCTCCAGAAGAATCTGTAATAATTTTTATTTTAATGTTTTATACATCGGTATTTCTTGTAATCTCGTTATTCATTCATGTAGCCCGCATATTCTAAATTCAATAATATCATCATTGTAATTATATTATCTGTTATTTTATTTTAGAAAATCAAATAACAAACATTGAGAAGCTTAAGTTCCCAGCTCTCATGGTAACTGGAGCAAACTACATAGCATGAATTACAAATGTGGAGCTTTATCTGGAAATGAAAAAATTATCCGACACAATAAAAGATGGAAACAAATCATCTGCCCCAGGCAGGGCAAAAGCGATAATCTTTCTGAGGAAGCATCTAGATGAAAATGTGACGCATGAGTATGCGCACATAAAAAACCCAGCAGAGTTGTGGCGAGCTCTAAAAGGATGTCAACCTCCCTCACGCTCTAGAAGAGTGGAAAAATTTGAGGTTTCAAGACTTCGAGAAAGTGGAGGAACAATTCCGCTATCCTGAGGATAGTCTCACAATTAAAATATTGTGGTAAGCCAGTCACAGAAGCGGAAATGCTTGAGAAGACTTGCCTTACTTTCCACAAAGAGCACCTTGTCCTACAACAAATATACAGAAAATGTGGATACACAAGGTTTTCTGAGTTAATTGTGACACTCATGCTCACTGAGAAGAATAACCAGCTTCTCATAAGAAACCACAACTCATGACCTACATGAGCCAAAGCATTCCCAGAAGTGAATGCAATGGATGTGGAAAATCCACGGAAGAGTCAAATCTACCGAGGTCGTGGTCGTCGATTTAATCGCGAACGAGGGAGAATTTACAACTCAAGAGGGAGGGGATCAAACAAATGGGTTAGATCCGAGCAGAATTCCAAAGGAAAGAAAACCCAAGTAACTACCACCCAGAAGCGTGAGGAAGTATGTTACAGATGTGGATGTAAAGGACATTGGTCCCGTACATGCCGAACCCCTCCACATCTTTATAAATTGTACCAAGAGGCCACAAAGGGCAAAGGAAAAGAAGTGAACCTCACAGAACATTTCGAGGGTACATCGTACCTCGAGTCTCCCGACTTTGCGAATGATTTCGACAATGTCGACTGAAATGCTTGTAGTGAGACTACTAAATAGTCTCCAGTAATGCCATGTATAATTATTATATTTTCAGTTTTAAAATGAATAATGTTGTTTTTAAACAATATAATGTATAATTATTGTGTGTTTCTTTCATATGAATAAAACTTGTTTTGGATTTATTAATGTTTATGTTAATTACAGAGATGGATAACAATATGAATGGAACAATTTCCAAGAAAAGGATTCGAGAAACATTGTATACCAGATAGTGGAACGACGCACACTATTCTGAGACAAAAGAGATTTTTCTCTAGTTTGAAACCGACAAACATAATTGTCAATACAATCTCGGGTCCTACAGACTTGATTGAAGGAACTTGTAAAGCAAACTTTACGTTGCCTAATGGGACAAAATTTTCCATAAATAACGCTTTGTATTCTCCGAGTTCTAAAAGGAATTTGTTGAGTTTCAAAGACATATACCTTCAAGGATATGACACTCAGTCTGAAACTGAGGATGGAAAGAAGTATTTGTACGTAACTTCTAATACTTCAGGCAAAAAGCTTATTTTGAAAAAATTCTCAGAACACCCTTCGGGTTTGCATCATACTTATATAGATGCAATATAATCGCACCTCGTGATGAATAGAAATCCAGATGATTTCATACTATGGCATGATCGCCTCGGTCACCCAGGCACTTCGATGATGCGAAAAATCATAGAGAGCTCACATGGTCATTCACTGAAAATCCAAGAGATTTATCAGGGGAATAAAAAGACATGTGCTGCATGTTCTCTCGGAAAATTGATCATAAGGCCATCGCCAACCAAAATTGATAAAGAATCACAAAAGTTCCTTGAACGAATTCAAGGAGATATTTGTGGACCAATACATCCACCATGTGGACCATTCCACTATTTTATGGTACTAATTGACGCATCCAGTAGATGGTCACACGTTTGTCTATTATCATCTCGAAATGTAGCATTTGCGAGATTTCTAACTCAGATAATCAAACTGCGAGCTCAGTTTTCTGATTATCCCATTAAGAGATTTAGATTAGACAACGCTGGTGAATTCACATCCCAAGCATTCAATGATTATTGTATGGTAACAGGAATTGAAGTTGAACATTCTGTAGCTCATGTTCATACGCAAAATGGTTTGGCTGAATCATTAATTAAGCGTTTGCAATTGATTGCAAGACCATTGATCATGAGATCAAAACTTCCAACCTCTGTATGGGGACATGCCATTTTGCATGCAGAAGCACTTATTCGGATAAGGCCAAGTGCATATCATAAGTATTCCCCACTACAGTTAGCATTTGGCCGGGAGCCCAATATATCTCATCTAAGAATTTTTGGTTGTGCGGTATATGTGCCCGTAGCACCACCACAACGCACAAAGATGGGACCACAAAGAAGGTTAGGAATATATATTGGTTGTGATTCTCCTTCAATTATACGATATCTAGAACCACAGACTGGTGACGTCTTTACGGCACGATTTGCCGATTGCCATTTTGATGAAAATATATTCCCGGTTCTAGGGGGAGAAAATAAAGAAATGGGAAAGGATATAAAATGGAGTGTACCAACATTATTACACCTTGATCCTCCCACTAAACAGTCTGAACTAGAAGTTCGACGAATTATGCATTTGCAGAGTATAGCAAATCAACTACCAGATGCATTTGCAGATACGAAAACGGTAACTAAATCTCATATACCGGCTGTAAATGCTCCTGCTCGAATTGAAATACCACAAGAACGTGGAGAAGCAGATGATACACGCGAGTCTAGAACACGTCTGAAGCGTGGTAGACCAATCGGTTCTAAGAATAAAAATTCTAGAAAGCAAGAGCAAACTAAAATGCAAAGCATACCCAAAATAACCGAAAATATTTTGGAGGAAACAAGTCATGAAAATAATGACAATATAGAGCATCATGATCCTGAAGTAAATCATGAGATCTCTATCAATTACATCCATAATGGAAAGATATGGAATCGAATTGAAATGGATGATGTTGATGACGTTTTCTCATACCTTGTTTCTAAAGAAATAAATGAGGAAAACGAAGATCCAGAACCTAAGTCCATGTATGAATGCCAAAAGAGGCATGATTGGTTAAAGTGGAAGGATGCTATACAAGTCGAGCTTGACTCGCTTAATAAACGAGATGTATTCGGACCTATTGTGCTCACACCTGTAGATGTGAGACCGGTTGGATACAAATGGGTTTTCGTTCGTAAACGAAATGAGAAAAATGAGATTATGAGATACAAAGCTCGCCTTGTTGCCCAAGGTTTTTCTCAGAGACCTGGAATAGATTATGAGGAAACATATTCTCCTGTTATGGATGCAATCACGTTTAGATTCCTGATGAGTCTAACAGCTATTGAAAATCTAGAAATGCGTCTTATGGATGTTGTTACGGCATATTTATATGGATCATTAGATAGTGATATCTATATGAGAATCCCTGATGGATTCACATTGCCAGCAGCATTGAGTTCCAAACCCAAAGAGTTATGTGCAATAAAATTGCAAAGATCATTATATGGGCTAAAGCAATCTGGACGTATGTGGTACAATCGTCTCAGTGAGCATTTAACAAAAGAAGGATATGTGAACAATCCTATATGCCCATGTGTTTTCATCAAGAAAACAATATCCGGATTTGTAATAATCGCGGTATATGTTGATGATCTAAATATTATCGGAACTCACGAGGAAATACAAAAGGCATCAAATTATCTAAAAGGAGAATTTGAGATGAAAGATCTCGGACATACAAAGTATTGTCTTGGCCTACAAATTGAACATTCTCAAAATGGTATATTTGTGCATCAATCCAAATATACCAAAAGAGTGTTAAAACGCTTTAATATGGATAAAGCAACTCCTTTAAGTACTCTTATGGTCGTTAGATCACTTCAGGTTGAAAATGATCCATTCCGACCACATGAAGAAAATGAAGAGAATTACTTGGTCCTGAAGTACCATATCTAAGAGCAATTGGAGCTCTTATGTACCTTTCAAATTGTACACGACCTGACATATCATTTGCCGTTAATCTTCTGGCAAGATTCAGTTCGTCCCCTACACGAAGACATTGGAATGAGTTTAAACATGTCTTTCGCTACCTTCAAGGGACTACTGATTTAGGTTTGTTTTATCCTAAAAACTCAAACGCCCAAATGATTGGTTTTGCAGATGCATGATATTTATCAGATCCACATATAGCCCGATCTCAAACATGATACGTTTTCATGATCGGATGCACTGTTATATCTTGGCGTTCTCAGAAACAGACGCTTGTGGCCACTTCTTCAAATCATGCTGAGATCATCGCACTCCATGAAGCAAGTAGAGAATGGGTATGGTTGAGATCCATAAGCCAACACATCCGATCAAGCAGTGGGATTCACGTAAATACGGAAGCAACTATCTTGTATGAAGACAACGCTGCATGCGTTGCCCAAACGAAGGAAGGGTATATCAAAAGCGATAGGACCAAACATATCCCTCCGAAGTTCTTTTCATACACTCAAGAGCTCGAGAAGAATAAGGAAAATGAAGTAAGATACGTTCGATCTTGTGACAATGCAGTCGATATTTTCACAAAATCATTACCCACCACTATGTTCCGGAAACATGTCCATAACATTGGAATGCGTCGTCAACAAGACGTATGAGATGACATCCTGCTCACTCGAGGGGGAGCTTGCATGGTTGTACTCTTTTTACTTGGCTATGGTTTTTCCCACTGGATTTTCCTACAAAGGTTTTTAACGAGGCAACAAAGACGTTAAGCGAAGGGTGATAGTGACACTGGTCTCCAAGGGGGAGTGTTACAAAATCAAAAGTTACGGCAAAAGCAGTCATCAAATGTGGCTACACGTAAAACGTGTTAAATTATTGTGGAGCCCACCGTCACTATACGTGCACAATAACTTATTTATTTCTCTATATAAACGAACGATTTCGTTCATTTGTAAACACACCTGAATACAATCTCTTAAGCATCTCTCTCATCAGTGTATCAAAATTTCTGCGGGTATAAATTTCTTATCTATACGATAAATTATATAGTCATTATTATAATACAATTATTATAACCGAGACAAATATTAACATTATTTATATTAATTGATGCAAATGTTTACCTCAATTATATTAACTTATGTAAATTTTAATATCATTTATTATAATTGATGCAAATTTTAATATCATTTATTCTAATTGATGCAAAATACTAATATCATTTATTTTAAATGATGCAAATATGTATATCATTTATTGCAAATGATACATATTAATATCAATTAAATAATACTGATGTAAATGATTAGAGTCATCACTTTCAGGGTCATTTAATTAAATGATGCAACTGAATTTGCATCAATCAATAAATGATATTAACAAATAAAATAAATGATACAACACACATGATTTTTTGTAGTGAGAGAGAGATTATGAAAGCATCTTGGAAATACATGAAGACGTTTATGAAATGAGATCAATATCGTTGGATATATATTTGGAAAAAGATTAGACATTTATGAAAAATGATTAATGTCGGATGAATAAACATCCAATTTTTTTTCAAATACGTAGAATAACTTCACGAATCCAAAACTATTTCAAAAAACTAAAATGTTACAAAAATATTAAAGTATGATAACATCATTAATTTATTATATAACTTTATAATCTATAGTAGAAACATCCAAAAAGACTAATATGAATT
Organism: Alliaria petiolata; assembly: GCA_020283515.1. NCBI lineage: Eukaryota > Viridiplantae > Streptophyta > Magnoliopsida > Brassicales > Brassicaceae > Alliaria > Alliaria petiolata. The sequence goes on along the minus strand of JAHZTW010000005.1, from coordinate 10,847,204 downwards.
TTAATATTTATAAGTTATATAGTATGAACTAAAATATATGATATAAATATATAACATCAATTGTTATAGACCAACGATATAAGCTCTGGCGGCGCTAGGGTTCCCGAACAGGGAGTGCAAGATGAGAACATGGGGGATGATGGCCGGCCACCTGGGTTTCCTCCGGAGGGTTCGATGTCGTTGGTGGAGAAGGTGCAAGGAAGTAATGGCGGAGGGATTCCGATCCCGGAGACGGTGATTGATGTTGTGTTCGTGAGGTCACAGATGCGTCTGGAGTTTCCAAGTGGTGAAGAGGGTGAGGGGGTGGTTACGATTGGGCAGGAAGTATTGGAGGCCATGAATGGACTGTATCGAAAGTGTATGCTGGTGAAAGTTTTGGGTCGTCAGATCACAATTGCGTCACTGAGTCGGAAATTGCGGGAGTTGTGGAAGATTCAGGGGGGTTTGGTGGTGTTAGACTTGCCAAGGCAATTTTTTATGCTCATATTTGACTTGGAAGAAGAGTATTTAGCCACAGTTACGGGTGGCCATGGCGGGTGTTTGGGAGTATGTTGATGGTCCAGGCATGGTCACCAGAATTTGATCCCATGAGAGACGAGATCACGACTACTCCGGTGTGGGTGCGAATTTCGCATCTGCCAGTTAATTTCTATCATCGCGAGATATTAATGGGGATAGGAGAGGGGTTGGGCAAACCAATTAAGGTGGATTTGACAACGTTAAGAGTGGAGAGAGCAAGATTCGCCTGAATATGTGTGGAAGTGAACCTGAGGAAACCTTTGAAGGGAACGGTAATGGTGAATGGAGAGCGGTACTATGTGTCGTATGAGGGGCTAAGCAACATTTGCGCAACCTGTGGAGTGTTTGGGCATGTGGCGAGTGCGTGTCCGCAGCGAGCGACGAGCCAGATAGTGCAACATACAATGGCAGACAATGAAACGGGAACGGTGAGAGGGGAGCAGGATGTGAACGGGTTCACGGCGGTGAAAGGGTCAGGGAGGCCGAATGGAATAGTGGGGGTAAAGGTTGTGTTTGCAGCAGGGGGTCAGGGGAGAAACTAACAGGGAAGAAACTGGAGAGGACACGGGAGGGGGATCGAGAATCTATGGAGATCTCGAATAGGTTTGATAGCCTGGAGGGGGAGATAGAGACGCAGGGGGAAGGTAGTGAGACCACCTTAGCCGAGGAGAATAAGGAGAATGAAGGGAATCCGAATGTGGCGAGACAAGGGATAGGCGTAAATCGCAGTCTTGGGCAATTGTACACAGGGAAGACAGGGGTAGGAAGGACTGGGGTCCGGTTAGGGAAAACGGATAAGAAGAACAGTGGGAGCAAAGCATGGAAGAGTATGGGTTTAAAAGCAAAGAATACAAAAGGCAATGGACCCACAAGAGGATTGATTTTTGGTCCCATTGGTGGTGAGGCTGGCGGGCTGGCTTCAGGGAAGAGACTTAGAGTCGAGCATGCGAATGTGGGGAGAGCAGGGGGTGCTTATATGAGTATGTGTAGGGAAACACGGAGCAAAAGCCGGTACACGAGAAGGAGAGCGCGGGGGCGTCGGTGAGTAAGACTATTGGAGCGGGAGATACATCAATGGAACTCGTGCTTCAAGAGAGACCCAAAGAGTTGGGGGTGGGTACTGCGGGCAAATAACAGCTTGCCCCTACTTTTATTTGTGATATACAGAAAGTTATCATGAATTGTATGCTATGGAATTGCTGGGGAGCGAATAAACCCAATTTACGTCGTTCGTTACGATATATGTTGAAGAAGTTCGATACAGATGTGCTAGCATTGTTTGAGACGCACGCTGCAGGGGAGAGAGCGGGCAGAATATGTCAAAGATTGGGGTTTGAGAACTCATTTCGGGTAGATGCTACGGGACAGAGTGGAGAGTTATGGCTGTTGTGGAGATCTAGTGTAGGGAGTGTGGAGATTGTGGTCTCATCGACTCAATTTATTCATGCAAGAGTGGTGAATGGGGAGGAGATGACGAATTTAGTAGTGGTATATACAACACCAACTGTGAGTCGCCGGAGTGGCTTATGGGAAGAACTACGAAGTATGATTAGTTCGCTAGAAGGTCCGCTTATCATTGGTGGCGATTTCAATACTATTCTAAGGCTAGATGAGTGAACGGGTGGGAATGGGAGGCTGTCTCCGGACTCACTAGCATTTGGGGAATGGATTCATGAGTTGTCTTTGATTGACTTGGGCTTTAAAGGGAGGCCGTATACATGGAGGAGGGGTCGGGTAGAGAGTACTTTTGTGGCAAAGAGGCAGGATCGAGTCTTGTGTTGTGCGCATGCACGGTTAAAGTGGCAGGAGGCGGTGGTCTCTCATCTACCATTCCTATCTTCGAGTCATACACCGCTGTATATTCAGCTATGCCCAATGCCGAATGCAGACCCGAGGAGAAGGCCATTTCGCTTTGAGGCGGCATGGTTGAAACATGAAGGGTTTAAAGAGCTGTTGTCAGCGTCTTGGGACCCGAATATATCGACGCCAAGAGCATTGGAGGGGCTGCAAGGGCGATTGAAGAAGTGGAAAAGGGAAGTATTTGGAGACATTCATAGACGCAAGGAGAGCTTGTGTCGAGAGATACAGGAAGTCCAAGACTTGTTAAATGTGATGGTCTCAGATGATCTGTTAGCTAAGGAGGAAGAACTCACGAAGTGTTTTGATGAGTTGCTGGAACAGGAAGAGACACTTTGGTTTCAAAAGGCTAGAGAAAAGTTGCTTGAGTTGGGAGACAGAAATACAACCTTTTTTCATACCTCCACAATTATCTGTAGGCGAAGGAATATGATAGAAATGCTGCGAGATGCCGAGAATAGGTGGGTGTCAGATAAAACGGAGCTAGAGATGCTGGCTCTTGCGTACTCTAAGCGTTTATATTCTTTGGATGATGTTAGTGAGGTGCGGGGAAGGTTACCGAAAGAGGGATTCGAAAGGATAACAATGGCCGAGCAGAATGAGTTAAATAAACCGTTTACAAGGGAGGAGGTTGTGGTGGCGGTGAAGAGTATGGGGCAGTTTAAAGCCCCAGGACCAGATGGATACCAGCCGGTGTTTTACCAGAAGTGTTGGGAGATTGTTGGGAGTTCAGTGACACGATTTGTACTGGATTTTTTTGAAACAGGAGTCCTACCGTCATCCACAAATGATGCGTTGATTGTGTTGTTAGATAAGGTGACGAAACCGGAACGGATTACTCAGTTTAGACCAGTGGTTTGTGTAACGTGCTATTTAAAATCTTCACGAAGATGATGGTGATTCGTCTGAAGAGTGTGATTTCAAAGCTTATTGGACCAGTCCAAGCAAGTTTTATTCCTGGGAGGTTGAGCATAGATAATATAGTGGTGCTACAGGAGGCGGTTCACACGATGCGAAGAAAGAAAGGGCGTAAAGGGTGGATGCTGCTAAAACTGGATCTTGAGAAGGCTTATGACAGAATCAGATGGGATTTTCTGCAGGAGACGCTAGAGGCTGTGGGGCTGTCTGAAGGGTGGATAGGGCGGATAATGGCAGGGGTAACAGGTCCGTCTATGCGTTTATTGTGGAATGGAGAGAAAATAGATGCTTTTACGCCAGCTCGGGGGCTACGACAAGGTGATCCTCTCTCGCCGTAATTGTTTGTTTTATGCCTTCAAAGGTTGTGTCACCAAATCGAGACGTCGGTAGGACGGGAGGAGTGGAAACCGATTAGGATTTCACAAGGGGGTTCCAAGTCATCTCATGTTTGCTTTGCTGACGATTTGATACTGTTCGCAGAGGCATCTGTGGCACAAGTGAGAGTGATTAGACTGGTGCTTGAAAGTTTTTGCTTGGCGTCAGGGCAAAAGGTTAGTCTTGAGAAGTCAAAGATTTTTTTCTCAAGTAATGTTAGCCGAGACATGGAACGGTTGATCAGTGAGGAGAGTGGGATTGGATGAACAAGAGAGTTAGGGAAATATTTGGGTATGCCGATTTTGCAGAAAAGAATAAATAAAGAGACCTTTGGGGATGTGTTAGAGCGAGTGTCATCTAGGCTGGCAGGATGGAAGAGTAGATCCTTGAGTCTAGCAGGTAGGGTAACGCTTACAAAAATGGTGTTGTCGTCGATACCAGTGCATTCCATGAGTGCTGTTTTGCTCCCCGCTTCGACTTTGGAGAGATTGGATAAGTTATCGAGGACTTTCCTTTGGGGAAGTTCAATAGAGAAAAAGAAACAACACCTGCTGGCGTGGAATAGAGTGTGTAAGCCAAAGGCGGAGGGTGGTTTGGGGCTGCGACAAGCGCGCGACATGAATCGAGCGTTACTTGCAAAAGTAGGGTGGCGTTTGTTAAATGAAAAAGATGGTCTATGGGCAAGAATTTTGCGGAGTAAGTATAAAGTGAGAGACGGGCATAGCTATGCATGGATGGCTCCAAAAAGTACTTGGTCGTCAACGTGGCGTAGAGTGGGTGTGGGGCTCCGGGAAGTGGTGTCGAAGGGGATAGGCTGGGTACCCGGTGATGGGAAGTCGATTCGATTCTGGCTGGATAGATGGCTGCTGGAAGAACCTTTGTTACTGCGGGTTACTGTCCTCATACCGCATGACGAGATGGAGAAGTATGTGGAGGATTACTAGATTGAGGGGGTAGGATGGGATTTAATGCGCATTTCTTAATATCTTCCGGCAAATGTAGTATATAACATGTTGGCGGTGGTGATCAAAGGGGTGCCCGGTATTCGGGATGAGTTATCTTGGCAGGGAACTGCTTAGGGAGAATTTTACGTACGATCGGCGTACTCATTGATGGAATGCAATGCGGAAGCTACGACATGTATGGAGGGTTTTTACAAACGCGTTTGGAGTGTGTTGGCACGAGAGAGGGGGCGTGTGTTCCTCTGGCTGGTTAGCCATCAGGTCATAATGACGAATGTAGAACGGGTTAGACGCCATCTAGGAGACGATCCAGTTTGTCAGGTGTGTAAGGGTGCAATGGAGTCAATATTGCATGTGCTGAGAGACTGCCCTGCGATGGTAGGGATCTGGGTACGACTAATTCCCCAGAGGAGGAGACGAGAGTTCTTCAGTAAAAATGTTTTGGAATGGCTGTTTGATAACTTGGGGTCGGGTTCAGATACTAGCAATGAGGTTGACGATGTTTAGTATGGCGGTTTGGTGGGCATGAAAATGGAGGAGTAAGAACGTGTTTGGGGAGAGAGGGTTGTGTCGGGATAGAGTGCGGTTTATTAAGGAGATGGCGGGGGAGGTGAAGAAAGCTCATATCGGGGCAAGGGGTGGGATACGAGAGATTGAGAGTAGTGTGAGGCTTATAAAGTGGAAGGCACCAAGCGTCGGGTGGGTTAAGGTTACAACAGATGGGGCATCGCGTGGAAACCTGGGAATGGCTGCGGCTGGAGGGGTGATCCGTGATGGCGATGGCTTATGGCTGGGAGGTTTCGCACTTAACATAGGGATATGCTCAGCCCCTTTAGCAGAATTATGGGGTGCATACTATGGTTTGGTTGTTGCTTGGGAACGAGGGTTTCGGTGTGTGGAGCTAGAACTGGATTCGAAGTTGGTGGTGGGGTTTTTACAAACAGGGATAAGCAATGCTCATCCGCTGGCTTTCCTGGTACGTATGTGCCAAGGCTTTATCTCAAGGGACTGGTTAGTCCGGGTTACTCATGTGTATAGGGAAGCTAATCGTCTAGCCGATGGATTAGCGAACTATGCGTTTACGTTAGATTTATGATTTCATTTATTTGATTCATGTCCTGATATCGTGAATTCGATTATGTTAGAGGATGCTAATGGGGCAGAGTTCCCACGTGAGATTCGTTTGTAATTTTTTTAGCCAAGTAATAAATTGTGGGAGACAATTGTCTCCTCTTTCCGACCAAAAAAAACATCAATTGTTATAACCGAGACAAATATTAACATTATTTATATTAATTGATGCAAATGTTTACCTCAATTATATTAATTGATGTAAACTTCATATCATTTATTATAACTGATGCAAATTTTAATATCATTTATTCTAATTGATGCAAAATACTAATATCATTTATTTTGAATGATGCAAATATTAATATCATTTATTGCAAATGATACATATTAACATCAATTAAATAATACTGATGTAAATGATTAGAGTCATCACTTTCAGGGTCATTTAATTAAATGATGCAACTGAATTTGCATCAATCAATAAATGATATTAACAAATAAAATAAATGATACAACACACATGATTTTTTGTAGTGAGAGAGAGATTATGAAAGCATCTTGGAAATACATGAAGACGTTTATGAAATGAGATCAATATCGTTGGATATATATTTGGAAAAATATTAGACATTTATGAAAAATGATTAATGTGGGATGAATAAACATCCAACTGAGATTTAAAAAAAAAAGAGAAATGTAAATGTAATAGTTAAAATAGTATATTTTTATTTAAATAATTGGGTAGATAAGAATATAAAACAAGAAAATTTAAAAATAATCGATTTAGTTTTTTTTCAAATACGTATAATAACTTCACGGATCCAAAACTACTTCAAAAAACTAAAATGTTACAAAAATATTAAAGTATGATGACATCATTAATTTATTATACAACTTTATAATCTATAGTAGAAACATCCAAAAAGACTAATATGAATTTCTAATTCGCCTACTTAGTTTTATAGTTCTAAAGTNATCAATATTATCTGTAATATATTCGAAAAATATTAGACGTTTATAGAAAAATATTAATGTGTATGAATGAACAACCGACTTAATTTAAGAAGAGAGAGAGAGAGAGAGAGAGAGAGAGAGAGAGAGAGAGAGAGATATTATGAGTGCATCTTGAAAATACATCAAACGTTTATCAAATGAGATCAATATTATCCATAATATATTCGAAAAAATATTAGACGTTTATAGAAAAAGATTAATATGTATGAATGAACAACCGACTTAATTTATAAAGAGAGAAATGTAAGTATAATATTTTATATATGTTTTTTAGATTTAAAGTTAGCAAGTGGTATGAATATTAGATATGAATATGAATATTAAAGGTTTATGAACCGATTTTTTTCTAAAGATGATGACTTATATATATAATTTCTAATTATATATTATACGTTTTCAATCAATTTTATTTAGTGACAAAATAAATTAACATTATATAATTAAACGATATGTAATATTCTGTGCGAAGCGCGGATCACCAACTAGTGTACTGCAACAAGCGAAAAAAATAGTTGAGACGATTAAAAAAATCATTGCCGAAGAGCTATGCAAGCGGAGAGTATTTGGTGAGAGGCAATTGCATGCAAGTTTTGGTAGTGTAATAGTAAAAATAGTATAATTTCGGGTTGTTTATATAGATTTTAAACATTTAGTTGTTAAATTGAGGGCTAAGATAATGAATACATAAATTATTTTTTTATATTTAACCATTTTAGAGTTGTTGATGATATTTTGTCACTGTCCCAGTGCTTTAAAGTAAGATGACAAAACTACTATGCTAGCATTCTCGTGTTCGGGGTTCAAGTTTTATTTAAAAATTAATGTATGCAAGCGAAAATATGTTTTATGTTGAAAGTAGTATATAAATATTTTTAATTTTCCCTATTTTGCTAAAAAGAGAGAGGGATGAAACCAAATGAAAGAAAAAGTTCAATAATTTTATTTATTGATTAATTTTATTTACGTTCTTATATTATTACTATTTTTTTTCTAACAAATGACAATTTTGAAATAAAAACTAAACGAAGGACATATCAATTATGTATTCAAAAAGAACATTTTGCTACTTCTTTAAGTTAGAAAACAATAAAAAATAAGCAAAATTTTAATTTACACTATGAAAAAATATTTGCTACTCGTAATTTAAAGGTAATTTAAACTCTAAACAAATTTCAATAATTAAAGTACAATAAAGCAAAAAAAAAAAATAGTTAGGATGATTGGAATTTTTTTTTTGGCGACAAGGTATGCAAGAGAATAATATTCGATAAGAGATTTTTGCATGCAAGGTTTTTTGTAGTGTAATAGTAAAAATGGTGCTATTTTGCATTGTTTATATATGTTTTACAATTTTAGGTGAAAAAATTAGAGATAAAATAATAAATACATAAAAGTTGATTTTATATGTAAACGTTTTAGAATTGCAGATTATGTTTTGTTAGTGTGCGACGACAGTTTTAATATTAGATGACAAAAACTACTTTGCTCTGTTTCAACTATTATTTATTTAGTTAATGCATGCAAGTGAAAATAATTTTACATTCAGAAAGAGATGAAAGCAAATGAAAAAAAAAGTCCAATAATTTTCTTTATTAATTTTGTTCATTTAAGTTCTTATATTACTACTATTGTTTTCTAAAAAAACTAACAGTTTTGATATGAAGAACTAAACAAATGAGATATAAATTTTGTATTCTTTTTTATTTGACACCAAGAATTTTGTATTCAAAAAAAATTTGTTATTTTAAAAAATTAGAAAAAATCATAATCAATCACGTAAAAAAAAAAATTTGCACAACAAAAAAAATCTTTGTGATTTTTAATTTTTAATTTAAAGCTAATTTAAATTATAAACAAATTCCAATACTTAATGTACAATAAAGCGAAAATAGTAAGAACTGCAAAAAGCAAGAAAAATTGCTGAGATGATTGGAAAAAATCTTTAGTGACAAGCTATGCAAGAAGAGATTATTTGATGAGAGGCGATTGCATGCAACTTTTTGGTAGTGTAATAATAAAAATGATGCTATTTCCGATTGTTTATATAGGTTTTAAATTTTTAGTTGATAAATTTTGAGATAAAATTGAAAACAAAAAATGGAATTTTTAAAAATTTATTAATCACTAATTAAAAAAAACATAAATTTTCATCAATCATTACGCTTTCTCGTTCTCCAACCACGGAATGCAGATTCAAAAATGTCGGTTTGTTTGGCAATATTTTGGGCGATTGCTTTATCAGTTTCTCCGATCATGAGAAAGGTTCTCCGACCATAGATCCACTCCTTCGTGTCTTCTATGTGTTAGTTTCTTTCATTGGGTCATGTTCTACTTGATCCTTGAGGTCCTCGATTCCATTTAACCACGATCCACATTCGGAAATGGGAAGCGCATGGCTGGATCTCTATTTAAAGCTGTGGAATTTCATCGAATTCCCACAACAATCTCTCGCTTTCGCTCATTCCAAACATCAACTTCTCTCTTTCACTTCCGATTTAATTAAGAGCGACAATATGTGGAACCAAATGCAGAATATTAACCTTGGGATTAATGATGCTCTGGTGGCGCTTCAGCCTGCGATCAGTCTTCAAGCGTCGGCGAGCAATCAATTCTCCTTGGTGGTGGTTCATGTGACCCTAAGAAGCAAAACCTTTGAGTGATCCTCAATCAATTTCCACTTTTTTTGGGGTTGAAATCTGCTACAATTGGTCGTATCATTGGCCCTAACGAAATCCAGTTTCGGTTTCAAACGGAGGAAACGATGAATCTGGTTCACCATCGTACTCCATGGTCTTTTGCTGATTAGATGATCACGGTCCACCGTTGGGCACCTAATACACCGGACAAAGCTTCCAAAATCATTCTGTTTTGGATCCAAATGAGTAGCATTCCTCTTCAATTTCTGAACCATGAGATGATCGAGTACCTTGGAAGGTGTTGGCCCCAGTGTTCGAGTTGATTTTGTTCGAGTATCTGAGAAGTTGATTTTGTTCGAGTTCAACTCCTCTAGAACATAAATCAACTTCTCAGATTTGAACATGCCTTCCAATTTGGTGATGGTGAGAATACTATTCTCTATCTCAAGTTTGAAAGGCTCAGAAACTTCTTTCAAACATGTGGTCTGCTTTCTCATGATAAGAAGTATTGCCCTCTGCTTTTCGATGATGAGGAGGATGCGTCTGGGCCTGATGGCAATGATGATGACTTGGGAGATATTCCTGGTCAAGGTGGTAATGTGGACGGATGATTATGTCGTGGTTCTAACTATTGGCTCTAGCTACTGTTTTACCTGCTGAAGTTCATGAAATGGTGGATGTTGAGACTATTCCAGATGCAGAGATTGTCAATATTGCAGCTGATGTGGAGCCTGCTGAAGATCGTCCTATTGAAGATCGCCGTGCTGAAGAGATTTGCATGCGTGAAGTGAAGCGGGCAAACGGAAAGTTTCATGAAGCTGACTTTGTTGATGTTTTTGAGGACTTTGCATGTGAGGGCGAAGGCTTCAACAAGAGTAAGAGATAGGAGATAGAGAAAATGTTGAATGATCCTATAAGAGTTGAAGAACGGATGGTCATGTGTCCATTCAAGAAAATAGACTACGGTAAAGATTCGCAGCACTCGTGTTATGTCAACCAAATTGCCGATAGAGGCGAGGGGAGCTTGGTACCCCCATTTTTCCCACTATGAAGATATGCTCATGGAACTGTTAGGGGTTGGGAGGGTCGTTATCGGAGTCTAGGATGAAGGAGTTTTGTCGGAAAGTTTCTCCAGATGCTTTCTTTTTAGTTGAAACGAAAAATATGTCAGATGTTGTTAGGGATCTTTCAGTTTTTTAGGTTTTGATCATGTTTTTTGTGTCCCTTCAATTGTTAGAAGCGGAAGATTAACTATTATGTGGAAGAAAGATGTTTTAGTTAGTAGTATTTATACAGAAGTAAGGGTCATTGATGTGTGTGGAATATAATGGTTTGAATTTCTACTTATCGTGTGTTGATGGGCATCCAGTTCAAAAGTGTATAGACATGGGCTTTGGGAGAGATTAGAAAGAAAGGCGAGAGTAATGAAATACTGTCGAATCATGAAAAAGTTGGTGTGCCTCGTCGTGATGAATGAAGTTTTAGAGATTAATTCCTGTGATTTGCCAGACCTTAAGTCTCGTAGTAACTAATTCTCTTGGGTCAGAAATCATTATAAGCATAAGATTTTACGAGTGTCTTGACATAGTGGCAGTTAATTCTCAGTGGTTAGCATCTTTCACTGCTTAGGATGAGTTTTTGGGTTTGTATGTTTCGGATCATAGGCATGTGGTTGCTCTTGTAGCCGTTGTGCTACTGGGAAGTGACACAATTTCAGTTTTATAAGAGGTTGTTGTCTCAGCTTGACTTATATGATTATGTTATGCGTGGTTGGACCTCTCAAAAGTATCAAACAAACTTTTCAATAATGGACCAGATACTAGATTGCAGGAAAGAGATCTTTCTGTGTTGCAGAAACTCAAACATGAACTCTGCTAAGAAAATAGAGGAGCTCCAACAGGAACTAGAGTCTGCTACTTTGGATCATGTCTTAATTTAAGTCAGTTATTTTTTTTTTTTTTAAAGAATCAAATGGATGAGGCTTATAGATGAAGAACCATATTGGTATTTGAAGAGCATAAATACTTGGTTACATGATGGTGATCAGAATACCAGTTTCTACAAGTCTGTTGCCAAATCAAGATTTTCAAGAAATAGGATATTTTCACTCTCTGATGATAATGGTCAAGTCTACCGAGGAGATCCAGAGGTTGGTAATCACGCTGAATATTTTTCAAAAAGATATATAAGAGCAACAACAGCCTAGTTCAGAATAAGATCTTTGAGGGTTTCACACCTACTATAATTGATTCTATTAATATATCTTTGAGTCACGATTTCACGGACAAGGATATTTTTGAAGCTGTTTGTTCTATTGGGGCTGACAAAGGTCCGGGTTGAAATGGTTTTACTGCACATTTCTATCGGAAATTTTGGGATATAGTTGGTAATGATGTAATATCCGAAGTAAGGGCGTTTCTTCTCGACAAAATCCATGCGTCAAGGGATGAATCATTCAAATATTTGTATGATTCCAAAGATTACAAAGATAGACCTTATCGGAGTACATGCCTATTGGTTTGTGTAACGTGTTATACAAAATCGTATCAAAGCTTTTAGTGTTCAGACTCAAAGGATCTTTAGTCTTGATTATATCTGAAGCACATATAGCTTTTATACCAGGTCGAATGGCGTCTGATAATGTCTTGGTTGCAAATGAGCTCATGCACTCTTTGAAAGCGAGAAAAAGGTATCTTAAACTTACATGGTAGTTAAAATTGATATGAGTAAAGCGTACGACTGAGTGGAATGAGATTTGTTTGAATCTACTTTGAGAGCTTTTGGTTTTTCTGAAACGTGGATAGCATGGATCATGAAGTCAGTCTGGTAGTTATTCGGTCCTTATAAATGAAAATCTTCAAGGCTACATTCAACCGAAAAGTGGAATTCGCCAAGGTGACCCATTATTGCCTGACCTTTTTCTTTATTTGTGCTGATGTTATGAGGCAATTGATGATATGGAATGCTCATCTATGACGTATTTGTGGCATTAAAATTGGTAACGGAGTTCCTCCAATTACTAATTTACTCTTTGCAGATGATTCATTATTCTTCTGCCAAACCAACAACAGAATTTGCCAAGCTATTAAGAAAATCTTTCATATATATGAACATTGCTCTAGTTAGATGATAAATTAAAGTAAGTCAACAGTTACTTTTGGATCTTAGATTCAAGGGGTTCTTCAAAACATATTGAAAGGGATTTTAGGAATTCATAACCATAGTGTAGGTGGCAAATATTTGGGTTCACCAGAGCAATTTGGCAGGAAGAAATCAGAGATGTTTAACTACATCATTGATAAAGGTAAACCAAGAATAATTTCCTGGAGGTCTAAACAATTATTGCATTATGGGAAGGAGTTTCTTTTGAAATCAGTGGCTATCTCCATGCCAGTTCATTCAATATCTTTTTTTAAACTACCAAATCAGGTAGTGGATGAAATAACGAGTTTAGTCTCTAAGTTCTAGTGGGAGAAGAATCAGGATAAGAAAGAAATCTCATGGATAGCTTTGAAGAAATTGCAACTATCTAAACAAGAAGGTGGGCTTGGTTTTAAAGATTTGAAAAGTTTAATGATACTCTTCTTGCTAAACAAGCTTGGAGACTTATCCATCTGAATTCTTTGTTTGCAAGACTTATATAAACATTCACGGCATTTCGTAGATATGCATTAGCATCCCAGAAACGGACGCTCAACTAAGCTATGTTCGGATGAAAGATTCAGCACGTTAGTAGTTTTTAACAATTCTAAAATCTGACTCTAGTTCATGACGCTAGACTCATGTAATAAGAACGAGCTTACACACGAAATAAGATCATAATCTACGACATAGGTAATTGATGCAGCCAGTTTAAGAACAATTAATGAATTTCCTCATAGATCCCCTTAAAGAACACCCAACGTAAGTAAACTACTCAGACATAGAAGAAGGAGTAGAAATCGAGATTGATGAATGCATAACTTGTATAAATCGATGAAAAGCAAAGAGGGTTGAAGAAGAAATCAATCTTCCTCGAAGAATACGGATGAAAAACGAGAGAAAGAGATTCGCGGCCACAAAGTTTGCCTTGAACCAAAGTAAAAACAAACGTGAAAAGAACTTGTTTATGATACCCTAAACATCAAGTATTTATAGGTCTTAAACTCTTCATAGGCGTCACTTAGGGTTTACTTGTGTTTGACGGCTGCGAAAATGATTTTGGGCTTCAAACAGGGTCGGGAATCATCAGGTCGCCTGGTCGCACGAGCGTGAGCTGTGGCGCGGCCAACTTGCTCCTTTTAATGCTTGACAGAGCTTATTTCTTTCTTAATAACTTGAGATCCAACCGTGTGATTGGACTCAAATCACTTCGAGGTGAAAGATAGCTGATAAGACTACCTTATCTCCAAATATGAGCTTGATCTTATGGTAGGAAGGCCTCCATCTGATGTTAAACTTATGTCTTCCAGCACTATTCCCATAAATGTCAGTTTTGCTTTAAAATATGCCTTTTTGTTAAGATTACCTGAAAAGAGTATTTAACAATCAAATACTCAAAATCTAGTATTTAAACATTAAAAATTTAGTGAACTACTTATTTAAAAAATGATTATGTAATGGCACGTTGTGATTGAGTAATATATAAGTTTAACTCCTGTTTATGCATTAATACTTGAAATGTTTGTTAAATGCTAACATGCCATTACATAATCCTTGTCTATTCATCCTCTTATGTGGTTTACACAAGGATTATGTAATACCACGATTGAGTAATACATAAGTTCGTGGGAAAAAAGCAAGAAAAATAGTAAGATCAGAAAAAAGTAAGAAAAATAGTAAGATCAGAAAAAAGCAAGAAAATAGTTAAAATGATTGGAAAAAATCTTTGGCGGCTGCCTATCCAAGAGAAGAATATTTGATTAGAGACGATTGCATGCAAGTTTTTGGTAGTGTAATAGTAAAAATAGTATTATTTCAAGTAGTTTAAAAAAATTTAGTTGATAAATTTAGAGATATGATAGTAAATACGTAAAAGTTGTTTTTATATTTAAGCGTTTTCGAATTAATGATTGTATTTTGTCAATGTTTCAGAGCTTTAATATTAGGTGATAAAAACTATTTTGCTCACATTCAAGTATTAGGATTTCAACTATTATTTTTGTTCAATTAATGCATACAAGTGAAAATATTTTTAAAAATTGAACTAGTATAATATATTTTCAATTTTTCCTATTTTGCGAACACGAGAAAGAGATGAAAGCAAATGAAACAAAAAGTCCAATAATTTTCTTTGTTAGTTAATTTTATTTACGCTCTTATATTATTTCTATTGTTTTCTAAGAAACTAACAATTTTGATACCAATAACTAAAATGAATAAGATATAAATTCTCTATTCACACAAATATTTTTTTTTTTAAATTAGAAAAAATCTTAATTAATCATGTGAAAAGTTAATTTACATAACGAACAAATATTCTTGATTTATAGTTTAAAGCTAATTTAAACTCTACACAAATTCCAATACTTAAGGTACGATAGAACGAAAATAGTAATATCTGCAAAACTTGTTGAGATGATTGGAAAAAATCCTTGGTGACAAGCTATGCAAGAGGAGAATATTTGATAAAAGACTATTGCATGCAATGTTTTGGTAGTGTAATAGTAAAATTGGTGCTATTTTGGGTGGTTAATGTAGGTTTTAAATTTTTTAGTTGATAAAATTAGATATAAGATAGGAAATACATAAATTTTGTTTTTATATTTAACCGTTTCCGAGTTGTTGAATATATTTTGTCTGTGTCTGGGAGCTTTAATATTAGATCAAAGTACTTTGTTTGCATTCAAATATTAGGGTTTCAACTATTTCTTAGGTTAATGCATGCAAGCGAAAATATTTTTTTTATTGAACTGGTATAATATATTTTCTATTTTTCAAACAAGAGAAATAGAAAAAATCGAATGAAAAAAAATCCAATAATATTTTTATTAATTAGTTGATGGTTGGGAAAATCCATGGTGTCCCCTTAGAAATAAGATGAAGCTTCCCATGGATCTTGTGGACCCTATGAAAAATCAGGAACAGCCTATTTTTGTAAAGGAAGAATATATAATGCTAATGAAACAATCGAAAAAAGCTGGGACGATGTGGTTCAATGGTTCAAGTCAAGAGTAGTGGAAAAGAAAATAGTTACTAGTTCTAATGAGTCAATTAGTCTCAAGGAGAAATCTTGGAAACCTTCTTCTTCTTGGTCGAAATGAAATCTAGGTTCTCTAGGAACAAAAATAAAAAGTTAGGAGAAGCAGGCTACGTTTTAAGTACATTATTATGATCATGAACAAAGAAAGGATCAAAGAAAATTCTAAGACATACAAAAATACTTATGCACACGAGATCATCTGAATAATTATCTTTCAATATCTAGTATTTTCTAATTTTCTCATTAGACTACTAATTTTAACGTTCGAATATTCTCGGAAAACACAACGCCGGTGTTTCATGCGTTTTTTCAAGTGATCCATGTTTATATATACTCCTCATTGGCTGATTTCTTAGAAGAGAATAATAAATTCAAATAATCAAGAAAAAGAGAAGAATAAAGTCAAATAAAGCCGAATAAGGCATAGGTAAATGGCAAAAAAAAAAAAAAACCCCAAAATGCTCAAAAAGTTTCATTAAAAATGTAAATGCCAAACATAAAAAATGAGTAAAATGCCTCCATCAAACAGTATATCACACCGTTTAAACTAGGATTTTTGGGGTCATTTGGGTAAATAAGATTCCTAAAATGAATATCCAACCTTCAAACACAATCTATGCTCTTTGAAAAAACAAAATCAACCATAAATCTTCGAAACCCATATTCCTCCGAATCCCAATAGGACGCGAATTTAATATTTTTTTCAAACAAACTGGGAATTGAATAGCAAATTTTCACTCTAAGTTCATGAAATAATTATATTCGTTTCTATCATCTGACCTACGTTCATGAGTTGGTTAAGGTCTCGGCTAACAAGTAACACTACAAAGGAGACCAAGAAGGGATCAAAAACATTTGCTTAATTAGCTCGAAGTATGAATGCCCGGTTTATTGATTTCCAATCGATTTGGTTCCATGGCACCTAATTTTTATATCCTAATTGTATTAATAAGATTTCTTTCTTCGTTTGGTGTTATTGTCCCTGTTTAGTGTAAAAATCAGAAATTATACCCCCAAAAAAAAAAGTTAGGAATCCAAAACAACGAAATTCATAAAGCATAGAAAAAATACTAAAAACATGGTTAAAACTTTTTTTTGTTCCCCAACAAAAACTTTATTATTTGACTTTATTCTTCTTCTTCACGAATAAGCTCTTCTTGCCTTTCCAATGCAATAGCTTCTTTATATGCAAATTCAATTTTGTTGAAGAAGATATGGTCAAGAACAAATACCTCCCAAAGCCCGTCTACCAAACTCGCTTAATTGCTTCTCATCATGCTCCATTATACCAACCTAAATTCACATGAAAGAATAAAAAAATACAAGTAAAATTTGTCATCAATATGGAACCAAAGGAGCGCTATGAAACTAACCATCATACGGTTTTGAGGATCCATTTCAGGCAATGGCTCAAGAACATCTTTCTCCATGAGTAACATCGCATCACCAACTAAAAGAAACATATCTTTGTCCACAGTAACAATTGGAGCTGGAAATTTTATGCCTTCAATTGCTCTCTCTTTCTCAATTTCCTCTTCAAGAGTCTTCAATCTATTGTGACAAGAATCCTTCACCAATGGAGATGCAACTTCCTTATTGATGAATAAGTGTTTCACAGCTAGTTTTGAGATTTTATGTATTATTCTCTCCTCCTTTGTTTACCCTTCAAGAGAGTGTAATCCATACAGCAAGAAATCCATCACAAAAGTAGATTTGACTTCTTTCTTGATGAAGAAATGTTTCACAACTAGTTTTAGAATCACATCCATTTTCTCTCGAGACATCACTCGCCTTGAATTTTGGCCCATCCCTAACCAAAAGGCACGTAAACTGCAACAGAAAGTAACAAGATCCATTCCTTGTTTTTATATAATGCGAAATTGCACAAAACGTTTAGGGGAAAATATATTACCTTGTCCATCTCGTCTTGTCCTCTATCAACCTCACAAGCTTGTTTCTTTTCTCTTCCATAAAGCTTAGCAAATTTTGCTTTACACTTGAGAAATAATAAACCCTCCCAAGTTCCTTTCTATACTGATCATCAAGACATCGAAAAGGCCGGTCCACACTCTTTCTGAAAGAATCAGTTTTAAGATAGTTTGGTGTATGTTTAATGGTGCAATGGAAAAAAAACGAACATAGATATACTCAAAATCTTGAAAAAAATGAACATAGAATGATTACATCAGTTAAGGTATATACTCAAAATCTTGGCATAGATTTTACCTTATCAACTGAACTTGAGCCTTAATTGTAAGAGAGTCCGAATCATCAATGAATACGTGATGTAATCTAGGTAACTCAATGAGCTTTATCCATCCCCAATCATGTTCTTTCTTACAAAACTGATGTATATATAGTATCTGCAAGAAAATGTGTTAAGTTTGTTTGCGCAATCGGTATTCAAGGGAAGTAAAATATGCAAAAAGATAACCTGAATACTTTGATTTTGTTGGATCCATATTCACCACAGCTATAGTAAACTGAGCAAAACGACTCCAACCTGTACATCAAGAGGTTAATAATCTAAATGATAAAGCATTTCAAAATCTAAGAGAGTGAAAAACTAAACATACAATAATATATAATACTCACCTGGAAGAAGTTTATCATAGTTTGCAACACATAGAAACACAGAGAGATGGTCGCGAACATCACACCCTCGTGGATAAGCTAAAATGTACCTGTCATAGGAGAAGAAATTCAGAGAGTTTGAAGCTTATTAGTTTATTGTATATAAAGAGGAGAAGATATTTTCATTTACCATTTGTATCCACCAACTTAAAAAGCATTGCTCATCTCTCGTTGATTTATTTCTGAAAATTTCTCAATCTTCAATGTATAGTTCCCATATAGTTCAGACTTCAGAGGGGTTTGATCCTATGAATCAAGAAAGTTTAACAAAGAAACGGTTTTGAATAAAGCAAGAAACCAAACAAAGGAGTCATTTGAGAATAATTAAAGAATCAAGAGAAATAAACAACATTCATGAAAGTACATACCACAATCATCATCTTCAATAGTAATCTCGGACATTTCCCTTAAGTTTGTTTGTCTCCTTCAAAATAGGAAAATTAAAGTACAATTAAGCAAGTAAATTAGATATTGAAATTCTTGTAAGTTCTAATCCATAAGGTTAAGATAATAAAACCATGAGTGTATTAAACAAAATCAAACAATAAACGAGCTTATTTAGCAACTGAAATAGATAAGAAAACTGAGAATCCTGAAATTCCTAAAACCATAAACCAAAAATCCTAACACCAAAAATCGAAATACCAAAAATCCTAACACCATAAACCCTGAAAATCAATCTTAATATATTGAAATCAAAAAGGTCCAATGGAGAAAAAAAACACACTAAGAACAGTTATCTATATCTATAAGACGGAAGAAGCAAACCTGAGATGGTGGAATAAAGAACGGAGAGAAGCTTAATGGTCGAAATGATGAGAGAAGTACGAAGCTATACAATTAGCAAAAGAAGGTACTACTAAGACGGAGTATGAGAGATACAATTTGATTCTGTTTCACGTTAGAAAAAAAAATGGGCGGAGTAATATTTTTAAATCAGTTATAGAAGGTTTCGGGCCAACTAAGAGATTTTGAAGATACTTGCATGATTTTAGGAGGCTTTTAAGAGATAGTAAATTGATAATTTTAGGAGGCTTTTAAGAGATAGTAAAATTGATAATTTTAGGAGGCTTTTAAGAAATATTAACACCCTACTTTATTTTAATATATATATTTCTCTTACTTGAAAATCCTAGAACAAACGATAATCCATGAAAATCCTAGAACTTGATATTTCTCTTACTTGAAAATTCTCGTGCAACTCCATTTTCCTGTGACTTGCAAACTTCATGTTCTATATATATATATATAGACATGAAAGACACATTTCTTCCATATTGTTGTGTGTTGTCTTTGCTACAATTAGAACTCATTTTCTCATTATTATTCATTTGCTCTTCTGCCTGCAAAACATTCACTAATTCTGCCAAGTATATGCTTGACAAATCCTTAGCTTCTTCAAGTGAAGAAAAGTTAGTTTCATGCTTTCCCGAAAGCCTTACCAAGAATTTTCTGCACAACCTGTTCATTAGGAAATAGCATACCAAGCATTTTTTATCTTGTTTACCACACCAAGTTTCCTCCTCTTTCATTTTCGGCATTTCAGAATCAAGTTTACTGTACTTTCGTATATTATTTTGATATATTCCTGTTTGAGGTAGTCCGTTGTCCCAATCCCCAAAATGTCTTTAGGTGATCCTAGATTCATGATTCTTGTGAATATATGGCTTGAGACCGCAGTTATTACTTATTAGACAAGCTTTTGCCTTGGACTTCCTCGTCTTCTTCTCTTTGTGAATCTTGAGTTGAGTCGTTGTAGGATTTGCTGGCAATGGTCTAACACTTCAAGATGAAATGCCATTTTAACTGCCCAAGCTTTATAGTTATCACCATCAAAAAATAACTGCGTTTATATTTGTGGTGCACCAGATTTTAATCACAATCCCTCAAGAAGATCATGTTCTGATACCACAATGCACAATGTTGATGAAAGGGAAGAAAATTTGAATATGGATTTTTTTCCTTTTTTTAACGTCTGGATTAATTATATTTTCATTACAAATTATGAAAATTACTATAAAAACAATTTGACAACAAACAATTTTTCCACACAAGAATTCACGATCACGATGAATGACTCTGCTTGTAGCACGCTGAAGATTTTCTTATAAGTTTGCCTTCAATATCCTGTAGAAATTATATTTTTTAGAATTGATCCTCAGACCTTCTGGTATAAAATCATTAATTGACCAATTAACCATTTAGTCAACTACTACACTAATGGACTTCCACAAATATGGAACTTGGGGGGGGGGGGGGGGGGGGGGGGGA